>CM059441.1:62902047-63502047 GCA_030390025.1 Squalus acanthias
AACACTTTTCAGCTTCCTGTATGACATCACTTCCTGTAATCAGTCCAGGATAAATACTGGACTGATCAGTAGATCTGGAAGAGGCATAGGGTAAGACCTCTTTTGTATGCAGCACCGTTTTAAGTTGATTAAAGCTTACATTAAGTTTACCACGCGTAAGGCTCATTCTTACGACAATTTAATCAACTTTGGAAAAACTTCGCACTCAAACTTTTTGGACGAACTCGGAGCTAAGGATCCAGGGAATCACCCATCATGGAAAACATCCTTAAACCATCGCGTCTTGACTTGGACCCAAACACCCCAGCAGCCGGTAAGGTGTGGAAACACTGGTATCGCACGTTTGAGAATTTTCTTGAGTATTGCAAAGCTGATGATAACTCAAAGTTGCGGATACTCATCAACTGTGTCACCCCGAATGTATTTCAGTATGTGGAAGACTGGGACAGTTATGAGGAGGCAATTCAGACGCTTAAGAGACTATATACTAAGACACCGAATGAGGTCTATGCTAGACATCTACTAGCTACAGCCCAACAAGGGCAAGAGGAATCCATTGATAAATTCCTCCAAGAGCTTCGCAGACTTAGTATGGACTGTAACTTTCGGGCAGCCTCAGCTGAGCTATACCGCGAAGAAATGATCCGTGATGCGTTCATCTGCGGGCTTGCCTCCCCATTTATACGCCAGCGTCTACTGGAAAGTAAGACACTTGAGCTGCAGAGAGCTTATGACCTGGCTTGCTCTCTAGATCTGGCAAAAAGAAATGCAGACCTTTTTACAGTGCCCAGACCTCGGTCTGCTGCCTTAACTACAGTCAGGCAATTTAAGAGGCCACAGGTGAACTCTATTAGGGAGGACTTTATCCCTGACGATCGATCTGATGACTTCACTGATGAAGAGGATGATGACCCCACTGTGGCAGCCTCTTGGCAATCTAAGAAATGCTTTTTTTGTGGTGATGAGTTTCACCCTCGGAGATTCTGCCCTGCTCGCAATGCGTTTTGCAGTCATTGCAACAAAAAGGGTCATTTTGTAAAGGTTTGCCTATCAAGAGCCTCTACGAGGGCTTATCAAGCTAAGTCCTACCGAACTGCCCCAGTAAGGGCCTATCAGGATGTTCCAACTAAAAACTATCGTGCTTCCTCTCGGGTTTTTTCTCGAAGAAACACACCTAGAATTTCAGCCACTCTTTGTGCAACGACACCAATTACAGCTGCTTGTCCTCAGAACCTATTCCATGCAGCTACAAAAGCATCAATTAATGGACATACTTTAGATGCCTTAATTGACTCAGGTAGCACTGATAGTTTCATTAGGGAACAGACTGTTGCACAGTTAAAGCTACATGTTTTTCCATCGGACCAGGCAGTTGCGATGGCTCAGTCATCACTTAATACCAGAATTTCTGGCTTCTGTGTAGTTGAAATAATGCTTAATGGTCACAGGTATCCCTCCACCCGGCTTTCGGTGCTCAAGGACTTATGTAGTGATCTTATCTTAGGGCTGGATTTTCAAAAGCAGCATAAGAAGCTTACCATTGAGTTCGGCGGATCCAAACCTGAACTCACTATTTCTAATATACGACCTCGATTACCGTTCTGTGCCTTGTCAGCAGCTTCACTGGATGAACCCTCACTGTTTGCCAGTATCCCTCCTCGATGCAAACCGATTATAACAAAGTCACGCCGTTTCAGTCAGGAAGACCAGTCTTTTATTGCGGCTGAGATTTCTCGGCTTTTAGCAGAGGATATCATCGAGCCTTGTTCGTCGCCATGGCGCGCCCAGGTCGTTATTGTTAAGAACCCTCTACAACCTCACAAGAAACGGCTGTGCATTGACTATTCACAGACCATCAACCAATATACGGACTTGGACGCATACCCATTGCCGCGCATCGATGATATGGTTAATAAATTGGCTGAGTACACGGTGTTCTCGACTTATGATCTGAAAAGCGCCTATCATCAGGTACCCTTGAAGGTCTCAGACAAGCAGTATACAGCCTTTGAAGCCAATGGGCGGCTGTATCAATTTCGTCGCCTCCCCTTTGGGGTCACTAATGGAGTGGCTGTCTTCCAGCGAGCAATGGATGACCTGGTCAAACAGGAAGACTTGAAGGATACGTTTCCTTATCTGGACAATATTACTGTCGCAGGTCGCAATCAGCAGGAACATGACGCCAATCTCCAACGATTTTGGGATGCACTCCAGCACCGTAATTTGACATTGAATGCGGCTAAATCCATTGAGTCACAACCAACCATCAACATCCTTGGCTATTGTGTGGGCAATGGCATCATTAAACCTGACCCTGAAAGGCTTCGCCCACTCCAAGAACTCCCGCCACCTAAGAATCCGGCCTCCTTGCGCCGGGCCCTCGGCCTGTTTGCATACTATGCGAAATGGATTCCTAACTTCTCGGACCGAATCCAACCTCTACTGAAGGCCAGCACATTCCCACTAGACACAACGGCTGTTGCAGCCTTTAACCTCCTGAAAAAGCAGTTGGAGAAAGCGGCTCTTCACTCCATCGATGAGAGTCTTCCTTTCGTGGTTGAGTGTGATGCCTCGGAGGTGGCAATCTCAGCCACTCTGAATCAGGAAGGTCGTCCGGTGGCATTTTTGTCCAGGACTTTTCAAGGGGCTGAGCTACATTATCCTCCAGTCGAGAAAGAAGCTACAGCCATCATAGAGGCAGTACGGAAGTGGAGTCATCTCCTGGCTCGCCAGCACTTTACCTTAATCACGGACCAGCGATCGGTCGCCTTCATGCTCGATAATCGAAAACGGACCAAAATTAAAAATAATAAAATCCAGCTTTGGCGGCTGGAATTGGCCTCTTTTGGTTACACCATCCACTATCGACCTGGCAAGGAGAATGTGGCTCCGGATACCCTCACACGAGCATTCTGCTCCGCCATGGCACCCTCTACGCTCGTAGACATCCATGATGGGTTGTGTCATCCAGGCGTTACTCGCATGCTGCACTTCGTGCGGTCCCGAAATCTCCCATTCTCTACCGGGGATGTAAAGAAGATGTGCTCGGACTGCAGAGTCTGTGCGGAATTGAAACCTCGGTTTTTCCGCCCCTCGGGTGGTATACTCATACATGCGACCCAGCCAATGCAAAGGCTTAGCATCGATTTTAAGGGGCCGTTGCCCTCTTCGACTCGCAACACTTATCTATTAACAATGGTTGATGAGTATTCTCGTTTTCCGTTTGCCTTTCCCTGCCCCAATATGCTGACAACCACGGTTATCAGCTGCCTTGAACAGGTATTTGCTTTCTGTGGCATGGCATCCTATGTTCATTCAGATCGGGGCCCTTCTTTTATGTCGGGAGAACTCAAGGCCTATCTCTCGGAACGGGGTATTGCTGCCAGCAAAACGACGCCTTATCATCCGGTTGGGAATGGGCAAGTCGAGCGTTTTAACGCTATCATCTGGAATGCGGTACGTCTGGCTTTGAGATCTCGGGGCCTACCCAACCAGCATTGGGAAGCAGTACTTCCAGACGCATTACACTCCACACGGTCCCTCCTTTCGACCGCCACAAATACGACGCCTCATGAACGGTTCTTCCGATTTCAGCGTCGCTCATCCTATGGGACATCTCTCCCGTCGTGGCTGACTGCACCGGGACCAGTGCTACTCCGAAGATATGTCCGGGCGTCTAAAAATGACCCCCTGGTAGATGAGGTTGAGCTCACTGACGTCAACCCTACCTACGCCTATATTCGGTATCCTGACGGTCGGGAATCTACCGTGTCATTGCGGGATCTGGCTCCCTGCCCGCCGAAACATAGAGGGACACCAGGGGATGATATTGTACCAGGCACATCTCTGGGCTTGCCAGGTGCCTCTCATCATGATCGGGATCTGACGCCGGCTGGTACCTCACTCCAGCGTGCCGACCTGGGGCAGACTGACTATGAGCCCGTCGGGGCTCGCACGCGCAGCCACGATCAACCCTGTACCGTACGCTCAGAAACGGATCTGCCACAGCCCTGCCCGACACCCATTCGGGTACCAGTACACAGTCAGGATCGTTCTGACCCCTCACAGAGCGGGCTGGAGCACTCGGATTCTGGTCCATGGCCCGCAGCGGGTAAACGGGCTAGGGGCCCTCTACCGCTACGAGAACCCAAACGGGTGCGGCTCTCCCTCATCCAACGGCTACGAAATGGAGGGAGCATCCCGGCCTCCTAATCTTTTGGGGGGGGAGAATGTGGTAACACTTTTCAGCTTCCTGTATGACATCACTTCCTGTAATCAGTCCAGGATAAATACTGGACTGATCAGTAGATCTGGAAGAGGCATAGGGTAAGACCTCTTTTGTATGCAGCACCGTTTTAAGTTGATTAAAGCTTACATTAAGTTTACCACGCGTAAGGCTCATTCTTACGACAGTCAGTATTTACAGGATGTTCCTGAGTGAGTGTCAGTATTTACAGGATGTTCCTGAGTGTGTGTCACGATCTACAGGGTGTTCCTGAGTGAGTGTCTGTATTTACAGAATGTTCCAGAGTGAGTGTCTGTATTTACAGGATGTTCCTGAGTGAGTGTCAGTAGAAACAGGATGTTCCTGAGTGAGTGTCAGTATTTACAGAATGTTCCGGAGTGAGTGTCAGTATTTACAGGATGTTCCTGAGTGAGTGTCAGTATTTACAGGATGTTCCTGAGTGAGTGTCAGTATTTACAGGATGTTCCTGAGTGAGTGTCAGTATTTACAGGATGTTCCTGAGTGAGTGTCATTATTTACATGATGTTCCTGAGTGAGTGTCATTATTTACAGGCTGTTCCTGAGTGAGTGTCAGTATTTACAGGATGTTCCTGAGTGAGTGTCAGTATTTACAGGATGTTCCTGAGTGAGTGTCATTATTTACATGATGTTCCTGAGTGAGTGTCATTATTTACAGGCTGTTCCTGAGTGAGTGTCAGTATTTACAGGATGTTCCTCAGTGACTGTCTGTATTTACAGGATGTTCCTGAGTGTGTGTCAGTATTTGCAGGATGTTCCTGAGTGAGTGTCAGTATTTACAGGATGTTCCTGAGTGAGTGTCAGTATTTACAGGATGTTCCTGAGTGAGTGTCTGTATTTACAGGATGTTCCTGAGTGAGTGTCAGTATTTGCAGGATATTCTTGGTTGAGTGTCTTATACTCGCCCAGGAACATCCTTTTTCTGCTATTACTCCTCCAGGCACATCCTGGCACCACCAGCAACTGCTGCGGATTTTGTTCCCGGACCTTGATGAAAGTTTTTGAAGAACTAACGAAGGATGGAGGGTCTTCCCCCGCACGGCTGAGCCTTTTTCCCACTTTCAGAATTCCCGTTCTACCTGGACCCCTTCCTCTGGCCTCTTACCCGCTCTAGATCTTTTCATTGCAAACTGCCGGCGTGACATCGGCCGTCGCCATTTCTCTGCTCCCCTCACTCACTCCAACCTACCGCCCTCTGAACTTGCAGCACTCCATTCTCTCAGATCTAACCCCGACATTGTCATTAAACCTGCTGACAAAGGTGGTGCTGTTGTTTTTTGGTGAACCGACTTCTACCTAGCGGAAGCTGAACGCCAACTCTCCGACACCTCCTCCTACCTCCAGCTGGACCTTGTAACTAAGATCTACTTTAAGTACAGTGGCCTTTCTGGTACCTCCTCTTTATCAATTTTTATCTCATCCAGTATCTCCTCTACCTCCTCCTTCCTTATGTCTATGGCAACATCTTTTTCCTTGCTGAAGACAGATGGAAAGTACTCATTTAGCACCTCAACCATACCCTCTGCCCCCATGCGTAGGTCTCCTTTTTGGCCTCCAATTGGCCTCACCCCTCCTCTTACTACCCATTTACTATTTATATGCCTATAGAAGACTTTTGGATTGTCTTTTATGTTCGCTGCCATTCTAATCTCATACCCTCTCTTTTCCCCTCTTATTTTCTTTTTTACTTCTCCTCTGAACTTTTTACATTTAGCCTCATTCTCAGATGTATTCTCGACCTGACATCTGTCATATGAGCTCTTTTTCTGCTTCATCTTACTCTCTATCTCTTTCCTCATCCAGGGAGCTATAACTTTAGTTGCCTTACCTTTCCCCCGAGTGGGAATGTACCTCGACTGTACCTGAACTATTTCCTCTTTAAAGGCAGCCCATTGTTCGATTATAGTTTTGCCTGCCAATCTTTGATTCCAATTTAACTGGGCCAGATCAGTTCTCATCCCACTGAAATTGGCCTTCCTCCAATAAACATTTTTACTCCAGTTTGCTCCCTGTCCTTTTCCTTAGCTAATCTAAACCTTATGATACTGTGATCGCTGTTCCCTAAATGTTCATCGACTGACACTTGCTCCATTTGACCTACTTCATTCCCCAGAACCAGATCCAGCAATGCCTCCTTCCTCGTTGGGCCGGAAACATACAGAATAAGAAAGCTCTCCTGAACACAATTCAGAAATTCTTCCCCCTCTCTGCCCTTTACACTATTACTACCCTGTCTATATTAAGATAGTTGAAGTCCCCCATTATAATTACTCTATAGTTCTTGCATTTCTCTGTAATTTCTCTGAAAATTTGCTCCTTCCTATTTTTCCCAATAGTTGGTGGCATATAGAATACACCTGGTAGTGTAAAGGCACCTCCATTATTTCTTAACTCTAACCATATAGATTCTGTCCTTGACCATTCCAGGACATCCTCTCTCTCCAGCACTGTAACATTCTTCTTAACCAATACTGCCACATCACCTCCTATCTTTCATAGAAACATAGCAACATAGAAGATAGGAGCAGGAGTAGGCTCGAAGGGCAAAATGGGCTTCTTCCTGTTCCTATGCAACAGGCCCAAAGGGCTGATTGGCCTACTCCTGTTCCTATGTAACAGGCTTGAGGGGCTGAATGGCCCAATCATGTCCCTATGCAACAGGCTCGTGCTCTGAATGACCTCCTCTTGTTTCTCTAACAGGATTGAGGAGCTCAATGGCCTCCTCCTGTTTCTATGTAATGGGCTCGAGGGGCTTCATGTGGCACCTCCTGTTCCTATGCAACAGCTCGAGGTTCTGAATGGCCTCCTCCTGTTAATGTGTAACAGCCACCTGGGGCTGAAGGTGCTTCCTCCTGTTTCTATACAACAGGCTTAAGGGGCTGATTGGCCTCCTCCTATTCCTATGTAAAAGGCTTGAGGGGCTGAATGGCCTCCTCCTCTTCCTTTATAACAGTCTCGAGATGCTGAATGGTCTCCTCCTGTTCCTATGTAATAGGCTCAAGGGGCTGAATGGGTCTGCTCCTGTTCCTATACAACAGTCCCGAGGGGCAGAATGGCCTACTCCTGTTCCTATGTGACAGTGTTGAAGAGATGAAAGGTCCTCCTCCTGTTCCTATGCAACAGACTTGAGGGGCTGAATGGCCTCCATCTGTTCTTGTGGTACAGTCTCGAGGTGCTGAATGGCCTCCTCCAGTTGGTATGTAACAGCCTCAAAGGGCTGAATGTGAAGCCTCCTCTTCCTATGCAACAGGCTTGAGGATCTGAATGACCTTCTCCTTTTCATATGTAACAGCCTTGTGGGGCTGAATGGGCCTCCTCCTGTTCTTAACAACAGGCTTGAGGTGCTGAATGACCTCCTACTGTTCCTATGTAACAGGCTCAATGCGGCTGAATGGCCTCCTCCTGTTTCTACATAACAGGCTCGAGGAGCTGAATGAGCCTTCTCCTGTTCCTATGTAACTGTCTCAAGCAGTTCAATGGCCTCCTCCTGTTACTATGTAACAGGCTCAAAGGGCTAAATTGGCTTCTTCCTGTTCCTGAGCAACAGGCACAGAGGGCTGAATGGCCTGCTCCCGTTCCTATGCACTACAATCGATGGGCTAAATGGCAACCTCCTGTTCCTAGGTAACAGGCACGAGGGGCTGAATGGCCTACTCCTGTTCGTATGTAACAGGATCGAGGGGGCTGAATGGCCTTCTCCTGTTTCTATGTAACGGGCTCAAGGGGCTGAATGGACCTACTCCTGTTCCTATGCAACAGGCTCATGGTTCTGAATGGCCTTCTCCTGTTCATATGTAGCAACCACCTGGGGCAGAAGGGGCCTCCTCCTGTTCCTATGTAAGAGGCGCGAGGGGCTGAATGGCCCCCCGCTGTTCCTATATATCAGACTGGAGATGCAGAATGGTCTCCTCCTGTTCATCTGTAGCAGACTCAAGGGATCGGAAAGGGCCTCTTCCTGTTCGTATGTAACATCCTCGAAGGGGCTGAATGGTCCTACTCCTGTCCTATGTAACAGGCTCGAGGGGCTGAATGGTCTAATCATGTTCCTCTGAAAGGGGTGCGTAGCGGCTGAATAGCCTCCTCCTGTTCCGATATAACAAGCTCGAGGAGCTGAATGGCATCCTCCAGTTAGTGTGTAAAAGCCTCAAATGCTAAATGTGAAGTCTCCTCTTCCTATGCAGCAGGCTCGAGGTTCTGAATGGTCTTTGCCTGTTCATATGTAATAGCCTCATGGGGCTGACTGGGCCTCCTCCTGTTCTTAACAACAGGCTTGAGGTGCTGAATGACCTCCTCCTGTTCCTATGTAAAGGATCGAGATGCTGAATGGCCTCTTCCTCTTCCTATGCAACAGGCTCGAGGGGCTGAATGGCCCTTCTCCTGTTCCTATGCAACAGGCCCAAAGGGCTGAATGGCCTACTCCCGTTTATATGTAACAGGCTCGAGAGGCAAAATAGCCCAATCATATCCCTATGCAACAGGCTCATGCTCTGAATGGCCTCCTCTTGTTCCTCTGTAACAGGCTTGAGCGGCTGGATGGCCTCCTCCTGTTTCTGTGTAAGAGGCTCGAGGGTCTAAATGTGGCACTTCCTGTTCCTATGCAACAGGTTCGTGGTTCTGAATGCCCTCCTCCTGTTCCTATGTAAAAGGCTTGAGGGGCTGAATGGCCTCCTCTTCTTCCTTTGTAACAGTCTCGTGATACTGAATGGTATCCTCCTGTTCCTATGCAACAGGCCCGAGGGGCTGAATGGCCTACTCCTGTTCCTATGTAAGAGGCTCAAGGGGCTGAATGGATCTGCTCCTGTTCCTATACAACAATCCCGAGGGGCTGAATGGCCTACTCCTGTTCCTATGTGACAGTGTTGATGAGATGAAAGGTCCTCTTCCTGTTCCTATGCAACAGACTTGAGGGGCTTAATGGCCTCCATCTATTCTTGTGGTACAGTCTCGAGGTGCTGAATGGCCTCCTCCAGTTGGTATGTAACAGCCTCAAAGGGCTGAATGTGAAGCCTCCTCTTCCTATGCAACAGGCTCGAGGATCTGAATGACCTTCTCCTTTTCATATGTAACAGCCTCGTGCAGCTGAATGGGCCTCCTCCTGTTCTTAACAACAGGCTTGAGGTGCTGAATGGTATCCTCCTGTTCCTATGCAACAGGCCCGAGGGGCTGAATGGCCTACTCCTGTTCCTATGTAAGAGGCTCGAGAGGCTGAATGGCCTAATCATGTTTGTATGTAACAGGATCGAGGGGGCATGAATGGCCTC
Organism: Squalus acanthias; assembly: GCA_030390025.1. Lineage (NCBI taxonomy): Eukaryota > Metazoa > Chordata > Chondrichthyes > Squaliformes > Squalidae > Squalus > Squalus acanthias. The sequence goes on from CM059441.1 coordinate 62,911,573, forward strand.
CTCCTGTTTCTATGTAATGGGCTAGAGGTGTTGAATGGGCCTACACCAGGGGTTGAATGGCCTCCTCTTGTTCCTATGTAATAGGCTGGAGGGGCTGAAGGGCTACCTCCTCTTCCTGTGCAGCAGGCCTGAGGGGCTGAATGGCCTACTCCTGTTCCTATGTAACAGGCTCGAGGGGCTGAATTGAGCTCCTCCTGTTCCTATGCAACAGGCTCAAGGAGCTAATGGCATTCTCCTGTCCCTTTGTAACAGTCTTGAGGGTTTGAATGGCCTCCTCCTGTTTATTTGTAACAGGCACTAGGGTCTGAATGGCCTCCTCCTGTTCCTTTGTAAGAGGCTCAAGGGGCTGAATGACATCCTGTTCCTATACAACAGGCTCGAGGGGCTGAATGGGCCTCCTCCTGTTCCTATGCAACAGGATCATGGGGATTAATGGCCTTTTCTTGTTCCTATGTAACAGGCTAGAGGGGCTGAATGGCATCCTCCTGTTCCTTTGTTAAAATCTCAAGATGCTTATTGGGACTACTCCTGTTCCTTTATAATTGGCTCGAAAGGCTTAATGGCCTCCTCATGATCCTATGTACCAGGCTCAAAGGGCTGAATGGGCCTCCTCCTTTTCTGATGCAACAGGCCCGAGGGGATGAATGGCCTTCTCCTGTTCCTATGTAACAGGCTCGATGGGCTAAATTGCCACCTCCTATTCCTATGTACGGGCTCGAGGGGCTGAACGGCCTCCTCCTGTTCCTATGTAGCAGGCTCAAGGGGCAAAATGGCCTTCTCTTCTACCTATGCAACAGGCTCGAGGGATTGAATGGCCTAATCATGTTCCTATGCACCAGGCTCTAGGGGCTGAAAGGCCACCTCCTGTCCCTATGAAACACTCTGGAGGGGCTGAATGGCCTCCTCCTGTTTATATGTAACAGGCACGAGGGCCTGAATGGCCTCCTCCTGTTCCTATGTAAGAGGCTCTATGGGCTGAATGACATCCTGTTCCTATGCAACAGGCTCGAGGGGCTGAATGGGCCTCCTCCTGTTCCTATGCAACAGGATCATGGGGCTTAATGGCTTCCTCATGATCCTATGTACCAGGCTCAAAGGGCTGAATGGGCCTCCTCCTTTTCTGATGCAACAAGCCCGAGGGGATGAATGGCCTTCTCCTGTTCCTATGTAACAGGCATGATGGGCTAAATGGCCACCTTCTATTCCTATGTACAGGTTTGAAGGGCAGAATGGCCTCCTCCTGTTTCAGTGTAACTGGCTTGAGTGGCTGAATGTGGCGCCTTCTCTACATATGTAACACCCTCGAGGGGGCTGAATGGTCCTACTCCTGTTTCTATGTAACAGGCTCGAGGGGCTGAACAGCCTCCTCCTGTTCCTATGTAGCAGGCTCAAGGGGCAAAATGGCCTCCTCTTCTACCTATGCAACAGGCTCGAGGGGCTGAATGGCCTAATCATGTTCCTATGCACCAGGCTCTAGGGGCTGAAAGGCCTCCTCCTGTCCCTATGAAACAATCTTGAGGGGCTGACTGACCTCCTCCTGTTTCTATGTAAGAGGTTTGAGGGCCTGAATGGCCTCCTCCTGTTCCTATCTAACAGCTTCGAGGGGCTGAATAGGCCTCCTCCTGTTCCTTTGTAACAGTCTCGAGATGCTTATTTGGCCTACTCCTATTCGTATACAACTGGCTTGAGAGGCTAAATGGCCTCCTCCTGTTCCTATGTACAGCCTCGAGGGGCTGAATGGCCTAATCGTGTTCCTATGTAACAGGCTCGAATGGGCTGAATAGCCTCCTCCTGTTTCTATGTAATGGGCTCGAGAGGCTGAATGGGCCTACTCCTCTTCCTATGCAACAGGTTCTAGGGGCTGAATGGCCTCCTCCTGTCGCTTTGTAACAGTCTTGAGGTGCTGAATAGCCTCCTCCTGTTTCTATGTAATGGGCTCGAGGGGCTGAATGGGCCGACGCCTGTTTCTATGTAACAGCCTCGATGGGCTGAATGGGACTCGTCCTTTTCCTAATAACAGGCTCCAGGGGATGAATGGCTGCCTCCTGGAACATAAGAACATAACATAAGATTATAATAGTTAGGAGCTGAAGTCGGCCATTTGACCCTTCGAGCCTGCTCTGCCATTCATCAAGATCATGGCTGATCTTGTACCTCAACTCCACCTTCCCGCACTATCCCCATATCCCTTAGTTCTCTTTGTTCCCAAAAATTTATCGACCTCTGTCTTGAATATACTCGAACACCTTGCTAAGGCCATCCCCACACCTCCACTACTCGCCTTCAAGCAGCCGCCTAACCTCAAAAGTACCATCGTTCGCAGCAGATTACCCATCTTTCAGGAGAACAGCAACCAAGACACCACACAACCCTGCCACGGCAACCTCTGCAAGACATGCCAAATCATGGACACAGATACCATCATTACACGTGAGGACACTACCCACCAGGTACACGGTACATACTCATGTGACTCGGCCAACGTTGTCTACCTGATACGTTGCAGTAAAGGATGCTCCAGAGCATGGTACATCGGCGAGACCATGCAGACACTGAGACAACGTATGAACGGACACCGCGCAACAATCGCCAGGCAGGAGGGTTGCCTCCCAGTCGGGGAACACTTCAGCAGCCAGGGGCATTCAGCCTCGGATCTGCGGGTAAGCGTTCTCCAAGGCGGCCTTCGAGATACACGACAGCGCAAAATCATAGAGCAGAAACTGATAGCCAAGTTCCGCACTCATGAGGATGGCCTCAATCGCGATATCGGGTTCATGTCACGATACAGAACGTGACTTGACATCATGGCCGGTCTTCCCAGGTGTTTTTTTTTTGTCGTCTTTTTTGGTTTTTTTTTAAAAAGCCTAACACAAGAACACAAATTGACAGGATATGCAGCCAGCAGGTGGTTTGACACGTTGGACCCCCTGGGACACATCTCATTGTCTTGGCTGTGCTCTTTGTTGTCGCGAATAATGTGAATAGATTTTGTCTGGGTTTAAATTGTGAATTCTGGGAGATTCTCTCATTGCTAACTTACCTGACGAAGGAGCGACAGCTCCGAAAGCTTGTAAAATTAAATAAATCTGTTGGACTATAACCTGGTGTTGTGCGACTTCTCATTTTTGAATATACTCAACAACTGAGCATCCACACCTCTCTGGGGATGAGAATTCCAATGATTCACGACACTTTGAGTGAAGAAATTTCTCCTCATCTCAGTACTAAATGGCCTACCCCTTATTCTGTTACTGTGACCTTGTGTTCTAGATTCCCCAGCCAAGGGAAACATTTTCCCAGCATTAATGCTTTCAAGCCCCTTAAGAATTTTATGTTTCAATTAGATCACCTCTCATTCTTCTAAACTCTAAGAAATATAGGACTAGTCTATTCAATCTCTCCTCATAGGGCATTCCCTGCATCCCAGGAACCAGTCTAGTGAACCTTCGCTTCACTCCCTCTAAGGCAAGTATGTCTTTCCTTTGGAAAGGAGACCAGAACTGTATAAAATACTCCAGCTGTGGCCTCACCAAAGCCCTGTATAATTGTAGTAAGACGTCTTTACTCTTATACTCTAATCCCTTTGTAACAAAAGCTAACATACCATTTGCTTTCCTTATTGCTTGCTGTACGTACATGTTAACATTCTGTGATTCATGTACAAGGACACCCAGGTCCCTCTGAGTGCAAACATTTCCCAGTCTCTCACCATTCAAAAAATATTCTGCTTTTTTGTTTTTCCTACCAAAGTGGATAACTTCACACTTCCCCACATTGTAATCCATTTGCCATGTTCTTGCCCACTCAGTCAACCTGTCTATATCTCTCTGCAGCCACTTTGCGTCCTCCTCGCAGCTTACTTTCCCACCTAACTTTGTATTATCAGCAAACTCAGATACGTTACACTCAGTCCCTTCATCTAAGTCATTAATATAGATTGCAAATAGCTGAGGCCCAAGCATTGATCCTTGCAGTACCCCGCTAGTAACTGCCTGCCAACCTGGAAAAGTCCCTTTTATTTCTACTCTTTGTTTACTGTCCTTTAACCAATCCTCAATCCATGCTAATATATTACCCCCAATACCATGAGTCCTAATTTTGTGTAATAACCTCTTGTGTGGCACCTTATCGAATGCATTTTGAAAATCCAAATACATGACATCCACAGGTTCCCCCTTATCCATCCTACTAGTGACATCTTCGAAAAACTCTGAACAGATTTGTCAAACATAATTTCCCTTTCATAAAACCATGTTGACTCTGGCTAATCATATTATGATTTTCTAAGTGCCCTGTTACCACGGCCCTAATAATAGATTCTAGCATTTTGCCTACTACTGATGTCAGGCTAACTGGCCTGTAGTTTGCCATTTTTTGTCTTCCTCCCTTTCTTAAATAGCGGGGTTATGTTTGCTACCTTCCAATCACGCTCTATTCAAACCACCGCTCTGCTCACCGCTCCCGCTCTTTTCAAACAGCCGCTTCTGTTTCAATGTAACTGGCTCGAAGGCCTGAATCAGCCGACAGCTTTTCCTATGCAACAGGCTCAAGATGTTTATTGTGCCTACTCCTGTTCCTATACAACTGGCTCGAGAGGCTGAATGGGCCTCCTCCAGTTCCGAAGTAAAGAAAGAAATACTTGCATTTATATAGCAACTTTCACTGCCACCGGACAGCCCAAAGCGCTTTACAGCCAATGAAGTACTTTTTGAAGTGTAGTCACTATTGTAATGTAGGAAAGTGGCAGCCAATTTGCGCACAGCAAGCTCCCAATAACAGCAATGTGACAATGACCAGAAAATCTGTTTTAGTGATGTTGATTGAGGGATAAATACTGGCCAGGACACCGGCGTATCTCCCCTGCTCTTCTTCGAAATAGTGCCATTGGATCTTTAATGACCACCTGAGAGAGACGACGGGGCCTCGGTTTACCTTCTCATCTGAAAGACAACACCTCCGACATTGCAGCACTCCCTCAGTAGTGACCCACCGACATTACAGCACTCCCTCAGTACTGCCCCTCCGACATTGCAGCACTCCCTCAGTAGTGACCCTCCGACAGTGCAGCACTCCCTCAGTACTGCCCCTCCGACATTACAGCACTCCCTCAGTACTGCCCCTCCGACAGTGCAGCACTCCCTCAGTACTGCCCCTCCGACATTACAGCACTCCCTCAGTAGTGACCTTCCGACATTACAGCACTCCCTCAGTAGTGACCCTCCGACAATGCAGCACTCCCTCAGTACTGCCCCTCTGACAGTACAGCGGAGGATCGCTCAGTAATGCCCCATCGATAGTGCATCGCTCCCTCAGTACTGGCACTGGGGAGTGTCGGGTTAGATTATCTGTTTAAGTCTCGGGAGCAGGAGTTCAACCCAAAACCTTTTGGCTCAGAGGCGAGAGACAGAGTGCTAAATCCACTGAACCACAACTGCCGCAGCATAGATTGACTTTCAGGTTGGAAACTGTAACCAAGTCTCAGGTTGATTTGATAAGGGGAAGTCTTTCAGTTTTAGCTGATTTTTAACTCGAGAAAATATCTAAAATGGAATATTTTATTATTTATACATATGTTTATTTATATTTATTTTTCCTTGTAACAGTCTCGAGGGGCTGAATGGGCCTCCTCCTGTTCCTTTGCAACAGTCTCGATGGCATGAATGCCCTCCTCCTATTCCTATGTAAAAGGCTCAAGGGGGCTGAATGGCCACCTCCTGTTCCTATGTAACAGGCTCGAGGGGGTGAATGGCCTCCTCCAGTTCCTATGTAACGGCCTCGACGGGCTGAATAGGCCTCCTCCTGTTCCTATGTAACACATCCAAGGGGCTGAATGCACCTCCTGTTCCTATGCAATTGGCTCGAGGGCTGGAATGGCCTTCTCCTGTTCCTTTGTAACATTCTTGAGGGGCTGAATGGCCTCCTCCTGTTCCTATGCAACAGGTTCGAGGGGCTGAATGGGCCTCCTCCTGTTCCTATGTTACAAGCTCAAGGGGCTGAATGACATCCTGTTCCTATGCAACAGGCTCGAGGGGCTGAATGTGATGCCTCCTGGTCCTAAGCAGCAGGCTCGAGGTTCTGATTTGCCTCCTCCTGTTCCTATGTAACAGCCTCGAGTGGCTGAATGTGATGCCTCCTGGTCCTATGCAACAGGCTCGAGGTTCTGAATTGCCTCCTCCTGTTCATATGTAACAGCCTCTGGGGGCTGACTGGACCTCCTGCTGTTCCTATGCAACCGGCTGGATCGGCTGATTGACGTCCTCCTGTTCCTATGTAACAGGCTCGAAACAGCTGAATGGCCTCCTCCTGATTCTATGTAATGGACATAAGGGGCTGAATGTACCCACTCCTGTTCCTATGCAATAGGCTCGCAAAGTTGAATGCCCTCCTCCTGTTGCTATGTAACTGGCTCTAGGGACTAAATTGGCCTACTCCTGATCCTAAGCAACCGGCTCGAGGGACTGAACAAACGCATCCTGTTCCCACGTTAAAAGCTTGAGGAACTGAATGGGACTCCTCTTATTCCTATGTCGCAGGTTTGTTGGGCTGAATGGGCCCCCTCCTGTAATGGATCATGCTTGAGGGACTGAATGGGCCTATTCCTGATTCTATGCAACCGGCACGAGGAATTGAACAACTGCCCCTGTTCCTATGTTACAGGCTCGAGGAGCTGAATGGTCCTCCTTCGGTTCCTATGCAACAGGTTCAAGTGTCTGACTGGCCTCCTCTTGTTCCTATGTAGCAGGCTCAAGGGGCAAAATGGCCTCATTCTGTTCCGATGTAATAGGCTCAAGGGGCTGAATGTCATCCTCCTGTTCCTATGTAACAGGTTCGAGGGGCTGAATGGGCCTCCTGCTGATCCTATGTAACAGGCCCAAGGAGCTGAATGACATACTCTTCCTATGCAACAGGCTCGAGGGCATGAAAGGCCTCCTCCTGTTCTTTTGTAACAGTCTCGAGTGGCTGAATGGCCTCCTCCTGTTCCTATATAATAGTCTCGAGGGGCTGAATGGCCTCCTCCTGTTCCTATGTAACAGGCTCGTGGGGCTGAATGGGCATCCTCCTGTTTCTAGGCAACAGGCACCAGATGCTTAATGGGTCAACTCCTGATCTATACATATGGCTCGATGCGCTGAATGCCCTCCTCCTGTTTGGATGTACAAGGATTGAACAACCGCATCCTGTTCCTATGTTAAAGGCTTGAGGAGCTGAATGATCCTCCTCCTGTTCCTGTGCAACTGGCTCGACGGGCTGAATGCCTCCTCCTGTTCCTATGTAACAGGTTTGAGTGTCAGAATGGCCTCCTCTTGTTCCTATGTAGCTGGTTCAAGGGGCTAAATGACCTCTTCCTGTTTTTCTTAATTCATTAATGAGATGTGGGCGTCGTTGGCAAGGCCAGCATTTATTGCCCATGCCTAGTTCTTGAGAAGGTGGTGCTGAGCCACCTTCTTGAACTGCTGCAGTTCGTCTGGTGAAGGTACTCCCACAGTGCTGTTAGCGAGGGAGTTCCAGGATTTTGACCCAATGACGATGGAGGAACGGCGATAAACTTCCAAGTCAGGATGGTGTGTGACTTGGAGGGGAACTTGGAGGTGATGGTGTTCCCATGCGCCTGCTGCCCTTGTCCTTCTAGGTGGTAGAGTTCGCGGGTTTGGGAAGTGCTGCTGAAGAAGCCTTGGCGAGTTGCTGCAGTGCATCTTGTAGATGGTACACACTGCAGCCACGGTATGCCGGTGGTGGAGGGAGTGAATGCTTAAGGTGGTGGATGGGGTGCCAATCAAGCGGGTTGCTTTGTCCTGGATGGTGTTGAGCTTCTTGAGTGTTGTTGGAGCTGCACTCATACAGGCAAGTGGAGAGTATTCCATCACACTCCTACTTTGTGACTTGTAGATGGTGGAAAGGCTTTTGGGAGTCAGGAGGTGAGACACTCGCCGCAGAATACCCAGCCTCTGACCAGCTTTTGTTGCCACATTATTTATGTGGCTGGTCCAGTTAAGTTTCTAGTCAATGGTGACCACCAGGATATTGATGGTGGTGGATTCGGTGATGGTAATGCCATTGAATGTCAAGGGGTGGTGGTTAGACGCTTGCTTGTTGGATAGTCATTGCCTGGCACTTGTGTGGCGCGAAGGTTACCTGCCACTTATCAGCCCAAGCCTGATTATCGTGCAGGTCTTGCAACATGCGGGCATGGACTGCTTCATTAACTGAGGAGTTGCGAATGTCACTGAACACTGTGCAGTGATCAGCGAACATCCCCACTCCTGACCTTATGATGGAGGGAAGATCATTGATGAAGCAACTGAAGATGGTTGGGGCCTAGGACACTGCCCTGAGGAACTCCTGCAGCGATGTCCTGGGGCTGTAATGATTGAACTCCAACCACCACAACCATCTTCCTTGGTGCCAGGTATGACTCCAGCCAGTGGAGCGTTTTCCCCCCCAATTCCCATTGACTTCACTTTTACTAGGGCTCCTTGATGCCACACTCGGTCAAATGCTGCCTTGATGTCAAGGGCAGTCACTCTCACCTCACCTCTTTTGTCCATGTTTGGACCAAGGCTGTAATGAGGTCTGGAGCCGAGTGATCCTGGCAGAACCCAAACTGGGCATCAGTGAGCAAGTTATTGGTGCGTAAGTGCTGCTTGAGAGCATTGTCAATCACACCTTCCATCACTTTGCTGATGATTCAGAGTAGACTGATGGGGCGGTAATTGGTCGGATTGGATTTGTCCTGCTTTTTGTGAACAGGATATACCTGGGCAGTTTTCCACATTGTCGGATAAATACCAGTGTTGTAGCTGCACTGGTACAACTTAGCTAGAGGCGCGGCTAGTTCTGGAGCACAAGTCTTTAGCACGGCAGCCGGGATGTTGTCGGGGCCCACAGCCTTTGCTGTATCCAATGCGCTCTGCCGTTTCTTGATATCACGTGGAGTGAATTGAAATGGCTGAACACTGGCTACTGTGGTGGTGGGGACCTCAGGAGGAGGCCAATATGGATCATCTACTTGGCACTTCTGGCTGAAGATGGTTGCAAATGCTTCAGCTTTGTCTTTTGCACTCGCGTGCTGCGCTCCACCATCATTGAGGATGGGGATATTCATGGAGCCTCATCCTTCCGTTTGTTCTTTAATGGTCCACCATCATGCACGACTGGAGGTGGCAGGAACAAGAAGTTGAATGGCCACCTCTTGTTCCTATGTAGCAGGCTAAAGGGCCTAAATGGTCTCCTCTTGTTTGTATGTTGCTATCCAACAGGCCCGAGGGGCTGAATGGGCCTACTGCTGTTTCTATGCAACAGGATCAAGTAGTTGAATGGCCTCCTCTTGTTCTTATGTAGCAGATTTAAGGGGTTAAATTGTCTCCTCTTTTTTCTTTCTAACAGATTCGAGGGCTGAATGGCCGAATCATGTCCCTATGCAGCAGTCTCGTGATGCTTATTGGGCCTCCTCTTGTACCTTTGTAACAGGCTCAAGGAGCTAAATGGTTCCTCCTGTTCCTATGTAGCATGCTCAAGGGGCTGATGGGCCTCCTCCTGTTCCTATGCAACAGGCCCAAGGGGCTGAATGGACGACTCCTATTTCTATGTTCGAGGTTCGAGGGGGTTGAAAGGCCTACTCTTGTTCCTGTGCAACAGGCTCAAGGGGCTGAATTGCCTCCTCCTTATAAAATTCTAACAGGACTAGACAGACTAGATGCAGGAAGGATGTTCCCGATGGCTGGGGAGTCCAGAATCAGGGGTCACAGTCTAAGGATAAGGGGTAAGCCATTTAGGACTGAGATGAGGAGGAATTTCTACACCCAGAGAGTGGTGAACCTGTGGAATTCTCTACCACAGAAGGCAGTAGAGGCCAATTCATTAAATATATTCAAGAAGGAGTTAGATATATTTCTTAAAGCTAAAGGGATCAAGGGATATGGAGAGAAGGCAGGGGCAGGGTACTGAATTTGGATGATCAGCCATGATCTCATTGAATGGCGGAGCAGGCTCAAGGGGCTAAATGGCCTACTCCTGCTCATATCTTCTATGTTTCTATGCAACAGGTTCGAGGGACTGAACAACCACCTCCTGTTCCTATGTTATAGACTGCATGAGATGAATGGCCTCTTCTGTTCCTATGTAGCAGGTTCAAGGGGCTGAATGTGAAGCCTCCTGTTGCCATGCAACATGTTCGAGGTTCTGAATGGCTTCCTCCTGTTCCTAACAACAAGATCGAAGGGCTAAATGGCCTCCTGCTGTCCCTATGCAACAGGCTCAAGGCGGCTGAATGGCTTCCTCCTGTTTCTACGTAATGGGCTTGAGGGACTGATTTGCCTCCTCCTTTTCCTTTGTACAGGCTCGAGGGGCTGAATGACTTAACATGATCCTATGCAACAGGCTCGATGGGCTGAATAGCCTCCTCCTGTTTCTATGTAATGGGCTCAAGGGGCTGAATCAGCCTACTCCTGTTCCTATGTACCAGGCTCTAGGGGCTGAATAGCCTCCTCCTTTTCCTAATAACAGGCTTGAGGGGGCTGAATGGCTGCCTCCTGTTTCAATGTAACTGGCTCGAGGGGCTGAATCAGCCGACTCCTGTTCCTATGCAACAGGCTTGAGATGCTTATTGGGCCTCCTCCTGTTGCTATGTAACAGGCTCGAGAGGGCTGAATGGGTCTCCTCCTGTTCCGAAGTAAAGAAATACTTGAATTTACATAACACCTTGCATTACTATGGAACTCTGAAATGAGCTTCCGACCACATATCTGCAGCATAACAAAGACCGCCTATTTCCATCTCCCTAACATCGCCCGTCTCTGCCCCTGCCTCAGCTCATCTGCTGCTGAAATCCTTATCCATCCCTTTGTTACCTCTACCCTACGTAAACTTGAGGTCATCCAAAACTCGGCTGCCCGTGTACTAACTCGCACCAAGTTCCGTTCGCCCATCACTCCTGTGCTCGCTGACCTACATTGGCTCGTGGTTAAGCAGTACCTCGATTTCAAAATTCTCATTGTTTTCAAATTCCTCCAAGACCTCGCCTCTCCCTATCTCTGTAATCTCCTTAAACACCACAAACACCGCCCACCCCCCCGCGCCAAAGATTTCCACGCTCCTCTAATTCTGCCCTCTTGAGTATCCCTAATTATAATTGCTCAACAATTGGTGGCTGTGCCTTCTGTTGCCTTGGCCCTAAGCTCTGGAATTCCCTGCCTAAACCTCTCCGCCTCACTACCTCTTTCCTCCTTTAAGACGCTCCTTAAAACCTACCTCTTTGACCAAGCTTTTGGTCACCTGCCCTAATTTCTCCTTATGTGGCGCAGTGTCAAATTTTTTGTCTTATAATACTCCTGTGCAGCGCCTTGGGACCTTTTACTACCTTAAAGGTGCTATGCAAATACAAGTTGTTGTTGTTTTGCACCTTTCACGACCACTGGATGTCCCATAGCACTTTACAGCCAGTGAAGTACTTTTTGAAGTGTAGTCACTGTTGTAATGTAGGAAATGAAGCAGCCAATTTGCACACAGCAAGCTCCCACTAATGGCAATGTGATAATGACCAGATAATCTGTTTTAGTGATGTTGATTGAGGGATAAATACTGGCCCGGACACCGGGGATAACTCCCCTGCTCTTCATCGAAATATTGCCATGGGATCTTTTACCTCCATCTGAAAGAGCAGAGGAGGCCTCGGTTTAATGTATCATCCAAAAGGAGGCACCTTCGACAGTGCAGCACTCCCTCAGCACTGCAGTGGAGTGTCAGCCTAGATTTTCCTGCTCAAGTCCCTGGAGTGAGACTCCACCCCACAACCTTCTGCCTCAGAGGCGAGGGTGCTGCCCACTGAGGCAGGGCTGGAACAGGCTCGAGGGGCTAAATTGCTTCCTCCTGTTCCTATGAGGCAACTAAAGTGTCGCCAAAAGCCAGAAATCTGTGAGGATCTGCAGTTTGCCGGATGTTCAATGCTGAAGTAGACATCGGAAACTCTGTCCGCCTGAGCTGCGCGCGCGGCCGCGCACTGAAACAAACGCTCGAGGCTGGCAGCTGCGCGGTAACCGACCCTCACTGGCAGCCGTCTGATTGGCAGGCCCTGTGACGGGTGTCTGCGGGCTTTCGCAACCTGGTTCCCTGGCCAATCAGTGCAAAGAGAAGGCGGGCCCCTCTCGACGCATGTCAGTGGCTCGACCGGCCTGCCAATCACACCGGACTGCCAATCAGCCGGCTGCCCGGAAGAGAGAGGAGGGGAATAACAACAGAAAACGCTGGAAAAACTCAGCAGGCCAGGCAGCATCCGTGGAGAGAGAAAGAGAGTTGACGTTTCAGGTCGATGACCTTTCATCAGAGAGAGGAGGAGGGGGGTTGGGTTACCGCCCAGCTGCCGCCTCCAATCAGCAGCGCCGGCGCGAAGCTTCAGTTTGCCTCACCAAAGCCCTGCACAATCGTAGTAAAGCTTCCTTATTCTTAAGAGCAGGGATTAATATTGTGGAGAATATTTGAGAGCAAAACATTAGAAGCGACATTCGTAAGTTAACATCTTTACGTCACCATACCAGTAAACATTTCCAAGTCAGTCTGATTGGTTCTTTTGTCCAGGAAGAAAGATGAATGTTTATTTCTGTTAAATCAAAGCTTTTCCTGCTTTTTGTTTTTAATTTGGAAAGACAAATTGTGCATGTGTTTTTCTGCATTTGTGAATAAGTGCTGCATTTCTGACGTGCTGCATGGGGTGTGTGCTGGTTCAAGAAGACAATGATTATTAATGGAAGTGAATTAAAGAACTACAGCAGCTTATATTTCCAGCATCCGCAGTATTTTGCTATCGTATATTTGTTGGGTGTCTGGTTGTATTGTGAATAATCTAATTACTTATGTGGACGTCCAGCACGTCAGCACCATAGGAAAGCTGCTGTTCCTGCTGCTTGTACAGCCATTGCTATGGTGACATGAGGGATGGACTAATATATTGAAAACTTTCAGCTCACATTTGGCTTTTGGATTGTAACTGAGTGACGTTTCTGAAGTGTAAATGCATTATTATGCAGGTCTTTTATATCCCAGTTATTTCTGACCAGTATTTTTTTTAAAATAGAGTTTGTACATGTTTCTAAAAGCTTTTAATTAATTGGACTGTAAACAAACTTGTAGAATGGGTATGTAAATGACAGATAAATTTTAATATAGATAAGTGTGAGGGGATGCATTTTGGAAGGAGGAATAAGGAGGCGACCTACTCCTTGGAAAATATTAGTGCCCTGAAAAAGTTAGCGCCTCCTCGGCCGATTTTGCCAGGTAGCGCCCAGAGAGGGAGGAGGGGTGCTACTGGAAGCGCCCCGCGTCCCTCTTGGGGCGCTGCGAGCCAATATCAACGTTGCGCCGCGGTACTGCAGGCCTTCCTCCCCTTATTAAAGGGGAGGGGCATGCGCAGCGCGTCCTGGCACCGAGCTGGGCCACCAGGGATCGACAGTGCCGGCAAACGTGTCCGGCAATCAAAAGGAGTTCCGGGCTCACGAAGAGCAGCCAGCACCCCGCGGGCCAGCTTCACGGGGGCCGGGGACAGCAACGGCAGCAGGTGACGAAGGAGCAGCGCTCCGAAAGCTTGTGATTTCAAATAAAACTGTTGGACTATAACCTGGTGTTGTGCGACTTCTCACTTTTGTCCACCCCAGTCCAATTCCCTGGTTTATCCCGACTACCCTTCTTGAATAATGGTACTACGTTAGCTGTTCTGCAGTCCTCTGGCACCTCCCCTGTGGCCAGAGAGGTTCTGAAAATTTGTGTCAGAGCCCCTGCAATCTCCTCCCTCGCCTCACACAGCAGCTTGGGATACATCTCGTCTGGGCCTGGGGATTTACCCACTTTTAAGCCCACTAAAACCGCTAGTACCTCCTCCCTCTCAATACTAATTTGTTCAAGTATATCACAATCCCCCTGCCTGATTTCTATGCCTACATCATCCTTCTCCATAGTGAACACAGATGCAAAACATTCATTTAAAACCCCACCTACATCTTCTGGCTCTGCACACAGATTGCCACTTTGGTCCCTAATGGGCCCTACTCTTTCCCTGGTTATCCTCTTGCCCTTAATATACTTATAAAACACCTTGGGATTTTCCTTTATTTTGCCCACCAGTGTTATTTCATGCCCCCTCTTTGCTCTCCTAATTTCTTTTTTAAGTACCCACCTGCACTTTCTATACTCCTCTAGGGCTTCCACTGTTTTTAGTCCTTTGTATCTGCCAAAAGCCTCCCTTTTTTTTCCTAATCCATTCTCGTATATCCCTTGACATCTAGGGTTCCCTGGGCTTGTTGGTCCCACCCTTGACCTTTACGGGAACATGTTGCCGTTGTACTCTCTCTATTTCCTTTCTGAAAGACTCCCACTGCTCTGATGTGAATTTTCCTACAAGTAGCTGATCCCAGTCCACTTTGGCCAGATCCTGTCTTATCATATTAAAATCGGCCTTCCCCCAATTTAGAACCTTTATTTCCAGTCCATCTTTGTCCTTTTCCATAACTACCTTAAATCTCACCGAATTATGGTCACTGTCACCAAAATGCTCTCCTACTAACACTTCTACCACTTGCCCGGCTATATTCCCTAGAATTAGGTCCAGTCCCGCCCCCTCTCTTGTAGGACTTTCTACATGCTGGCTCAAAAAGCTCTCCTGGATGCACTTTAAGAATTCCGCACCCTCTAAACCTTTCACACTCTGACTATCCCAGTTAATATTGAGGAAGTTGAAATCCCCTACTATTATTACCCTATTATTTCTACACATCTCTGAGATTTGCCTACATATCTGTTCCTGTATCTCCCGCTGACTGTTTGGGGGCCTCTAGTACACTCCCAGCAAAGTGCTTGCCCCCTTTTTGTTTTTAAGTTCTACCCATATGGCCTCATTAGAGGAGCCTGCTAAGATATCATCCCTCCTTACAGCAGTAATTGACTCCTTGATTAATATTGCGACATCCCCATCTCTTTTACACCCCCCTCTGTCTCGCCTGAAGATTCTATACCCCGGAATATTGAGCTGCCAATCCTGCCCCTCCCTCAACCATGTCTCTGTGATAGCAACAATATCATACTCCCATGTGTTCATCAACACCTTCAATTCATCTGCCTTACTCGCAAGACTCCTTGCATTAAAATAAATGCCATCCAGCCTTGCCATACTCCCTTGTGCCGTAACATATTTGCTCTGCCTTCTCGGCTGACTTGTTTTTTCCTCCATATTTGGCTGTGCATCACCCCCTACTATAGCTCCACTCGGTATCCCAACCCCCTGCTAAGTTAGTTTAAATCCCCCCCAACAGTACTAGCAAACCTCCCCGCAAGGATGTTGGTCCTGTTCCGGTTCAGGTGCAACCCGTCCGACTTGTACAGGTCTCACCTTCCCCTGAAGCAGACCCAGTGATCCAGGAAACTAAAGCCCTCCCTCCTGCACCAACTCTTTAGCCACGCATTCATCTGCTCTATCCTCCTATTCCTATACTCACTAGGACGTGGCACCGGGAGTAATCCAGAGATTGCAACCTTTGATGTCCTGCTTTTTAATCTGCTACCTAGCTCCATAATTTCTTGTTGCAGGACCTCGTCCCTCTTTCTACCCATGTCGTTGGTACCAATGTGAACCACGACCTCTGACTGTTTGCCCTCCCCCTCATGCTTTTAAGTGGTTGCTGTTGCTGCCGTTGTTGTAAAAGATTTTGTTGTTGTACTTAAATTTGCCCACGGCCAAAAAGGTTGCGCTCAAAGGAGTTCGTGGCCCGCTCACTACAAAAAATAATTAGAATCTAAATCACAGATCTCAACAACAGGTGAAACAATAACAGTTCTTGTTGTAATGAGCTCACTGTGCTCATTTCACACTTTGTCAAATCCCTTTCGTCCATTTTACACCCTTGCAGCCAACCAAAGAGTCTCCTTGTCTCTGGTGGAATCTCCGAACATTTGCCTCCCGGTGCACTTCCAGATCGCTTAAGTGCAAGTAGTCAGATCGGGAGTAAAACTCTTACTATTCTGCTTCGGGAATGTTTCTTAACCTCACCGAACCGAGAAGGACAAGGCAGCAGGCGCATGGGAACACCATCACCTCCAAGTTCCCCTCCGAGTTACACACACACCATCCCAACTTGGTGATATACCAGCCGTTCCTTCGTCGCTGGGTCAAAATCCCGGAACTCCCTACCTAACGGCTCTATGGGAGCACCTTCACCACACGGACTGCAGCGGTTCAAGAAGCAGGCCCACCACCACCTTCTCAACTAGGGATGGGCAATAAATGCCGGCCTTGCCAGTGATGTCCACATCCCGAGAATGAATTGAAGAAAAATGCAGGAAGAGCAATCTTGTCTTGTGCCAACCCAATTGTATTGGCGTCACAGTCAATGTTTGTGACCTCTCGGAGGCAAGTCGCCAATCGGTGCCACTCGATGCCCAAATGGGGGCTGTTGTGTATGGATTTAATGTCATCAGTAACCTCGTGGATAGAAATTCTGCTGCACCAGTCCTGGTGCACTCCAGGAGTGCTCTGTTTCCAATGTCACGCACACGTAGCAAACAGAGAAGGTTTTCCCCTGAGCCTTATTCTCAACTCGATTGGACATGTATCCATTCCCGTGATATTCTGCTGTAATAACCACCCTGTTTCTGTGTACATCTTAGTTACATTAGTAGACTCCCGCTCTTCAGGCAGTGACTGGTTATTTAAGCTAACACAGACCAGAACCAGGATCTAGGCCCTTGGCCTCTGTATTCGGTTTCATACAACATGGTTCCACCCATCCACTGAGCCATGAGGGTCGATGCTAATTGTACTTTCTAAGTCTGAAATACTAAAATAGTTGTTTTTTGTAGCTGTAGTTCATTATGTAATCAAAGTTGTTTCGTTCATTTATGATATATTAAAACATCTTACATCTGCAAGCAACTCCGTGTTGAACACCACTTGGAAGATGCACTGAGAGTAGCAAGGGCAGAGAATGTACTCTGGGTGGGGGGATTCAATGTCCATCACCAAGAGTGGCTCGGTAGCACCACCACTGACCGAGCTGGCCGAGTTCTGAAGGACATAACTGCCAGGCTGGGCCTGCGACAGGTGGTGAGAGAACCAACACGCAGGTTTCGTAAGTATCATGATCTTGATATCGATTGATGCGGCGATTAGATTTAATTTCATGGTCCTCCTCCTCTTTCTTCTGTAATAGAAATGGAAATGAGCAGAGTGACAATAAGCATGATCTGTATTTGGTATCTTTGAATCCAATTAGGAAATTCCTCCCATAATTGGTGCCATTGATTATTGATACTGAACTGTGTTGGGTTTGATTATTGATACTGAACAGTGTTGGGTTTGATTATTGATACTGAACAGTGTTGGGTTTGATTATTGATAATGAACAGTGTTGGGTTTGATTATTGATACTGAACAGTGTTGGGTTTGATTATTGATACTGAACAGTGTTGGGTTTGATTATCTGATTTATTCGCGTCAGCCATGGCTCCGTGTTTTTAGCTCTCTCTCTCACCTCAGAATCAGAATGTCATGAATTCAGTTTCCATTCCAGACGCTTGAGCACAAAAGTCTAGGCTGACACTCCAGTGTAGTACTGAGAGAGTGCTGCACTGTTGGAGGTGCCGTCTTTCGAATGAGACGTTAAAAAAGGTGAGCGGGGGCCCACGGGAGCGGTTGGAGGCCCACGGGAGTGGCTGGAGAGCGCGAGATCTCGGCTGATTTAAAGGTGAGCGGGGGCCCACGGGAGCGGCTGGAGAGCGCCAGACCTCGGCGGCTGATTTAAAGGTGAGCGGGGGCCCACGGGAGCGGCTGGAGAGTGCCAGACCTCGGCGGCTGATTTAAAGGTGAGCGGGGGCCCACAGGAGCGGCTGCAACGGACCGGTGAGTGTAAAGAAGTAAAATGTAATCGAAGTGTGACGTCACCAGAAAGCAGGTAAGTGATTGGTTGGTGAATATTTCTCCATTTCTCGCTTTTTTCCAAACTTGGGCATCTAAATTTAAGTGCCTTGGTGTAGATTAAAAGATAGACATGTTCCAAATTTTAAAACTAATTAATTACTTAATTGAGATGGGAGACCAGGCAATGTGTTCTTGTTGTTGCATGTAGGAGCTAGTGGACACCATTGAGGTCCATGGCGACCACATCTGCAGCAAATGTTGGCTGCTCGAGAAACTTCGGCTCAGAGTTGATGAGCTGGAGTCCGAGCTTCGGACACAGTGGCACATTAGGGAGGGGGAGCGTTACCTGGACACTAAGCTCCAGGAGGCAGTCACACTCACTAGAGTAATTACTTCCAATTTGGCCCATGGTCAGGTACAGGAGGGCGTGACTACAAGCGAGGCAGGTATTGGAATCCAGATGGTAGTGATGAAGGAGCCTCAGCCCTTGGCCTTGTCTAACAGGTACGAGATTCTTGCTCCCTGTGTGGACGAGGGCAGGGACTGCAGGGAGGATGAGCAATCTGATCACAGCACCGTGGTACAGGGAGCCATTCAAGTGGGGGGAGTAAAAAGAAATGTTGTAGTGATAGGGGACAGTATAGTTAGGGGGATAGATACTATTCTCTGCAGCCGAGAGCGTGAGTCCCGAAGGCTGTGTTGCCTGCCCGGTGCCAGGGTTAAGGACATCTCCTCTGGGCTGGAGAGGAACTTGGAGTTGGAGGGGGAAGATCCAGTTGTCATGGTCCACGTAGGCGTAGGCACCAATGACATAGGTAGGACAAGGGAAGAGGTTCTGCTGAGGGAGTATCAGCAGCTAGGGGCTAAATTAAAAAGCAGAACCACAAAGGTAATAATCTCTGTAATACTACCTGAGCCACGAGCGAATTTGCATAGGGTAAATAAGATCAGAGAAATGAACGAGTGGCTCAAAGACTGGTGTGGGAGAAATGGGTTTCGATTGTGGAGCACTGGCACCAGTACTGGGATAAGAGGGGAGCTGTTCCGTTTGGACGGGCTTCACTTGAACCATGCTGGGGCTAGAGTCCTGGTGAATCGAATGACTAGGGCTGTAGAGAGGGCTTTAAAGTAAATAGTGGGGGGGGGGGCGGGAGGGTCGAGGTGAGCGGGAATTTAAAAAGTCAATGAGAAAAAAATAGAGCAGGATAGAGATGGGGGAAATAATAACCAGAGTGTGACAGGAAGGGACAGAACAAGGTGAAATGTTAAAAAGACAAAGTTAAAAGTTCTATATCTGAATGCACACAGCATTCGTAACAAGGTAGATGAGTTGATGTCACAAATAGATACAAATGGGTATGATCTGATCGCCATTAAAGAGACGTGGTTGCAAGGTGACCAGGGCTGGGAACTGAACATTCCTGGGTATTTGACAATTTGGAAGGATAGACCGAAAGTAAAGGGAGGTGGGGTGGCTTTGTTGGTAAAGGATGCGATCAGTGCAGTGGTGAGAAGTGATATTGGCTCAGATGATCAAGATGCAGAATCGGTTTGGGTCGAAATAAAAAATAATAAAGGGAAAAAGTCTCAGGTGGGCGTAGTCTACAGGCCCTCGAACAGTAGCAATACTGTTGGACGGAGTATAAATCAACAAATAATAGAGGCCTGTAAAAAAGGTACGGTAATAATCATGGGTGATTTTAATCTCCATATTGATTGGACAAATCAAATTGGCCATGGTTGCCTTGAGGAGGAGTTCATAGAGTGTATCTGGGATGGTTTCATAGAATAGTATGTAATGGAGCCAACCAGGCAGCAGTGTATCTTGGATCTGGTACTGAGTAATGAGACAGAATTAATAAATGATCTCATAGTAAAGGAGCCTCTAGGAAAGTGTGATCATATCACGGTTGAATTTCAAATTCAGTTGGAGGATGAGAAAGTTGCATCTTAAACCAGTGTCCTGATCTTAAACAAAGGCAATTACAGTGGCATGAGGGCAGAACTGGCTAAAGTGGACTGGAAAAATAAATTAAAAGGTACGAGAGTTGAAATGCAGTGGTGGACATTTAAGGAGATATTTCATAACGCTGAACAAAAATATATTGCAGTGGGAAAGAAAGATTTTAAGAGAAGCGAGCACTATCCGTGGCTAACTAAGGAAGTAAAGGATGGTATCAAATTGAAAACGAAGGCATACAATATTGCCAAGATTAGTGGGAGGCCAGAGGATTGGGAAATTTAAAAAAAACAGCAAGGATGACAAAAAAAATGAGAGAGAGAAGATGAATTATGAGAGGAAACTGCCAAGAAAAATAAAACAGAAAGTAAGAGCTTCTACAGGTATATAAAAATAGAAGAGAGTAGCTAAAGTAAACATTGGTCCCTTAGAGGATGAGAATGGGGAATTAATAATGGGGAACGGGGAGATGGCAGAGACTCTGAACAAATATTTTGTACCTGTCTTCACGGTAGAAGACACTAACAGCGTCCCAATAATGGATAATCAAGTGGCCACAGGGAGGGGGGATCTAAAGGCAATCACTATCACTAAGGAAAAAGTACTTGGTAAAATAATGGGACTAAAAGATGACAAGTCCCCTGGACCAGATGGCCTGCATTTAAGGTCTTAAAAGAAGTGGGTGCAGAGATAGTGGATACATTGTTTGCAATATACCAAAATTCCCTTGAATCTGGAGAGGTTCCAGCAGATTGGAAAACCGCAAATGTAACACCCCTATTTAAGAAAGGAGGGAGACAGAAAGCAGGAAACTATAGACCAGTTTGCCTAACATCTGTCGTTGGGAAAATGCTGGAGTCCTTCATTAAGGAATCAGTAGCAGGGCATTTGGAAAATCATAATGCAGTGAAGCAGAGTCAACATGGTTTTATGAAAGGGAAATGATATTTAACAAATTTGCTGGAGTTCTTTGAGGATGTAACGAGCAGGGTGGATAAGGGTGAGCCAGTTGATGTGGTGTATTTGGATTTCCAGAAGGCATTTGATAAGGTGCCACACAAAAGGTTATTGCATAAGATAAGAGCTCACGGAGTTGGGGGTAATATATTAGCATGGATAGAGAATTGGCTAACTAACAGAAAGCAGAGAGTCGGGATAAATGGGTCATTTTCCTGTTGGCAAACGGTAACTAGTGGGGTGCCACAGGGATCGGAGCTGCGGCCTCAACCATTTACAATCTACATTAATGACTTGGATGAAGGGACCGAGTGTAATGTTTCCAAGTTTGCAGATGATACAAAGATGGGTGGGAAAGCAAGTTGTGCAGAGGACTCAAAGAATCTGTAAAGGGATATAGACAGGCTAAGTGAGTGAGCAAACATTTGGCAGATGGAGTATAATGTGGGAAAGTGCGAAGTTATCCACTTTGGCAGGAAAAATAAAAAAGCAAATGATTATTTGAATGGAGAGAGATCACAAAATGCTACAGTTCAGAGGGATCTGGGGGTCCTTGTGCATGAAACACAAAAAGTTAGCATGCAGGTACAGCAAGTAATAAAAAAGACAAATGGAATGTTGGCCTTTATTGTAAGGGGGTTGGAGTATAAAAGCAGGGAAGTCCTGCTACAACTGTACAGGGTATTGGTGAGACCACACCTTGAGTACTGCATACAGTTTTGATCTCCTTATTTAAGGAAGGATATATTTGCATTGGAGACAGTTCAGAGACGATTCACTCGGTTGATTTCTGAGATGAGGTGGTTGACTTATGAAGAAAGGTTGAGCAGGTTGGGCCGATACTCATTGGAATTTAGAAGAATGAGAGGTGATCTTATTGAAACATATGAGATACTGAGGGGGCTCGACAAGATAGATGCTGAGAGGATATTTCCCCTCGTGGGGAAATCTAGAACGCGGGGGCAAAGTTTTAGAATAAAGGGTCGCCCTTTTAGAACTGAGATGAGGAGGAATTTCTTCTCTCAGAGGGTCGTAAATCTGTGGAATTCACTGCCCCAGAGAGCCGTGGAGGCTGTGTCATTAAATACATTTAAGGTGGAGATAGACAGATTTTTGCAAGATAAGGGAGTGCAGGATTATGGGGAGCGGGCAGGGAAGTGGCTTTGAGCTCAAGATCAGCCATGATCTTATTGAATGGCGGAGCAGGCTTGAGAGGCCAAGTGGCCTATTCCGGCTCTTATTTCTTATGTTCTTCTGTTAAACCGACGCCCCGTCTGCCCTCTCAGGTGGACGTAAAAGATCTTATGGCACTATTTTGAAGAAGAGCAGGGGAGCTCACCCCGGTCTCCTGGGCCAATATTTATCACTCAACAAACATCAAGAACAGATTGTCTGGCCATTTATCACACTGCTGTTTGTGGGAGTCTGCTGTGCGCAAATTGGCTGCCGCATTTCCTGCATCACAATCGTGACTACACCTCAAAAGCACTTCATTGGCTGTAAAGGGCTTTGGGATGTCCAAAGGTGGTGAAAGGAGCAGTGTATAAATGGGAGTTCTTTCTTTCGGTTTCTGTTGGTACCAAGCAGTGTCAGGTTCGATTACGTGTGTTTAACGTGTTTACGTTGTTTTTCGGACTGGAGGAAGGTATCCAGTGGTGTTCCCTAGGTGTCGGTACCTGGACTACTGCTTTTCTTGATCTATATTAATGACTTGGAGTTGGGAGCACAGGGCACAATTTCAAAATTTGCAGAAGATACAAAACTTGGAAGTATAGTGAACAGTAAGGAGGATAGTGATAGACTTCAAGAAGACATAGAGAAGCTTGTGAAATGGGCGGACACGTGGCAGATGAAATATAATGCAGAAAAGTGCTCGATTTGGTAGGAAGAATGAGGAGAGGCAGTATAAACTAAAGGGTACAATCCTAAAGGGGATGCATGAAGAAAGAGACCTGGGGATATCTGTGCACAAATCGTTAAAGGTGGCAGGGCAGGTTGAGAATGCGGTTCAAAAAGCTTACGGGATACTGGGCTTCATAAATAGAGGAATAGAGTACAAAATCAAGGAGGTTCTGATGAACCTTTATAAAACACTGGTCTGACCTCAGCTGGAGTGTTGTGTCCAATTCTGGGCACCGCAACTTAGTAAGGATGAGAAAGCCTTAGAGAGATTGCAGAAAAGATTTACGAGAACGATTCCAGAGATGAGGGACTTCAGTTGCGTGGATAGACGAGAGAAGCTGAGGTTGTTCTCCTTACAGCAGAGAAGGTTGAGAGCAGATTTGATAGAGGTGTTCAAAATCATGAGGGGTCTAGACAGAGTTTATGGAGAGAAACTGTTCCCATTGGTGGAAGGGCGAGAACCGGAGGACACATATTAAAGCTAATTGGCAAAAGAACCAAAGCCGACATGAGGAAAAACTTTTTTATGCAGCGAGTGGTTAGGATCTGGAATGCACTGCCTGAAAGGGTGGTGGAGGCAGACTCAATCGTGGCTTTCAAAAGGGAATTGGATAAGTACCTGAAGGAGAAAAAAATTGCAGAGCTACGGGGAAAGGGCGGTGGAGTGATTCTATGATTGTATGATAATGCGTGATTTCTGATGCCGTATCTAGAGAGGTGGGAAGGCACCAAACAATCGTCCGTCTTTTTTGGCAGTGAAGCACTCTGGGACGTCCTGAGGTGGTGTATTAAAGGGAGTTGGCACCTTGTACTCTGTATATGTGACGAAGGAATAATTGCAACTCTATGAAAAGCAATAAGAAGAATAAAACCGGACGGACTACCCAGCATCCACACAGGCACCAGACATGAAAAAGACACACCCAGCCCAGTTGACCCTGCAAAGTCCTTCTCACTAACATCTGGGGACGTGTGCCAAAATTGGGAGAGCTGTCCCACAGACTAGTCAAGCAACAGCCTGACATAGTCTTACTCACGGAATCATACCTTTCAGCAAAGATCCCAGAATCCTCCATCACCATCCCTGGGTATGTCCTGTGCCACCAGCAGGAGAGACCCACCAGAGGTGGCAGTACAGTGGTAAACAGTCGGGAGGGAGCGACCCTGGGAGTACTCAACATTGACTCCGGCAAGTCTCATGGCATCAGGTTAAACATCGCAAGGAAACCTCCTGCTGATGAATCAATACTCCTCCATGTTGAACACCACTTGGAAGAAGCACTGAGGGTAGCAAGGGCACAGAATGTTCTCTGGGTGGGGGACTTCAATGCCCATCACCAAGAGTGGCTCAGTAGCACCAATACTGACTGAGCTGGCCAAATCCTGATGGACATAGCTGCAACACAGGGCCTCCTGTTGAGAAAACCAGCACAAGGGAAAAACCTACTTGACCTCGTCCTCACCAATCTACCTATCGCAGATGCATTTGTCCATGACATTATTGGTAGGAGTGACCACCGCATAGTCCTTGTGGAGACAAAGTCCCGTCTTCACACTGAGGACAACCTCCATCGTGTTGTGTGGCACTAACACATTGCTAAATGGGTTAGATTCAGAACAGACCTTGCAGCGCAAAACTGGTCATCCATGAGACGCTGTGGACCATCAGCAGCAGCAGAACTGTATTCCACCACAATCTGTAACCTGATGGCCCGGCATATTCCTCACTCTACCATTACTATCAAGCCAGGGGACCAACCCTGGTTTAATGAGGAGTGCAGAAGAGCATGCCAGGAGCAGCACCAGGCGTACCTAAAAATGAAATGCCAACCTGAAGCTACACACAGGACTACATACATGCTAAACAGCAGAAACAGCATGCTATAGACAGAGCTAAGCAATCCCACAACCAACGGATTTGGTCATACCTCTGCAGGCCTGCTACATCCAGTCATGAAAGGTGGTGGACAATTAAACAACTAATACGAGGGAAAAACTTACTTGACCTCGTGAGGAGGAGGCTCCATGAATATCTCCAACCTCAATAATCGTGGAGCCCAGCACGCGAATGCAAAAGACAAGGCTGAATCATTCGTAATCACCTTCAGCCGGAAGTGCCGAGTGGATGATCTATCTCGACATCGTCATAATGGGCCCACCATCATAGAAGCCAGTCTTCAGCTAATTCGATTCACTCCACGTGATATCAAGAAACGGCTGAGCGCACTGGATACAGCAAATGCTACGGGCCCCGATAACAGCTGATAACATGTGCTCCAGAACTGGCCGCGCCTCTAGTCAAACTGTTTCAGTACAGCTACAACACTGGGATCTACCCAACAATATGGACAATTGCCCAGGTATGTCCTGTCCACAAAAATCAGGACAAATCCAATCCGACCAATTACCACCCCATGAGTCTGTTCTCAATCAT
This sequence comes from Squalus acanthias, assembly GCA_030390025.1. NCBI lineage: Eukaryota > Metazoa > Chordata > Chondrichthyes > Squaliformes > Squalidae > Squalus > Squalus acanthias. The sequence continues at coordinate 62,936,719 of CM059441.1, forward strand.
CAGCGAAGTGATGGAAGGTGTTGTCAACAGTGCGATCAAGCGGTACTTACTTGCCAATAACCTGCTCACCGATGCTCAGTTTGGGCTCCGCCAGGACCACACGGCTCCAGACCTCATTCCAGCCTTGGTCCAAATATGGACAACAGAGCTGAATTCCAAAGTTGAAGTGCGAATGACTGCCCTTGACATCAAGGCGGCATTTGACCGAGTGTGGCATTAAGGAGCCCTAGTAAAAGTCTTGCATTTTTATAACGCCTTTCACGAACTCAGGACGTCCCAAAACACTTTACAGCCAATGAAGTACTTTTGAAGTGTAGTCGCTACTGTAACGTAGGTCCCCTGCAGTCGGAAACAGGGGAAGTCGTAATGGGGAACAAGGAAATGGCAGATCAATTGAACAAGTACTTTGGTTTGGTGTTTACTGTGGAGGACACACACAACCTGCCGGAAATAAAAGGGGTCAGAGGATCTGGTAAGAGGGAGGAGCTGAGGGAAATCCTTATTAGTCGGGAAAAGGTATTGGGGAAATTGATGGGACTGAAGGCTGAAAAATCCCCGGGGCCTGATGGTCTGCATCCCAGAGTACTTAAGGAGGTGGCCTTGGAAATAGTGGATGCATTGACGATCATTTTCCAACATTCCTTAGACTCTGGATCAGTTCCGATGGAGTGGAGGGTGGCCAATGTAACCCCTCTTTTTAAAAAGGAGGGAGGGAGAAAGCAGGGAATTATAGACCGGTCAGCCTGACATCGGTCGTGGGTAAAATGATGGAAGCAATTATTAAAGATGTCATAACAGACCATTTGGAAAGTGGCGACATGATAGGTCCAAGTCAGCATGGATTTGTGAAAGGGAAATCATGCTTGACAAATCTTCTGGAATTTTTTGAGGATGTTTCCAATAGGGTGGACAGGGGGGAACCAGTAGATGTGGTGTATTTGGACTTTCAGAAGGCCTTCGACAAGGTCCCACACAAGAGATTGGTGAGCAAAGTTAAAGCACATGGGATTGGGGGTAATGTGTTGACGTGGATTGAGAACTGGTTGGCACACAGGAAACAAAGAGTAGGAGTAAATGGGTACTTTTCAGAATGGCAGGCAGTGACCAGCGGGGTACCGCAGGGTTCGGTGCTGGGACCCCAGCTGTTTACATTATATATTAATGATTTGGACGAAGGGATTAAATGTAATATCTCCAAATTTGCGGATGACACTAAATTGGGAGGCAGTGTGAACAATGAGGAGGATGCTAGGAGGCTACAGAGTGACTTGGACAGGTTGGGTGAATGGGCAAATGTATGGCAGATGAAGTACAATGTGGATAAATGTGAGGTTATCCACTTTGGTGGTAAAAATAGAGAGGCGGACTATTACCTGAATGGTGGCAGATTAGGGAAAGGGGACGTGCAACGAGACCTGGGCGTCATGGTACATCAGTCACTGAAGGTGGGAATGCAAGTGCAGCAGGCAGTCAAGAAAGCAAACGGAATGATGGCCTTCATAGCAAGGGGATTTGAGTACAGGGCCTTGGTGAGGCCACACCTGGAGTATTGTGCGCAGTTTTGGTCTCCTAACTTAAGGAAGGACATTCTTGCTATTGAGGGAGTGCAGCGAAGGTTCACTAGATTGATTCCTGGGATGGCCGGACTGACATATCAAGAAAGATTGGGTCAACTGAACTTGTATCCTCTGGAGTTCAGAAGAATGAGGGGGGATCTTATAGAGACATTTAAAATCCTGACTGGTTTAGACAAATTAGATGCGGGCAGAATGTTCCCAATGGAAGGGAAAACTAGAACCAGGGGTCACAGTCTAAGGATTAAGGGGAAGCCATTTAGGACTGAGCTGAGGAGGAACTTCTTCACCCAGAGAGTGGTGAATCTATGGAATTCTCTTCCACAGAAGGTTGTTGAGGCCAGTTCGCTAAATATATTCAAAAGGGAGTTAGATATAACACTCACAACTAAGGGGATCAAGGGGTATGGCGAGAAAGCAGGAATGGGGTACTGAGGTAGCATGTTCAGCCATGAACGCATTGAATGGCGGTGCAGGCTCGAAGGACCGAATGGTCTACTCCTGTACCTATTTTCTATGTTTCTATGTTTCTATGTAATGTAGGAAATGCCAGTCTTTTTAGTAAAATTGAAGTCAATTTGAATCATGGGGAAAACTCTCCACTGACTGGAGTCATACCTAGCACAAAGGAAGATTGTTGTGGTTGGTGGGTGCCAATCATCTCAGCCCCAGGACATTGCTGCAGGAGTTCCTCAGGGCAGTGTCCTAGGCCCAACCATCTTCAGCTGCTTCATCAATGACATTCCCTCCATCATGAGGTCAGAAGTGGCGATGTTGGCTGATGATTGCACCATTTGTAGCACCTCAGATAATGAAGCAGTCCGTGCCCGCATACAGCAAGACCCGAACGACATTCAGACTTGGGCTCACATGGCAAGTAACATTCGTGCCCCACAAGTGCCAGCCAATTATTTTTTAACAAGGGAGAGTCTACCCACCGCCCCTTGACATTCAACAGCATTACCATCGCGGAATCCCCCACCGTCAACATCCTGGGGTTCAGCATTGACCAGTAAACTTAACTGGACCAGCCACACAGATACGATGACGACAAGAGCCAGTCACAGGCTGGGTATTCTGCGATGAGTGACTCACCTCTTGACTCCCCAAAGCCTTTCCACCATCACAAGGCACAAGTCAGGAGTGTGAAGGAATACTCTCCACGTACCTGGATGTGTGCAGCTCCAACAACAATCAAGAAGCTCCACATCATCCAGGACAAAGGAAAGGATTGGCACTCCATCCAGCACCTTAAACATTCACTCCCTCCACCATCGGCGCACTGTGGCTTCAAGATACACTGCAGCAGCTCGCCAAGGCTTCTTCGTCAGCACCTCCAAAACCCGCGATCTCTACCACCTAGAAGGACAAGTGCATCAGGCGCATGGGGACACCATCACCTCCAAGTTCCCCTCCAAGTCACACACCATCCTGACTTGGAACTGTATCACCATTCCTTCTTCGTTGCTGTGTCAAAATCCTGGAGGTCCCTCGCTATCAGTGCTGTGGGAGAACCTTCACCACACGGACTGCAGCGGTTCAGGAAGGCGGCTCACCACCATGTTCTTAAAGGCAATTAGGGATAGGCAATAAACGTGGTCCTTGCTAGTGACGCTCACATCCCCTGAACGGAAAAATAACGTCACTCAAGTAGACAGTTGTTACCTGGGCCATTTTGGGCAGTGCAGTGAGCATTTTAGCGTATTTCTCCCTCTTCTGTTTTGGACTCATCGACCGCATTTCAGACTGGTCCTCTGACACCGGCGCTTCTGCCTTATGCGTCTTATTTTCAGCTGGTCTAACAACACATTTTAAGACAAACATACAAGCACCGGACATAATGTGAGATTCTGGTTGAAATGACTGGAATTGAAGGCTGATTATAATATTTGGACCGCATTTTAACCAATGTACCTGACACACTGTCTGAAATCTAGCCAATTTTATCACTTCAAAAGCAAGCTGAGGATAAGGAATATGGTTAACTGTGAAGAGGGCTATTGGGACTTCAGGAGAACAGAGACAGACTGGGAGATTGGACAGAGGGATGACATTTAATGCAGAGAAGTGTGAGGTTATACATTTTAGGAGGAGTAATAAGGAGAGAAAGCAAGGGCTAAATCATATTATCTTACAGCACAGAAGGAGCCCATTTGGCCCATCGTGCCTGTGCTGGCTCTTTGAAAAAGCTATCCAATTAGTCCCACTCCCCTGCTCTTGCTCCATGGCCCTGCAGATTTCATCCCTTCAAGTATTTGTCCAATTCCCTTTTGAAAGTTACTATTGAATCTGCTTCCACCGCCCTTTCAAGCAGCGCATTCCAGATCACAACTCGCAGTGTAAAAAAAAAAAATTCTCCGCTCTGGTTCTTTAGCCAATTATCATAAATCAGTGTCCTCTGGTTTCCGGCCCTCCTGCCAGAGGGAACAGTTTCTCCTTATTGAATCTATCAAAACCATTCAGGACTTTGAACGCCTTGTTGAAATCTCCACTTTAAGCTTCTCTTTTACAAGGAGAACAATTCCAACTTCTCCAGTCTCTCCATATAACTGAAGACCCTCATTCCTGGAACCATTCTGGTAAATCTCCTCTGCACCCTCTCCAAGGCCTTGATAGGCTTCCTAAAGTGTAATGGCTTAAAAGGAGTAGACGGACAGAGAAACTTAGTGATTCAGATATACGCAAATGTTCAAAAGTGGGAGGACCAGCTGCAAGAGAAAAACTTATGGTGGCAGATATATAACTTGCCGCATTGAGAATCGCTCGCCGTTGTTTTAAACGGAAATGTAAATCAGGCGGTTTCCATAATGGGCAACCGACCCCAAAGATTGGCGAGGGAGTTCTCCCCAGTGACCTGGGGCCAACATCGCTGAAAAAAAATGAGATTATCTGGTCATTCTGTTTGTGGGATCTTGCTATGTGCAAATGAGGCGGTCCCAGTGACCATTCTTCAAAAAAAAGTACTTAGTTGGCTGTGAAGTGTCAGCCGTAGCTCAGTGGGTTTAGCACTCTCTCCTCTGAGTCAGAAGGTTCAAGACCCACTCCGAGCACGAAAATCTAAGCTGACGCTCCCAGTGCAGTACTGAGGGAGCGCTGCACTGTCGGAGGGGCAGTACGGAAGGAGCGCTACTGTCGGAGGGGCAGTACTGAGGGAGCGCTGCACTGTCGGAGGGGCAGTACTGAAGGAGCGCTACTGTCGGAGGGGCAGTACTGAGGGAGCGCTGCACTGTCGGAGGGGCAGGACTGAGGGAGTGCTGCACTGTCAGAAGGGCAGTACTGAGGGAGCGCTGCACTGTCAGAGGGGCAGTACTGAGGGAGCGCTGCACTGTCGGAGGGGCAGTACTGAGGGAGCGCTGCACTGTCGGAGGGGCAGTACTGAGGGAGCGCTGCACTGTCGGAGGGGCCGTACTAAGGGAGCGCTGCACTGTCGGAGGGGCAGTACTGAAGGAGTGCTACTGTCGGAGGGGCAGTACTGAGGGACGCTGCACTGTGTCTCGTAGACCCCGCCTGATCCAGTCACCCCAATGCTCCTTCCTGGCAAATGCCACTTGACCTCATCTGATGAGTTGGATTGGATGACACAAAGGCAGTTCACATTGGTCAGATACTGCGTGCATTTCGATCCTGACAGTATGACTGCATCAACTGTAAGATGTGATTTGAGAAAAAGGCCCATTAAATTATCCAGTTTCAGTGGACAGATACATGAAAGCAATTGAACATTGGCCTTTATCTCGAGGGTTGGAATACAAAGGGGAGGAAGTTCTGCTGAGCCTTGTACAGAGCCTTGGTCAGACCGTATCTGGAGTATTGCCTTCAGTTCTGGGCACCGTACCTCAGGAAGGATATATTGGCCTTGGAGGAGTTGCAGCACAGATTCACCAGAATGATACCAGGGCTTAAATTATGAGAACAGGATGCATCGGCTAGGCTTGTATTTTCCCGAGAATAGAAGATTAATGATTTATCTAATCGAGGTGTTTAAGATGATTAAAGGATTTGATAGGGTAGATGGAGAAAAACTATTTCCTCTGGTGGGGGGAATCCAGAACAAGGGGACACAATCTTAAAATTCGAGCTAGGCCGTTCAGGGGTGATGTCAGGAGGCACTTCTTCACACACAGGATAGTGGGAATCTGGAAATCTCCCCAAAATGCTGTGGATCAATTGGAGCTTTCAAGATTGAGATCGATAGATTTGTTGGTAAGGGTATCAAGGGATATGGAGCAAAGGCAGGTAAATGGAGTTGAGGTACACATCAGCCATGATCTAATTGAATGGCTTGACTGACTGGCTAATTGAGTGACTGGGAGTGCGGCCTGGATTATAGGGTTCCATTCTCTGGATTGGGAGATTTCCTGAGATCATAAAAGGCGCTATATTCATGCAAGTTGTTTATTACTTCAAGTTGAACTTAAAGTTTTGTCATTTGAGAGTGTCTTAAGAACTCTGAATTACGGAACAAGGCATTCGGTTTATTTTGGATCAACGTCAAAATGCAGGAATTTCTTTTCATCAAAATGAAAAGTACCCACATTCGGTGGGAATTCTAACGGGCGGAGACCGTGAGCTTCCCAGGGCACTTGCTGCTTTGCAGTATTAGGAGATTTCCTCTCCGATGCCAGGAACAGTAATAGGTTGACCAACTTTTCTCAGATCAGTATCTCTTCCGTGGGAGACCTTGGACCAGGAGAAACTGTGGACTGCTGGGTTACCCTCACTGGAACAACTCCGGGAAATCATATTTCCTTTTATGAATGTCATTCTGACGAGTGTCTTGAGGAGAGTCTTTGAAATGCAATAGTTATCAACACATTAAAGTACTGAGCTAAAGTCAGGAGTGTGATGGAGTGCTCACCACTTGCCTGGAGGGGTGCATTCTGAAAAAACGCTCAAGAAGCTCGACACCATGCAGGACAAAGCAGTCCGCTTTATCGGCAGCCCATCCACCACCTTAAACATTCACTCCCTACACCACCAGCGCATCGTGGCTGCAGTGTGTACCACCTACAGGATGCACCGCAGCAACTTGCTAAGGCTTCTTCAACAGCACCACCCAAACCTGCGATCTCCACCGCCTAGAAGGACAAGGGCAGCAGGCACATGGGAACACCATTACCTCCAAATTCCCCCCCAAGTCACACACCATCCCAACTTGGAGATATATTGACTGTTCCTTCATCGTCGCTGGGTGAAAATCCTGCAACACCCTACATAACAGCACTGAGGGAGCACCTTTATCATCGGGACTGCAGTGGTTCAAGAAGGCAGCTCACCACCATCTTCTGAAGAGGCAACTAGGGATGGGCAATAAATGCCGGCCTTGCCAGCGATGCCCAGATCCCGAGAATGAATTTTTTTTAAATGAACCCAAGGGAGTTTAACATCTAATATGAGTGTCTTTGACTTTGGCTGGGGCCGCATACAAGCTGGGACTGGATACAGCTCCAACACTAGCACATGTACAAACTGCTCTGTGTTCCTGATTAGAGACTGATTTTACATAGAATTACATAGAATGTACAGCACAGAAACAGGCCATTCGGCCCAACTGGTCCATGCCGGTGTTTATGCTCCACACGTGCCTCCTCCCACCCTACTTCATCTCACCCTATCAGCATATCCTTCTATTCCTTTCTCTATCATGTGCTTATCTAGCTTCCCCTTAAATGTAGTGTGCCATTCGCCTCAACCACTCTATGTGGTAGTGAGTTCCACATTCTCACCACTCTCTGGGTAAAGAAGTTTCTCCTGAATTCCTTATTGGATTTACTATAGTGATTAACTTCTATTTATGGCCCCTAGTTTTGGACTCCACGCCCCCCCACCCCACCACCCAACCCCCACAAATGCAAACATCTTCTCTACATTTACCCAATTGAACCCCTTCATAATTTTGAAGACCTCTATGAGGTCACCCCTCAGCCTTCTCTTTTCCAGAGAAAAGAGCCCCAGCTTATTCAGTCTTTCCTGATAATAACCTCTCAGTTCTGGTACCATCCTTGTGAATCTTTTTTGCACCTTCACGAGTGCCTCATTTAATATGTGATCAACAGGACCTGTAACACAAACAAGACTTGATAGCCAATACTTACATTTTACACTTAAGGTGACGGAGTTCACCAGTTGATGGCTGGTTTCAGGGTAGTCGGACATACAGTGAACAGTTAGCCCATGATGCTTAAATGAAGGGTTAAAGGTCAGCACAGTGGAAACCTCGCCACTGTTCTTGGTGATGGTGTGGACAGTGGAATCTGGCAATTCACTCCAGGTTAGAATGGGACGATTATCAGGGCAGGCGTAGAGGGATTTGCAGATTATATTTGTGGGACGCCCTTCGGTTATATCCTCCGGGAGTAATATGTCGGGTCGATCCGGAACATCTGGACAGTAAGAAAGATACAGAGGTTGGCAGTCAAACAGATCAGAGCCGTCGATCCAATGATTCGCTTGGGCTTGTCCTATGATTTTCACAGAATAATAGAAACTTACAGCACAGAAGGAGGACATTTGGCCCGTCGTGCCTGTGCTGGCTCTTTGAAAGAGCCGTCGTGCTTAGTCCGACATCCCCGCTTTTTGTCCGTAACCCTTTGAGTTCCTCATCCTTAAGTAACTGTCCAACTCCCTTTTAAAATTATTGATGGAATCAGTTTCCACCACATTTTCAGGTTGAGTATTCCAGATCCCGACAACTCTCTGAGTGAAAACATTTCTCCTTTTCTCCCCACTAGATCTTTTTCCAGAGATTTTGAATCTATGACTTCTAGTTATTGACCCACTCACCAGAGGGAATAATTTTTCTCTACTTACTCTATCAAAACCTCTCATCATCTTGAAAACCTCTATTAGGTCACCTCTTAACCTTCTCTGTTTCAAGGAGAACAGTCCTAACTTTTCCAAGCTCTCCTCATAATTGAAGTCTCTCATCCCTGGTAACATCCTGGTAAACCTCCTCTCTACCGTTTCTAAGGCCTTTACAGTTTCCTGAAGTGTGGGGCCCAGAATTGTCCACTATACTCCAGCTGAGGCCCAACCAGTGATTTATAAAGTTCTAGCACGATCTCTTTGCTTTAATATTCGATTCCTCTATTTATAAAACCAAGTAACCCATATGCTTTTTTAACCACCTTATCAACTTGCATCCTCATCTGCAAACTTCTTAGGCGCTTGATGCGTGGTTCCATGTGCGGTAGCGTAGTGGTCCTGATACTGGACAAGAAACCCAATGGTCATGAGTTCAAACCCCACTAGGGCAAGTTGAATTCAATAAATCTGGTCATTTGTGGACAGAAAAAATGGCCATGGAACCTGCAGGATTGTCCTAAACGCCGCCCCCCCCGCAACTGGATCATCAATGTCCTCAGTGAAGAGAGCCTACCATCGCTATCTGGTCTGGACATCCATATGACTCCAGTCCCACGTGGTGTGGTTCACACATGGCGAGGTGGCTCACTTGTGACAATTAAAAATTCTTATAGGGCTTGACAGGGTAGATGCTGGGAGGATGTTTCTACTGGCTGGAGAGTCTAGAACTAGGGGTCATAGTCTCAGAATAAGGGGTCGGCCATTAAGGATTGAGATGAGGAGAAATTTCTTCACTCAAAGGGTTGTGAATATTTGGAATTCTCTACCCCAGAGAGCTGTGGATGCTCAGTCGCTGATTATATTCCAGGCAGAGATCGATAGATTTTTGGATACGAAGGGAATCGAGGGATTTCGGGATAGTGTGGAAAGGTTGAAAATCAGCCACAATCTTGTTAAATGGCAGAGCAGGCTCGAAGGACCGTATGGCCTACCACTGGTGTCTTTTCTTATGTTCTAAAAAGTCATACTAACACCTTCTCAGGACAAGTTGGGTGTGTCCACACCTCAAGACAGATAAAATAAAAAATAATTCGTATTCTGGTATCTCACTTTAGATAGAATTACAGCACAGAAACAGGCCATTTGGCCCAACTGGTCCATGCCAGTGTTTATGCTCCACACGAGCCTCCTCCAACCCCTCTTCATCTCACCCTATCAGCATAGCCTTCTATTCCTTCCTCCCTCATGTGTTTATTTAGCTTCCCCTTAAATGTATCTGTGCTGTTCGCCTCAACCACTCCATGTGGTCGCGAGTTCCACATTCTCACCACTCTCTGGGTAAAGAAGTTCCTCTTGAATTCCCTGTTGGATTTATTAGTGACTGTCTTATATCGCGTGTGAACCCAGATAGTGAGTGTGGACAGAGTATTTGGGTGTGTAGGGAATTCCGACCCAGTCAATCCTTTTCTCACAGGACATCCCCACACAAATTGGGTATTTTTAAAGTTTATCGGAAGCGAAATCGAGCACCTGCTTTACTCCTTGCACGATATTCACTTCCATCCGCTTCAATCCGGGATCTTGCTGTGCGTAAATCGGTTGCTATATTTCTCTACATTGCAACTATGACTCGAGTTTTCAGGTAATTCATGGGCTGTGAAGCGAATTGGAACATCCTGAAGATGTGAAAGGCGCTATATAAATGCAATTCTTTCTTTCTTTATCGATCTCTGACTTCAACATTATCAGCACTTTTGACTTAAAATCGTACAGCACAGAAGGAGCCATTCGGCCCATCCTTCCTGTGCCAGCTCTTTAAAGAGCAATCCAGTTAGTCCCACTCCCCTTCCTGCTCTTTCCTGATAGCCCTGCAAATGTGTCCTTTTCATGTATTTATCCAATTCCTTTTTCAAATTTAGTATTGAATCTGCTTCCATCGCCCTTTCAGGCAGCGCATTCCAGATCATAACTCGCTGCGTCAAAACATTTCACGTCATCTCGCCCCACTGGTTCTTTTGTCAATTATCTTAAATCTGTGTCCTCTGGTTAACAACCCTCTTGCCAGTGGAAACAGTTTCTCCTTATTTCCTTCATCAGAACTGTTCGTCATTTTGAAAACCTCTATTAACTCTCCTTTAACCTTCTCTGCTCCAAGGAGAACAATAGAATCAGAAATTTACAGCACCGAAGGAGGCCATTTCAGTCCATCGTGTCCGCGCCGGCCGAAAAAGAGCTATCTAGTCTAATCCCACTTTCCAGCTCTTGGTCCATAGCCCTGCAGGTTACGGCACTTCAAGTGCACATCCAAGCACTTTTTAAATGTGGTGAGGGTTTCTGCCTCTACCACCCTTTCAGGCAGTGAGTTCCAAATCCCCACAACCCTCTGGGTGAAGAAATTTCCCCTCAAATCCCCTCGAAACCTCCTACCAGTTACTTTAAATCTATGTGCCCTGGTTGTTGACCCCTCTGCTAAGGGAAATATGTCCTTCCTATACACTCTATCTAGGCCCCTCATAATTTTATACACCTCAATAAGGTCTCCCCTCAGCCTCCTCTGTTCCAAAGAAAACAAACCCAGTCTATCTAATCTTTCCTCGTAGCTAAAATTCTCCAGTCCAGGCAACATCCTCGTAAATCTCCTCTGTACCCTCTCTATTGCAATCACATCTTTCCTGTAATGTGGTGACCGGAACTGCACGCAGTACTCTAGCTGTGGCCTAACCAGTGTTTTATACAGTTCAAGCATAACCTCCCTGCTCTTGCCGTTATTAGCCGAGGCATGGAATATAAGTATTCCATATGCCTTATTCAGCACCTTATCTACTTGGCCTGCTACTTTCAGGGATCTGTGGACCTACACTCCAAGGTCCCTTTGTTCCGCTACACTTCTCAGTGTCCTACCATTTAATGTGTATTCCCTTGACTTGTTAGCCCTCCCCAAATGCATTACCTCACACTTCTCCGGATTGAATTCCATTTGCCACTGTTCTGCCGACCTGACCAGTTCATTGATATCTTCCAGCAGTCTACAGCTTTCTTCTTCATTATTAGCCACAAGCCCGATTTTAGTATCATCTGCAAACTTCTTAATCATACTTCTTACATTCAAGTCTAAATCATTGATATATACCACAAAAAGCAAGGGACCAAGTACTGAACCCTGTGGCACCACACTGGAAACAGCCTTCCAGTCAAAAAACACCCATCAACCATTACCCTTTGCTTTCTGCCTCTGAGCCAATTTTGGATCCAAATTGACACTTTGCCCTGGATCCCATGGGCTTTCAATTTTGTGACCAGTCTACCGTGTGGGACCTTATCGAAAGCCTTGCTAAAATCCATATAGACTACATCAAACGCACTACCCTCATCGACCCTCCTTGTTACCTCCTCAAAAAATTCAATCAATTTAGTCAGACTCAACCTTCCCTTAACAAATCCATGCTGACTGTCCTTGATTAATCCGTGTCTTTCTAAATGAAGATTTATCCTGTCCCTCAGAACTTTTTGCAATAGTTTTCCCACCACCGAGGTTAGGCTGACAATCCCAGCTTCTCCCATCTCTCTACGTAACTGAAGTCCCTAATTCCTGGTACCATTCTGGTACATCTCCTCTGCACCCTATTCAAGGCCTTGACATCCTTCCTAAAGTGTGTGATGCCCAGAATTGGACACAATACTCCAGCTGGAGCAAAACCAGTGATATACAAAGGGTTTCAGCATGACCTCCTTGCTTTTGTACTCTGTGCCTCCTCGATCTATAAAGCCCAAGGCGCTTCATATGCTTATCTCATCTTCAAAAGGGAAGGACTGCTCCTGACGCAGTTGCTGAGGGCAATGTTTTGGAAGCGGTTTTGCATTCCCTGCGTTGACATCCCACAAACTGTTCCAGCAAAGTGACCAAACGACCAAGATAAAACAAAGTCTTGTATTTCTACAGCACCTTTCATAACCTCAGGACGTCCCAAAGCATTTTACATCCAATGAAGTAGTTTTGAAATCTATTTACTGTAAACACCAATGTGGCAACGACCAGCTCATCTGTGTTTTTTTTAGTGATATTGGTTGAGGGACTAACATTGGCCCAGGAAGAACATGCCTGCTCTTCTTCCACTCTAACCTGAGAGAGCAAGACGAGGCCTCGGTTTAACATCTGTATCTGAAAGAATGTCAGCCTGGATTTTGCGCTCAAGTCTCTTGGAGTGGGACTTGAACCCACGACCTGCTGATTCACAGGCGATAGAGCGAGAATGCTAAACCCACTGCGCCACGGCTGACACTGACAAACTGAGTGTCAATGGAGCTGAGACTTGCAGACAACCTGTAGCTGGACGGGTTCTTTGAAAGTCTGATCCTTGAAGCCCTCCAAACCCACGTCACTGTCGGCGGGACTGAGATTATTGATCCGCAAGGAGTAATTCTTCTGCTTCTGGTCTCCAACTATTTCAGTTCGGCCCACGAATGTGGACATCCCACATTTGGGATCTTTGGTGTAGTAGACTGTATACTTCCAGTAATAAAAGTACTTCAAACAGGCTCCATGTAGGGCTGTTTAAGGGTGTGAAGGAAAGTCGACAGTACAGGGTATAACCACACAAGATTTGCTCACGGCCCTCCTCGGCAGAGCTCGGATGGACCATTCCTCCGGCAACACGCCTGAAAAGGAACGAGGGGGGGGGGGGGAAGAAGTGAACGAAACAGTACAGAACGAGCAACATCAGATCTGCTTCTCCTACATGGCAACTGCTTGAGACTGAACCAGACAGTTCGTAACCTTGGTGTCGTATTTGACCCTGAGATGAGCTTCCGACCACATATCCTCTCCATCACCAAGTCTGCCTACTTCCACCTCCATAACATCACCCGTCTCCCCCCCGACTCAGCTCATCTGCTGCTGAAACCATCATTCATGCCTTAGTTACCTCCAGACTTAACTCTTCCAAAGCTCTCCAGGCCGACCTCCCATCTTCCACCCTCCGTATACTTAAGGTCATCCAATATTCTGCTGCCAGTATAATAACTCGCCCCAAATCCCATTCATCCATCACCTCTGTTCTCGCTGACCTACATTATCTCCCGGCTGAACAACGCCTCCATTTTAAATTTCTCATCCTTGTTTTCAAATCCCTCCATGGCCTTGCCCTTCCTTATCTCTGTAACCTCCTCCAGCCCTTCAACCCACCGAGATCTCGGCGCTCCTTCAATTCTGGCCTCTTGCGCATCGCTGAATTCCATCGCTTCACCATTGGTGGCCGTGCCTTCAGCTGCCGAGGTCCTCAGCTCAGGAATTTCCTCCCTAAAACTCTCCGCCTCGCTCTCCTCCTGTAAGACACTCCTTAAAATTTACTACTTTGACAAAGCTTTTTGTCACCTTTCCTAACATGTGGCTCGGCTTCAAACTTTGTTTGTCAACGCTCCTGTGAAGCATCTTGGGACGTTTTACTACATTAAAGGTGCTATATAAATGCAAGTTGTTGTTGTAATTACATTCATAGAATTTGCAGCACAGAAATAGACCATTCGGCCCACACAGGTCCACAAGAGCCTCCTCCCACCCCTCTTCATCTCACACTATCTAAACTAATCTAATCCTATCAGCATATCCTTCTATTCCTTTCTCCCTCATGTGTTTATCCAGCTTCCCCTTAAATGCATCTATGCTGTTCACCTCAACTACTCCCTGTGGGAGCGAGTTCCACATTCTCACCACACTCTGGACAAAGAATTTTCTACTGAACTCCCAACTGGATTTATTCGTGGCTATATTATATTTTTGACCCCGAGTTCTGAACTCCCCACAAGTGGAAACATCTTCTCTCCGTCTACCCTGTCAAACCCCTTCATGATTTTAAAGACCTCTATCAGGTCACCCCTCAGCCTTCTCTTTTCTAGAGAAAAGAGCCCCAGCCTGTTCAGTCTTTCCTGATCATTGTGACCTCTCAGCTCTGGTGTTATCTTTGTGAATCGGATTCACTTATTTCAATGAGTATGATTTGTTTTCATGTAGTAATAGAAAGTAACGAACACACTAAGCAGCCCCACATGTCAGTGGCTCATCCTGCTTAAACAAAGTAACTTCCAACTAATCCTTAGAGCAGACAAGGCTAAGAGGTGATTTGATGGAGTTGTTTAAAATCATGAAGGATTTAGATAGAGTAAATAAGGAGAAACTGGCTGAAGGGTCGATAACCAGAGGGCACAGATTTAAGGTGATTGGCAAAAGAACCAGAGGTGACATGAGGAAAAACTTCTTTACGCAACGAGTGGTTAGGATTTGGAATGAACTTCCTGATGAGGCGGTGGAAACAGATTCAATAGTAGCCTTCGAAAGGGAATTGGATAAATACTTGAAGGGGAAAAATTTGCAGGGATATGGGGAAAGAGCGGGGAAGTGGGGCTGACTGGATTGCTCCTCGAAAGAGCCAGCGCAGGCTCACTGGGCTGAATTGCCTCCTTCTGTGCTTTACTATTCTGTGATTCTATGATTCTATTGACCTGCAATCTAAGCTTCCTGCGGCATTCGATGGGCCTGATTGCCTGTGTTTTTCCCCCTTCTATTGTCACCAGAAGGTATCCAAAACCCAGGCCCCGTCTGCCCTTTCAGGTGGACGTAAAAGACTCCACGTACAATATTTGGAAGAAGAGCAGGGGGAGTACTCCCTGGTGTCCTGGGGCCAAAATTTATCCTTCAACCAACGTCATTAAAAAATCAGATAATCTGGTCATTATCTCATTGCTGTGTGTGGGATCCTGCTGTGCTCAAATTGGCTGCCACACTTCCTACAACAATGACCACCTTTCAAAAGTATTTCATTGGCTGTAAAGCGCTTTGGGACGTCCTGAGGTTGTGAAAGGCGCTATATAAATGCAAGTTCTGTCTTTAAGCAGATCCTGTTCGTGTGGTGGGACCTTTTCGACAGCAGCGCGTTTTTTACACAAATATCGCCACCTACTGCTGATGAGCAATATTGCAGGCAGCACACACACACACACACACACACACACACACACTGTTGTAAAGTGTGTAATGGACTTGAAACATCCTTTTATCAGTTTTTCTTGTTTAAAGTGTTAACAGATAAGCTTGCCCCTTTTCAAGTAGCGCTCCAATTATCCTGCACGCTCCCAGTTTGTAGAGATGTAATTTTTTCATTGTTTCACAAAGTTCACCTGTTTATTATATTCCCCAGCTAACTGCAACTTGCATTTACACAGCGCCTTTAATGTAGTAAAATGTCCCAAGGCGCTTCACAGGAGTGTAGGTCAGACAAAAATTTAACACCGAGCCACATAAGGAGATATTGGGACAGGTGACCAAAAGCTTGGTCAGAGGTAGGTTTTCAGGAGCGTGTTCAAGGAGGAGAGAGAGGAGCAGAGGTTTAAGGAGGGAATTCCAGAGCTTGGGGCCGAGGCCGCTGAAGGTACGGCTGCCAATTGTGGGGCGATGAAAATCGGGGATGCACAAGAGGCCAGAATTGCAGGACGGCAGAGATCTCGGAGGGTTGTCGGGCTGGAGGAGGTTACAGAGATAGGGAGGGGAGAGAGGCAATTGAGAGATTTGAAAACAAGGATGATTATTTTAAAATCGAGCCATTGCCAGACTGGGACCCAATGTAAGTCAGGGGTGCTGGATGAACCCGACTTGGTGCGAGTTCCGATATGGGGCAGCAGAGGTTTGGATGAGCTGAACTTTCCGGAGGGTGGAAGATGGGAGGCCGGCCAAGAGAGCGTTAGAATAGTCGTGTCTGGAGGTGATAAAGGCATGGATGAGGGTTTCAGTAGCAGATGAGCTGAGGCAGGGGCGGAGACGGACGATGTTACGGAGGTGGAAGTAGGCGGTCTTGATGATTGAGAGGATATGGGGGTCGGAAGCTCAGCTTAGGGTCAAATAGGAGACAGAAGGGAAAAAACAAGCACAAAATAACCATTTGGGTCTGTACAAGCAACAGATCTGGAAAGTTCCCAGGATTAATTCACAGTCCCGATGTATATGTAATACATTGACAGCAACATCGCCCAAGGTCAGGTCAAAAGGGGTGTAAGAGTTAGCAGTAAGATTAAATTGCAGAAGTTGCTTGGCCCATAAGAACACTCACAGATCAGATCATGGTGTGAATTGCAGAGCCCCGTACAGCTTGTAGACCATTAGCATTTCACTATCGACAGTGTCACAACCTTTTCAAACTTGCATGAAAACATTACAGTTCATATGAGTGTGTATAAGTGTGAGTGTGAGAGTATTTGGGTGAGTGTGTGTGTGTGTGGATGTGAGTGTGTGTGTTTGTGAGTATGTTGGTGTGAGTGAGTGTGTATGAGTGTATTTGGGTGAGTGAGTGTGTGACTGTGTTTTTGCGAGTGTGTGTGAGTCAGTGTGTCTGTGTGTGTGAGACTGAGAGTGAATGTGTGTGTGAATGTTTGTGCGTGAACTGCCTAAGAAGGAGAAGAAGAAGTGTCAGTGTTTGTGTGTGAGAGTGAGTATGTGTGTGATGGAGGTCTCAGGATAATTCGCTGAGCAATTGACCCAATGTTAGTAAAACTGTGATCTGTTTAGTTCTCAGCTCTGAGCTGCAAACACAGGATCACAGGATAGTTACGGATCAGACATTCAGCCAGCGAGAGAAACCCAACACTCCTGCCATTGCAGCCCACCAGTCTTTTTGTAAATGATGCCAAGATTGTTTCCCCTACTCTATCCTTGAGTTCATTCCAAGTGTCGATCTTCCATTGTGTAAAGATTTTGCTGGCTTCAGTCCTAAATTTATCTTCTACCAGTTTGAACCTGTGTCCCCTTGTCTTTCTCTAACAATTCAATTTAAATGAATATTCCAGATTTCCTTTTCCATTCCCTGGTCAATCATGGGAATAGGAGGAGGCCATTCAGCCCCTCGAGCCTGTTCTGACATTCAATTCGATCATGGGGGATCTGCAATCCAAGGAAGATTGAGAGAAGCACTCCATGAAACATTTCAATCTTTCTCCGCTTGCTACCAGGTACAATTTACTTTCTGAGCTGAATTCAGGAAATTGGATTCATTTTAGCCCTTGGATTGAGAGAGCAGCCACTTAATGAAAGGGAACAGATTTGGCCTTCAATCATAGAGTGAACAGATATAGAATCATAGAATCATACAGCACAGAAGGAGGGCATGCGGCCCATCGTACCTTTTGAAAGTTACTATTGAATCTGCTTTCAACTTTTTTCTTTCAGTCTTGGGTGGAGATTTGGAGCAGATGAATTGCTCCTTGAGGTTCAACAATCTCAGACCGGACGACAGTGACATATATTACTGCTATGTGGATTTCCAGGGCTTCAAGGATCATACTTTCACAGACCCGTCTAGCTGCAGGTTGCCCGTAAGTCGCAGTTTCTTTTATCTCGGTTGTTCGGTCACTTTGCTGGAACACGTTGTAGGATGTCAATGAAGGGAATGCAAAAAATGTTTCCAAAACATTGCCCTCGGCAACTGCATCAGGAGCAGTCCTTCCCTTTTTGAGACACTCTAGGGTCAAGATTGACCAGATGATGAGATAATCATACGGAGGTTAATGGGCTTTATAAATAGAGGCACAGAGTACAAAAGCAAGGAGGACATCCGAAACCCTTTGTATATCACTGGTTAGGCCCCAGCTGGAATACTGTGTCCAATTCTGCTCACCACACACTATAGGAAGGATGCCAAGGCCTAAGAGAGGGTGCAGAGATTATTTACCAGAATGGTTCCAGCGAAGAGGAACTTCAGTTATGCGGAGAGACTTAGAGAAACTGGGATTGTTCTTCTTAGAGCAGAGAAGTTCAAAGGGAGATTTAATGGAGGTGTTCATGATGAAGGATGTTGATAGAGTAAATAAGGACAAACTGTTTCCACTGGCATAGGGTCGGTTGGTAACCAGAGGTCACAGATTTAAGGTAATTGGCAAAGGAACCAGGAGGAGAATTATTTTCCTGTGGGGAGTTGTTGTGATCTGGAATGCACTGCCTGAAAGGGTGTTGGAAGCAGATTCAATAGTAATCTACTTTGGGTTCACTCTTTTTTGAACTTATTCTCGGGATGTGGGCATCGCTGACAAGGTCGACATTTATTGCCCATTCCTAATTGCCCTTGAGATGGTGGTGGTGGGCCGCCTTCTTGAACCGCTGCAATCCATGTGGTGAAGATGCTGTTAGGTCGAGAGTTCTGGGACTTTGACCCAGCGACGATGAAGGAATGGCCGATATATCTCCAAGTCGGGATAGTTTTTGTGACTCGGAGGGCAACTTGGAGGTGATCGTGACCTACTGCCCTTGTCTTTCAAAATTGGGTGAGGTTGAGGAATATTTCTGAAGCAGAATAGTAAGAGCTTTAGGGGGAGAAATTCAGTATCGCCCCATTCGGGGCGCAATTATCGGCCGGGCGCAAAGATTCGCGCATGCCGCTAATTATCGCCACCGACTGCAAACTTGACTTTTATCGCCCCTGGAGGTGATTGCAGCACTAAATCAGGCGCTTCACACCTGTCTTAAGGCGCAAAGGCCGAGGAGCGAGGCGCTACCTCAGAGCGCTGGCGAAGCTCATGTAATGTCAGTCAGCAATGGAACACACACACAATGGCATGGGCCAGTTCTTAAAGGGGATGGTTAATCTTGCTTTCCATCCACATCCTGCTCATTGCAGCCTTGAATCTCGGCCTGGAGAGACCTGCACATCAAATGTGCTGGAAAGAACAATGGAGAGTACCAGGTTTCTGCGGCCGCAACCGAGACTCCAGGATGGTGTGTTGCCTCCCTGGTGCAAGGGTCAAGGACGTCTCGGAGCAGCTACAGAACATTTTGGAGGGGGAGGGCGAACAGCCAGCTGTCGTGGTGCACATAGGCACCAACGATATAGGTAAAAATGGGGATGAGGTCCTAAAAGCAGAATATAGGGAGTTAGGAGGTAAATTAAAAAATAGGACCTCAAAGGTAGTAATCTCAGGATTGCTACCAGTGCCACGTGCTAGTCACAGTAGAAATAGGAGGATATTTCAAATGAATACGTGGCTAGAGGAATGGTGCAAGGGGGAGGGATTCAAATTCCTGGGACATTGGAACCGGTTCTGGGGGAGGTGGGACCATTACAAACGGGACGGTCTGCACCTGGGCAGGGCCGGGACCGCTGTCCTTGGGTGAGTGTTTGCTCATGCTGTTTGGGAGGATTTAAACTAATGTGGCAGGGGGTTGGGAACCTGAGCAGGGAGACAGAGGAAAGCATGTCAGGAAGGGACAGATGGTATGGAGTAAAAGGTAAAGTATTAAATAAGGAAAAAGCAGGAAGTAAGTGTCGCAAAACACATTTGAAAGTTCTTTATCTGAATGCACGCAGCATTCGTAACAAAATTGACGAGTTAACGGCACAAATAACTATGTATGAGTATGATCTTGTGGCCATTACAGAAACATGGCTGCAGGGTGACAATGTCTGGGAATTAAATATGCCAGGGTATTTAACAATCAGGAAGGACAGGCAGGAAGGAAGGGGAGGGGGGGTGGCTATGTTAATAAAGGAAGGAATCACTGTAATACAGAGAAATGATATTGGGTCAAAAGATCAGGATAATGAAACAGTTTGGGTAGAGATAAGGAATAATAAGGGGAAAAAAACACTGGTGGGCTTAGTATATAGGCCTCCTAATAGTTGCAACTCTGTTGGAAGAAGTATTAATCAGGAAATAGTTGTGGCATGTAATAAGGGAACAGCTATAATTATGGGGGATTTTAACTATCATATTAACTGGACAAATCAAATTGGACAGGGCAGCCTTGAGGAAGAGTTTATTGAGTGTCTTAGGGATGGATTTCTTGAGCAGTATGTAACTGATCCTACAAGGGGGCAAGCAACCTTGGACCTGGTACTGTGTAATGAGTCTGGATTAATTAATAATGTCTTAGTTAAGGATCCCCTTGGAATGAGTGACCATAACATGGTTGAATTCCATATCCAATTAGAGGGTGAGAAGGTTGGTTCTCAAACAAGCATACTGAGCTTGAATAAAGGAGACTATGATGGCATGAGAGCAGAATTGATTAAAGTGGACTGGGAAAATAGATTAAAGGGTAAGACGGTACATGAGCAGTGGTGTTCATTCAAGGAGTTATTTTACAACTTTCAAAATAAATATATTCCACTGAGGAAAAAAGGGTGTAAACGAAATGACAGCCATCCATGGCTACGTAAAGAAATTAAAGAAAGTATCCAACTAAAAACAAGGACATATAAGGTAGCCAAAGTTAGTGGGAGGATAGAAGATTGGGAAGTCTTCAAAAGACAACAAAAAGTAACTAAAGGATTGATTAAGAAAGGGAAAATAGACTATGAAAATAAATTAGCAAAAAATATAAAAACAGATAGCAAGAGTTTCTATAGTTATATAAAAAGAAAAAGGGTGGTTAAGGCAAACGTAGGTCCCTTCGAGGATGAGACCGGGAAATTAATGGTGGGAAACATGGAGATGGCAAAAATGCTGAACAAATATTTTGTTTCAGTCTTTACGGTAGAGGACACTAAGAATATCCCAACACTGGACAAACAGGGGGCTCTAGTGGGGGAGGAGCTAAATACGATTAAAATCACTAAGGAATTGGTACTCAGTAAAATAATGGGACTCAAGGTGGATAAATCCCCTGGACCTGATGGCTTACATCCTAGGGTCTTGAGGGAAGTGGCAGTAGGAATTGTGGATGCTTTGGTAATAATTTTCCAAAACTCCCTGAACACAGCAAAGGTCCCGGCAGATTGGAAAACTGCTAATGTAACACCCTTATTTAAAAAGGGTTGTAGGCAGAAGGCTGGAAATTATAGACCAGTTAGCCTAACATCTGTGGTGGGTAAAATTTTGGAGTCTATTATTAAGGAGACAATAACGGAACATTTAGATAAACATAATTTAATAGGACAAAGTGAGCATGGCTTTATGAAGGGGAAGTCATGTCTGACAAATTTGCTCGAGTTCTTTGAGGACATAACGTACAGGGTGGATAAAGGGGAACCAGTGGATGTGGTGTATTTAGACTTCCAGAAGGCATTCGACAAGGTGCCACATAAAAGATTATTACTCAAGATAAAAAATCACTGGATTGGGGGTAATATTCTGGCATGGGTGGAGGATTGGTTATCTAACAGGAAGCAGAGAGTTGGGATAAATGGTTCATTCTCGGACTGGCAACCAGTAGCCAGTGGTGTTCCGCAGGGGTCGGTGCTGGGTCCCCAACTCTTTACAATCTATATTAACGATTTGGAGGAGGGGACCGAGTGTAACATATCAAAGTTTGCAGATGATACAAAGATGGGAGGGAAAGTAGAGAGTGAGGAGGACATTAAAAACCTGCAAGGGGACATAGACAGGCTAAGTCAGTGGGCAGAGATTTGGCAGATGCAATACAATATTGGAAAATGTGAGGTTATGCACTTTGGCAGGAAAAATCAGAGAGCAAGTTATTATCTTAATGGCGAGAAACTGGAAAGTACTGCAGTACAAAGGGATCTGGGGGTCTTGGTGCAAGAAAATCAAAAAGTTAGTATGCAGGTGCAGCAGGTGATCAGGAAAGCCAATGGAATGTTGGTTTTTATTGCTAGGGGGATAGAATATAAAAACAGGGAGGTTTTGCTGCAATTGTATGGGGGATTGGTGAGACCGCACCTGGAGTACTGCATACAGTTTTGGTGTCCATACTTAAGAAAAGACATACTTGCTCTCGAGGCAGTACAAAGAAGGTTCACTCGGTTAATTCCGGGGATGAGGGGGTGGACATACGAGGAGAGGTTGAGTAGATTGGAACTCTACTCATTGGAGTTCAGAAGAATGAGAGGCGATCTTATTGAAACATATAAGATTGTGAAGGGGCTTGATCGGGTGGACGCGGTGAGGATGTTCCCAATGATGGGTGAAACTAGAACTAGGGGACATAATCTTAGAATAAGGGGCTGCTCTTTCAAAACTGAGATGAGGAGGAACTCTTTCACTCAGAGGGTAGTGGGTCTGTGGAATTTGCTACCCCAGGAAGCTGTGGAAGCTACTTCATTAAATAAATTTAAAACAGAAATAGACCGTTTCCTAGAAGTAAAGGGTATCAGGGGTTACGGGGAGCGGGCTGGAAATTGGACATGAGTTTGAGTTCGGATCGGTCAAGGCCCTGTGGGTGGCGGAGCGGGCCCAAGGGCCGAGTGGCCTGGTCCTGCTCCTACTTCTTGTGTTCTTTAGAGTTGAGGTTGGATCAGATCAGCCATGATCTCATTGAATGGCGGAGCAGGCTCGAGGGGCCGATTGGTCTACTCCTGCTCCTATTTCTTATGTTCTTAAAGAGCTCAGAGTGCAGCCCCCACAGTCTCTGCTAAATCGATACAAGGAATGGCAAATCAAAATGAACCTGCAAAGTGCTGCTCAGTACCCAAAACTCCTTCACACAATGTTGAATCTCTCCAGAAGTCTCTCTCTCTCTCTCTCTCGCTCAGAATGCGTAGTTCAAAAATGGCACCAACAATAAAAGGCAGGAAGCGGTCACCTTTAAATAGCGCTCCCCCTTTCCCTTCATGACTGCAGAACGCTCCCCTCAACCTGTCGTTGCTAGCGTCAGGCGGTAAGGCAGGGGGCGCCACTCAATATCCGCTCCGGGGCGATACCGGGGCGTTGCGCACTTGAGTGACGTCATGATCTGCCGGCGCAGGAGATCGTGGCGGTAGTGTTTAGCGCCGCCGCAAAATGTCTAGTTAATTTCGCGAGCGCCGCAAACTTCGCCGCGCCCAGGCGCTAGATGCTTTGCGCCCCATTAGCGCCCTCTTAAGACGCTAACGGGAGGCGCAACCAACTGAATTTTTCCCCCTTAGTCTCTACCAGGCACTTTTCTCCCGATCTGGCCACTTGCCTTTAAATGATTTCAAGGCGCACTGGGAGGCAGATGTTCCACCAGAGACAATGAGACTCATTGTTTGGAGGCAATACATAAACATAAGAACATAAGACGTAGGAGCAGGAGTAGTTCATTTGGCCCCTCGAGCCAGCTCCGCCATTCAATAAGATCATGGCTGATCTGATCTTGGCCTCAACTCCACTTCTCTGCCCACTCCCCATAACCCTTGACTCCCTTATCGTTCAAAAACCTGTCTGTCTCCACCTTAAATATATTCAATGACCCAGCCTCCACAGCTCTCTGGGGAAGAGAATTCCAAAGATTCACGACCCTCTGAGAGAAGAAATTCCTCCTCATTTCCGATTTATAAAGGATTTCCCCTTATTCTAAAATTATACCCCCTGGTTCTAGATTCCCCCACGAAGGAAAATATCCTCTCTGCATCTACCCTGTCAAGTCCCTTCAGAATCTTATATGTTTCAATAAGATCCCCTTTCATTCTTCTAAAAACCAATGAGTAGAGGCCCAACCTGCTCAACCTTTCTTCATAAGACAACCCCTTCATCTCCAGAATCAACTTCGTGAACCTTCTTTGAATTGCCTCCAATTCAAGTATATCCTTCCTGAAATAAGGAGACCAAAACTGTATGCAGTATTCCAGGTGTGGTCTCATCAACGCCCTGTACAGTTGTAAAAGGACTTCCCTACTTTTATATTCCATTCCCTTTGTAATAAATGGTGTAAAACTGCAAACTTTGAGTTCCTTCCATATTTCTGGCTTTTGGTTGAACTTCAGTTGCCTCAAAGGAACAGGAGAGGCCCATTTAGCTGCTCCAGCCTGTTACCATAGGAACAAGAGGAGTCCATTCAGACCCTGGAGACTGTCAATAGGAGCAGGAAAAGGCCATTCAGCCCCTGGAGCCTGTTGCATAGAAACAGGAGGAGGCCATTCATCCCCTTGAGCTTGCTACATAGGAAAAGGAGTAGGCCATTCAGTCCCTCGAGACTGCTGCATAGGAACAGGGGGAGGCCATTCAGACCCTGGAGACTGTCAATAGGAGCAGGAAAAGACCATTCAGCCCCTGGAGCCTGTTGCATAGGAACAGGAGGGGGCCAATTCTACCCTTCTAGGCTGCTGCATAGGAATAGGAGGAGGCGCATTCAGCCCCTCAAGGCTGTTACATAGGAACAGGGGGAGGCCATTCAGACCCTCGAGACTGTTAATAGTGACAGGAGGAGGCCATTCAGCCCCTCGAGCTTTTTTTTAATTGGTTCATGGGATGTGGGCATTGCTGGCAAGGCCTGCTTTTATTGCCCGTCCCTAGTTACCCTTGAGAAGGGTGTGAACCGCTGCAGTCCATGTGGTGAAGGTACGCCCACACTGCTGTTAGGGAGGGAGTTGAAGGATTTTGCCACAGAGACGATGAATGAACAGTGATATACTTCCAAGTCAGGATGGTGTATGACTTGGAGGGGAACTTGGAAGTGGTGGTATTCCCATGCACCTGCTGCTCTTGTCCTTCTAGGTGATGGAGGTCGCGGGTTTGGGTTGTGCTGTCGAAGAAGCCTTGGCGAGTGCATCTTGTAGATGGTACACACTGCAGCCACGGAATGCCATGGTGGAGGGAGTGTATGTTTAAGGTGGTGTGTGGGGTGTCAATCAAGCGGGCTGCTTTGTCTTGGATGGTGTCGAGCTTCTTGAGAGTTGTTGGAGCTGCACATATCCAGGCCAGTGTAGAGTATTCCATCAGACTCCTGACTTGTGTCTTGTAGATGGTGGAAATGCTTTGGGGAGTCAGGAGGTGAGACACTCGCCGCAGAATACCCAGCCTCTGACCTGCCCTTGTTACCACGATATTTATGTGGCTGGTCCAGTTAAGTTTCTGGTCAATGGTGACCCCCCACGATATTGATGGTCGGGGATTCGGCGATGGTAATGCAGTTGAATGTCAAGGGGCGGTGGTTAGATGCTCGCTTGTTGGCGATACTCATTTCCTGGCACTTAAGTGGCAGGTAAAATTCATGCCACACATCAACCCAAGCCTGAATGTGGTCCAGGTCTTGTTGCATGCGGGCATGGACTGCTTCATTATCTGAGGAGTTGCGAATGGCATTGAACACTGTGTAGTCATCAGTGAACAACCCCATTTCTGATTTTATGATGGAGGGAAGGTCATTGATGAAGCAGCTGAAAATGTTTGGGCCCAGGACATTGCCCTGAGAAACTCCTGCTGCGATGTCCTTGGGCTGTGATGATTGACCTCCAACCACCACAACCACCTTCCTTTGCGCTAGGTATGACTCCAGGCAGTGGAGAGTTTTCCCCCTGATTCCCATTGACTTCAGTTTTACTAGGGCTCCTTGAAGCCACAATCAGGCAAATGCTGCCTTGATGTGAAGGGCAGTCACTCTCACCTCACCTCTGGAATTCAGCTCTTTTCTCCATGTTTGGACCAAGGCTGTAATGAGGTCTGGAGCCCAGTGGTCCGAGCGGAACTCAAACTGGGCATCAGTGATCAGGTTATTGGTGAGTAAGTGCTGCTTGATAACACTGTCGACGACACCTTCCATCACTTTGCTGATGATTGAGAGTAGACTGATGGGGCAGTAATTGGCTGGATTGGACTTGTCCTGCTTTTTGTGGACAGGGCACACCTGGGCAGTTTTTCACATTGTGGAATAGATGCCAGTGCTATAGCTGTACTGGAACAGCTTGGCTAGAGGCGCGGCTAGTTCTGGAGCACAAGTCTTTAGCAGGACAGCCGGGATGTTGTCGCGGGCCACAGCCTTTGCTGTATCCATTGCGCTCAGCTGCTTCTTGATATCACATGGAGTGAATCGAATTGGCTGAAGACTGGCTTCTGTGGTGGTGGGGACTTCAGGAGGAGACCGAGAAGAATAATTAACTTGGAAGTTCTGGCTGAAGATGGTTGTAAACGCTTCAGCTTTGTCTTTTGTACTCTCGTGCTGGGCTCCACCATCATTGAGGATGGGGATATTCATGGAGCCTCCCCCTCCCGTTAGTTGTTTAATGGTCCACCACCATTCTTGACTGGATGTGGCAGGACTGCAGTTTTGATCTGATCCGTTGATTGTGGGATCGCTCTGACCTCTCAATAGCACCTCTCTGCTTCCGCTTTTTAGCATGCACGTAGTCCTGTGTTGCAGCTTCCCCAGGTTGGCACCGCATTTTAAGGTATGCCTGGTGCTACTCCTCGCTTACTCTTCTACACTCCTTATTGAGCCAGTTTTGCTCCCTTGGCTTGATGGTAATGGTAGAGTGAGGGATATGCCAGGACATGAGGTTACAGATTCTGGTGGAATACAAATCTGCTGCTTATAAATACTTATAGAGACACCGTATATATAATAAGATTAATGCAAAAGAAAAATAAGATGTATCAACTGCGCTTTCACCTCCTCCCTTCTCACCATCCGGGTCCCCAAACACTCCTTCCAGGTGAAACAGAGATTTACTTGTACTTCTTTCAAATTAGTATACTCTATTCACTGCTCACAATGTGGTCTCCTCTACATTGGGGAGACAAACCCAGATTGAGTGAACGGTTTGCTGAACACCTCCGTTCAGTCCGCAAACGTGACCCTGAGCTTCAGGTTGCTTGCCATTTTAATTATCCGTCCCACTCCCACTCTGAACTCTGTTCTCGGCCTCCTCCACTGTTCCAATGAAGCTCAATGGAAGTTTGAGGAACAGCACCTCATCTTTCGATTAGGCACTTTACAACCTTCCGAACTCAACATTGAGTTCAACAATTTCAGTTCATTATCACTACTCCCATTTATTCAGACAATAGGTGCTGGTAATGGTTCTGCTGTTGCCATTTATTGCTCCTCTAGGCCGATCTTTTGTTGCCTTGCATCATCATCCCTTTTGTCATTTAATCACTCCTGCCTTCCACCCTATCACAGATCTTCCCTTTTGTACTTTCCTCTCCTCCCCCAATTCCTGGCCTCAGTACCTGCTTAAAACTGTTATATCTCTCACTTTTTCCAGTTCTGACGAAGGGTCATCGCCCTGAAATGTTAACGCTGTTTCTCTCTCCCCAGATGCTGCCTGACCTGCTGAGTATTTCCAGCATTTTCTGGTTTTATATTTAGTAACACATTGTCAGGGACTTCGACTGAGCAAATAAACCAGTTTTCAGTGCTGAATACCGGTGAGGGTGACGGCACCTCGAAGGAGTACAGGACTGCATGGGGGCACAGCGAAGTGTAGGAATGCAGTGGTTGTAAGCGATTTAATAGTCAGGGGAGAGACAGGCATTTCTGCAATGGCCAAAGTGTTTCTCGCATGGTCTGTGGCCTCTCTGGCACCAGGGTAAATTATGTCACTGAATGGGTGCTGAACATTCCACGGGGGGGAAGGGGAGCAGCAAGAGGTCATGGTACATGTTGGAATGAGGGAAGAAAAGGGTTGAGGTCTTGGAGTCCGCGTCTCGGGAGCGAGGGAGGAAGTTAAAGAGCAGGACCTCAAAGGTGGAAATCTTTGGATTATTCCCAGTGTCACATGCGAGTGAGTGTGGGAACAGTAAGATAAGGCAGTAAGGTGGCTGGAGAAATTGTGCAGGAGAGACGGCTTCACATTCCTCGGGGATTGGGACCAGTTCTGGGGCAGGAGCGACCTGTACAAAATGGACGGGTTGCACCTCAATAGGGCTGGGACCAATGACTTTGCACGGAGCTTAACAAGTGCAATGAGTGAGCATTTAAACTAACTTGGCAGGGGAGGGGCACCGAGATGAAGCAATGGATAGGAGAGACAAGGTGCACAGAGGACGGGGAGTGGCAAACAGCATTAGAATGAAGGGTAGCTCTGAAATAGGAGGGATTAGAGAAGGGGAAATGAGAGGCAGACAAGTTGGGATTTGGAGTACATGTGTGTAAATACACAGAACTCGGTCAATAAGGTTGGTGAGCTGCAGGCACAAATTACCACATGGGATTATGATATAGTGGCAATAGCGGAAGCTTGGCTCAGACAAGGGGAGGATTGGGATGTGGGCCAGATGGGATGCATCCGATGCAGTAACAAAGCTCCAAATTTCACCCCGAACGCCATGAAACTCACTTTTGCCCCAATCCTGACGTATAATTTCCCTGTTTGTTTCCCTCCTTACAGTTAACTTAATGACGATTGTGATCCTATCTCGGGGAAGTGCAATCTCTCCAACTGTGTCAGTCGCTACCTGGTGGCCATGGCAACGGCGGATCTACTCGTCCTTATCACCGATCTGATATTGAGACACATTCAGATTGCCGTCCTGCTTTTCACAGCCACAGACTGTTCTGTCTGGTCCGCAGTCACTTTAACCTTTGATCGATTTGTGGCATTTGTTTCCAGAAGCTGAAAATGAAATATTGCTCCGAGCAAATGGCGATTGTGGTTCTGGGAGCAGTAACTGTGCTGTGCTGTTTAAAGAACATTTTCAGGAATGTTTTGTGTACAAGTGAATACATGCTTTATAATAATCCCTGATTTTGTTATGTAACAGGCAAAGTTCAGTTTCACAGAGTGGGCAGCAGTCAAATTTCTTTGACATGTTCCTACCCGTTTTGATTATTTCTGATTCTGCTCCATGCTTTAAACGACAGACATATTTTAGTGGCCAGCAGAGCCTGCAGGAGACTCCGGGGCCACAGCAGTGGGGAGAGTTCCAGTGACCCAGAGATGGAGAGCCGAAGGAAATCCATCGGTTTACTTGTCATACTAACAGGATATAAGAACATAAGAAATAGGAGCAGGAGTCGGCCATACGGCCCCTCGAGCCTGCTCCACCATTCATTAAGATCATGGCTGATCATCGACCGCAACTCCACTTTCCCGCCCGATCTGCATATCCCTTGATTCACCTAGAGTCCAAAAATCTATCGATCTCAGCCTTGAATATACTCAAAGACTCAGCATCCACAGTCCTCTGGGGCAGAGAATTGCAAAAATTCACAACCCTCTGAGTGAAGTACCTCCTCCTCATTTCGATCTTAAATGGCCTACCCCTTATCCTGAGACTATGCCCCCTAGTTCTAGACTCACCAGCCAGGGGAAACAACCTCTCGGCATCTACCCTGTCAATCCCATTCAGAATCTTGTATGTTTCAATGAGATCACCTCTGATTCTTCTAATCTCCAGAAAGTGTAGGCCCATTCTACACCAACTTTCATCATAGGACAGCCATCTCATCCCAGGAATCAATCTAGTGAACCTTCAATGTACCGTCTCCAAGGCAAGTATATCCTTCCTTAGATAAGGAGACCAAAACTGTGCACAGTACTCACCAAGGCCCTGTACAATTGTAGCAAGACTTCCTTACTCTTGTACTCCAAACCCCTTGTATTAAAGGCCAACATGCTATTTGCCTTCCTTATACCTTGCTGTACCTGCATGCTAGCTTTCTGTGCTTCTTGAACGAGGAGACCCAAGTCTCTCTAACACCAACATTTAAAAAATATTCTGTTTTTTCTTCTTCCTACCAAAGTGAATAACCTCATGTATATTATACTCCATCTGCCACCTTACTGCCCACTCACTCAGTTTACCTATATCCCTTTGCAGACACTTTGTTTTCTCCTCACAGCTTACTGTCCCACCTAGCTTTGTATCATCAGCAAACTTGGATACATTACACTCGGTCCCTTCATCTAGGTCATTAATATAGATTGTAAATAGCTGAGGCCCCAGCACTGATCTTGCGGCACCCCACCAGTTACAGCTGCCAACCTGAAATCGACCCGTTTATTACTACTCTCTGTTTTCTCTCTGTTAACCAATCCTTTATCCATGCTAATACCTTACCCCCAAACCCATGTGCCGTTATCTTGCTTAACAACCTTTTATGTGGCACCTTATCCAATGCCTTTTCGAACTCCAACTATACTACATCCATTGATTCCCCTTTATCTACCCTGCTAGTTACATCTTCAAAAAACTCTAATAATGTGTCAAACACGATTTACATTTCATAAAACCATGTTGACGCTGCCTAATAATATGGGCCCTGAATTTGCGGTCGGAGGCTTCCCGCAATGAATTGCCTCTGATCCACAAATAAAATGCCCAAGTACCTGGTGGTCCGGGAGTTATGGAGATTCACGGTCTTGGACTTCTCCGGGTACCTGCGGGTAGAGGCTCATGTGTCTCGGGCGCACGTGGTTTGCAAGCGCCCCTGGGATCATGTGGGCCAGACCAATGAATGAAAGAATGGGATCCCATTCATACTTATGGGGATTCTGTATGTATGGAAACACCATAAGCATGAATGGGAATACTCCCAAATATACATCTACACATCAAATAAAAAAATACATATTAAAATTAATTAAAATGGCATTTAATTAAATATTTAAAACAAAAATTTAATTTGCTGAAAAATAAATTAAAATGTTTAAAGGGCCTAAAAATAAACTTACCTTATTGCACAGGGTTTTTAATGCATAAATGATTGAGAAAAAAATATTTTAATGCTTTTTTTAAACACTTACACTGGCAAAAGCAGGCCTTGTACCTGCTTTTACCAGGCATAAGAATTTCATGGGCTTTTGCTGGGCAGAAGTTGGGCAAATAGCCCAAATCTCCGCCCGTGGATGCCGTTTTCCTGGGGATGCGCTGGATCTGTCAGGAAAATTCTTGGCAGATCACAATTGCTGGGTTTATCGCGCATGCGCGAAAACCAGGAAATTAAGGGAGCGTGCGCACCTCGTACGTGCCCGTAGGGGTCGCAAATTACGGCCCATTATGATTTCCTCAGTACCCTGTTACCAAATCCGTAATAATGGATTCCTGCATTTTCCCAATAACTGATGTCAGGCTTACTGGCTTGTGGTTATGGGTTTTCTCTCCCCTTCCTTCCTTGAATAGCGGGGTTACATTTGCTATCTTCCAATCCGCTGGGACCTTTCCTGAATCTCGGGACTTTTGGAATATCACAACCAATGCATCTGGCGTACTGTGCCCAGTATTGATTCCCTCCTGCCCCCGCTCCATCCCCACATGGCGGGTGATGTAGTGGCCTTTGAAAAGGTTCTTCTCGTAGCTCTGCTGTGGACATCAGCTACTGGAATAGTCTCAAGGGCCTTGGTCTATTCAATTTAGAGCAGCGTAGACTCAGAGATGACCTGATAGATGTTGATGAAATAATTAAAACGCTGGATAGCATGTCTATTGATAGACTATTTCAGTTTAACAGATCAGAACTCTGATTGGGGTTGTGGAACCGTCTGCCGACTCAAGCCGTGGATGCCGATTTGCTGACTTCCTTCAAGCGAGAGCTGGACCTGTTTCTGGCTGGGCTGGAGATCTCTTCATACAAAAGTTTGGTACTGTATAGAATTATCAGGGCCGGAGTGATCTCCTGGACTAGTTTCGATTGCCTATGAGTGTCGGAGAGGAATTTCCCAGATTTTTGCCCCCAATATGGCCACGGTTTTTACCTGGTTTTTCGCCTCTTCCATGAGATCACATGATGGCGGGTGCAGTGGAAAGTGTATTTATTATGACAGACAAGTTATCACACTTGTGTGGGACATGATGGACGGACCAGAGGGTATTTTCCTGTCCTTCTTTGTTCATAAGTGTTTGTAGGTGTGGCGGGTCCCATAATCATCCCCTGCTGCACTTTTCCGTTTGATCTCGTGCTGTGTTGCTATTTATTGTCCATCACTCGTTGCCATGTGCAGATGGTGGCGGGCCTTCTCCTTGAACCACTGCAGCCCTTGTGGTGATGGTGTTAGGGACCCATTTATTGCCCATTCCCGAGCTGCCCTTAGAAGGTGGAGGTGGATCTTCTTCTTGATTCCTGCTGTCCTTATGGTAATAGTGTTCCCACGATGCTGTTAGGTGGAGAATTCACGTGTGTTGTCCAAGTGACGATAAATGAACGCTGATATATGTGCACACCAGAAAGCTTTGCCTATTTTTGTAGTTTCCATCTTCACTTAAAGTGGCGCATTTCCCTCCCACCAGAGCAGGAAGGTGATTGGCTCCTCGGAGATACACGAGAGCGACCCCAAATATTTTCCACCTCCATCTTTCTGTGCAAGTGCTTCAAGTTGCTGTGACAACCGGTTGCTGCCATCACCCAGAGCTCACGCTCACAGTATTGTAAGTCTGTTTGATATCCACAAAACTCACCTCAGGGGGCCCATTGGGGCAGGACCGGATACACCTGCAGAAACCAGTGAGTGCGCGGCAAAGTTATGAGGGGCTTTCCACTGTTTTAACTGATTTTCATCTTGTTGACAATGCGGGTTGGGGAATTCTTTAGTGAAATTTACATTTCTGGTGAGATGTTTCATTCCACGTGACATCCGCGGAATGAATTATTTGCCCGTTTTAGACTCGTGGTAACTTTATAGTAACACCTCAGCTGTGTCCATTCATTGATCTGTATTAAATATTCAAACTCTATTCATTCTCCAGATCTACATTCACTCTTGGAGAAATCAGACCCACATTTAAATTGATTTATTGAGATACAATGGACAGTTTCTGCAATCAACCGTCGACCTTCGGATCCCCTCTTTGGATTGAATCACAGCGAGTCACCCTTTTACAGTGATACAGGCCGCACTCCCCCTGATTGTGTTAGATTCTTTAGAGCTTTAATGTTTCATTGACCTATACACAGATAAAAAGACCAACCTAAACCGCTCCTGGATTCTTCTATTTCACTTCGAAATTACAGGGAGTATTGCTGCTCCCGTTGTACCTGAATTTACTGATAGATTTGGACGCAGGTAGAGTCTATTGATCCTGACCTGTTGAATTTTTTGTTATAGATTTAGGGAAGTGTGCAGAGATTACGGCCATCTTGTACTCTGAATCAGTGTTTGCGATAAGGGATAAGTTTATTTGCAGATACGTGTCATGTGTTTGCAGTGAATTAATGACATTACCCAGATATGCTCCTCCGAATACATTGACCCGCTGGATGATATGCAGCCTATGTTCAAACCCCCAGATGAAATGTCCAGCAGCAGTATGTCAATATTTCAGGGGAGCAGCCAACAAAACTCGAGCACAAAAATCACCACAAAGCCAGGTGCTTCCTGTCAGTTCAACAGAACAGCAAAACAAACAGCGACTGCTCTGAGGCACTGCAGACTGCGAGCGGCTTTTCACACACTACGGTTAGGGAGGGTCATCCTAGATTCCTAGACCCTTTATAAAACACTTTGGGGGAGAAATTCAGTATCGCCCTGTTCGAGGCGCAATTATCGGCCGGGCGCAAAGATTAGCGCCTGGCGCTAATTATCGCCTCCGACTGAAAACTTGAATTTTATCGCCCCTGGAGGTGATTGGAGTGCTAAATCAGGCGCTACACTCCGGTCTTAAGGCGCAAAGGCCGAGAAGCGAGGCGCTAACTCAGAGCGCGGGCGCAGCGCAGTTGCTGTCAGTTAGCGATGGAACACAGACACACTGGCGCCAGACAGTTCTTAAAGGGGAGGGTCGATCTTGCACTCCAGCCACACCCTGCTCATTGGAGCCTTGAATCTCGGCCTGGAGAGACCTGTGCCTAAATCTTCCAGCCAAGGACTATGGAGAGGGTGAGAGAACGAGCTCAGCGCTTCAGAGAGCGGGCCTTGGATGCTCTGGTTGGCGCGGTGGAGCGCAGAAGATCTATACTCTTCCCTGAGAGTGGCAGGAGGCCTTTGCCGCGCGAGTGCAGAAGAGTGTGGAGGGAGGTGGCTCAGAGAGTCTCCTGCAGGAGCATGGTGCCCAGGACCCATGTACAATGTCGAAAAAAGTTCAACGACCTCATTCGGATCGTCATGGTGAGTGGCTTTTTTTCAATACCTCTCCATCCCTCCATCTCAACCTCACTCTATGGCCAGAGGGTCTTAAAACCCCAATGCACAACACTCATCCAACACCTATGGCCCTCTCATGAAACACACACGCACATTCCACACTTTGCATACAGTAAGGGCTATTCACCTATGGGAGGCACATCAGGCAAGACCATGGCTGCATACAGTAAGGGCTATTCACCTATGGGAGGCACATCAGGCAAGACCATGGCTGTATATTTACTCAGATGCCGTCCTTTTTCTTGCAGGCCAAGCTATCTCATAATAGGAGACAGCAGCAACGGACGGGTGGAGGGCGGCCTCAGCTGCAACCCCTCAGCGATCTTGAGGCGCGCGTCCACAGGATTGTGGCAAGCCGGGTGATCGGTCCCGTCGCCACTGGAGACGCTGACCCCGTTCTGGACAGCAATGGTAAGGTCAGCACCTTTTTGTCCTCTGTCCTTCCACTTGTCCCTCACAACACCAGCCTTTGACACTTTCAATCCAACTTACTAAATCGCTGCACTTATTCCTCCCTTACTGCCACCCTGTCCTCACGCTAAAGCCACTCTTGTACCTCCCTGCTTTCAGATGGTGATTCACCAGCTGAGGAGACGGGCCTTCAAGCTGCCAGTGGGAGTGAAGCTGCAGGCGAGGAGGAAGATGAAGGCGGAGCATCAGTGCCACCCTCTGCCGAGGAAGCCCATGCCCACACTGGGAACTCGCCTTCCTTGGAGGGGAGCAGGGGGGAAGGGTCTGATGAGGGTGAAGCTCCAGGACCCAGCGGGCTGCAGCAACGTCATGGGGGTGGGGAAGAACGGGGGCCTTCTCCCCGGAGGGAGAGTATGCTAGCGACTCCTACTGCACTGGACGCAGAGGAGGAGAGGCTCATCGCTGAAATGAACACCCAGATGGTGGACATGCACACTGAGCTCATGGGTGCAGTGGGAAGGGTGCCCGAATGCATTGAATCACTGGCAAGGAGTGTGGAGCACTTCGCTGTAGCACAGGCGGATGCCACACTAAAGCTTAGTGCTGCAATTCAGTCACTGGCTGCTCTCATGCAGACTCAGATTGAGGCCACGCAAGCACTGACTGCTGCCATCCTCGATGGTTCGTACACATTTCCCCGGGGCTCTCACCGCGCCGCAGCAGGCCAGCAATCTGTGCTCCAGCAGATTGCTCCGGATGCTGAAGTGCTGCCCCGTGGGAGTGCCAGTGTGTCGGTCGAGCAGGGAGTTGCTGTCCTCTCTCAAGATGACAGCATTCCTGCTGCCTCCACTGTCACTTCTCCACTGCACTTGCCACTGCCTGTAGGACAGACTGCTGCCGCCCATGCAGAGTTGGTGCAGTCTGCAGCCGGGCACTCCAGGCCCAGAGCTGGTCGAGGCCGTCCTTCAAGGGCATCTGCAGTCTCAGGTTCTGACAATCAGCAGCCTTCCACCAGCCTTGCTGCAGCCACTGAGGTCCCATTACGGAGGAGCAGTAAGGTGGGAAGGGGGGAAGTGCACAAGGGAAGGAGATCACCCTCGAAGGGCAAAAAGTAGGAGGTGTGACAAAATGTTGCTCATTTTTTTATTAAAGGCTAAGGTTCGTGGTCAAACTTTTGAACATTATCTCCAGGTTATGAGAACCAGTTCTGTTAATGACTGTGTTTTTGTGTTTCTTTCTATTAGTTTGTCATGAGGAAATGACACACACAGAGTTTGTGAAATAAATAAGTTTTTGTATTCAAAATATACATGTTTGGTCTTTGGAATCATTGGTGCCTTGGCCGGCTTAGGGGTTGCTGGTTGGTTTCTTTCATGTTGTTCTCAATGGCAGAAGCCATTTCCTCAGCAGGGGCCTAGAAGCGGCTTGCTATCAGCCGTTGACGGACGGCCCTTGCAGTTTCAACATTGTGGGCCGCCCTCCCGCCTTGGTGCTGCTGATGATCATCCTCCTCCTCCTCTTCCTCCTCCTCCTCTGGTGGTGCTCCAAGGCCTGGTGGCATTGGCTGGGTCCTGAGGATTGCCATGTTATGCAGCATGCAGCACACAACTACGAAGTGGGAAACTCGCTCAGGCGAGTACTGCAGGGCTCCTCCAGAATGGTCCAGACAGCGGAACCGTTGCTTGAGCACGCCGATTGTGTGCTCAACGATGTTCCTGGTAGCTTGATGGCTCTCGTTGTACCGCAGCTCAGCAGGGGTGTTGGGCGTACGGAGCGGTGTCATCAGCCAGGTGCTCAGTGGATATCCCTTGTCCCCGAGAAGCCAACCAACTGGCTGATGCGGTGCCTCGAAAAGTTCTGCCACAGTAGTCTGGTGCAGGATGAATGCATCGTGGCAGCTGCCAGGATAGTGGGCATTGACAGCGAGTATCAGCTGTCTGTGGTCACAGACCAACTGAACGTTCAAGGAATGGAACCCCTTTCTGTTCCGGAAATCCTCGGCATTCTCATGCGGAGCACGCAAAGCCACATGCGTGCAGTCAATGGCGCCCTGCACCATGGGGAAGCCCGCTATCCTCGCAAAGCCCACAGCGCGTTCATGCTGCTTGTCTGGGGTCATGGGGAAAGAGATGTACTCTCGTCTCCTTTTAAAGAGGGCATTTGTGACCTGACGGGTACAGCAATGCACCGCGAACTGGGAGATATTGGCGATGTCCCCAGTAGCAGATTGAAATGAGCCAGTGGCATAAAAGTTCAGAGCCACTGTGATCTTCACTGCCACCGACAGAGACGTCCTGGACCTCAGTTGAGGCTGCAGATCTGGCTGCAGCAGGTGGCAGAGCTCAGTGACCACCTCCTTGCTGAAGCGCAGCCTTCGCAAACACTGCTCCTCAGACATATGAATGTAGGAGAGCTGTTGACGATATACCCTGGGAGGGTAAGGTCTCCTGTACAGAGGCCTGTTGGCCCTCCTCCATCTGGCCATGATTGCCACTCTCTCTCTGCGTCTCCGTGTCCTCCGATTCTGGTGGCGCAGGACGACGCCCCCAATCAGTGCAACCCCCAAAGTCTCTTAGCAATCAAAGTTATGAAGGCCAAAAACCAAAGTACCTGCAAAGTTATGATCAGTCGCCAAAACTAGCTCACACAGCGTTGACTCAATGCAGAAGTCTCTCTTTCTCTCTCTCCGAATCTCTCTCTCTCTCTCTCTCTCTCTCTCTCCGAACGAGTGGTGCAAAAATGTCAACCACAGAGAAAGACAGGAAGAGGCCCCCTTTAAATAGCACCCCCCCAGCCCCACAGCGACTGGTAGCGTTCCAGTCTTCCGGTCGTTGGTTGCGCCAGGTGGAAAGGATGGGGGCGTCACTCAATTTCCGCTCCGGGGCACCACAAGGGCGTTGCACCCTCGTATGACGTCATGATCTGCGTGCGCAGGAGATCGCGGCAGTAAAGTTTAGCGCTGCCGCAAAATGTCTAGTTAAGTTCGCGAGCGGCGCAAACATCGCTGT
This sequence comes from Squalus acanthias, assembly GCA_030390025.1. Taxonomy (NCBI): domain Eukaryota; kingdom Metazoa; phylum Chordata; class Chondrichthyes; order Squaliformes; family Squalidae; genus Squalus; species Squalus acanthias. The sequence continues at coordinate 62,974,201 of CM059441.1, forward strand.
GCCCAGGTGCTAGTTGCTTTGCGCCCCATTAGCACCCTGTTAAGGCGCTAACGGGAGGCGCGGCCAACTGAATTTTTCCCCCTTGACTTTTTGTTTACATGGTGTGCTCCAATATAAAACTGTTAAAAAAATAAACAAAAATGTTGTGAAACAAAATCTATATTAGCAGGCAGTGATAAGTAACCAAATAAATAAATTATGTGGAACATAATGTACCGAGAGGAAATCGTCAGTGAAGATAAATGAACAATCATTCAGAACCGTGATCCTTGTGACGGGGGCCGTGTTGGATGGACACACTTTTTGGGCAGTATTTCTTCAGAGTGCACTGATTCAAAGACTGGGGGCAGAATTTTCATTGACCCATGGAGGCGGATTTGGAGGCGTGTGGGGGGTTAAAATTGCAAAAACCGGCGGGCGGGCCCAAGCCCTCCTCCATCCCACCTCCACGCAATTTTCATTAAATCGTGTCTGCTGGTCCCGACTCCGTCCCGCCTCCAAGAGGCGGGATAGGCTGTTAAGGCCCTTAACAAGCACTAAATTGCCTCTCTATGCAGGGGCTGGTGTGTGGGGTCAGCCTCACCTCTGAGTCAGTGAACGGTTCGAATCGCTCCCACGCCCCTGGTTCAAGACCTTGTACTTGTTTGGGGGTTGTGAACAAAGATACAGTAGACAACAGGTTCTGATGAAAGAATTTTCACTTTATTAAAAGAAAAAGGTAACAAACTTAAAACACTATTAATGCTTAAACACAGGTTGGGGAACACATGGTACAGGCGAGGGAGAATCACAATATACAAAAACCCTTATCCCTCCCAATCCCACTGTCTAGCTAGGTTTCAATTCCAAAGGATCAGGGATAATACTCACCAATGACAGTTCGTGACAGTTGAGGTATTTCGCGATTTCAGGGTTCACTAAGGTTTTTGATTGTTGGGACCTGCCATACCCCAGACGTGGTAGAAGACTCCAGCTGCACTCCAGGTCAGTTTGGGTTTGTTTGCAGATGCGGTAAGGTGCATATTGGACTTTATCAGGTAAGTACCCGATTTTTCTCCCTTAGAGGTAGGGTTTAGAGTTTTTTAACGGAAAATCTTACCATGGGGTAAGTCAGGAATAGTTTGTAGTGTGGAAACTTGCGTATCTTCGGTTTTTCCTGGTGTTGGTCTGGTTTTTGGTCGTGGTTGCCTGGTGGTTGGTTGTTGCGCGGGGCCTTGGTTTCCGCGGTGCTTTCAAGTGTCAGTTCACCTCGTGGAGCCCTTGGCAGCTCTTGTTGCTGGTTTGTCGCGTTGGAGGCCGATCGGGGAGGTACCTCCTGGAGCTGGACCGTGGGTTGAGCGATGCCGACTCGCTCCCAGCTTCCAGTGGCCTTGGCTAGTACCGACTAGAGCTGGACCGTATGTTGAGCGATGCCGACTCGCTCCCAGCTTGTGGTCTCAGTTCTAGCCCTTGCCCGGCCTTGTCTGTCCCTGCCTCCGATCTCGCCTCGGGTCTGCCTGCCTCGTGGCTTAGCTGCTTCTCTCTCCTCCTGCTCATGCTGTGTGGCCCTCTGTAGCGGTGAGTAGCTTGCTGTTTCTTTCTGGGGGAATAGGCCCTCAATTATACTGTTCAGGCCTATTGTGTTTTTCACGCCAAAACCCCTTTACTAAATCGGTTTCTGGTTGAAGTGATTTAGGTTTCAGTTGAGGCCGGTCATTCCATTGTCTATGGTTTTGGCGGGCTCGTTAAGTTTGATGATTTTAACTTGGTGTTAATTTGTCCTGATGGCTTCCGATGTCCCCCATTTAGGCAGGGCCTTTATCTACACGCCAAATCTCACCCCTTTTGTCTCTGGTTTTTGGTGGGCTTGTTAATCTGTCCCTGTAGAAACCTGGCTAATTGGTTTTTGATGGGGTAATGGGTGTACTGGATGTTTTATTGTTTTCAGGCTTCTAGCATCCTGTTTGGGCCTGGGGATTTCAAAAGGGGTCTTGGATTATTCATTTTTGGATGTGTATGTGAGGTTTTGGGTGAGGCTCTTCCTCCCTGGTTGGATTGCAGTGCAAACAATACCCAGACAGCTTGACTGGGCCCCACACCACCAAAAGCTGTCCACAGCCTCGCCACACCCCTCCGCAGCCTGTTCTTGTCTCTGTGACTGAGAGGTTTTTCCCAATAGTAACATCCAAAGTCATTTTCCTCAGGGTTTTTCTTCCCTGATCCTTAAAAATGTCCAAAACTGAGGTTTTGACCTCAAATCACTTCATTTAGGTCCCATCATCCCAAATTCGTATAAAAAATCTCAAAATCACCCCCTTTCGGGTTCTGTTCGAGTTTCTGGGGGATTTTGCGAAGCCTGCACTCCCCCCTGTAATACTGAACCTGAATCAGTGTCATGACCAGGTTATCAAAATTTCTGATTTCCAAAAACCAACCTTCTCCTATAATTACCTGAACTAAAAGCCCAAACATACATGTCCCTTTAAATGTGGTGTTTCATGTACATACAGGTAAGAAAATCAATCTTTATCTCACATCCAAGCACGGAGAGGGTCCGACAACCCTGCACTGCTTGGGAAAACACATTATACACATCATAAGAATGACACAACACACACATAACATTTTATTAGAAAAACTAAATCAAGGTTCGTTCCATCCCTGGCCATAGCCTTTATTTTGATGCACTTCCCAAGTCCCTTCGTGTCTGGATCGGAGCTCCCCGTCCCTTCCCCTGCACTTTGTACACAGCAGGTAGAGAACTATCCCGAGCTGGCAGACCACCAAAAGATGGGAAGCCATCCTGATCCAGGAAAGCAACTCGATATTCTCGAAAATATCCCAACAGGGTGGAACTACTATATCCAAACTCTCTGCCCCTATTTCAACTGTTTTCTGTTCCAGGGTGTAGAAATGTTTTTGTGTAATCTCTACAGCTTTAAGTAGAATGGTAAGATGTTCGGGTAGAGGGGGAATTTTATATCCAAAGTAAGTCACATACTTTTGCAGGTTGGTGATGTTTTCTGTTACAGTGAGGTGAACAGTGGAGGGTTCAGGAATGGGGACAATCCGTTCCTGGGCCACTTGAACTTCTGCCTTGGGTTTCAAGCAGAAACTGCTGTCACTTACCGGACACCAGAAGTGTCCATGCTGGTAGTGGTATGCACCTGTGGTGACACAATATGTCCCACTCCCTATATATGCTACCTGTGGGGAAACATGGCCGTGTGCCATTACCTCCATGGTACAGTTGATAGGTCATGCGCCAGCAGCTTTAAACCCGCACTGTGGTTTAGAATAGGCGTTCAAGTGCTGGGGACACAGTATTATCTGTGAACCCCGGCCCCGGCACCCAGAGAGGTCAGTCCCTGTCATGGCGTGCTCCCACTTTATGACATAAGGTGGGACCGGTGTGAAACGGATGTGTGCACCCCCTTGAATGATTCCAATGTTCTCCAGCCTGTATACCGGTACGGGACGGGCTGTCCCACTCATGACTGGCATCCTCACTACTATTGTCATGATAGTGTGATTGGAATGCCCACAATCTATTGGGACAGGGTAGGCTTCAGAGGCTAGACGAAATTGACATGGGCTCAGCAAATTACTAAACGGGTGGTGGGCTGCGAGGTGCTTGTTGCTGATCCAGGAGGGGACTAAACCTTGCTTTAAATCCTCCAGGTTGCTACGGCCCTCGCCCAGCAACCATGCCCCATACAGCACACACACCTCAGTCTGTGCAGCCTGATCCGATGCATTCCTATCCTCCCGTATGAGTGCATTTACTGTTTTGGCATGCCTTTCCAATTCTGCAATAATTTCCTTTTAAATGAACCGTCATAGCTTGGTCCTCATGTAGCTTTGAGCCTACCACTGTGTACCGATCCTTCAGGATCTTTCTTAACTGGGTTTTTAAACCATTTATCTATGTCTGTAATTCCATGTCATCCAGGCTATTTATTACAGAGGATCCTGCATTATAGGCAGTGAAAACATCATTCCAGACACCCCTTCTTTGTCTACCGGTGCCCATAGAGTTCTCAGGGTGTATTCTGTATAACTCTACTTGTCTATATTGGCAAAATCAAACTCGTAAAATTTTCTAATCATTTCCTTTAGCAGGGCCTGGTGCAACTGCTCCGTCTCCTTAGGACACCACTCAGGTAAGTATACCTCGGTAAGGTTTAATATTACTGAAGCTACTGCATAGTGTACCCCCTGGTATAGTACCTTTTCGGTTGGTACTAGGACTAACCCATTCCCTGGTCCCTTGGTGGTGGTAGGACACTTTTCTTCCACGGTTTTTGGTACCTGGGTCGTGGGTAGGGGCTTTCGGGTGTGTGCCACGAGTTCAGTTGCGTTAACTGGGATTGGAATGTGTGGGACCACGCATCCATGCAGGCTAGAATCCCACCCTATCCCCTCCCCGGCATCTTGCCATTGTCTGGAGAAGATGATGGATACCCCTGTGGGGCAGGCTTTCTCTGATCCCCACATACAAACATAGACTCCCTGTTCCGACTCCCACCACTTATCCCAACACACACTCATTCCCGCTTGGGTCTCTGTGATTGTCCGGTAGATGTCATTCCCTAATCTTTCCCAGTCGGCTGTATGGTCTCCTGCGTCCCTGCTCAGCTTCCTGAGCCACCACCACCTATTCAGGGGAATTCATCCCTTACAGGTAAGGCACACACGCTTCCCCTCGGTGACACTGACCCTTGTGGCAACGACCTGTATGCTGGGGCATGGGAGGGAGGCCTCCCCGTACGTGAACCCGGCCTGGTTGGAGAATTTAGTAGAGTTGGACCCCAACCACCCTGGCCACCTTCCCTCGTGGAAGTAGATGGCGAGCTCGTCCACTCCCCGCTCGCCACCCCCTGCGGTGACGACCGGTGCTCTCTCTCCCGAGCACCCATGGATGTGGGAGTCCTCTACGTCACCTCGGTCACCGATGCTCACCCCTACCAGGGCGAGCAGGAGCAGAACCCTTGTCATTCCGAATTCCTTCCTTTCGGGGCACACAGAAAACATATAGCCATGTCCCAGAAAGGTTCTCTGGCTGGATAATTAATCGAGCCCTTAAACTTAAAACTCTACAAATAACTAAACTAATGATAACCCATAACTACCAAAACTGCAATTACTTAAAACTTAAACTCTGTACATTTGCCGCCCGTCTCCGGATGGCCAGGTTAAATCCTGTTTAGCCTCTGCCTTTTGTGGCCTCTGGATGGCTTGTACACCTGGGTGTAGCGCGGCCTGTACTGCCGGACCCAGAAGGCCTTCCTCAAAACCGCTGGGGGTATCTTAACATCCCAGCTGACTCCTTTGCTGCAGCAGACTATCCCCTTTGGTGTGGCTGCAGCGCCCTCGTTCATATCTGTGGGCTCCTCCCAGCCTGAGGCTGCAGGCTGGGGACCCTTCTCCCTCTCTTCTCCCAGTGCTACCTCTCCTGTGAGTCCCTCACTGTTGGAGGCTGTAGGCTGGGGATCCCCAACTTTAGAACGCTCCTTGCTCTTGGGCGCTCTTTTTCGGGTTGCAGCCCTCTTTGGGTGGGACCCTGTAAACTGATACACCTGTGACCACAGTAGTCTTGGCTGTGGTGTGCGGGGAGACCTTCTTAGGAGTCTGGCCAGTGGGGATGTGCTTGAGTCCCACGTAATCGGTGGAGGGTTCTCTGCTGTGAAACAGCACACTGTCCCTGCCGCTGCAGCTTGTGCGTCTGCCACAGCTGCTGCTGGCTGAGGATTTCTAACTTGGGGGCAGTCCACCTTTGCCGGCTGTTCCCTGCTTCCAGGTTTGAACAGCTTGCATTGGTTGATGTGAAACCACTTTGTACGACGGGGCATCTTTATGCCATAGACCATGGGGCTTGCCTTGTCTACAATGTTGTAGGGCCCCATGTACAATGGTTCGAAACTCCCTACCCGGGCAAAATTTCTCACCATGACCTGATCTCCTACCTCCCACTCGTGGTGCTTGCGGGGTTCCAGCAGCAATCGGTTACCCCGATGTTGCTTTCCCATGTTACTCGCAGCCTGCCAGTGGACCTGTTCAAGGTGGTCCAACAGATTCCTGACGAATCTGTCCCGGTTCACCTCCCTGAGCTGCCCTTCCGTGAGCACCGGGGCTGGCACATGGGTGGGGGTCCGCATAACCCTGCCAGTAATGAGCTCGTGTGGGGAATACCCCGTGCTTTTTGACTGGCTGGCCCGGATCCCCATTAGGACCAACGGTAAGGCTTCTACCCACTTTTTGGGTGAGTCTCCCATCTCCTTTCGCAGCCTTTCTTTGATGGTACGGTTTAAACGCTCCACAATCCCTGATGACTGTGGGTTGAGGGCGACGTGCCATTTCCCTTCTATGCCGAATACCCTGAAGGTCTCTTGCATGACCTGCCCAGTAAAGTGACTCCCCTGGTCTGACTCCACATACTGTGGGAGTCTCCATCGTGAGAACACTTCCCTGACCAGGATCCTGGCTGTACCCAAAGCGGTAGCTGTTCGACATGGAAAAGCTTCCACCCACTTTGAGAACACATCCACCAGGACTAGGCATTACTTGTTGCCTCCCTGGGCGGTGGGTAGGGGCCCGATGTAGTCGACCTGGATCCACTGCCATGGTGTCTCTACCCTCCTGATGTGTCCCATAGATACCTTCCGTTTCTGGGGGTCAGGGTTGTTAGCAGCACACACCAGACAGCCTGCACAGAACTCGCTGACATCCTCCCTCAGTCCTGGCCACCATCCTGCCTATTCCACCCGCTGCCAGGTGGTCTCAGGCCTGGGATGCCCCGCTCCTGGACCCTCATGAGCCAGTTGGACGAATTCCCTTCGGTGCTGCTACGGCACTATCCATTGTTCCCCCCTGAACAGCATGCCTTCTTTGTTGGTGATGGCTGCTGCGCTGTATAGGCCCTCTACTTTCTCCCCTCTAGCCAGCGTTTCCAGGACAGTTTTTAGGATGGGATCCTGTACCTGGACCGTCTTTAGGTCCGGGGTCAATGCTACCCCTGCACTCCCTTGGGGTCCTCCTCTGCCTCTGATTGCTGCTACCGGGTTTGATCCATTTGGATCCCAAAACGTGCCTGTACTGGCGCCCTCTTTGGCCAACATGTCGGCCAGGTGATTGCCCTCTGTGCGGGGCTCTACCTTGGAATGGGCCTTCACCTTGTGGATGTAGACCCTACCTTCCTCCCCTACTGCCCTCATGATTTTCTCCAACAGAGGCTTGAGGGCCAGGGGTCTCCCATCAGCGGAGGTGTATCCGCGACAAGACCAAATGGCCAGGTACTCTGTAGACGAATTGCATGTGAACATGCTGTCCGAGCAAATCGTGTATGGGGTAGGGAATTCCTCGAGGTGTGTGACTACATACACCACCGAAGACAGTTCAGCCTGCTGGGCACTCATGGTGCTGGGGAGCTTGATTGCCAGAGCAATGTCTGCTTCTGGGTCATAAATCCCACACCCTGTGAGTCGTTTGCCAGCAGATACTGTGCTTCAACCGTCCACATAGATTTTGCGGCCTGTGGGGTGTATCCCGGCTAGCAAACCTATGTTGACTTCCCATACCCCTTCAACGGAACACCAGTGGGCTGTCCCTGAGTAAATCATGTTGGCTGCGAGCTTTGGCTCGCAGAGACCTTTTACCCTCAGATCCATTTGTGAGAGAAGCAGGGTCCAGCGAGCAATGCGGGCACTGCTCACTGTCCCATCTTTAATTCTCCCATCTAGGAGCATCTGGGTGGGCATGTGGTGGGTGAGGACTGTGATGGGAGAGGTGCCTGTGAAGATCAACAATCTTTTCACAGCCCAGTGAGTGGCTAGGAGGTGCCTCTCACAGTTGGAGTAGCCCTTCTCTACATCAGTGAGTATCCTGGAGGAGTAAACCACTGGTCTCAGCCGGCCGTGCCTCTCTTGGAGCAACTCTGCACTCAGACTGTCCCCACTGGCTGCTACCTCCAGGAAAAACTCTTCCTTCCCATCAATAGCCCCTAGAGCCGGTGCGGTCTGCAGATCTCTCTTGAGTTTTACAAAGGCAGCCTCGCAATCCTCATCCCAAACCCACTCCACTCCCTTGTGTAGGAGTCGGAGCAGAGGGGCTGCTGTGGCTGCGTAATCCTCAATGAAATCTCTGCAGTACCCAGTTAGCCCCAGAAAAGCCCTTACTCCTGTAACTGTTGGGGGCTGGTAACTCCTGAACTGCTTCCCTTCTAGCTTTGTCAGTGGCCCTCTGCCCTGCTCGCACAGTCAGGCCCAGGAATTTGACTTCCCGTTGGCCAATCTGTGCCTTCTTGGGGTTTACTTTAAAACCCTCTTGCCTCAGCAGTTCTGCCAGAAGGGGACCATGTTCCTCTCCCTCATCGGTAAAGAGGAGTAGGTCGTCCACATACTGGACCAGCTGCTAGGGCCTGCTGAAGTCCTTCAAGCAATTCGCCATACATTGGTGAAAAATGCTTGGGCTGTTATGGAAGCCCTGGGGCAGACAGTTCCAGCTGTACTGTTGGCCTTTAAAGGTAAAGACGAACTTGTACTTATCCTCACTCCGCAGAGGGATGGACCAGAACCCGTTGGAAATACCCAGCACTATAAAGGTGGTCACAGATGCTGGGATACTTCCAATGAGGTCGGCTACGGCTGCAACCGTGGGTGCACAGGCGGGGATGTTTCGGTTGAGTACTCGATAGTCTACTGTGGCCCTCCAGGAGTTGTCTGGTTTTCTAACCGGCCACAGTGGGGAATTTACTTGGGTAACTATCGGTCTCAATACCCCCTGCTTCACTAAAGAAGTCAAAGCCGTTTCCAAGTCTGCCTCAGCTTCCCTGGGGAAGTTATACTGTTTTTGTGGGCGGTTCATGGGGTCCCCACTCACACTAACCTCGACCCCGGTTACCCTCCCACAGTCGTGCTTGTGAGTGGCAAATGCTGCGAGCTTTTCCTGCACAAATGCCTGGTACTCCATTGGAGTGTTACTGACCATGAGTTCGAGGTCGTAACCCACCTTTGGTTTTACTGTGCTCAAGGTCCCCTTGCCTTGTGCCTCCGGGATGACTGCTACCTCACCACCCTTTTGGGTACATGCTCCCCATAGACAGTGGTTCCTTAAATCCACTAAAATCCTGTGGCCTGTGATAAAGGTGGCCTGTGATAAAGTTGGCCCCCAGGATCCCCTTCCCTTCTTGCTCCCACTTCATTAGGACACAGGTCCACTTGGTGTGGAGTGCTCCCAAATGAATGGACAGCGGGATGGAGAATGAGCCAGCCTGCTCGTTACCTGTGAATCCCAGTAAGCTGTATGGGACCCCGTTAGACAGAGGTGAGCTGGCTGGGTTATCTGAATAGATGAGGGTGCTCGAGGCTCCTGTGTCTAACAGATAGGTTCCTTCTACCTTTTCTACCTCCATCTTAACATGCGGTCTCTTCCAGGCATCATACTCGAGGGGACACAGGTAGACAGGCTGTGCTGGCCCTAGTCATGCCTCTGGGTTGGGTGGGACAGATGGGAACACCGCACCAATGGCTGTAGCTACCTTCCCTGGGCCATCAAACAGGACTCTGATGGCCGCTACTATTGTGTCCAGTGAGGGGGACGAGGTCGGTGCCTCTACTTTTGGGGCAGGAGTTGGGGACTTCTTTGCTAGGCTATCCTTCCAGGGATTCCTACAGTCCTTTCTCCAGTGCCCAGTCTTCCCGCACCCGAAGCAGCTACGCTTCGTGTCGGAAGGTTTACCACCTTCCTGGTGCCACTCCTTATCCTGACTGGGCTTTATTTCATGCACCTTTCCTTTTGGTGGGGGCTCTTCTGCCCCCCTACCATTCCGGTAGGGCAGGTTCAGCTGTCTGATCACTGCCTCCTCGGTGACCCGGGGGTCTTTCGGGTCAAACCAAAGCTAAGCCTTGGTTTTGATTCGTGGCAAGCTGTTTGCCACTAGGCTACGGAGCAAGTGGGCCAGCTTGTCCTTGTTCAGGTTAGCTCGGTCGAGATCCCCATTACAAGCACCCCTGTACACAGGCCACAGCCTGTCTGCGAAAGCCTGTGGGGTCTCCCCTGCGAGCTGCACTGTCCTCTCCACCCGGGAGAAGGGACTACCATCATTCATCCCTATGGCCTCTAAAACCTCCTCTCTGACGGCAGCATACCCATTCTGCCCTCTCTTGCTCTCAGCAGAGAGGGACTGGTATAGCTTGCCATCTAGTGAGAACAGGAGCATTTTTGCCATCTGAGCATCATCACAATCGTTGATGCCAGCTGACTGTTCCACTTCCATGAAGTGGACTGAGGGGTCCCCCTTTTGTGGAAGTTTACTCAGGTGGCTTATCATAGCTCTAAGCTTTTGTGTACCATGGGGAGCCATGAATTGATTTTCAAGGAGTCCCTGACTTCCACCACCGGCGGGCGGGCCAAACTTTTGCTCCCGGGCTGGGCACATTGGCCCCGGCTCCGACCTATCCTGCATCAGTTTGCCCCCTTCTCCCTGACCGAGTCAAAACTCGGCGCCACAGGTGGTGGTGTGCACTCCCTGTCAGCCTCACAGATTATCTGCCCCTCCTGCTGCCTAACCAAGTTTCTCCTTGGCGCCACAGGTGGTGGTCGAACAGTTTCCCCTTGCTCTTCCAGGCCTTCCTGGGCCGCACCCGGGCTTATCAGGCACACCATGCCTTTTGCCTTAGACAGAGCAAGGTTCAGAATCTCAATCTGATTCTGACAGGGGCCGTGGTCTCCTACCTCAAACCCCCTAGTACTGGCTACTCTGTAAGCTTTCTGAACTTCTTTTAACTTTTCTTGTAATTCCCTTAATTGCTTGGCAAGGCGTGTGTTCTCTTCCCACAATGCCAGTTCACTACTTTAGGCCTCGGTGGCCTGACACTGGAGGTATCCTTTACTGGCACGGTGTTCCTCTATTATCTGCAACTGTTCCTGATCTTTTGAGTTGAGCTCTGCTAACAACCTCTCCCCTGCTATGGCTCTGGCATCGGACAGTTGGTTTTCTTCCCTTAGCTCTTCTGTGAGAGTCTGAATGCGCTTCCCCATAAGCTGCATCTGTTTCTGAGAGCAGACCAACCATATGGCCTTTTCCACAGACTTATTGTATTACTTGCTCTCAGTCCATGTAGCTGCAGCGTCCATAGGACGTTCAGCATGCAACAGCCTGAGTACCCATTTCTTGGTTATATTAACCTTTTTGAACTCATAGGATGACATCCTCTCTTCCATTTATGTTCTCTCCTCAAAAGCAGCGTTTACTGCTTCACAACCCTTTTGCCAAGGTCCTGCCGCGGTCGCCATTTTGTAGGGGGTGGTGTGAAGGGGTCAGTCTCACCTTTGACTCAGTGAGCGGTTTGAATCGCTCCCACGCCCCTGGTTCCAGACCTTGGACTTATTTAAGGGTTGTGAACAAAGATGCAGTAGACAACAGGTTCTGCTGAAAGAATGTTGACGTTATTAAAAGAAATAAGTAACAAACTTAAAAACACTATTAATGCTTCAACAGAGGTTGGGGAACACATGGTACATGCGAGGGAGAATAACAATATAGAAAAACCCTTATCCCTCCCAATCCCACTGTCTAGCTAGGTTTCAATTCCAAAGAATCAGGGATAATGCTCACCAATGACAGTTCTTGACAGTTGAGGTATTTCGCGATTTCGGGGTTCACTAAGGTTTTTGATTGTTGGGACCTGCCGTACCCCGGACGGGGTAGAAGACTCCAGCTGCACTCCAGGTCAGTTTGGGTTTGTCCGCAGATGCGGTAAGGTGCGTATTGGACTTTATCAGGTAGTACCCGATTTTTCTCCCTTAGAGGTAGGGTTTAGAGTTTTTTAACGGAAAATCTTACCCAGGGGTAAGTCAGGAATAGTTTGTAGTGTGGAAACTTGCGTGTCTTCGGTTTTTCCTGGTGTTGGTCTGGTTTTTGGTCGTGGTTGCCTGGTGGTTGGTTGTTGCGCGGGGCCTTGGTTTCCGTGGTGCTTTCAAGTGTCGGTTCACCTCGTGGAGCCCTTGGCAGCTCTTGTTGCTGGTTTGTTGCGTTGGCGGCCTGTCGGGGCGGTACCTCCTGGAGCTGGACCGTGGGTTGAGCGATGCCGACTCGCTCCCAGCTTCCAGTGGCCTTGGTTAGTACCTACTAGAGCTGGACCGTATGTTGAGCGATGCCGACTCGCTCCCAGCTCGTGGTCTCAGTTCTAGCCCTTGCCCGGCCTTGTCTGTCCCTGCCTCCGATCTCGCCTCGGGTCTGCCTGCCTCGTGGCTTAGCTGCTTCTCTCTCCTCCTGCTCGTGTCGTGTGGCCCTCTGTAGTGGTGAGTAGCTTTCTGTGTCTTGCTGGGGGAATAGGCCCTCAATTATACTGTTCAGGCCTATTGTGTTTTTCGCGCCAAAACCCCTTTACTAAATCGGTTTCTGGTTGAAGTGATTTAGGTTTCAGTTGAGGCCTGTTCGTAGAAACATAGAAGATAGGAGCAGGAGTAGGCCATTCGGCCCCTCGAGCCTGCTCCGCCATTCGATGAGATCATGGCTGATCATCCAAACTCAGTACCCTGTACCTGCCTTCTCCCCATATCCCTTGATACCTTTAGCTTTAAGAAATATATCTAACTCATTCTTGAATATATTTAATGACTTGGCCTCAACTACCTTCTGTGGTAGAGAATTCCACAGGTTCACCACTCTCTGGGTGAAGAAATTCCTCCTCATTTCTGTCCTAAATGGCTTACCCCCTATCCTTAGATTATGACCCCTGCTTCTGGACTCTCCGACCATCGGGAACATTTTTCCTGCATCTAGTTTGTCCAGACCTGTCAGAATTTTATATGTTTCGATGAGATCCCCTCTCATTCTTCTATACTCCAGCGAGTATAAGCCCAATCGACCCAATCTCTCCTCATATGTCATTCCTGCCATCCCAGGTATCAGCCTTGTGAATCTTCGCTGAACTCCCTCCATGGCTAGAACATCCTTCCTCAGATAAGGCGACCAAAACTGCACACAATACTCAAGGTGTGGTCTCACCAAGGCCCTGTACAACTGCAGCAGGACATCCATGTTCCTATACTCAAACCCTTTCGCTATGAAGGCCAGCATACCATTTGCCGCCTTCACCGCCTGCTGCACCTGCATGCTTACCTTCAGCGACTGGTGCACAAGGACACCCAGGTCTCGTTGCACTTCCCCTTCTCCCAATCAGATAATAGTCTGCCTTTCTGTTTTTGACACCAAAGTGGATAACCTCGCATTTATCCACGTTATATTGCATCTGCCACGCTTCTGCCCACTCACCCAACCTGTCCAAATCATCCTGGAGTTTCTCGGTATCCTCCTCGCAGCACACACTCCCACCCAGCTTTGTGTCATCTGCAAACTTGGAGATATTACATTTAGTTCCCTTATCTAGATCATTCCATTGTCTTTGGTTTTGGCGGGCTCGTTAAGTTTGATGATTTTAACTTGGTGTTAATTTGTCCTGATAGCTTCCGATGTCCCCCATTTAGGCAGGGCCTTTATCTACACGCCAAATCTCACCCCTTTTGTCTTAGGTTTTTGGCGGGCTTGTTAATCTGTCCCTGTAGATACCTGGCTAATTGGTATTTGATGGGGTAATGGGTGTACTGGATGTTTTATTGATTTGAGGCTTCTAGCATCCTGTTTGGGCCTGGGGATTTCAAAAGGGGTCTTGGATTATTCATTTTTGGATGTGTATGTGAGGTTTTGGGCGAGGCTCTTCCTCCCTGGTTGGATTGCAGTGCAAACATTTCCCAGACAGCTTGACTGGGCCCCAATTCCCAAAAGCTGTCCACTGCCTCGCCACACCCCTCCGCAGCCTGTCCTTGTCTCTGTGACTGTGAGGTTTTTCCCAATAGTAACATCCAAAGTCATTTTCCTCAGGGTTTTTCTTCCCTGAAACTTAAAAATGTCCAAAAATGACCTCAAATCACTTCATTTAGGCCCCATCATCCCAAATTTGTGTAAAAAATCCCAAAATCACCCCCTTTAGGGTTCTGTTCGAGTTTTTAGGGGGTTTTGCGAAGCCTACACATAATGCCATTTTGAAAGGCCTTTGTAATTTTAACCCTTTTTCCAGGTGAAGCACACCTGTTCTGAACCACGAATGTGAAACCTGACTGTAGCACATTTGGATTGCTGACTATCAGCTGCAGCTCAACCATGAAATAGGAGATGTGATCAGCCATCATTTGCAGTTGGCAGGACTTTTTTGTCTAAGGTCTGGGGGAACTTTTATATGGCATAACCACAGCTGTGGAAGTTTGGAGCCTGACGCCCATCTCCAGTGTGACCTCCTGGGAAACCCCTCTCGCCACCTTGACTGAGCGCTTCCTCAACTGAAGCATCTACCAGAAGCATGGGAAGCATTTATTTCCTTTCCTCCTGTACATCAGATTCGGACGAAGACCAGCCGTGTCAGCAGCAGAACCATGAACAACAGCACCACCAGCAGCAGCAGCATCAACAGGAGTGCCAAGCTGCTCCTCACCCACCTGAAGCTGCACAGGCCAGAAGGCGCCAATGCGCGACCACATTGCTGCAAGGGATGTACTTGACCAGATTTGCTTAGCCTGCAAATTCAAACACTTTTGCCTCGCACCTTCTTATCAGACCATCGACAATGGCCAGGAAGCTGCGGATTCCTATCACTTTGACCACCATACTGACAATTGCAAGTCATCCTAAGCCCTCAATGTGGAAGTCCCATTTGCGAAATGACAGACGCCACAACTTCAGCAGTTTGCCAGCAGAATTTTTAATCAGACCAAGCAAGTGCTGGCATTTCAAGATTAAACACATCATTACACCCAAGTGACTACCATTGTGACTACTTGTGCATTATTTTTCTTTTACGCATGCTCCTACGTGGTGCTTCCCCTGTGGCTTCAGCAGATGTGGACGCCCCTTGCTCACTTTCTTGCTGCTCCTGCCTTGACACCTTTGGTGGGCGTCCTCTGGGGTAGCGAGCCTGTGAGGGCTCGGCAACAGTCTGCTGCTCCTGCGGCTGTGCAGGGGTTGAGATGCCGATCTCAGTTGGGTGAGGACTCTGGTGGGGCTCTGACCAAGGGCTTTGCAGTGGCTTGGTCATGTGAGCGCTTGGAGAGGAGCCCCCACTTCCTTGTTGTCTGCCACCAACATCCCTCTCATGGGTCAGCCCCACCTCAGCGCTTGCAAGTGGATTGAGAGCACCTTCCTGCACATCAGGGGGGCCATGGGGACCCGTATCTGCACTGGAAGTCCTACTCAGAAGGACTTCCATGAAGGTCTGGTTTCTGTGTTCAATAGATGACCATCGCTCCTCAAGAGATGCCAGTCTATTCTGAACAATGACCATGTTTTCTACACTCTGGCAACTTATCTCCTCCATAGCCATAGCCATCCTCTCCTCTACTGTAGCCACCCTTTCCACGGAGGTTGCCATCCTTTCAATGGTGATGCGTTCATGCGCCAATGACTCCACAAAGGCTCTGCTCCTGTTTGCTATGGACTCCTCCATTCGCTCCACACTTGCAGCGACCCTGGAGACAAAACCTGCCAGAGACTCCTGCATCTGTTCCTGGAGTTCCAGCACCGCTGATCTTATGGATGGGCCCAGAGGCAGAGGGTCGACATGCAGCTGAGCCGAGCTAGGAGAGTCCTGCACCCTCTGACGAGGACTCTCCACTGCTGTCCCTGTCTCCACTATCTGCTGATGCTCACTTGTGAGCTATGATACACCAGGTGACAACACTACTCTATCTCGCGATGTTCCCTCCGAGGTGTGAGTGTCTGCGCTGGTGCTGGGTGCGCTGAATTCTGCTGTCGCGGCGCCCTCAGTGTTTGCAGCTTCCTCTGAGGAGTCTTGAGGCTCATGCTGTTCCTCCTGGACGGTGGGGACGGGTGCTTGCGATGGTCCTGGGGGGGAGTAAAGGAAAGAGTCAGAGATGTGAGTCCAAGGTTACATGCACATTGCATATTGCAGATGATCATAAGTCAGTCTGCTGAAGCATCAGAATCATTATCAGTGACTCATGCAATGTCAATGAGAGCGATGATGAACTGTTCTGTCACCAGCTTGCTCTGATGCACCCGTCTGTCCATCCCCCACTTGCGCATCCTCCTCCACTCCCATGATCCCAGGACCGCCTCCTCCCAGGTGGTGAGCTGGGCTACTGAGGGTGGCCCTCCTCCTGTCCTCGCTCTTTCCCTCTTATTGTGAGCTCTCTTTTCCTGCAATGAGGGAGACAAGTGGAGTTTGAGTGAGAATGAAGGAGTGAGTGTCGAGAATCGATATCATTAATGGTTGGAAGGGGACAAATTCGGAGTAATGTGGCAAGACCATGGGCCTTCCCTGTGTGTTGTAAGTTGTTTTCATAGCATCACAGCAATAGGGAGTGTGAGGGCTGCATAGTCAAATAGTTAGGTGAATGTGACCATACAGAGAGAGGGAATGGGTAAGGGTGCAGGGATGTCCATGTCAAGTGGGATGTGGAGGAAGAGGTTGTCAAAGCTGAGTGCTGGTGAGGAGAGGCAATGGGGATCAGAATGAGGGTGATGGGAAATTCATACTCACTTTTCCAGTGCGCAGCAGTTCATGAAACCTCTTCCTGCACTGAAGTCAGGTTCTGCAGGTTATAGTCAACGAGTTGACCTCCTCTGCCACCTGGATCCACACAGCCTTGGTTTGATGGGAAGGCTTCTTCCTCCCTGAAGAAGGGAAGAGCACCTCCTTATTAGTTCTGACTCCCTCAATTAATGTGAGAAGTCGCACAACACCAGGTTATAGTCCAACATCTTTATTTCAAATCACAACACCGGCATCTCCACATCATCCCTCAATTAAAGCTTGCAGGGCGACATCATCAAATCAAGGTGCAGACCTAGTTCTCTGGCGGGCCATTCTTCCTGCAGGTGCCTCTAACATGCAAAGGCAGAAGCTTGGCAGTCTGCAGAGGAAGCAAGGCTTGTTGCAGACGTTAAATGCTGCAGCAATGATGACGTCATCGGAAGCGACTTTCAGAAAGGAAAAACTCACTGGCCATGGGTTCCCACACGTTGGAACTCAATTGGCCAATTATGTTGAAATCGCATCGATCTCCCACATCGATTTAGATTCGGGTTTCTAACACGAAATGCGGATTACACGACCCCAGCCCGCCCCTGAATCAAAATCCAGCCCTGGGTTTAAAACACTTGAATGGTATCAATTACAAAGAACTTCATATAATCTCCAGCACAGCAAAAAGGCAGCTTGGCAGAACTGGACTATGCCGGTGTGGACATTCCACACCAGCCTCCTCCCACTCCTGACCTCATCGCACCATGCCCCGTATCCATCTATTACCTTCCCTCTCATTTAAGTATCAAGCGTTCCCATTGAATGCATCACTGTTATCTGCATCAAACGCCCCATGTGGCAGCGAGTTTTACGTTCTCACCACTGTCAGTGTGAAAAATAAATCCACCTCACTGCTTTATCTGATCTGTTTGAGGCTATTTTATATTATGGACTCACCCACAAGCGGCAACAGTTTCTCCACATTTAGCCAAACGGACTCTTTCATAATTTTGAAGATCTCTATGGTGTCTCCTCTTAGTCTTCTCTTTTCCAGAGAGCAGAGCCCTTGCCTGCCCAATCTTTCTGATAATCGCATCCTCTCAATTCGTGTAACATTCTTGAAAACACTATCCGTATTTTTTTCTGCTCCTTCATTATCATTTTTATAGTATGGAGACCAGAACTGCACACATTGGAACAAGTGGTCTAACCAAGGTTCTATCTAAATTTAAAATGACCTCCCTGCTTTTGTAATCTCTCCCTGTAGAAATGAGCCCAGCACATTGGACTCTTTGGGCTGGATTTTGAATGACCCGTGGAGTCGGGTTTGGAGGCGTGTGGGGGGTTAAATTTGTGGGGTCGGGGGTCCCGACCCCATCCCGACTCCATCCTGCCTCCTCGCAATTTTGACAAAATCAGTCGCAGGGTTCCCGACTCTGTCCCGCCTCCAAGAGACGGGAGAGGCCATTAAAGCCCTTAACAAGCCCTAAATTGGCTCTGTAATGCCATTTTGAAACGTTTTAGCTAGTTTAACCCTTTTCCGACGTGAAGTACGCCCGATGTGAAACACTCCAGTGAAATCTGGCGGGAGCACAAGTGGATAGCTGACTATCAGCTGCAGGTCCACTATTACAACGGAGATGTGATGAAGGTATTAGGTCTAAAAGTTGATGCTGCTGCATTGAATGTCTTCAGAGACTGCCTGGCCTTTGCTGGGAGAGGACCTGGATGCAAAAAAAAATCAATCTCTATCTATATATCTCTATCTATATATATATATATATATATATATCTCTATCTATATATATATATATATCTCTATCTATATATCTCTATCTATATATCTCTATCTATATATCTCTATCTATATATCTCTATCTATATATCTCTATCTATATATCTCTATCTATCTATATATATATATATATATATATCTCTATCTATCTCTATCTCTATCTCTATCTATATCTCTATCTCTATCTCTATCTATCCAGGTCCACTCACCGCAAAAGCCAGGCAGGTCCTCTCTCACCAACAGTCAGTCAGTCTCTGACCTGCAAAGCAGCAGCAATGATGACATCATCAGAGGCGACTTTCAGACTGAAACCACTAATTAGTTCATGGGTTCCCACATGCTGGAACTCAATTGCCCAATTAAGTAAAAATTGCATCATTCATCCACATTAATCTGGAGTCGGGGGGGTGGGGGGGACACGAAATGCGGATGACACGACCCCAAGATAAAATCCAGCCCTTTATGTCTTCACCAAATCGTGTTGATAGATTTAGTGATTTATTTACCTATATTCCCAGATCTCTTTAGTCCTCTAACTCATTTAGTTTCTTATCATCAAGGAATAAGTGCCCTCCTCATTCCCCCCAACAATATAAACCACCTCAAGGCAAGGAAAGTTGGCGAGGGAATAACAACAGAGACGCTCTGTGATAGGGTGGAAGGCAGGAGTGTTTAAATGGACAACAGATTCATTACCCGCACGCGCTGTCCGAAAAAAAATAGGAGCAGAGGTTATGATCTGAAATTGGTGAATTCCATGTTCTGTTCGGAAGGTTGTCAATTACCTCATCGAATGATGAGGTGCTGTTCCTCGAGCTTCCGTTGAGCTTCATTAGAACAGTGCAGTAGGTCACTATCAGAGTGGGAGTGAGACGGAGATTTAAAATTGCATGTGACCAGAAGCTCAGGGTCACGATTGCAGACTGAATGGAAGTGTTCAGCAAAGCGATCACCCAATCTGCGTTTGGTCACTCAAATGTAGAGGAAACTGTATCGTGAGCAGTGAACACAGTATACTAAATTGATAGAAGTAAATCGCTGTTTCACGTGGAAGGAGGATTTTGGGCCATGGACAATAGTAAGGGGGGAGGTGAAAGGGTAGCTGTTGCATCTAATGCGCTTGCTTGGGATGGAGCTGTGGGAAGTGTAGCCGGTGTTGTGGGTGATGAAAGTGTGGTCCAGAGTGTCATGCAGGGAACAGTCCTTTCGGAATGTTTCAATGGGAGTGGAGAGGAAGATGAGTTCGGTGCTGTGATGTAATATTTAACAAATGTCGATATTCAGCATCATTCCGCCACAATTAAATATCAGAGCAGGTGCTCAATAACACACAGATGAGATAAGCCTCGAGAGACAACTACAGAGATCATTCATTGGATACCCGCTCTCTAAAAGGTGACACGATTTGTGGATCGAACTTCTATTGGCAATCACTTTATAAACAATGGAAATTTATCCAAGTATTGAGTGAACTGATGTGATTAAAATTGTCTTTTGGAACATAATAGAACCGATGCAGAAAGAACTCAAGAAAGCAAGGGACAGGAGCTGAATCACTGTAACGAACCGTCACTCACAATTCAACAAGAACTAAACAAAGTAAAGGACATCAGCCGAATCACTGTACTGAATTGTTGCTCACAACTTAACAATAAGAACTAAATACCCATAGAACAGGCACCCGCTATTCGAAGCATCAAAATAACATAAGAACATAAGAAATACGAGCTGGAGTAGGCCATTTGGCCCTTCGAGCCTGCTCCACCATTCAACAAGATCATGGCTTATCTTCTTCCTCAACTCCACCTTCCCGCACTATCCCCATATCCCTTAATTCCCTTAGTTCCCAAAAATGTATTGACCTCTGTCTTGAATATACTCAACGTCTGTGCAGCCACAGCTCTCTGGGGTAGAGAATTCCAAAGATGCACAACCCTTTGAGTGAAGATATTTCTCCTCAACTCAGTCCCAAATGGCCGACCACTTATTTTGAGAATGTGACCTCGTGTTCTCGATTCCCCAGCCAGGGGAAACATTTTCTCAGTATTACAGCTGTCAAGCCCCTTAAGATTTGTATATGTTTCAATTAGATCACCTCTCATTCTTCTAAACTCTAGGGAATATAGGCCGAGTCTACTCAATCTCTCCTCACAGGGCAATCCCCTCATCTCAGGAACCAGTCTAGTGAACCTTCGTTGCACTCACTCGAAGGCAAGTATGTCTTTCCTTAGGTAAGGTGACCAGAACTGTACTCAGTACTGCAGGTGTGGCCACACAATGCCCTGTATAATTGTAGTAAGACTTCTTTACTTTTATAAACGAATCCCTTTGTAACAAAAGCTAACATACGATTTGCATTCCTAATTGTTTGCTGTACCTGCATGTTAAGTTTCTGTGATTCATTTTCAAGGACACCCAGGTCCCTCTGAATGCAAGCATTTCCCAGTCTTTCACCATTCAAAATTATTCTGCTTTTTTTTGACCAAAGTGGATAACTTCACACTTCTCCACAATGTATTCCATTTGCAATGTTTTTGTCCACTCAATCAACCAGTCTATATCTCTCTGCAGCCTCTTCGCGTCCTCCTCACCGCTAACTTTCGCACCGAACATTGTATCATCAGCAAACTTGGATATGTTACGCTCAGTCCCTTCATTTAAGTCATTAATATGGACTGTAAACAGCTGAGGTCCAAGCACTGATCCTTGTGCTAGTTACAGCCTGCCAACCCGAAACAGTCCCGTTTATTCCTACTCTCTGTTTTCTGTCCTTTAACCAATCCTCGATCCATGCTAATATATAACACCCTATCCCATGAGTCCTAATTTTGTATAATAACCTCTTGTATGGCACCTTATCGAAGGCGTTTTGAAAATCCAATGACACAACATCCACTGGTTCTCCCGTATCCTGTCTACTAGTTACATCATCAAGAAACTGCAACAGATTGGTCAAGCACGATTTTCCTTTCATAAAACCATGTTGACTCTGCCTAATCATATTACGATGTTCTACGTGCCCTGTTACCACATCCCTAACAATAGATTCGAGCAAAACTAAACACTTTGAGCTTCAGATCACATTCAGACTGAAGGCCAACACAACAGCTTGCTAAAGGTCCCCTGTTGGAGTGGTTTCCCTCTCTGAAATGCAAATCAAATCTTTTGAGTATCTCTGTGGAACTTCGCTGTGAAATTCTCCATATTCCTCGGTTTCTTCTACTAATGAGACTGATTAGGGATTGTGGAGAATCCAACGAAATCTGCAATAATCAGACACACAAATCCCAGTCAAAACATACTATCAATACCCACACAATTGTTCATCTTAGGTCATTTTAAACGGCCGCGTTAGGTCATCGAGAGGAGAAAGAAAAACTAAGTAGATATTTCAGCTGCTTATCGCTGTCATTTTCTAACATGATATAAAGGCCACTGTACAATAGGTCTGAATGGTTCAGGTCAGTTTTTGTCTGTGTCTTTAACGGCTTGTTTAACATTCGGTTAAAGGCATTGCAGTCTGTGACTAACAGTAAACGCTGTAAGCCACACGCTCTCTCAGTTGATGCACTGATTGTAATCAGGATGTAGAAAGAGTTTTAAAAGGGCAACACACTAGGTTTAAACTGTAAAATATTACAGTGCGCAGACTTAATGGAAGAACTCTCTTCGAGACTATTGAGTTGTCTACATGTAATATGATATTTATATCCAGGATTAAAAGGATGATGAAAACAAAAAATGCTGGAAGTACTCAGCAGGTCAGGCTGCAGCTGAGGAGTGAAAAACAGAGTTAACGTTCAGGGGGACGCCCTCCGCCACTGTTCCTGACACTAAGCATCTCCTTTTCATCATGGACATCCAATCCCTCGACACTTCCATCCCCCACCGAAAGGCCTAAGGACCCTCTGCTCCTTCCTTGAGCGGAGACCCAAGCAGTCTCCATACACCACCAACATTACGTTGAACAACTTTTCCTTTGACTCCACTCTCTCCCTGCAAATAAAAGGTGTTCTTATGGGAAACCGTATAGATCCTAGCTATGCCTGCCTTTTCGTGGGATACGTGAAGCATTCATTGTTCCAGTTCTAGCCAGGTCCCCTCCCTCACCTCTATTTCTATTTGATGACAGTATTGGTGCCACTTCCCGCTCTGCCCCGAACTGGAAAATTCCATCAACTTTGCTTCCAATTTCCACCCTTCCCTCAGCTTCACATGGTCCATCTCCGACTCTTCCCTTCCCTTCCTCGACATCTCTATCTCCATTTCTGGGGATAAGCTGTTGACCAATATCAACTGAAAGCACACTGAGTCCCACAGCTACCTTGATTTTGCTTCCTTCAATCCTGCTTCCTGTAAGGACTATATTTCACTCTCCCAGTTTCTCCATCTCTGTCGCATCTGTTCTGACGATGGTACCTTCCATTTCATTGCTTCTGATATATCTTCCTTTTTCCTCAACCGATGATTCCCCTCCACCATGGTTCACAGGGCTCCCGCCTGTGTCCAGCCCATTAATTGCACTTGTTCTCTCACCCCTTACCCTCCCTCCCAGAGCCATGATAAGGTTTCCCTTGTCTTCACCTTCCAGCCCACCGGCCTCCACATGCAACGGATCATCCTTTGCCATTTCCACCACCTCCAGCATGATGCGACCACCAAACTGATCTTCCCCTCTTCTCCCCTTTCATCATTGCAAAGGGACTGTTCCCTCCACGACACCCTGGTCCACTCTTCAATCACCCCCATCCCACGTCACTTTCCCGTGCAAATGCAAGACATGAAACACCTGCCCGTTTACCTCCTCCATTCCAACCATCCAGGGCCCCAAACACACCTTGCAGGTGAAACAGCGATTTATAGAATCAGAATAGTGCAGCACAGAGGGAGGCCATTCGGCAGATCATGTCTGCGCCAGCTCTTTTGAACAGAAATCCAAATAGTCTCACTCCCCCGCTCTTGCCCCATATCCTGGCACTTATTTTCCCCTTCAAGTATGTATCAAATTCCGATTTGAAGGCTACTGTAGAATCTATATCCACCACCCTATCAAGAAGTGCATTCCAAATCCTAACCAGTCGTTGCATAAAAAAGTTTTGCCTCATGCCACCCCTAATTCTTTTGCCAATCAGCTTAAATCTGTGACCTCTGGTTATCGATAGTTCTGCCACTGGAAATCGTTTCTCTTTATTCACTCTGTCTAAAGTCCTCTTAGCCTTCTCTGCTCGAAGTAGAATAACCCAAGATTCTCCAGTCTATCCACGTAACTGTAATCCCTCAGCCCTGGATCCATTCTAGCAACTCTCTCCTGTACCCTCTCTAAAGCCTTCACGACCTTCCTAAATTGTGGTGCCTAGAATTTACTTTTACTTCTTTCAATTTAGTATACTGTATTTGTTGCTCACGATGCTAACTCCTCTACCTTAGGGAGACCAAACGCAGGTTGCGTGATCGCTTTGTGGAACACTTCCATTCAGTCCACACACATGTCCCTGAGCTTCTGGTCACCTGATATCTTAATTCACCACCCGAATTCCATTCTGACCTCTCTGTCCTCGGACTCTGACACTGTTCCAATGAAGCTCAACGGAAGCACGAGGAACAGCATCTTATCTTTCGATTAGGCACTTTAGAGCCTTCAGAACACAACACTGAGTTCAATGTATTCAGATCGTAACCATTGCTTACAATTTTTTTGCACAGCAGTTGCTGTTAATGATTCTGTTTTTGTCATTTTCAGCTCATCTAGACCCATCTTTTGTTTCTTTACTTGTCCAATTATGACCCCCTTTTGCCTCGCACCATCATCCATTTTGTCATTTAATCACTCCTGTGTTCCACCCTATCACAGACCTTCCCTTTTGTTCTTTCCTTCCCTCTCCTTTTCCTTCTCTCTGTACTTGCTTAAAAACTGTTACATGTATATCATTTTCTAGCTCTGATGATGGGTCATCGATCTGAAATGTTAACTCTGTTTCTCTCTCCACAGATGCAGCCGGAGGGTCGATGGGTGTAGTGAGTTTGATGCGGTCTATATGGATTATAGCAAGGCTTTTGATTATGTCCTGCATGGCAGACTGGTCACGAAAGTAAAAGCCCATGGGATCCAAGGCAAAGTGGCAAGTTGCATCCGAAATTCGCTCAGAGGCAGGAAACAAAGGATAATGGTCGAAGGGTATTTTCGTGACAGGAAGGTTGTTTCAATTGGGGTTCCGCAGGGCTCAGTACTGGGTCCTTTGCTTTTTGTGGTATATATCAATGATTTGGACTTGAATGTCGGAAGTATGATTCAGAAGTTTGCAGATGATACAAAAATTGGCCGTGTGGTTGATAATGAAGCAGAAAGCTGTAGACTGCAGGAAGATATCAAATAATGGTCAGGTGGGCAGAACAGTGTCAAATAGATTTTAATCCGGAGAAGTGTGAGGTAATTCATTGGGGGAGGGCTCACAAGGCAAGGGAATACACAATAAATGGTAGGACACTGAGAAGTGCAGAGGATCAGAGGGACTTTGGAGTGCATGTCCACAGATCCCTGAAGGTCGCGGGACAGGTCGATAAGTTGGTCAAAAAGGCATACGGGATATTTGCCTTTCTTAGCCGAGACACAGAATATAAGAGCAGGGAGGTTATGCTTGAACTGAATAAAACACTAGTTAGGCCGCAGCTAGAATATTGCGTGCAATTCTGGTCACCACATTACAGGAAGAATGTGATTGCACTAGTGAGGGTGAGGAGCAGATTTACGAGGATGTTGCCTGGGCTGGAGAATTTTAGCTGTGAGGAAAGATTGGATAGGCAGGGGGGAGACCTAATTGAGGTGTATGAAATTATGAGGGGCCTTGATAGAATGGATAGGAAGGACCTATTTCCCTTAGCAGAGGGGTCGAAAACCAGGGAGCATATATTTAAAGTAATTGGTTGGAGGTTTAGAGGGGATTTGAGGAGAAATGTTTTCACCCCGAGGGTGGTGGGGGTCTGGAACTCACTGCCTCAAAGGGTTGTAGAGGCAGAAACCCCCATCACATTTGAAAAGTACTTGGATATGCACTTGAAATGCCGTAACCATCACGGCTATGGACCAAGTGCTGGAAAGTGGGATGAGGCTGGGTAGCTCTTTGTCGGCCGCCACTGAAAAGATGGGCCAAATGGCCTCCTTCTGTGCTGTAAATTTCTATGATTCTCTGATTCCATGACTTGCTGAGTGTTTCCAGCATTTTCTGTTTTTATTTCAGATTTCCAGAATCTGCAGTACCTTGCTTTTGTATTAAAAGGATGATGTTAAGCGAATATATTAAAAGATTGAACAGTGTTATTTTTGCGCTATTGCCAGCGAGAATGTCCCCTCTCCTTTCTAAACCCCCCTTGTAGCTGGAGTAGATAAATCCCCTTTGCCTTACAATGTCCGTTACATTTCAGGTGAGATTTCTGCTTGATCCCTGTGACCCTCTGACTATATAGTGTCTGTCCAGTACAGTTCTGGTGAAATTTCATGCTCACCCACTGGGTATTAATCAGAAGGGTATATCGCACGCCCTGTACAGAAACCGGCTGATTATAATTCTGCTGAAATAATGCAAAAAATGAAATATTTAGTCATACACACCAGCTCTCTATAGAATTTCACCCCTCAACAAAAACACACACATTTCCCATCAATACTCGACTCAACAATTGAACTTAATCAGTAGTTTTTGTTCAATGTCCGCAAAAGGTAGGACTTGCAGTGAAATTTACTTCCGTTGATGCAGCTCTTGGTAATTAAAGGATATTAGGCTGCCAAGGGCCTAAGCTCTGGCATTCCCTCCCTAAACCACTTTTTTATTATTCATTTCTGGGATGTGGGCGTCGCTGGCAAGGCCAGCGTTTATTGCCTATCCCTAATTGCCCTTCAGAAGGTGGTGGTGAGCCTCCTTCTTGAACCGCTACAGTTCGTGTGGTGAAGGTACTCTCACAGTACTGTTAGGTAGGGAGGTCCAGGATTTTGACCGAGCGACGATGAAGGAACAGCGATATATTTCGAAGTCAGGATGTTGTGTGACATGGAGGGGAACTTGGAGGTGGTGGTGTTCCCATGCGCCTGCTGCCCAAGCCTGAACTCATCCAGGTCTTGTGGCATGTGGGCATGGACTGCTTTGTTATCTCAGGAGTTGTGAATGGCACTGAACACTGCAGTCATCAGCAAACCACCCCATTTCTGACCTTATGTTGGAGGGAAGGTCATTGATGATACAGTTGAAGATGGTTGTGACCAGGTCACTGCCCTGAGGATCTCCTGCAGAGATGACCTGGGGCTGTGATGATTGACCTTCAACCACCACAACCATCTTCCTCTGTGCTAGGTAGGACTTCAGCCAGTGGAGAGTTTTCCCCCCGATTCCCATTGACTTTAGTTTTGCTAGGGCTCCTTGATGTCACACTCGGTCAAATGCTGCATTGATGTCAAGGGCAGTCACTCTCACCTCACTTCTGGAATTCAGCTCCTTTGTCCATGTTTGCACCAAGGCTCTAATGAGATCTGGAGCCGAATGGTCCTGGCGGAACCCAAACTGGGCATCAATGAGTAGGTTTTTGCTGAGTAAGTGCTGTTTGATAGCACTGTCGATGACACCTTCCAGCACATTGCTGGTGATTGAGAGCAGACTGATGGTGCGGTAATTGGCAAGATTGAATTTGTCCTGCTTTTTGTGGACAGGATATACCTGTGCAGTTTTCCATATTTTCGGATAGATGCCAGTGTTGTTGCTGTACTGGAACAGCTTGGCTAGAGAAGCAGCTCGTTCTGGAGCCCAAGTCTTCAGAATGACAGCTGGGATGTTATCGGGGCCCATAGCCTTTGCTGTATCCAGTGTGCTCAGCCGTTTCTTGAAATCATGTGGGGTGAATCGAATTGGCTGAAGACTGTCTTCTGAGATGGTCGGGACCTCAGGAGGAGGCCGATATGGATCATGCACTCGGCACTTCTGGAGAAGATGGTTGCAAACGCTTCAGCCTTGTCTTTTGCACTCACGTGCTGGGTTCCACCATCATTGAGGATAGGGATATTCTTGGAGCCTCCTCCTCCCATTAGTTGTTTAATGGTCCACCATTGGATGTGGCAGGACTGCAGAGCTTTGATCTGATCCGTTGATTGTGGATTCACTTAGCCCTATCTATAGCATGCTGTTCCATTTTTTTTTAGCATGCATGTAGTCCTGTGTTGCAGCTTCCCCAGGTTGGTACCCTTTTTTAGGTACGGCTGGTGCTGCTCCTGGCATGCTCTTCTGCACTCCTTTTTGAACCAGGATTGGTCCCCTGGCTTGATGGTAATGTTGCTTGAGGAATATGCCGGGCCATGAGGTTACAGATTGTGGTGGAATACAATTCTGCTGCTGCTGATGGCCCACAGCACCTCATGCATGCCCAGATTGGAGCTGCTACATCTGTTCTGAATCTATCCTATTTACCACGGTGGTAGGGCCACACAACACAATGGAGGGTGTCCTCAGTGTGAAGACAGGACTTCTAGTCCACAATGACTGCGGTTGTCATTTTTTATAATGATTTAAACATTCACTTACATTTAAAATTAGTTTAGGTTATTTTTGTCCCGTTTAAAATTGTTTAAATTTATTATTCAGAAAATTAAAAAAAAATTTAACGTATAATTAAAGGGTAATTTAATTAATTTTGAACCTGTGATTATTTGATTTATTTTAGAGCTGCGAAATTGTATTTATCAGGTGATTCCTATTATGCTTATGTGGATTCCGTCCGTAAATGGATTCCCATTAAGCACAATAGGAATCCAACCTTTGTCACTGGTTGTCCTGGCCAAGTGATCCCAGGGACGCTTGCGAACCGCCTGCGCCCCTGTGATCCGGGGGCCTTTAAGCAGGCGCAGTCCTGCAGGCCCAGGACCGCAAGAGTCCGAAGCTCCGGGGCCATCAGGTAAGTACAGATTTTTCTTGTGGTTGGGAGGCGTATGCGGGCGGCAAGCCTCCGACCGCAATTTCCAGGCCATTTCTCCTTATGTGGCTCGGTGTTAGTTTTTGTTTGATAACGCTCCCGTGAAGCGCTATGGGACGTTTTACTATGTTATCGGCCCTGTACAGTTGTTGTTTTATTCCATTTATTGTTAAAGGTCAATAGTATAATTCCGTTTGCCTAAACAGAAGATCAAACATGATCGCAATACATTCAGACTGTATTAAATGACAAGACTCACAGTTAGATTTCAGATGGATTGGCCCAGATAATCAGTGGACCCCCTTAGACACAGAAGAATAACTAAATCTAATGATGCGACGCTACCGGACCTGTTCCTAGAATAGATACTTATACAAGTATTTTTCATAAACCCGTTTAGAAATGAGCGGAGACCACAGGACTCACTGTTGGGAATTACATTCACAGTCATGCGCCTCTCAGTCTTTTCAACACAGCAGGAAATAAAGACGTTTCTCGCTTGTTGTATGGATAAATATGTGTAAGGAGCCAGCATTATATGTACTTGGTTATGTAATATCTAAGAAAAAAATTCATGTAATTATTTAGCCTTCATTAAACAATGCGAATCGTTCATATGTTTTACCAAAACAATATCTGAGTAGAACTGCCATCGGCGAAGCTCACATCCGAGTATTTAGATAAACATGAACCTATTTAAACAGAAATAAAAACAGCTCGACACGCATGCAGTGTCCCTCGTTTAAGTATTGGAGCCTGGACTTCCCGGAGCTGCTGTTCCACCGTTCGAGGGTAAAACAGAGAATATGTGAGAAACAGTGAGCGGTAGGAGGGAATGGGACTGGAGATTGACACACTGAGAGAGGAGATTGAAAGCTTTGATCTAGAGCATGTAGTGACAATGTACTTTTATCAGAGGGATGGAGAGACTGAGAGAGAGACAGACAGAAAGAGACGGGGAGATATAGAAAGCCACAGCCAGAGGGAGAAATGCAGACAGAGAAACAGAGGATAGTGAACGCAATTAATAACAGCATGAGGCGTCCCTGTACATGAATCAAAGGGACGGAGAGAAGGTTGGAGAGAAAGAGACATAGAGAGAGAAAAAATGTTGAGATGCAGAAAGAGAGCCAGAGAGAACAAGAGAGACAGAGAGAGAGGGAGACACATTGCAACAA
Organism: Squalus acanthias; assembly: GCA_030390025.1. Taxonomy (NCBI): domain Eukaryota; kingdom Metazoa; phylum Chordata; class Chondrichthyes; order Squaliformes; family Squalidae; genus Squalus; species Squalus acanthias. Next base: position 63,003,639 of record CM059441.1, read on the forward strand.
AGAGAGGAGAGTGAAACCAATGAACTAGAGCACGTGAGGAACCTGTACATTAATCAGAGGAATAGATAGATCGATAGATAGACAGATAGATAGAGAGATAGATAGACAGATAGGCAGATAGACAGATAGAGAGAGAGAGAGAGGATGCCAGTGAAAAAATTACACGATTGTCGTTGACAACCAGTAAACCAATCAAAGGAATGGAGAGAGACAGACCACAAGACAATAGAAGGAGAGAAACAGAGAATCTCGAACAGGCAGGGTGATAAGAGGGGTAAAGGTGCAGGAGGATTTAATAAGATCAGGACAGAGTGGCACAACCGGTAGAGGCCGATTTCAGGGAAAGGTAAAAGAAGGAGAAAGACTGGGAAAGCCATTTTATGGGCTTTCTCCTCACGCTCATTTAATGGCATACGGCAGACATACACCGACATTAAAGAGTTTATGAGAAAAATAAACTGTGCTGGGCAGAGCGAATGGGATGAGAGAGTGCGGCAGGAAAATGGTAGAATCATACAGGTGTGCTGCATGTTCTACTTCATTGTTCTGAACTCCAAGACAGGCAGTAGAAGCAGTCCCTCTGCTCCATCTGCAAGATCCACCACCAAGTTACGATGCGGCTTTCGGGCAAAAAGGGAAACCGTTTGACGGAGGCAGGACTCAGGGTAAGAGCACAGACAGACTGTGACATAGCAACCGCGGGCGCAATCAATCCCAAGATGGGAACACTTCTATTAAACCCCCTAACATGGGGCCGTGTATTTACAATTTCGTAGTTGGTGGTGTGTGAGTCTGGTAAATGATGCTGGATTTAATCTTCCAGAACACCAAGAAGAATGACACCCATTCAGCCGCCCTGTGTCCCAGCATCCACCGCGCTGAAGGCAGTTGTCCCATCTTATGGTTAAATGGGAATCTCTGAGACTCTGGGGACAGCGCTGGAGGCATTACCTATAGCCTGAAGAACCCTCCCAGTGCTCTGTGCTGGAAAACGGCCCCGGTCCGCTGGATACACTCCAGCAGAACACTTGGACACGAGATCCCTAACCTTTGGCTCTGTCAAAATGCATCTACACTCTCTGCAGTCAGGTCAATAGAGTCTGTCTGTCACGGGGAGCGTTTGGAATCCCTATGTCAATCTGTGTTTACTTCTTGTCACTGGTTTACTGGAACCATTGATCTCTCAGTTGCCCCTCTGCCATTCCGCTCTGTGTCTCTGACACTCCAGCACTGCAGTGTCCGGCTCCAAATGGTGTCCTTACCTGTCAGTTTCTCCAAATTTCTGAGGAGCCGGAATTCTTGTTTTATTCTCCCTCACCACGTTCCCTTTCTTTGTATGGAGCTGTCCTAATTATCACATCACATTTAGTCAGGACTTGAAAGGATCACTGGGGTTGAAGGCGCTTGTTCCGCTTTTCTTCATATTCGGGAGATTGAACAGTTGTGTGAAAGCAAGTTTCATTCACCCTGTGATTGTAAATCCCGTTGTTCTGTTGCGGATATTTTACATTAGAGGCAGAAGGTATCAGATGTGATATCGGGAAACACAAATGGACATGAGCGACAGTTCAGTCTGCGTCTCCTTTTTCACCAGACCCAGTCATATAGGCCGCCAACTAAAGGTGAATTGTCCGTGGATCGGCTCTCTACCCCTGTATAGACCAGGGAGAGGAACACTCGGGGACGCTGTTAAGTGGATAATCCAAAGACTGAAACTTTGTTCAGAGTGAGATCATTGTAGCTGCAGTACCGGGGGGAGCCACTGGAACCATTCTGGGTCAGATCACTGAGATTAAGCTCCAGCTTTAGTGCGTGTAAGGGACGAAGGGAATTCTACCGGGTGAATAACAATCACTGTATTTATACGGAAAGGAGAATGATTTCATATTAACGTGTTAAATATAATTACCTCAATATGTTATAATTTAAACCAACTGCTGCTCCAATGTGTGAGGTGAGCTGTTGCTGCTCCGGGCCTGTCCCAATGGGGTTATCGGTGCAGCTCTAGCCCAGCAGGTGCCGACCGCCAGCGGGAATCGTGACCGACCCGACTCGGAATCTCCCGGCTCGCAGTATTCATGGATCTCACATTCTCCTCTCTGTATCGGTGAAGTCAATTTAAAAAAAGTGAGCGCCGCTCCACCATGAACCGCTCTTGGGAAAGGCATAAACTGAGCATGAATCTGGAATCTGTTTGTCGGTGTTTAATCACTCAATCCTGTTCCGTTTAATTCCGTGCTGGGTAAAGTGCTGCAGCACATCAGAAAGTGAGCGGATTCATTCTTCTTTATCTGTACTAAAATGATAATATCAGTAATAATGATCAGTAAAGTTGGTCTGAGACCAAAATTATCTCCCAAGCGGTTTTACGTCCGTGTTTCCCTGATTGACTCATATTTTCACTCACAAACCGGTATTCAGTGTTGAATAACAGTTCGGGGGAAGTTAGCTCGGGAGCTTGCAGTCAGAAGCAAATGCAGGCACTGTGGGAGTCTCGGCTGCACAGTGGGGCACAAGAGAGAGTAGCTCTGCGGGGGCTATTGGAGATTTGATAGTCAGGGGAGTATACAGGCGTTTCTGCAACCAGAAAATGAGTTCCGAATGCTGTATTGCCTCTCTGGTGCCGAGGTAAAGTTTATCATTGAACGGGTGCAGGACATTGTGCGAGGGGAACGGGAACAGGAGAAGTTGTGGTCCATATTGGAAACAATGGCATTGGCAGGGAAAGGGTTGAGATCAAACAGGCAGAGTTTCAGGAGCTATGAAAAAGATTAAAGAACAGGTCTTCAACGGGGATCTGCTCTGAATTACTCCCAGTGCCACATGCCAGTGAGTACAGAAACAGGAAGATAATGCAGGTGAATGCGTGGCTGGAGAAGTGGTGCAGGAGGGAGGGCTTCAGATTCCTGGGGCATTGTGGGCATTGGTAGGGGGTCCTGTACAGGCAGGACGGGTTGCACTTGAACAGGGCTGGGACCAATGTCCTCATGGGGAGTTTAATTAGTGTCCTGGGCGAGTGTTTGAACTAACTTGGCTGGGAAAGGGCACCAAGACGCAGCAGCAGAGAGGAGAGACCAGGTGCATAGAAATATAGGAGTGACAAACAGCAACAGAACAAACAATAACTTAGTGAGATCAGTAAGTAAATGGAGGAAAAAAACAAAGCCGACTCGTATGGTATTGGAATGCATGTGTGTTCGTGCGAGAACTGCTACAAATAAAGTTGAAGAGCTACAGGTGCAAGTTGCCACATGGGGTTTTAATCAATTCACAATGACGGAATCTGGCGTAAACATGGGCAGGAATATGAACTAAACATTCATGACTACAATGTAGTAAGGAGGGATAGGGAAGGGGATAAGAATGGAGGGCTGGCAGAGTTGATCAAGGATAATATTACAGTTATAGAGAGGGACGATATATCTGATGGCTCAAACACTGAATCGATTAGCTTAGAGTTAAGGAACAGAAAATGAGCTGTTACCATTCTGAGGAATTAAATAGTACTGGATCTAGTTCTGGGAAACGAAGTAGGGCAAGTGCAGTCTGAATCAGAGTGAGAACATCTGGGTAATAGTGATCATAATATAATTATGTGTAAGTTGTTATGAACATAGTACAAGAAAAATCAAAGGTTAAAATAATCAAATGGAAGAGAGCTAAAATTTCAGTGATTTGTGAAGGGTTCTAGCACATGTGGACTAAAAAAAATGGCCAGGAAAACAGTAAAGGAAAAATGACCGGCCTTCAAGGCGGAGATAGTTCGGGTACAATACAAGCATATCCCCATAAAGAGGGAAAAAGCGGCATCCAAAACTAGAGCTCCCTGGATGACAAAGGAAATAGAGATAAAAATAAAACAGAAAACTGAGATTTATGACAAAAGTAAGGTACAGAAGACAATTGAAAACCAGGCAGAATACAGAGAGTGCAGCGGGCAATTGATAAAGGATATATGCTCGAAGAGAGAGTATGAGAAAAGATTAGCTTCTAATGTAAGAGGGAACCCCAAAATATTTTCTAAAACTATAAAAACTGAAAGGATAGTTAAAGAAATGGTGCGGCGGAATAGGAGCAAAAAAGGAAGTATTCTTGTGAAGGCAGAGTTCATGACTGAGCTAATGAATGAATACTTTGCATCTATCTTCACAAAAGAAGAGGATGAAGCTAATGTCGGAGTAGAGGAGGGGGACGTAGAGATATTGGATATGATAAAAAGGTAGAAAGGAGGTGCTAAATATGTTGGCATCACACAAAGTTAACAAGTCACCTGGTCCAGATGGGATGAATCCTATTTTGCTAAGGGAAGTTAGTATGGAGATAACAGACGCTCTGACCACAATCTTTCAATCGCCTTAGATATTGGAGTGCTGCCAGAGGGCTGGAGGATTGCAAATGCCACACACCTGTTCAAAAAAGCGGAGAGGGGTAAACCAGGTAACTACAGGCCAGTCCGTCTAACGTCAGTGGTGGTTGGAAAAACCTACTAGACACCATTGTCAAGCACAGAATTAATTCTCACTTGGAGAAGCATAGGTTAATAACAGACAGCCAGCACGTATTAGTTAAAGGTAATTCGTGTCTGACTAACCTGATTGAGTTCTTTGATGAATTAACAGAGGTGGTTGATGAAGGTACTGCAGTACATGTTGTATATATGGACTTTCAAAAGCCACTTAATAAAGTACCTCACAGAAGATTCATTCCGAAAATAGACGCTCATAATATTAAAGGGACGGTGATATCTCATAATATTAAAGGGACATTGGCTAAGGAATAGGAGGCAGAGAGTAGTGGTGAAGGGATTTTTATCAGACTGGATAGAATTCTGAAGTGAGGTCCCCCAGGGGTCGGTATCATGACCATTGCTTTTCTTGCAATCTATAAATGACCTGGACTTGGGTATAGGGAATACAATTTCCAATATTGCGGGCAATATACATTTACGCAATGTATTAAAAAGTGAGCATGATAATAGCAGAATTCAGAAAGACATAGACATACTGGTGAAATGGGCAGACGCATGGAAAATGCAATTTAATGTGGCTAAGTGTGACATTTTGCACTTTGAGAGGAATAATATGGAGAGACAGTATAATCTAAATGGTACTTTTTTGAGGGGGTGCAAGAACAGAGGGAACTGGGGAGCATATTGACAAATATTTGAAGGTGACTGGGTAAGTTGAGAGGGTGGTTAAGAAAGCGTATGGGATACTTGGCTTTGTAAATATGGGCATTGAATATAAAAAACTAGGAAGTAATGCTAAAACTTTACAAATCCTGGTTATGCCTCAGCTGGAGTATTGGATACAATTCGGCGCACCACACTTTAGAAAGGATTATAGGGTTATAAGCAAAAAGCTCGGAATGTGGAACTATATTGAACAGCTCTTTCAAAGAGCCGGCACAGGCCTCCTTCTGTTCTGTATGATTCTATGAACCGGATGCGGGGTCGGTGACTCACTTTATTTATCAGACTCACGCAGGTCAACGGCAGTGGATGGAAACTGGGCTCTTTGCAGCTATTAATGGGCAGGTTCCATCTCATTGGTGTATTTTACCAGACTGCAATTCACGGTTAACGCCTGTCAAAATCTACTGGTTATTTTGCAAGAAACATTGGTTTCTGTACAAACTGTTATCAAAGAATTAAGTTCCATTTCAGTCGGGGTGTCGGAAGGTGCTGGAGGGCCCGCTCGGTATCTGCGAACAGCATTCGGTTAATGTTCAAGTACCGTCGCTGTAACCGGCTCCGGGGACGATGCTGCGGTCCTTCCTGATCCTCTTTTTACTGCAGCTTCTGAACTGTGAGTTATCGCTGATTATTATTATTATAATATGTGCCTCATTAATATAATTATTGGTCTTTACTACTGAACACATTGAGGTGAAGTGGAAAGTAAATGCTGTTTTCTTGATTTTAATCGTGCCAGGGAGAGTTTACTGAGATATCGGGACTGGTTTCTCCATCGCCTTCCACCGGCGGTTCTTGTACAGACAGAGCAGACTGGAGTTGAAAATCTAATCGGATTATTTAAACTGAGCCTGTTAGAAGTAGAGCGCGTTCACTGATGGAATAGAGTGTATCGGGGAACCTGGGTCCATTCACAGAAAACTGGCATGTTTTATTCAAATGTGTCATTCGTTGGGATCGTATGAAGTGAATATTGAAATTGTTATTTCATTTGTAGAGTATTCATTGAATACATATTTTGAGCTGTTTGTTTGATTTAAGTTCCATCAACTTGAAATAGGGAATCAATTCTCCATTTCTGTCGGTGACAATCAGTGCGTTTAGAATATTGTTCATCTGATTAACACTTATTTTAAATTCCCAGTCGAGATTTGTGTCAAACTTAGATTTAAATCCGAAATCGGCCACATATACCGCGGCAGTTTTGTTTGATTTTGTCCCCTGCGGCTCTTGTACAGACAGAGCAGCCTGGGGTTGAAATTCTAATCGGATTATTTAAACCGAGCCTGCTGGAAGTAGAGCGCATTCACTGTTAGAATAGAGCGTATCGGAGTCTGGGGTGTGAGTGACCTCACTGAGTGTAGAACACCAGTCAAAGCTGCACCTATTGCCGACTGAACCCACACACACATTCCTGTCACAGATATTTCTCAGTAGAAGTGCTGTCTGACCCCCGTGTTTTGTAGAGACTGGAACTAACAAATAATTTGTTTAGCGTTAGAGTGTTGTACAAGGTACACAATATTGTATAATAAATATTAACTAGAGGTGCAACCAATATTGTTTCAATTAGCATTAATTATTAGTATTTTAAGTACACTATGCCAAAAGGAGATATCACTGAAACTTCCTAAATCTCCGGGGAATTTACTGTGTGAGTGTTGTTGTTTAGTTTATCTATGGATACGCTTTTTATTCTGATATTATGAACCTCATTAATACAATTATTGGTCGTTATACTGAACACATTGAGGTGATGTGGAAAGTAACTGTTGTTTTCTTGAATTTTAATCGTGTCATGTAGAATTTAATGAGATATCGGGACTGGTTTCTCCATCCCCTTTCACCTGCGGCTCCTGTACAGACAGAGCAGACTGGAGTTGAAAGTCTAATTGGATTATTTAAGCTGAGCCTGTTAGAAGTAGAGCGCGTTCACTGTTAGAATAAAATGTATCGGAGTCTGGGGTGTAAGTGAACTCACTGAGCCTAGAACACCAGTCAATTATGCACCTATTGCCGACTGAACCCTCATAGAGATTTAGGTCCCAGATATTTCTCACGAGAAGTGCTGTCTGACCCCCGTGTGGTACAGTGAACTGAACGATTTAAAAAACTTTATTTAGCATTAGAATGTCGGATGAGGTTTATAAATATTATAACATAAAATATTAACTAGTGGAAACAATATTGCATCAATTAGCATTAACCATTAGTACAATGAAAATTAAAGACACTCTCCAAATATTGATGTTAATAAAATTTTCTAAATCTTTGGAGAATTTGCTGTGTGAGTGCTGTTGTTTAGTTAGTGATTATCTGCAAAGTTATGAACTTTTAATATTAAAATATTGTTTTCTATTTAATACACTTATTTGTACAGACTAATGTAAAAATGCAGCTTTCTCAGTCTCCGTCCACATGCCCCATACTTTTCATACAGAGTCATGTAGAATTTAATGCGATATTGGAACTTGTTTCTCAGTCTCCCTCCACCTGTTCCATACTGCTTATAAGGTTCAATAAGATTCCGGGACTTGTTTCTCAATCTCCTTCCACATGCTCGATATTTTTTGCTGACGTTTTTGGTCGGTGACTCTGTTCATTTTCTCTGTTTCCAGTGTGTGTTTGTATATATGTATTAACCTCTATCAATAACAAATGCTGGTTTACTAACAGGGAAACGTTATCGCACTGTTATCAGATACTTTGTGAGTTTAACGAAAAATATTTCTGTGGTTACATTTATTTAATTTTATGAAACTGATTGGATACTATAATCCTGTTTTGTAGATAATTTAAAGAACATTTTCTGCAAATCATAGAACGTAGAAAAAAGCATGAAATGTAAATCACTCCCTGAATCATTTTCACAAATCGCCTGCTGATCAAATTAAATTTGAAGAAAACTGCCATATTTTATTAAAATTTGTCATTTATTGGGCTCATATGAAGTGAATATTGAAATTATTATTTAATTTGTAGAAGTTTGATTTAATACACATTTCGAGCTGTTTGTTTGATTTTAAGTTCCATCAACTTGAAATAGGGAATCAATTCTGCATTTCTGTCGGTGACAGTCAGCGCGTTTAGAATATTGTTCATCTGTTTAACACATAGTTTACATTCCCAGTCCAGATTTGTGTCAAATTTAGATTTAAAAACGAAATCGGGCACAAATACCGCGGCAGTTTTGTTTTATTTTGTCCCCTGCGGCTCTTGTACAGACAGAGCAGACTGGAGTTGAAATTCTGATCGGATTATTTAAACTGAACCTACTGGAAGTAGAGCGCATTCATTGTTATAATAGTGTGTATCGGAGTCTGGGGTGTAAGTGAACTCACTGAGTGTAGAACACCATTCAATGCTGCACCTACTGCCGACTAAACCCACACACACATTTCTGTCACAGACATTTCTCAGCAGAAGTGCTGTCTGACCCCTGTGTTTTGCAGAGACTGGAATTAACAAATTAGGCTGTTCAGCGTTAGAGTGTTGTACAAGGTCTATAATATTGTATTATAAAATGTTAACTAGAGGTGCAACCAATATTGTTTCAATTAGCATTAATTATAAGTATTTTAAATACACTATCCCAAAAGAAGATGTTACTGATACTTCCTCAATCTCTGGAGAATTTATTGTGTGAGTGTTGTTGTTTAGTTTATCTTTGGATACGCTTTTTATTCTCATAATATGTACCTCATTAATATAATTATTGGCCTTTACTACTGAAAACATTGAGGTGATGTGCAAAGTAAATGTTGTTTTATTGAATTTTAATCGTGTCATGTAGAGTTTAATGACATATCGGGACTGGTTTCTCGAGCGCCTTCCACCTGCGGCTCCTGTACAGACAGAGCAGACCGGAGTTGAAGGTCTAATTGGATTAATTATACTGAGCCTGTTAGAAGTAGAGCGCGTTCACTGATAGAATAGAATGTATCGGAGTCTGGGGTGTAAGTGAACTCACTGAGCCTAGAACACCAGTCAATTATGCACCTCTTGCCGACTGAACCCACATAGAGATTTCGGTCCCAGATATTTCTCACGAGAAGTGTTATCTGACCCACGTGTGGTACAGTGAACTGAACTATTTAAAAAAACTTTATTTAGCATTAGAATGTCGGATGAGGTTTATAAATATTGTATGATAAAATATTAACTAGTGGTGGAACCAATATTGCATCAATTAGCATTAACCATTAGTACAATTATAATTAAAGACACTCTCCAAATATTGATGTTAATAACATTTCCTAAATCTTTGGAGAATTTGCTGTGTGAGTGCTGTTGTTTAGTTAGTGATTATCTGCATAGTTATGAACTTTTAATATTAAATTATTTTTTTCTATTTAATACATTTATATGTACAGACTAATGTAAAAATGCAGCTTTCTCAGTCTCCGTCCACATGCCCCATACTTTTCATACAGAGTCATGTAGAATTTAATGCGATATTGGAACTTGTTTCTCAGTCTCCCTCCACCTGTTCCATACTGCTTATAAGGTTCAATGAGATTCCGGGACTTGTTTCTCAATCTCCTTCCACATGCTCGATATTTTTTGCTGACGTTTTTGGTCGGTGACTCCGTTCATTTTCTCTCTGTTTCCAGTGTGTGTTTGTATATATTTATTAACCTCTATCAATAACAAATGCTGGTTTACTGACAGGGAAACATTATCGCACTGTTATCAGATACTTTGTGAGTTTAACGAAAAATATTTCTGTGGTTACATTTATTTAATTTCATGAAACTGAATGGATACTATTATCCTGTTTTGTAGATAATTTAAAGAACATTTTCTGCAAATCATAGAACGTAGAAAAAAGCATGAAATGTAAATCTCTCCCTGAATAATTTTCACAAATCGCCTGCAGATCAAATTAAATTTGAAGAAAACTGCCATATTTTATTAAAATTTGTCATTTATTGGTCTCATATGAAGTGAATATTGAAATTATTATTTAATTTGTAGAAGTTTCATTTAATACATATTTCGAGCTGTTTGTTTGATTTTACGTTCCATCAACTTGAAATAGGGACTCATATCTGCAATTCTGTCGGTGACAGTCAGCGCGTTTAGAATATTGTTCATCTGATTAACACTTAGTTTACATTCCCAGTCGAGATTTGTGTCAAATTTAGATTTACAAATGAAATCGGGCACAAATACCGCGGCAGTTTTGTTTTATTTTGTTCCCTGCGGCTCTTGTACAGACAGAGCAGACTGGAGTTGAAATTCTAATCGGATTATTTAAAACGAGCCTGTTGGAAGTGGAGCGCGGTCACTTTTAGAATAGAGTGTATCAGAGTCTGGGATGTAATTGAACTCACTGAGTGTAGAACACCAATCAAAGCTGCACCTGCTGCCGAATGAACCAACACACACATTTCTGACACACATATTTCTCACCAGAAGTGCTGTCTGTGCCCGTGTGGTACAGTGAACTGAACTGTTTTAAATAGTTTATTCAGCATTAGAGCGTTGAAGAATGAATTTAAATATTGTTAAGTTAAATACTTACTAGACGTGGAACCAATATTGTTTCAATTTGTATTAATTATCAGTATAATCATTGTTAAGTTCACTCTCCAAGAAAATGTTACTGAAATTTCCACACACTCCGGGAGTGTGCGTATTGTTGTTTAGTCAGTGATTATCTTCAAAATTATGAACTTTTTATCTGAAATTAATCATTCTATTTCATACATTTCTATTAACAGTGTCATGTAATAATTAACGTTTCTCAGTCTCCTTCCACGTGCCCCATGCTTTAATAAAATGTCATGTAGTGTTTAATGAGATATCCGGACTGGTTTCGCAATCTCCTTCCAACTGCTCGATACTTTTTGCTGAGGTTTTTGGTATTTGACTTCATTCATTTTCTCTCTGTTTTCAGTGTGTGTTTGGTTATATTTATTAATCTCGATCATTAACAAAATCTGGTTTACTGACAGGGAAACCTTCTCGCACTGTTTTCAGATACATTGTACGTTTAACGAAATATGTTACCGTGATTCATTTTATTTGATGTTATATAACTAATTGGAAACTAAAATCCTGCTTTGTAGATAAGTTAAAGAGCATGTTCTGCAAATCATCGAAGAAGAAAACACATGAAATGTATATCACTCCCTGAATCACTTTTACAAATTGCGTGTTGATGAAAATCAATGTACAGATAATAGGCATATTGGATTCAAATTTGTCATTCATTGGGATTGTATGAAGTGAATATTGAAATGGTTTAGTTAATTTGTAGATTTTTCATTCAATACATATTTTGGGTTGTTTGCTTGATTTTAAAGTTCCATCATAGAATCATAGAATTATAGAAGATAGGAGCAGGAGTAGGCCGTTCAGCCCCTCTAGCCTGCTCCACCATTCAATGCGACCATGGCTAATCATCCAAATTCAGTACCCTGTCCCTGCTTTCTCCCCATATCCCTTGATCCCTTTAGCTTTAAGAAATATATCCAACTCCTTCTTGAATCTATTTAATGAATTTTCCTCTACTGCCTTCTGTGGCAGAGAATTCCACAGGTTCACCAATCTCTGGGTGAAGAAATTCCTCCTCATTTCTGTCCTAAATGACTTACCTCTTATCCTTAGACTGTGACCCCTGGTTCTGGACTCCCCGACCATCGGGAACATCCTTCCTGCATCTAGTTTCTCCTGTCCTGTCAGAATTTTATAACTTTCAATGAGATCCCGTCTCATTCTTCTAAACTCCAGTGAGTATAAGCCCAATCGACCCAATCTCTCCTCATACATCATTCCTGCCATCCCAGGTATCAGCCTTGTGAATCTTCGCTGAACTCCTTCCATAGCAAGAACATCCTTCCTCAGATAAGGCGACCAAAACTGCACACAGTACTCAAGGTGTGGTCTCACCAAGGCCCTGTACAACTGCAGCAAGACATCCTTGTCCCTGCACTCAAACCCTCTCACTATGAAGGCCAACATACCATTTGCCTTCTTAACCGCCTGCTGCACCTGCATGCTTACCTTCAGCGACTGGTGCACAAGGACACCCAGGTCTCGTTGCACTTCCCCTTCTCCCAATCTATTGCTATTCAGGTAATAATCTGCCTTTCTGTTTTTGACACCAAAGTGGATAACCTCGCATTTATCCCCATTTATCTGCCACGCTTCTGCCCAATCACCCAACCTGTCCAATCATCCTGGAGTTTCTCGGTATCCTCCTCGCAGCACACACGCCCACCCAGTTTTGTGTCGTCTGCAAACTTGGAGATATTACATCTAGTTCCCTTGTCTAGATCATTAATATATATTGTGAATAGCTGGGGTCCAAGGACCGATCCCTGCAGTACCCCACTAGTCACTGCCTGCCACTCGGAAAAAGACCCGTTTATTCCAACTCTTTGCTTTCTGTCTGCCAACCAGTTCTCTATCCAAGTCAATACCTTGCCCCCAATCCCATGTACCTTAACTTTACAGGCTAATCTCTTATGCGGGACCTTATCGAAAGCCTTTTGGAAGTCCAAATACACCACATCCACTGGTTCTCCCTTATCTATTTTACCAGTTACATCCTCAAAAAATTCCAGTAGATTAGTCAAGCATGATTTACCTTTTGTAAATCCATGTTGACTTTGTCCGATCCTGTCACTGTTTTCCAAGTGCTCAGCTATTACATCTTTTATAATGGACTCTAGCATTTTCCCCACTACCGATGTCAGGCTTACCGGTCTGTAATTCCCCGTTTTCTCTCTACCACCCTTTTTGAATAGTGGGGTAACATTAGCTACCCTCCAATCCATGGGTACTGTTCCAGATTCCATCGAATTTTGGAAGATGATCAGCAATCTACTATTTCTAGGGCCACTTATTAAAGTACCCTAGGATGTAGATTATCAGGCCCTGGGGATTTATCGGCCTTCAATCCCTTCAATTTCCCTAACACCATTTCCCTACAAATCCTGATTTCTTTCAGATCCTCCCTTTCATCAGACCCTATGTTCCCCAACATCCCTGGGAGGTTAAATTCAAATAGGGAACAATTGTTCAATTCTGTCGGTGACAGGAAACATGTCTATTATATATTGCATCTGATTAACACTTACCTAATTTTCAGAGGACCTTTGTGTCAAATTTAGATTTAAAACCGAAATCGAACACAAATTCCGCGCCAGTTTGTATTATTTTGTTCCCTTCGGTTCTCGTACAGACAGAGCAGACTGGAGTTGATATTGCAGTCGGGGTTTCAAACCGAGCCTGTTGGAAGTAGAGTGCGGTCACTGTTAGAATAGAGTGTATCGAATTCTGGGGTGTAAATGAACTCACTGAGTGTAGAACATCAGTCAAAGCTGCACCAACTGCCGACTGAACCCACATAGAGATTTCGGTCCTAGATATTTCTCAGTGAAGTGCTGTCTGACCCCGTGTAATACAGATAATTGACCTAATTGTTTTAAACAATTTATTCAGCATTGGAGTGTTGGACAAGAACTATAAATATTATAAAGTTAAATATTAACTTGAGGTGAAACCAATATTGCTTCAATTAGTCGTCATTATTAATTGAGTTCTTATCAAGTACACTCGTCAAAAATGATGCTGTTGAAAGATCCTAAATCTCCCTGGGATTGGCTGTCTGAGTATTTTTGTTTAGTCAGTGAGGATCGTCAAAACTATGAGCATTTTATATTAAATTAAGCTTTCTATTCCATACATTTATATGAACAGTGTCATGTAACAATTAATGTTTCTCAGTCTCTTTCCACATGCTCCATACTTTTTCTACAGAATCATGTGTTTAATGAGGTAACGGGACATGTTTCTCAATCTCCTTCCACGCGTCTCATACTTTATATACAGTGTCTTGTAGTGTTTAATGAGTTATAAGGACTTGTTTCTTAATATCCTTCCTATTGCTCCCTAGATTTATATAGTGTCATGTGGTATTTAATGAGATAGCGGGACTTGTTTTTCAATCTCCTTCCACATGTCTCATGCTCTGGTAGCTCTGTGTAACAAATCCTGATTTCGTTTGTATATTTAACTTCGGCAGATCGCGATCAGAGCACTTTGTCCTGTTCCTGTCAATATTCGATGCGAGTTTGTTGATTTTCTAACCTTGGTAACGTTTATCCAAGCACTAGTTAAGGGCTATGGACATATTTTGTTAGAAATTACTCTTTGCGCTGTTGACGCTCAGAGTCTGGATTGTTTGCTTTGAGATCCCTCTGGTGTTTTACTGGAGGTTTTCACCTACAATTAAGGTTTTTCAATTCATTTGAGACCTAAATCCAACAGGAACTCATTTAATTAAGAAAGCTGTTCAAGTCGGACTTGAAGTAGTTTAATATAAAATAACTATTTTGATCCTTGACACACCTGATAATCTGACATGAGAAGAATTTTCTTATAAACACTATGTATGTACTCTATTTTGTAATCTCAACATCACCAATTCTAACAGAAGCGTTGGGTTTTTAACGTTTCTGAGTAAATACTGAAAGATTATTCCCACTAGCCTGTCAACGGATAAAAATAAAAGATGAATTTGCAGGACACTGACCATTATCAGGAGAGTGTTGGTAAGGACTGCTGAGGCTCTCCCAGAGTGGAAGCATGTAACGCATTGTCAACATTACAGAACCCGGGCCAGAACGAGACCAGAGAGATTCTGTTTGGAAACTGCTCTCATTCAAGAATTGTTGACAAACGCAGCTGAGGACAGGAATCGGTGTCACGTTGTCTGAAATATATACCCGAGAGAATAGAAACAGACCAGGTGATCTGGAGGGCAAAATATCATCAGGGGGATTGGGAGCAGGTCAACACACTGTCTCTAGTATCTAACATTTAGAATAGAAAGAGACCTGGAGATCTGTGGGACACAATATCATCAGCGGCGTTTGGGAGCTAGTCAACATATTGGCTGCATTTTAAAAAGGAGCAAAACTTAACCAGTAAACGAGAGAACCATTACCCAAACATACAAGAGAATTCGCTAAGCAGGAACTTAATGAGGAACAGCCAGCACGGAGATAGGAGGCATGAACCCGCCTGACAAACGGTTCATTTTGGTTTCTTTGAGGAATTCAGAAATAAAAAGCGTAACAGAAACTTCCAATTACAACTTTATGGAAACTTTGAAATTTCCACGTGGAAAACATTGGTTTAAAATAAAAGACACTGAAATTAATCACACAATAAGATAATCTATAATTTAATTTAAATTATATTTATGTTCCATCATGAACTTTGGAAGGGAATCCTATACTTCGCTACCTAACATCACTGTGAGAGCGCCCTCAAATTCTGCTGCCCTCAAAAGTTTGTCACCATCCTCCGCCTGCTTCATGATGACATGTAAGCCGTGATCCTGACCAACGGATCCACCTCAGACCCAATTCACGTATGGACCGGGGTCATTCAAGGCTGTGTCATCGCAACAAAGCTCTTCTCAATCTTCCTTGCTGCAATGCTCCATCTCACCCACAGTAAGCTCCCCGTTGGAGTGGAGCTAATCTACAGAACAAACTGGAAACTGTTCAACCTCCATCTGCTCCAGTCCAGATCCAAAGTCGTCCCATCCTCTGTCATCGAATTACAGTATGCAGACGACGCTTGCGTCTGCACACACTAGGAGATCGAACTCCAAACCATCCTCAACACCTTCACTGAAGCATACGAGAGCATGGGCCTTACACTAAAAATCCGTAAGACAAACGTCCTCTACCAACCTGCCCCCGCCACACAGTACTGCTCCCCGATTATCAAAATCCATCATGAGCCTTGGAAATCGTGGACCACTTTCTATATTCTGGAGCCTACTGTCAACAAGGGCAGACATCGATAACGAAGTGCAATATCACCTTCAGTGTGCCAGTGCAGCCTTCGGTCGCCTGAGGAAGAGAGTGTTTGAAGACCAGGACCTCAAATCCAGCACCAAGCTCATGGTCTACAGAGCAATAGTGCTACCCGCCCTCCTGTACGCTTCAGAGACATGGACCATGTACAGGAGGCACGTCAAAGCACTGGAGAGGTACCACCAACGCTGCCTCCGCAAGATCCTGCAAATCTTTTGGCAGGATAGGCGCAGAAAAGTCAGTGTGGTCGCTCACGACAACATCCCCAGCATCGCAGCATTGACCATGCTCGACCAGCTCCGATGGATGGGCCACATCGTCCGTATGCCCGATACGACACTCCCAAAGAAAGCGCTCTACTCGGAGCTCTGACACGGCAAGAGAGTCCCAGGTGGGCAGAGGAAATGCTTCAAGGACACCCTCAAAACCTCCTTGAAAAAGTGAATCAACCCCACAGACACCTGAGAATCCCTGGCCCAAGACCGCACAAAATGGAGGAGAAGCATTCAGGAAGGCGCCCAATACCTGGAGTCTCTTTGCCGGGAGCAAGCAGAAGCCTAGCACAAAGAGCGAAAGGAGCGCAAATAAACCCAAGCACCCCACCCACACGCCAGTTTAACCACCGTCTGCCCCACCTGTGGCAGAGACTGTAGGTCCTGCATTGGACTCATCAGTCACCTGAGAACTCATTTTTAGTGCGGAAGCAAGTCATCCTCGGTTCCGAGGTACTACCTAAGAAGAAGAAGAAGAGTACTGCAGCTGTTAAAAGAGCGGGCCCATCACCACCGCCTGCTCAGGGCAACTACACACGGGTAAAAAATGGTCAGAGCACCATCACCACTAATTTTCAGGGCTACGGGACTGGGACTAATTGGATCGCTCTTTCAAAGAGCCAGCACAGGTAACATGGGACGAATGTACTCCATCTGTGCTGTATCATTCCATGATTCTACAAGGAGCAGGCCCATCATCACCGCCTTCTCTGGGCACCTACACACTGGTAATAAACGGGGCCCGAGCATCGTCACCACAAGGTGAGAGCGCACCCAGGTGTCAGTGTATATTTATGTGAAAACAATCCTCGATAAACTGTACGATAGCAAAATACTGCGGATGCTGGAAATCTGAAATAACAACAGAAAACGCTGGAAAAACTCAGCAGGCCAGGCAGCATCCGTGGAGAGAGAAAGAGAGTTAACGTTTCAGGTCGATGACCTTTCGTCAGAACTGTGAAGAGCCAGAAATCAAATAGATTTAAGGCCAGAGTAAAGCTGGGAAAAGGGGGAGGGGATAAAAGAACAAAAGGGGAGATGAAGAGACATTAAGAGACATTAAGAGATATGCAAGGCTAGAGGTGGTGTTAATGTGACAGATTAAGGCTGAAAGAAGTGTGAAATCCACTGGCAGAATCTTTTCATTGCTAACTGCCGCCGTGACATCGGCCAGCTCAATTTCTCTGCTCCCCTCACTCACTCCAACCTACCTCCCTCTGAACTTGCAGCACTCCATTCTCTCCGATCCAACCCTGACATTGTCATTAAACCTGCTGACAAGGGTGGCGCTGTTGTTGTTTGGCGAACCGACCTCTACCTAGCGGAAGTTGAACGCCAACTCTCTGACACCTCCTCCTACCTCCACCTGGACCATGACCCCACTACTGAACATCAAGCCACCGTGTCCAAGACCGTCACTGACCTCATCTCCTCTGGAGATCTTCCCCCCACGGCCGCCAACCTCATAGTTCCCCAACCGCGCACAGCCCGCTTCTACCTCCTTCCCAAGATCCACAAACAGGACTGCCCCGGTAGACCCATCGTTTCAGCCTGTTCTTGCCCCACGGAACTTATCTCTTCCTATCTCGACTCTATTTTTTCTCCCCTTGTCCAGTCTCTTCCCACCTACATCCGCGACTCTTCCGATGCCCTCCACCATTTTAACAGTTTGCAGTTTCCCGGCCCCAACCGTCTCCTCTTCACTATGGACGTACAATCCCTCTACACCTCCATTCCCCACCAGGATGGCCTGAGGGCGCTCCGCTTCTTCCTTGAACAGAGGCCCAACCAGTCCCCATCCACCACCACCCTCCTCCGCCTGGCTGAACTTGTTCTCACATTGAACAACTTCTCCTTTGACTCTACCCATTTCCTCCAAATTAAAGGTGTTGCTATGGGTACCCGCATGGGTCCTAGCTATGCCTGCCTTTTCGTGGGATATGTGGAACACTCTTTGTTCCAGTCCTACTCGGGTCCCCTCCCTCACCTCTTTTTCCGGTACATTGATGACTGTATCGGTGCCGTCTCCTGCTCTCGCCCTGAACTAGAACATTTCATTCACTATGCTTCCAATTTCCACCCTTCCCTCACCTTCACATGGTCCATCTCCGACTCTTCCCTTCCCTTCCTCGACTTCTCCATCTCCATCTCTGGGGATAGGATTTTGACTAACATTCACTACAAGCCCACTGACTCCCACAGCTACCTGGACTACACTTCCTCCCACCCCGCCTCCTGTAAGGACTCTATTCCATTCTCCCAGTTTCTCCGTCTCCGCCGCATCTGCTCTGATGATGCCACCTTCCATACCAGTGCTTCCGACATGTCTTCATTTTTCCTCAACCGAGGATTCCCCTCTACCGTGGTCAACACGGCCCTCGACCGTGTCCGTTCTATCTCCCGCACTTCTGCCCTCACCCCTGCCCCTCCCTCCCGGAACCACGATAGGGTTCCCCTTGTCCTCACCTTTCACCCCACCAGCCTCCACATTCAACGGATCATCCTCCGCCATTTCCGCCACCTCCAGCGTGATCCCACCACCAAACACATCTTCCCCTCACCTCCCCTTTCAGCATTCCGCAGGGACCGCTCCCTCCGCGACATCCTAGTCCACTCCTCTACCACCCCCAGCACCCCTTCCCCTTCGCCCGGCACCTTCCCGTGCACGCGCAGGAGATGCAACACATGCCCTTACACCTCCCCCCTTCCCACTGTCCAGGGCCCCAAACACCCCTTCCAGGTGAAACAGCGATTTACTTGTACTTCCTGCAATTTAGTATACTGTATTCGCTGCTCACGATGTGGTCTCCTCTACATTGGGGAGACCAAACGCAGATTGGGTGACCGCTTTGCGGAACACCTCCGTTCAGTCCGTAAGGGGGACCCCGAGCTCCCGGTGGCCTGTCACTTTAATTCACCGCTTCACTCCCACTCTGACCTCACCGTCCTCGGCCTATTACACTGTTCCACGGAAGCGCAGCGTAAGCTCGAGGAACAGCACCTCATCTTTCGTTTAGGCACGCTACAGCCCTCTGGACTCAATATCGAGTCCAACAATTTTAGATCATAACCTCAGCTCCAATCACATTTATATTTTATTTTTTCCATCCTTTTATTTGCCCCCCCCCCCCACCTTTTTTTTCCTCCTAGAAGCTGGCAGCTGTCCTTCATTCTGCCAGTGGATTTCACACTTCTTTCAGCCTTAATCTGTCACATTAACACCACCTCTAGCCTTGCATATCTCTTAATGTCTCTTAATGTCTCTTCATCTCCCCCTTTGTTCTTTTATCCCCTCCCCCTTTTCCCAGCTTTACTCTGGCCTTAAATCTATTTGATTTCCGGCTCTTCACAGTTCTGACGAAAGGTCATCGACCTGAAACGTTAACTCTCTTTCTCTCTCCACGGATGCTGCCTGGCCTGCTGAGTTTTTCCAGCGTTTTCTGTTGTTATTTCTCGATAAACTGTAGGCACTTTACAAATGTCAGGTTGCTGCAAAGATTTTATTTGCGGTTTTATAAGGAATGAAGAACAGATGAAATCACAGACCCCGGTATCAGTACTTTCGCAAAGTGACGGGAATTTTTACCCCACAGTTCATTGTATTTGTGACTTTTCTTTCTGATAGTTTTATTAATGTCTTGCCCCAGTGACCTCTAATTCTCAATGTCTCATTTCAGGCAGACCCGGGAACAGTCAGGCTGACCCTTCAGGTAATCGCCTTTTATTTTCACGTTATCTGGTATCTCTCTGCTCTAATCCATCCGAATGAATGTTAAGGCTGGGTGACAATCTCAGTGTCTTTTTGATCACCGATTAACCCGGTACTCGTGTGTCCCGCGGACTGTTACTAAAGATCTTTAATTCCAGCTGAGAGGCAGATGCTGCCTTCATACAGAGCGACAATAAACGGGGTCCCTGAAGGGCTGAGTGTGAAGGACCGGCTCCACTGACACTGCTGCCGGTCCCACAGCAGCTCTCACTTTCCACCTCACCAATCAGTGCTGACATTAGGATCACATGACCATCCAGCCCCCGGCTCTTCCTCTATTGTCTCCGGGGATTGGGGGAAATTTCTTCCAATCCTGACTGCGGCTGAGCTCTAACTACGTTCGACCAATCGGTACGGAACATAATGGACTGCTGACCACTGCAGCCACGCCCATCTGCCGACCTCTGGAGGCTGGAATATATTCTGAGCCAATCGGCAACCCCGTCCCCGTGGAACCCGCTCTGGTGCTGGGAACTTTCCGCTGACTCCCGGTTCCCTGCTTGTTTACACCGTTTATTAGTATTTCCCTCTCACTTTTATCATGTTTAATATTTACTCCGGGTTTTATTCGGGGTCTGGGCACAGTCTGATGTCCCCACTGATTCCTCACATGGTCCCTGTTGCCTGGTGAATGGGGGCGGTCCGTGCGCTGGGAGACTGCGGGTTTAATACACTCGAACCGCTTGATGTTATTTCTGATATTTTACAGAGACGGTGAAGCTGAGACTGGTGAATGGGGGCAGTCCGTGCGCTGGGAGACTGGAGATTCACTACAGGGGACAGTGGGGGACTGTGCAGGATATGTGGTGGGAGCTGCGGGACGCCGCTGTTGTGTGCCGGGAGCTGGGCTGCGGGGCCGCGCTGTCAGCATCCCGCGAGGCTCACTTTGGGGAAGGGTCTGGACCCGTTGTGACGTCACGTGTTCAGTGCGGCGGGACCGAGGCCGCTCTGCGGGAGTGTGAGTCATATCAATGGGGTCACTATTCCTGGTCACACAACAGGGATGCCGGCGTCATCTGCGCAGGTAAAAATCTTTCTTCTGTCTCTCATCTCCCACCGCCTCTGATTGTTTCCGGAATAAAGCGGAAGTAAAATAATTAGCGGGTGTCCGTCCCCGGAAAGCGAGAGATTGTAATTCCAGTATTCCCCGGTTATTATTAATATTATATTATTAATATTAGGATTACTGTTTGTGTTATAATAATATTACTATTATGAAATATAATAAACACCCACACCGGGAGCAGTAAATACCCGACACTCGCCACATTTACAATGCAGACAGAACAAGTTTCCATTGAGATTTGCCCCAAAGTCGCAGTGAATGAGCTGACCCGCTGGAAATGTCACAATCTCAATCCAACTCTCCATTCTCAACACAACAGCCGCTACCGGGCATGCGCCGTGTGCCCGGCTGCGCGCCTGCGCTAATCGCTTGATGTGGGATCTGATATTTTCCACAGACTGTGAATCTGAGACTGGGGAGGGAGGTTTCTCAGCCTCGGGGAGCCTGGGCAATGGGTCCGCGGTTACTCTGGACAGTACGGGAGGAACTACACGGCAAGAACCCACAGGTGCCTGAATTTCGCATTCTTTTGATATTTAGATAGATACCGAAACGGCAATAAGCACAGAATCTTAGACAAAATCAGTAAACTGTTCTAATAAATAAACACCAACCCATGGAACTGCTGGTAAAAGAGCGGAGAATTCTCCTGCAACCCTGGCCCATAGTTCTCGCCCCGGCACTATCAAAACAGATTTATTAGCTATGTACTCCATTTGCTGGTCGTGGGATCATGCTGTGCGCTACATGGATGTCCCTGAAAAATGCCTGTAGAGAGACTGGTGAATGAACGTTAATTTCCCAGACGGACTATTTTAGAACAATTCACCCAAAAGTAAGTACACAGAGGTGTACAGGACCGGGAATGCCTGGATATCTGGTGCATTTGCTGCTCCTGGATATTTGTCAGCCCTCGGTCCGAATTTCTTCAGGTCTTTATCTGTGTCATTCTTGAATTTGCCGAATCTGATTACTTCATATTTCGCCTTTCAGTTAAAGTCCTCTCACTACCCAGCATTCTGAAAGATTCGTCTCTGTGAGTGAGTTAAACGCCTAACCTGCCCACAATAATTGGACACGTCCTCTCGTTTGTGACAGAAGCATTTTGAATTAACTTCATCAGCATTTGACAGTCTCAGTGCCGATTATGTTGCGGTCCCTGGATTAAATTTTCAACGTTCAAATGAAAACCACAGAATAGATGGGACTATCTGAAAAATGTTCATAATATACACGGCGATAAGACAGAAATTGATAACAACAACACTTCCCCTCACATGTTGACACAATGAAGCCAGTGTTTAATGTGTGTCTCACCTGACTAAATAAACAGGACAATCAGATTATTGAAGAGATTACAGAAACTATCACCACAATTTAATATAAAGCGCTTTAAATACTCACTGTTTATTTAAATATAATTCTCAGGAAGTGCAAAGCCCAGACTGGTGAATGGAAGCAGTCGCTGTGCGGGGAGACTGGAGATTTACGGGAGTGGAACCTGGAGCACAGTTTGCGGTAAAGGGTCCTGGTTCTTATCGCATGCGGAAGTTGTTTGTAACGAGCTGGGCTGTGGCTCTGCAGTAGAAGCGCCGCTTGATGCTCACTTTGGAGAAGGATCAGGGCCTGTTATTGGTCCACCTGGCTGCGGACACCAGCGGGATGTTGGAGTAATCTGTTCAGGTACAAACTGAAAGTTATGGGAACATACTGGTTACCAACAAGTAGTGTGCGGCCGCCTCGAGATAGATAGCGACAGATTAGAAACATTCACATCTTGATAAAGGAGAGGATGCGAAGCAGCGTTTAGAATTACATTTCTTCACTTTCGGGTGATGAGTCAGAATGTTCCACAAATGGCCGTCATAATTCACTGCTGACATTGGCTGACTTGTCCAGTCAGAAGTTAGTTGCTATTTTTCAATCCTATTGCTTTGACTGGGCAGGAGAGAGCAGACAAGGGGTTAACATTTGCTGCGCCTGCTGCTGAGCGGACTCTCACTGCACCTGTTAATGTTTGGGCTGGCGCTGCACCATGTGCTGAGCGGTCTCAGTGCCTTTCAGTAAATCACCTGTTGACTGGGCTTTCATTGCACCCCCCGTTGACTGGGTTTTCACTCAACCTCCTGCTGAATGGCTTTTCCTTGCATTTCATATTGAGTGGGTTTTCACTGCTCCAGCTATTGAGTGGACAGTGACTGCTCGAGTGATGATTGTGGTCTCACCTCACGCTCGAATCAAAATGGTAACGTTAGAAATCAAAGTAAGAATAATACAAGTGAGTGGCGCTGTTAACAATCCATGCTGAAACAATTCCTACAATTATAACCGAACAATACTTAGCTTGCCCAGATAGGTGGATATTTGTGCACTTGGGGAATTAATGTGTGTCTCACCTGAATAAAGAATTACTTTATTCCAATTCTATTTCACCCTACAGGGTTTTCTACACCACAGTAGTGTCCTCCGGTCTGTCCAATTACTCCAGATGGAGCCTTTGGGTTTACCTTTCATCAAATTTGCTCTCTATCAATTCATACATTTCCTGCAACAATTTAATTGTTTCACTGTCCCTTTCTTATTCTAAAACTTCTGAACCAGTGAACACTACTCGCCGACTAAAGTTCAAAGATTACAAGGTTGACACGGCCTGCTTTCTGTGACAGGGACAGTGAGTAATGCCGAGTATCTCCAGATCGTAAATTAGAAATTCAGTTCCACTGGAACAGAGAAACCTGCACAAGGGATATTGTTTAAACTGAACCCAGGGATAGGTTTATTCAAATTATTTTGAGGGAGCGGAATTGGCTGTAGGGAAATTACAACACCTTTTGGTAAATGATTCTGATCATCAAGAGTAAACACATGCCTAGGTTCAGAAGACACAGAACCGTGAACAATCATGATTCTAAATGCAACAATCAATTATTTAGAAGTGAAATAGAGAAAAGAAACTGGTGGAAAAGGTGTGATCGCGAATCGGGGCCCGTTTCACACTCAGTCCGAATGTCTTTTCCATTGAAGTCGCCTTTCTGTACTTCCGCCCAGCTGTTAACAGAGCGGGCCCATCGACACCGCCTGCTCAGGGCAACTACACACGGGTAATAAATGGTCAGAGCACCGTCACCACTAATTTGCAGGGCTACGGGGAAAGGGCAGTGGACTGGGACTAATTTGATAGCTCTTTCAAAGAGCCAGCACAGGCACGATGGGCCTAATGTCCTCCATCTGTGCTGTATCATTCTATGATTCTACAAGGAGCAGGTCCATCACCAACGCCTGCTCTGGGCACCTACACACTGGTAAAAAATGTGGCCCGAGCACTGGTACCACAAGGAGAGAGTGCACCCAGTTGCCAATATGTGTTTGTGCGAAAACATTTCTCGATAAGTAGGCACTTTACAAATGTCAGCTTGCTGCATATATTGTATTTGCGGTTTTATAAGGAATGAAGAACAGATGAAATCACAGACCCCGGTATCAGTTCTTTCGCAAAGTGACGGGAATACGTAACACACAGTTCATTGAATTTGTGACATTTCTTTCTGAGAGTTTAATTAATTTCTTGCCCCAGTGACCTCTAATTCTCAATATTTCATTGCAGGGAGTCCTGGGAACAGTCAGGCTGACCCGTCAGGTAATCGCCTTTTATTTTCACATTATCTGGTCTCTCTGATCCACCCTATTGAATATTAAGGCTGGGTGACAATCTCAGTGTATTTTTGATCACCGATCAACCCGCTCCTCGTGTGTCCGTCGGAAGGGAAGAGTGTTTCCCGCGGACTGTTACTAAAGATCTTTAATTCCAGCTGAGAGGCGGCTGCTGCCTTCATAAAGAGCAACAATAAACGGGGTCCCTGAAGGGCAGAGTGTGAAGGACCGGCTCCAGTGACACTGCTGCCGGTCCAACAGCAGCTCTCACTTTCCACCTCACCAATCAGTGCTGGCATTAGCATCACATGACCACCCATCCCCGCCCATTCCTCTATTGGCTCCGGGGATTGGAGGGATCTTCTTCCAATCCTGACTGTGTGTGAGCTCTCACTACGTTCGGCCAATCGGTACAGAGCATGATGGACAGCTGACCATTGCAGCCACGCCCGTCTGCCGTCCTCTGGAGGCTGGATTATATTCTGAGCCAATCGCCCGTCCCATCCCCGTGGGAGCCGCTCTGGTGCTGGGAACATTCCGCTGGCTCCCGTTTCCCTGCTCGTTTACACCGTGTATTAATATGTTCTTTTCCCTTTTGCCATGTTTAATATTTACTCCGAGTTTTATTCGGGGTCTGTGCACAGTCTGATGTCCCCACTGATTCCTCACATGGTCCCTATTGCCTGCTGAATGGGGGCGGTCCGTGCGCTGGGAGACTGCGGGTTTAATACACTCTAACCGCTTGATGTTATTTCTGATATTTTACAGAGACGGTGAAGCTGAGACTGGTGAATGGGGGCAGTCCGTGCGCTGGGAGACTGGAGATTCACTACAGGGGACAGTGGGGGACTGTGTTTGATGATCTCTGGGACCTGCGGGACGCCGCTGTCGTGTGCGGGGAGCTGGGCTGCGGTGCCGCGCTGTCAGCACCGCGCCAGGCTCACTTTGGGCGAGGGTCCGGACCCGTTGTGACGACAGATGTTGAGTGCGGCGGGACCGAGGCCGCTCTGCGGGAGTGTCGATCCCGTCGATGGTATCACTATTCCTACTCACACTTCAGTGATGCCGGCGTCATCTGCTCAGGTAATAATCTTTCCTCTGTCTCATCTTCCGCCGCCTCTGAGGTTACCGGAATAAAGCGGAAGTAAAATAATCAGCGGGTGTCCGTCCCCGTAAAGCGAGAGATTATAATTCCAGTATTCCCCGGTTATTATTAATGTTATATTATTAATATTAGGGTTACTGTTTGTGTTATAATAATATTACTATAATTATATATAATAAATACCCCCACCGGGAGCAGTAAGTACCTGACACTCGGCACATTTACAATGCACAAAGAACAAGTTTCCATTGAGATTTGCCCGAAAGCTGCAGTGAATGAGCTGACCCGCTGCAAATGTCACAATCTCAATCCAACTCTCCATTCTCAACCCAACAGCCGCTACCGAGCATGCGCCGTGAGCCCGGATATGCGCCTGCGCTAATCGCTTGTTGTGTGACCTGATATTTTCCACAGACTGTGAATCTGAGACTGGGGAGGGAGGTTTCTCAGCCTCGGGGAGCCTGAGCAATGGGTCTGCGGTAACTCTGGACAGCACGGGAGTAACTACGCAGTAAAATCCCACAGCTGCCTAAATTTCCCATTCTTTTGTTGGTTAGATAGGTATTGAAACGGCAATAAGGACAGAATCTTAGACATGATCAGTAAACTGTTCTAATAAATAAACACCATCCCATGGAACTGCTGGTAAAAGAGCGGAGAATTCTCCTGCAACTCTGGCCCATAAATCTCGCCACGTCATTATCAAAACAGATTTATTTTACTCCACTTACTGGTCTTGGGATGATGTTGTGGGCAACATGGATGTCCCTGAAAAATGCCCGTATAGAGTTTTGTGAATGGACGTTAATTTCCCGGACGGACTATTTTAGAACAATTCTTCCCACAAGTAAGTACACAGTGGTGTGCAGGACCGGGAATACCTGGATATCTGGTGCATCTGCTGCTCCTGGATATTTCACAGCCCTCGGTCCGAATTTCTTCAGGTCTTTGTCCATGTCTTCCTTGAATTTGACGAATCTTATTACTTGATATCTCGAGATTCAGGTTAAGTCCTCTAACTACTCAGCATTCTGAAAGATCTGTCTGTGTGAGTGATTTAAACGCCTAACCTGCCCACAATAATTAGACAAGTCCCCTCGTTTGTAACAGAAACATTTTGATTTAAATTCATCGACATTTGACAGTCTCAGTGCCGATTATGTTGCGGTCCCTGGATTAAATTTGCAACGTTCAAATGAAAACCACAGAATAGATGGGAATTTCTAAAAAACGTTCATAATATACACGGCGATAAGCCGGAAATTGATAACAACAACAGTTCCCCCTCACATGTTGACACAATGAAGCCACTGATTAAGGTGTGTCGCACCTGACCAAATTAGCAGGACAATCGGATTATTGATGAGGTTACAGAAACTCTCAACACATTATAATATAAAGCGCCTTAAAATGCTCACTGTTTATTTCAATATAATTCCCAGGAAGTGCCAAGCCCAGACTGGTGAATGGAAGCAGTGCCTGTGCGGGGAGACTGGAGATTTACGGGAGTGGAACCTGGAGCACAGTTTGCGGTGATGGGTCCTGGTTCTTACCGAATGCGGAAGCTGTTTGTAACGAGCTGGGCTGTGGCTCTGCAGTAGCAGCGCCGCTTGATGCTCACTTTGGAGAAGGGTCAGGGCCTGTTATTGGTCCGCCTGGCTGTGGACATCAGCGGGATGTTGGAGTAATCTGTTCAGGTACAAACTAATAGTTATGGAAACATACGGGTTACCAACAAGTAGTGTGCGGCCGCCTCGAGATAGATAGCGTCAGATTAGAAACATTCACATCTTCATAAAGAAGAGAAGTCGCACAACACCAGGTTATAGTCCAACAGATTTATTTGAAATTACAAGCATTCGGAGCTGTCGCCCCTTCCTCAGGTAAAGTTACTGTGAGACAATCTATCAGAATTCACAGAATATAAACACAGAGAAAATGCATACAACATCAAAGACACACTAAGAGCACAGCCAAGACAATGAGATGTGTCCCAGGGGGTCCAACGTGTGAAAACACCTGCTGGCTGCACATCCTCTCCATTTGGGTTTGTTTCTTGTGTCTGTTTCTTGTGTTTGTTTTTTTTAAAAGCTGGAAAGACCGGCAACTATGTCAAGCCACGTTCTGTATCGTGACATGAACCCGGGTTCATGTCACGATACAGAACGTGACTTGACATAGTTGCCGGTCTTTCCAGCTTTTAAAAAAAACAAACACAAGAAACAAACCCAAATGGAGAGGATATGCAGCCAGCAGGTGTTTTGACACGTTGGACCCCCTGGGACACATCTCATTGTCTTGGCTGTGCTCTTAGTGTGTCTTTGATGCTGAATGCATTTTCTCTGTGTTTATATTCTGTGAATTCTGATAGATTGTCTCACAGTAACTTTACCTGAGGAAGGGGCGACAGCTCCGAAAGCTTGTAATTTTAAATAAATCTGTTGGACTATAACCTGGTGTTGTGCGACTTCTCATTTTTGTCCACCCCAGTCCAACGCCGGCATCTCCACATCATAAAGAAGAGGATGCTAAACAGCGTTTAGTATTACATGTCTTCAATTTTAGGTGATGAGTCAGAATGTTCCACAAATGGCCGTTATAATTCACTGCTGACAATGGCTGACTGGTCTAGTCAGAAGTTAGTTGCTATTTTTCAATCCTATTGCTTTGACTGGGCAGTACAGAGCTGACAAGGGGTAATCATTTGCTGCACCTTGTGCTGAGCGGACTCTCACTGCACTTGTTAATGTTTGTGTTGGCGCTGCACCTTGTGCTGAGCGGACTCTCACTGCACCTGTTAATGTTTGGGTTGGCGCTGTACCTTGTGCTGAGCGGACTCTCACTGCACCTGTTAATGTTTGGGTTGGCGCTGTAGCTTGTGCTGAGCGGACTCTCACTGCACCTGTTAATGTTTGGGCTGGCGCTGTACCATGTGCTGAGCGGTCTCAGTGCCTTTCAGTAAATCACCTGTTGACTGGGCTTTCATTGTAACCCCTGTTGACTGGGTTTTCACTGCACCTCCTGCTGAATGGCTTTTCCTTGCATTTCATATTGAGTCGGTTTTCACTGCTCCAGGTATTGAGTGGGCAGTGACTGCTCGAGTGATGATTGTGGTCTCACCTCACGCTCTAATCAAAATGGTAACGTTAGAAATCAAAGTAAGAATAATACAAGTGTGTGGCGGTGTTAACAGTCCATGCTGAAACAATTCCTACAATTATAACCGAACAATACTTAGCTTGCCCAGATAGGTGTATATCTGTGCACTTGGGGAATTACTTTATTCCAATTCTATTTCACCCTTCAGAGTTTTCTACACCACAGTAGTGTCCTTCGGTCTGTCCAATTACTCCAGATGGAGCCTTTGGGTTTATCTTTCATCAAATTTGCTCTCCATCCATTCATACGTTTCCTACAACAATTTAATTGTTTCAGTGTTCCTTTCTAATTCTATAACTTCTGAACCAGTGAACAGTACTCACCGACTAAAGTCCAAAGATTACAAGGTTGCCACGGCCCAGAACCTGCTTTCTGTGACAGGGACAGTGAGTAATGCCGAGTATCTCGAGATAGTAAAGTAGAAATTCAATTTCACTGGAACAGACAAACCTGTACATGGGATATTGTTTAAACTGACCCCAGGGATAGGTTTATTCAAATTATATTGAGGGAGCGGAGTTGGTCAGCAACACCTTACTGTAGGGAAATTACAGCACATTTAGATAAATGATACTGATCATCAAGAGTAAACACATGCCTAGGTTCAGAAGAAACAGAACCGTGAACAATCATGATACTAAATGCAACAACCAATTATTCAGAAGTGAAATAGAGAAAAGAAACCGGTGAAAAATGCGTGATCGCGAATCGGGGCACGTTTCACACTCAGTTCGAATTTCTTTTCCATTAAAGTCGCCTTTCTGTACTTCCGCCCAGGAACAATTGCCCCACACAACAATTCTGCAAAGAGTAATCTAAAGTAATTTCAGATCATGGTAAAAGAGTGGGCATAGAGATTAACAGGAGAGTGCAATTGAGTGGAACAGAACCGCAAAACATAAAAGTGTGAACTGAGTTCAGAAAATGACCTTGAAGAGGACAGAGAAGGCGATACTACAATCTAAAGAACTGGTGATTATAAAATAGATGACGCACTAAACAATGAACTCCCCTAACTCTAGCAATTGTTAAGTAACATTATAATTACAATTAACCATTTCAGTGAAAATAAGCTCGAGCTTCTAGAAAAGTGTATGGGCTCAAAATTAACAAGTCCCCAGGTCTGGACGGTATTTATTCAATGGTCATAAAGAGGACAAGAATGGATATTGGCAATGGTGATGGACATTATGAGGGATTTGGTTCATTGTAGCCTGAGGAAGTGCCAGGGTGCAGTGAGCCAAAGGGATCTCGCCCAGGTGGAATAGAATTAAATATTGGCAGGATTGGACAAAGTCAACATGGATTTACAAAAGGTAAATCGTGCTTGACTAATCTACTGGAATTTTTTGAAGATGTAACTGGTAAAATAGATAAGGGAGAACCAGTGGATGTGGTGTATTTGGACTTTCAAAAGGCTTTCGATAAGGTCCCGCATAAGAGATTAGCATGCAAAGTTAAGGCACATGGGATTGGGGGCAAGGTATTTACTTGGATAGAGAACTGGTTGGCAGACAGAAAGCAAAGAGTTGGAATAAACGGGTCTTTTTCCGAGTGGCAGGCAGTGACTAGTGGGGTACCACAGGGATTGATCCTTGGACCCCAGCTATTCACAATATATATTAATGATCTAGACAAGGGAACTAGATGTAAT
This sequence comes from Squalus acanthias, assembly GCA_030390025.1. Classification (NCBI taxonomy): domain Eukaryota; kingdom Metazoa; phylum Chordata; class Chondrichthyes; order Squaliformes; family Squalidae; genus Squalus; species Squalus acanthias. Next base: position 63,034,353 of record CM059441.1, read on the forward strand.
ATCTCCAAGTTCGCAGACGACACAAAGCTGGGTGGGTATGTGTGCTGTGAGGAGGATGCTGAGAAACTCCAGGATGATTTGGACAGGTTGGGTGATTGGGCAGAAGCATGGCAGATGCAATATAACGTGGATAAATGCGAGTTATCCACTTTGGTATCAAAAACAGGAAGGCAGATTATTATCTGAATGGCAATAGATTGGGAGAAGGGGAAGTGCAACGAGACCTGGGTGTCCTTGTGCACCAGTCGCTGAAGGTAAGCATGCAGGTGCAGCAGGTGCTTAAGAAGGCAAATGGTATGTCGGCCTTCGTAGCGAAAGGGTTCGAGTACAGAAACAAGGATGTCTTGCTGCAGTTGTACAGGGCCTTGGTGAGACCACACCTTGAGTATTGTGTGCAGTTTTGGTCGCCTTATCTGAAGAAGGAGGTTCTTGCCATGGAAGGAGTTCAGCGAAGATTCACCAGGCTGATACCTGGGATGGCAGGAATGACGTATGAGGAGAGATTGGGTCGATTGGGCTTATACTCGCTGGAGTTTAGAAGAATGAGAGGGGATCTCATTGAAACTTATAAAATTCTGACAGTACTGGACAGACTAGATGCAGGAAGGATGTTCCCGATGGTGGGGGGTCCAGAACCAGGAGTCACAGTCCAAGATAAGGGGTAAGCCATTTAGGACACAAATGAGGAGGAATTTCTTCACCCAGAGAGTGGTGAACCTGTGGAATTCTCTACCACAGAAGGCAGTAGAGGCCAATTCATTAAATATATTCAAGAAGGAGTTGGATATATTTCTTAAGGCTAAAGGGATCAAGGGATATGGGGAGAAAGCAGGGACAGGGTTCTGAATTTGGATGATCAGCCATGATCGCATTAAATGGCGGAGCAGGCTCGAGGGGCCGAATTGTCTACATCTGCTCCTATCTTCTATGTTTCGATGTTTTTAAAACAGTAAATGAGCAATTCGCAGGTAAAACAGTAAATGCAGCTTCAAATAGGCGACTGTTTCGGTACGGACTAGACATATTCCCACGAGGGGTAAAGGACAGTCATGCAGAGCTCGAGCTCCCTGGATGACTAAAGATATAGAACTTAAAATGAAACAGGAAAAGGAAGCTTATGATAAATGTCGGCTTCGTAATTCAATAGAGAACCAAGCTGAATATAAAAAGCATAGGGAGAACTGAAAAGGAAATAAGAGGATCAAGCGATTGTATGAGAATAGATTAGCGTGTAAAATAAAAGGGAACCCAAATGTCTTTTATAAACAGATAAATAGTAAAAGGGTAGTCAAAGGAAGTGTGGAGCCAAGTAGGCACCAAAAATGAAATCTTCTTTTGAGCCAGCCGGCATGGCTGAGATACAAAACGAATAATTTGCCTCTGTCTTCAGTGAAGAATAGGACGCAGCCATGTCCCATTAAAGGAGGTAGTAGACACATTGGATAGGATTAAAAATAGATAAAGAGGAAATATTTAAAAGGCTGGCACTGCTCAAAGTAGAAAAGTTACCTGGCCTGCAAGGGATGCATCCTCGGTTGTTGAGGGAAGTAAGGTTGAAAATTGCAGAGGCTCTGGTGACAATCTTCCATTCCTCCTCAGATATGGGAGTGATGCCAGTTGATTTGAGGATTGCAAATGTTACACCCCTGTGCAAAAAAGGGGTGAGGGGTAAACCTGGCAACTACAGATCAGTCAGCCTAATCTCAGTGGTGGGGAAACTTTTAGAGATAAAAATTCGGGTCAAAATGAATTGGCACTTGGAAACATATTAGTTACTAAAAGAAAGCCGGCACGGATTTCTTAAAGGCAAATCCTGTTTCACTAACTTGATTGAGTTCTTTCATGAAGTACCGGAGAGAGGTGATGAGAGTAGTGCTGTTGATATTGTGTATATGGACTTTCAAAAGGCGTTTGACAAAGAACTACATAATACATTTATTAGCAAAATTAAAGCCGATGGGATTAAAAGGCCAGTGGCTACGTGGAAACGAAATTGGCTCTGGTACAGAAAGCAGAGATTAGTTGTGAACGGATATTTTTCAGCCTGGAGGGAAGTGTGCAGTGGTGTCACCCAGGGATGGAAATTGCGACCACTGCTCTTTTTGATCGATATTAATGACCAGGACTTGGGTATACAGGGCATCATTTCAAAGTTTGCAGATGACAGGACACTCGGAAATGTAGCAAACAGTGACGAGGATAGTAACAGACTTCAGGAGGACAAAGACAGACAGGTGAAATGGGCAGACAGATGGCCGTTGATATGTAATGCAGCGATGCGTGAAGTGATTCATTTTGGCAAGAGGAATGAGGAGAGGCGATAAAATCTAAATTATACAACTTTAGAGGTGTTGCAGGAACAGAGAGTCCTGGGGTGTACGTACAGAAATCTTTAAAGATGGCAGGACAAGTTGAGAATGTTGTTAAAATGGCTTAGGGAATCCTTGTCTTTATAAATAGAGGCATAGAATACAAAAGCAAGGAAGTTATGCTAAACATTTATAAAACACTAGTTAAGTCCCAGCTGGAATATTGTGGCCAATTCTGGACACCACACTTTAGGAAAGATGTCAAGTCTTTAGGAAGGGTATAGAGGAGATTTAATGGTATGATACCAGGGGTGAAAAACTTCAGTTACGTGGAGAGACTGGAGAAACAGGGTTGTTCTCTTTAGAGCACAGAAGGTTAAATTGGGGGTTGGGACTTCTGATGAAAGGTCATCGAGTTGAAACGTTAACTCTGTTTCTCTCCCACAGATGCTGCCTGATCTGATGAGTATTTCCAACATTTTCTGGGTTTTTTTCAGATTTCCAGCATCCGCAGTATTTTGCTTTAGTATTAAGGTTAAGGGGAAATTTGATAAAGGTGTTGAAAATCAGGTAGGGTTTTGATAGAGTTAATAAAGATGAACGTTTACAGTGGTACTAACATAAATAAGTTTAAATTTTAGTAATAAAGTAACATAAGGGTTAAGTCATGACAGGAAGTCTCGGACCCGTTTCATGCTCCTCCTGTGCCATGTGGGAAACCAGGGACACTTCCAGTGTCCCTGACAACTATGTGTGCGGGAAGTGTGTCCAGCTGCAGCTCCTGACAGCCCGCATGGCGGTGCTGAAGCTGCGGGTGGACTCACTCTGGAGCATGCACGATGCCGAGAACTCGGTGAATCGCTCATTTAGTGAGTTGTCCACACCGCAGGTAAAGGCTAGGACAGACAGTGAATGGGTGACCAAGAAGCAGGGCAATATCAGGACGGTAGTGCAGGAGTCCCCTGTGGTCATCTCCCTCCAAAACAGGTATGCCGCTTTGGATACTGTTGGGGGAGATGGCCTACCAGGGGAAGGCACCAGCAGCCAGGTTCATGGCACCATGGCTGGCTCTGCTGCACAGCAGGGCGGGAGAAAGCGTGGTAGGGCTATAGTGATAGGGGACTCAATTGGGACTCAATAGGGGACTCAAAGGGGAATAGACAGGAGTTTCTGTGGCCGCAACCGAGATTCCAGGATGGTATGTTGCCTCCCTGGTGCAAGGGTCAAGGATGTCTCGGAGCGGCTGCAGAACATTCTGAAGAGGGAGGGTGAACAGCCAGCTGTCGTGGTGCATGTAGGTACCAACGATATAGGTAAAAAGCGGGAAGAGGTCCTACAAGCAGAATTTAGGGAGCTAGGAGCTAAATTAAAAAGTAGGACCTCTAAGGTAGTAATCTCTGGATTGTTACCAGGGCCACGTGCTAATCAGAATAGAGAGAACAGGATAGTGAGATTGAATACGTGGCTTGAGCAGTGGTGCAGGAGGGAGGGATTCAAATTCCTGAGGCATTGGAACCAGTTCTGGGGGAAGTGGGACCTGTACAAAAGGGACGGTCTGCACTTGGGCAGGACTGGAACCGATGTCCTCGGGGTAATATTTGCTAAGGCAGTTCGGGAGGATTTAAACTAATATGGCAGGGGAATGGGAACCTATGTAGCGAAACAGGGGGAAGTAATATGCAGTCAGAAACAAATGTTAGAAGGGTGAGAAACAATAGGGGAAGGCCGAGTAAACAAAGGCAAGAAACACAAAGGGCCATACTAAATCATAAGTCTAAAAGGACAAAGGATGTTAATAAAACAAGCCTAAAGGCTCTGTATCTTAATGCAAGGAGTATCCGTAATAAGGTGGATGAATTGACTGTGCAAATAAATGTTAACGGATACGATGTGATTGGGATTACAGAGACGTGGCTCCAGAACAATCAAGGCTGGGAACTGAACATCCAGGGGTATTCAACATTCAGAAAGGATAGAATAAAAGGAAAAGGTGGTGGGGTAGCATTGCTGGTTAAGGAGGAGATTAATGCAATAGCTAGGAAGGACATCAGCTTGGAGGATGTGGAATCAGTATGGGTTGAGCTGCAGAACACCAAAGGGCAGAAAACGTTAGTGGGAGTTGTGTACAGACCTCCAAACAGCAGTAGTGAGGTGGGGGAGGGTATGAAACAGGAAATCAGAGGTGCGTGCAAAAAAGGCACGGCAGTTATCATGGGTGACTTTAATATGCATATAGATTGGGCTACTCAAACTGGAAGCAATACGGTGGAGGAGGATTTCCTGGAGTGTTTAAGGGATGGTTTCCTAAACCAATATGTTGAGGAACCAACTCGAGGGGAAGCCATCCTGGACTGGGTGTTGTGTAATGAGGAAGGACAAATCAGCAATCTTGTGGTACGAAGCCCCCTGGGGAAGAGTGACCATAGTATGGTGGAGTTCTACATTAGGATGGAGAAGGAAACAGTTAAGTCAGAGACCATGGTCCAGAACTTAAATAAGGGCAACTTTGAGGGTATGAGGCGTGAATTGGCGAGGTTAAATTGGCACGCGATATTTAAGGGGCTATCAGTGGAAGGGCAATGGCAGACATTTAGAGATCGCATGGATGAACTACAACAATTGTACATCCCGGTCTGGCGTAAAAATAAAAAAGGGAAGGTGGCTCAACCATGGCTAACAAGGGAAATCAGGGATAGTGTTAAAACCAAGGAAGTTGCATACAAATTGGCCAGAAGTAGCAGCAAACCTGGGGACTGGGAGAACATCAAAACTCAGCAGAGGAGGACGAAGGGTTTGATTAGGGCAGGGAAAATAAAATATGAAAGGAAGCTTGCAGAGAACATTAAAATGGACTGCAAAAGCTTCTATAAATATGTAAAAAGAAAGAGGTTAGTAAAAACAAACGTAGGTCCCCTGCAGTCGGAAACAGGGGAAGTCGTAATGGGGAACAAGGAAATGGCAGATCAATTGAACAAGTACTTTGGTTCGGTGTTTACTGAGGAGGACACACACAACCTGCCGGAAATAAAAGGGGTCAGAGGATCTGGTAAGAGGGAGGAGCTGAGGGAAATCCTTATTAGTCGGGAAAAGGTATTGGGGAAATTGATGGGACTGAAGGCTGAAAAATCCCCGGGGCCTGATGGTCTGCATCCCAGAGTACTTAAGGAGGTGGCTTTGGAAATAGTGGATGCATTGACGATCATTTTCCAACATTCCTTAGACTCTGGACCAGTTCCAATGGAGTGGAGGGTGGCCAATGTAACCCCTCTTTTTAAAAAAGGAGGGAGGGAGAAAGCAGGGAATTATAGACCTGACATCGGTCGTGGGTAAAATGATGGAAGCAATTATTAAAGATGTCATAACAGACCATTTGGAAAGTGGCGACATGATAGGTCCAAGTCAGCATGGATTTGTGAAAGGGAAATCATGCTTGACAAATCTTCTGGAATTTTTTGAGGATGTTTCCAATAGGGTGGACAGGGGGGAACCAGTAGATGTGGTGTATTTGGACTTTCAGAAGGCCTTCGACAAGGTCCCACACAAGAGATTGGTGAGCAAAGTTAAAGCACATGGGATTGGGGGTAATGTGTTGACGTGGATTGAGAACTGGTTGGCACACAGGAAACAAAGAGTAGGAGTAAATGGGTACTTTTCAGAATGGCAGGCAGTGACCAGCGGGGTACCGCAGGGTTCGGTGCTGGGACCCCAGCTGTTTACATTATATATTAATGATTTGGACGAAGGGATTAAATGTAATATCTCCAAATTTGCGGATGACACTAAATTGGGAGGCAGTGTGAACAATGAGGAGGATGCTAGGAGGCTACAGAGTGACTTGGACAGGTTGGGTGAATGAGCAAATGTATGGCAGATGAAGTACAATGTGGATAAATGTGAGGTTATCCACTTTGGTGGTAAAAATAGAGAGGCGGACTATTACCTGAATGGTGGCAGATTAGGGAAAGGGGAGGTGCAACGAGACCTGGGCGTCATGGTACATCAGTCACTGAAGGTGGGAATGCAAGTGCAGCAGGCAGTCAAGAAAGCAAACGGAATGATGGCCTTCATAGTAAGGGGATTTGAGTACAGGAGTAGGGAGGTGATGCTGCAGTTGTACAGGGCCTTGGTGAGGCCACACCTGGAGTATTGTGCGCAGTTTTGGTCTCCTAACTTAAGGAAGGACATTCTTGCTATTGAGGGAGTGCAGCGAATGTTCACTAGATTGATTCCTGGGATGGCCGGACTGACATATCAAGAAAGATTGGGTCAACTGAACTTGTATCCTCTGGAGTTCAGAAGAATGAGGGGGGATCTTATAGAGACATTTAAAATCCTGACTGGTTTAGACAAATTAGATGCGGGCAGAATGTTCCCAATGTTAGGGAAAACTAGAACCAGGGGTCACAGTCTAAGGATTAAGGGGAAGCCATTTAAGACTGAGCTGAGGAGGAACTTCTTCACCCAGAGAGTGGTGAATCTATGGAATTCTCTTCCACAGAATGTTGTTGAGGCCAGTTCGCTAAATATATTCAAAAGGGAGTTAGATATAACACTCACAACTAGGGGGATCAAGGGGTATGGCGAGAAAGCAGGAATGGGGTACTGAGGTAGCATGTTCAGCCATGGACGCATTGAATGGCGGTGCAGGCTCGAAGGACCGAATGGTCTACTCCTGTACCTATTTTCTATGTTTCTATGTTTCTATGGATAGCCAGAGGACACAGATTTATGGTAATTGGCAAAAGACCCTGAGGCGAAATGAGGAAAAAATGTTTATCAAGTGAGTTGTTATGATCTGGAATGCACTGCTGGAAAGGGTGGTGGAAGCAGATTCAATAATAACTTTAAAAGGGCATTGGAGAAATACTTGAAGTGCAAAAAATATTGCAGAGCTATGGAGAAAGGACAGGGGACTGGGACTAATTATATAGCTCTTTCAAAGAGCCGGCACAGGCATGATGGGGCGTATGGCCTCCTTCTGTGCTGTATCATTCTCTGATTCTATGATTCTGATTTATGTGTGGTTGAATTTTTGAGCAGGTCCTTAACAAGGAGGACAGGGGAGTGTCTTTCGGTGGTGTCTTTATAAACTTCCGGGTGGCATTAGATAAGGTTCTGCAAAAACGATTATGAGCATAATTAAAAGTGCACGTGATTGAAGGTTACCTTGTATCATGGGCTGGTAATTGTTTGGGTGGTAGGGCACTGCGAGTACAGATAAAGTGAAAACTTTGATTGGCGGGATGAGGCAAGTGACGTTCTTCACGGATCTGCATTTGGGCTCAGCTTTTCACCATATTAAGTAATGACTTGGATGATGGAATAGAAAGTTGTATACCCAATTTTGCAGATTATTCTAAGTTAGGAGACACAGTAAGTTGTGTAGACGGGATCAGAAAGTTACAACGGGGCACAAACAGGTCAAGTGAGTGGGCGAGTCCGTGGCAGGTGGAATTCATTGTAGGCAAGTGTGAAGTCATTCATTTTGGATCCAAGAACGACCAATCGGAATATTTTCTTAATGGTGGGAGACTAGGAACTGTGGAGGAGCAAATGGGATTGGGTGCCCAGGTGCACAAATCACTAACAGCTATGCGCAGGTACAAAAAGTAATGAAAATGGCTATTGAAATATCAGAATTGATAGCAAGCAGGCTGGAATACCAATGAGAGGGAGTGTTGCTTCATTGTACGGAGCCTTGGTCAAACCCCATCTGGAGTACAGCGTTCAGTCATGGGCACTAAACATCAGGAAGGATACATTTGTCATCGAGAGGGTGCTGCGCAGATTCAGCAGCATGAAACCAGGGCTAAAAGCGTTAAATTTTGAGGACAGGTTTCATAAATTTGCTTTGTATACCCTTGAAGTTTAGAAAGTTGAGGGGTTATGTAATTGAGATGTTTAAACTGATAAAAAGATTGGATGAGTAGATACCAAAAATGTATTTCCTCTGGTGTGGGGATCCAGAACAAGGGCACAATCTTAAAGTTAGCGCTCAGCCTTTCAGACGTGAGATCAGGAAGCACGTTTACATACAAAAACGGCAGCGGAAATCAGGAAATGCCCTCCCCAAAAGGCAGATGTAAATTTCGAGGCTGAGATCGATAGATTTTTGTTAAGTAAGTGCATCAAGGGATCTGGAGCGAAGGCAGGAACATAGAGTTGAGGACCAGATCAGCCATGACCTAATTGAATGGAGGAACAGGCTCAAGGGGCTGAATGGTCTACTCCTGTGTCTATATTCCTGGTAGTAGTGATAGTAATAGTAGTAATAGTAGGAACAGCAGCAGTAGTAATACTAGTGCTAACAGGTGTCGTAGCAGTGATAGCATTAGCAGTAGTAATGGTAGTTGTAGCTGTGGTATTAGTAGCAGTACAAGTATAACATTAATACTAGCATTAATAGTTGTAGTAGCAGTCGTTGTGATGGTAGTATTGTCGTAGAAGTAGGAATAGTCATGGTGATAGGAGTAATAGTTGTTTTTGATTAGCTCTAATCAGATGAGATGTGAAACCACCTTAAATTATTTTCATATAATTATGATAATTCCGACGTTATTAGTATTTATTAATATAAAAATAATAAGAACATAAGAAATAGGAGCAGGAATGAGCCACTTGGCCCCTCAAGCCTGCTCCGCCATTCAATAAGATCATGGCTGATCTTGGGCTCAAAGCCACTTCCCCACCCGCTCCCCATAACCATTCACTCCCTTATCTTGCAAAACTGTGTCTATCTCCACATTAAATGTATTTAATGACCCAACCTCCACAGCTGTCTGGGGCAGAGAATTCTACAGGTTTACGACACTCTGAGAGAAGAAATTCCTTCTCATCTCAGTTCTAAAAGGGCGACCCTTTATTCTAAAACTGTGCCCTCACGTTCTAAATCTCCCCACGAGGGGAAACATCCTCTCTGCATCTACCTTGTCGTGCCCCCTTAGTATCTTATATGTTTCATTAAGATCACCTCTCATTCTTCTAAATTTCAATGAGTATACGGCCAGCCTGCTCAACCTTACCTCATAAGTCATCCCCCTCATCTCTGGAATTAATCTAGTGAATCGTCTCTGAACGGCCTCCAAGGCAACATAGTAATATATTAATATTTAGTTCACAGAGATCTCAGACTGGTATCCGGGAGTACCCGATGCTCCGGCCGAGTGGAAATCCAATATGGAGATCAATGGGGGACGGTGTGTGATGTTTACTTTGGTTTCGAAGACGCCAGCGTGGTCTGTGAGCACCTTCAGTGCGGGACAGTCACCGCAACCCCGGGAGCAGCTCATTTTGGGGAGGGAACCGGCCCAGTGTCGAAGGAGAACTACAGGTGCCGGGGGAACGAGTCCCGTTTGTGGGATTGTCCGGTTTCATCCTGGGATCAGTTTAGCTGCTCACATGGAAATGACGCCAGTGTCATCTGCTCGGGTGAGTCCACTCAGTCTATTGAACTGCAATACACCAACTGTAGATGTTTCCTTTGACACTGAGCGAGTCTGAGTTGTGTTTGTCGGTCGATTTGTCTCAAGTGAATTATTAATGAACCAATGGGTTTCAATGCAGCACAAGTCTAATCAATGACTGTCTCGTGTTATGGTGTTTATCTCTGTCCGGGTGAATCCACAGCATTACCCAGAATCCACCACCCAGAGCTGCTGGCAAAAAAGTTCAAACAGCAAAACGGGGACCACTGCTGCACAATGGAAATGCTGCTCCTGTATTTTATTATTTTTTATTTATTCATTCACGGGATGTGGACGTCGCTCCAAGGCCAGCATTTATAACCCATCAACCCTTCGGCCTGTCCCGCCGTTAGAGCAGTGACTATAAATCAAAAGTACTTCATTGGCTGCGAAATGGTTTGAAACGCTGAATCAATTTAAACTTTTCTCTGTTTCTCTCCATATTGGATAAGATGAACTGTGAGCAGCCACAAGCTATTTTAAGCCCCTGCTCCTGCCTTTGATCACAGCACATATCAATAGCCGGCCTGGGTTGCCCGCCCCCAGTTTTTTTTGGCTACTTTCCCCAGATCAGCCTTCGGAAGCTGCTCTGCATCTCTCTAAAATCAATTCAGAGAAAAGATAATGGCGGTGTAAGGGGTATCTTAAGTGAGGGGTTCGAATCGACCAACACCCCTCCGGTTCCTAGACTTTGGGCTTATTTAGGGGTTGTGAACAAAATTGCAATAAACAGGTTCTGATGAAAGAAATGTACTTTATTAAAAGAAAAAAAAGGTAACAAACTTGAAACACACTTATTACTTAAACACAGATTCGAGGAACACACGGTACAAGAGTGGGAAATGACAATATATCAAACAAAACCTTATCCCTCCCAAATATCACACTATTTGGCTAGGTTTTTGGTTTCAGGAGATCAAGGAAAATGCTCACCAACGAATCCTTGACAGGATATTAGAGTTTTTTGTTTAAAAGGACTCCGTAAGGCCCTTGGTGCTGCGAGGTGTCTGATGGCCACTGCGGCAGTCGCTCTGGTTTCTTCTTGCGTGCTGATCTTCTTCCTCGTGGCTTGTGGTAAGTTTTGCTGGAGCAGGGAGAGAGAGCTGTGTCCGTTCGTCAGTCAGTCCAAAAAGAGAGATTATGGCCCAGGCTTTCAAATATTACTGTTTCCTTTACACGCTCAAAACCCCTTACTAAAACGAATTCCTTTTTGAATGTAAATGACCCTTGCTCGTCCAATTGTCTAGTTTTTGGCGGGCTGCCAGTTCCGATGGTTTTTGCTTAGTGTTAATCGCTTTCCGATTTAAACACCGCCTTATCTACGCGCCAAATCTTCACTCTATTGTCCTTCTGTTTGGCGGGCTTTTAAATCGGTTCTCTGGATACCTGGTTGATTGGTTTTTTTTGATGGGATAATGGCTATGAAACTGTGTGATCGGTTTTATATTGTCATTGATTCGTTTTTAGATTACCAGCATTTTGTTTGCGTTTGGGAATCCATATTTGAATGTGTTTGTGAGTTTTGCATTGTCTCAAACAATTCCCAGACAGCTTGATCCGTTCACTGACTGGCCACACCCCTCGCAGCTTGTCTGTGAAAATAAATGTCTCTCCCAACAATAAGATTCAAAAAAATAAGTTTCCTCAGGTTTTCTTCTTGTGATCTTTAGGTTTTTACATCAAATCACTTCACTGAGGTCCCATCATCCCAAGTATGTATGAAAAGTCCAAAATCACTCCCTTTAGGGCTCTGTTCGAGTTTCTGGGGGATTTTGCGAAGCCTACATCCCCCACTTTGATACTAACACTGCATTAGTGTCATTAACAGGTCAGCAACATTTCCGATCCCCGAAAACCAACCTTCCCCTGTATTACATAAACTAAAAACCCAAACATTCATTCCCCTTTTGAAAGTGGTGTTTCAGGTACATACAGGTAAGAATCAATCTTTATTTCACATCCAAGCACGGAGAGGGTCCGACACCCCTGCACAGCTTGAAAAAAACACATCATACATATCATAAAAATGACACAACACACATACAAATTTTTTATTAAAGGACAAAATTCAAGGTTCGTTCCATCCCTGGCAATAGCCTTTATTTTGATGCACTTCCCAAGTCCCTTCGTGTCTGGAGCGGAGCTCCCCGTCCCTTCCCCTGCACTTTGTACACAGCAGGTAGAGAACTATCCCGAGCTGGCAGACCACCAAAAGATGGAAAGCCATCCTGATCCAGGACGGCACCTCTATATTCTCGAAAATATCCCACCAGGGTGGAACTACTATATCCAAAATCTCTGCCCCTATTTCAACTGTTTTCTGTTCCAGGGTGTAGAAATGTTTTTGTCTCTACAGCTTTAAGTAGGATGGTAAGATGTTCGGGTAGAGGGGGAATTTTATATCCAAAGTAAGTCACATACTTTTGCAGGTTGGTGATGTTTTCTGTTACAGTGAGGTGAACAGTGGAGGGTTCAGGAAACGGAGGACAATCCGTTGCTGGGCCACTTGAACTTCTGCCTCGGGTTTAAAGCAGTAACTGCTGTCACTTACTGGACACCAGAAGTGTCCATGCTGGTAGTGGGACGCACCTGTGGTGACACAATATGTCCCACCCCCTATATATGCTACCTGTGGGGAAACATGGCCGTGTGCCATCACCTCCATGGTACAATTGATAGGTCGTGCGCCAGCAGCTTTAAACCCGCACTGTGGTTTGGAATAGGCGTTCAAGTGCTGGGGACACAGTATTATCTGTGAACCCCGGCTCTGGCACCCGGATAGGTCAGTACCTGTCATGGCGTGCTCCCACTTTATGATATAAGGTGGGACCGCTGTAAAACGGATGTGTGCACCCCCTTGAATGACTCCAATGTTCTCCACCCTGTATACCGGTACAGGTCGGGCTGTCCCAATCATGACCGGCATTCTCACTACTATCCCCATGATAGTGTGATTTGAACGCCCACAATCTATTGGGACAGGGTAGGCTTCAGAGGCTAGACGAAATTTGCATGGGCTCAGCGAATTACTAAACGGGTGGAGGGCTGCAAGGTGCTTGTTGCTGATCCAGGAGGGGACTAAACCTTGCTTTAAATCCTCCAGGTTGCTACGACCCTCACCCAGCAACCATGCCCCGTACAGCACACACACCTCATTCTGTGCAGCCTGATCCGATGCATTCCTATCCTCCCGTATGAGTGCATTTACTGTTTTGGCATGCCTTTCCAATTCTGCAATAATTTCCTTTAAATGAACCATCATAGCTTGGTCCTCATGTAGCTCTGAGCCTACCACTGTGTCCCCATCCTTCAGGATCTTTCTTAACTGGGTTTTCAAACCATTTATCTGTGTCTGTAATTCCATGTCATCCAGGCTATTTATTACAGAGGACCCTGTACTATAGGCAGTGAAAACATCATTCCAGGCTCCCCTTCTTTGTCTACCCGTGCCCATAGGTTTCTCAGGGTGTATTCTGTATAGCTCTACTTTGTCTATATTGGCAAAATCAAATTCGTAAAATTTCCTAAACATTTCCTTTAGTAGGGCCTGGTACAGCTGCTCCGTCTCTTTAGGACACCACTCAGGTAAGTATACCTCGGTAAGGTTTAATATTACTGAAGCTACTGCATAGTGTACTCCCTGGTATAGTACCTTTTCGGTTGGTACTAGGACTAACCCATTCCCTGGTCCCTTGGTGCTGGTAGGGCACTTTTTTTCCAGGGTTTTCGGTACCTGGGTCGTGGGTAGGGGCTTTCGGGTGTGTGCCACGAGTTCAGTGGCATTAACTGGGACCGGAATGTGTCGGACCATGCACCCATGCAGGCTAGAATCCCACCCTATCCCCTCTCTGGCATCTTGCCATTGGCTGGAGAAGATGATGGATACCCCTGTGGGGCAGGCTTCCTCTGATCCCCACATACAAACATAGACTCCCTGTTCCGAATCCCACCACTTATTCCAACAAACACTAACTCCTCCTTGGGTCCCTGTGATTGTCCGGTGGGTGTCGTTCCCTAATCTTTCCCAGTCGGCTGTATGGTCCCCTGCGTCCCTGCTCAGCTTCCTGAGCCACCACCTTTCAGGTAAGGCACACACGCTTCCCCTCGGTGACACTGACCCTTGTGGCAACGACCTGTATTCTGGGGCATGGGAGGGAGGCCTCCCCATACGTGAACCCGGGCTGGTTGGAGTATTTAGTAGAGTTGGACCCCAGCCACCCTGGCCACCTTCCCTCGTGGATGTAGATGGCAAGCTCCTCCATGCCCCGCTCGCCACCCCCTGCGGTGACGACTGGTGCTCTCACTCCTGAGCACCCATAGATGTGGGAGTCCTCCACGTCACCTCGGTCACCGATGCTCTCCCCTACCAGGGCGAGCAGGAGCAGAAACCTTGTTATCCCGAAGTCCTTTCTGTAGGGGCACACACAAAACATATATCCATGTCCCAGAAAGGTTCTCTGGCTGGATAATTAATCAAGCCCTTCAACTTAAAAACTCTACAAACAACTAAACTAATGATAACCATAACCACCAAAACTGCAATTACTTAAAACCGAAAATTCTGTACATTTGCCGCCCGTCTCCGGACGGCCAGGTTAAATCCTGTTTAGTCTCTGCCTTATGTGGCCTCTGGATGGCTTGTACACCTGGGTGTAATGCGGCCTGTACCGCCGGACCCAGAAGGCCTTCCTCAAAACCGCTGGGGGTATCTGAACATCCCAGCTGCGTCCTGTGCTGCAGCACACTACCCCCTTTTGTGTGGCTGCAGCGCCCTCGTTCATATCTGTGGGCTCCTCCCAGCCTGAGGCTGCGGGCGGGGGACCCTTCTCTCTCTCTTCTTCCAGAACTACCTCTCCTGTGAAACCCTCACTGTTGGAGGCTGTAGGCTGGGAATCCCCAACTTTAGAACGCTCCCTGCTCTTGGGCGCTCTTTCTCGTGTTGTAACCCTCTTTGGGTGGGACCCTCTAAACAGATACACCTGTGGCCACAGTAGCCTTTGCTGTGGTGTGCGGGGAGACCTTCTTAGGGCTCTGGCCACTGTGGGTGTGCTTGAGTCCCACATAATCGGTGGAGTGACCTCTCCTGTGAGACAACACACTGTCCCTCCCGCTGCAGCTTGTGCGTCTGCCACAGCTGCGGCTGGCTGAGGATTTCTAACTTGGGGGCCATCCAGCTTTGCCGCCTGTTCCCTTTTAGGTTTAAACAGTTTGCACTGGTCAATCTCCCACCCGTGGATTCTCTGGGGTTCTAACAGCAGCCGATTTTTCTGGTACTGGCTCCCCAGTTTACTGGCTGCTTGCCAGTGAACCTGTTTAAAAATCTCGTCCTCTGCCCTGAACGGACCTGCTAGGGACTCCACACTCTCTCTCTTTACCAGGCCAGCCTTAAAGACGGGATTCTGGGCTTGGACCTGCTTTAAGTCCGGGGGCAAAGCTACCCCCTGTGTGCCTCTCTTGTCCCGGATTGCAGCTACCAGACCTGCTTTATAGGGATTCCATAACTCTCCTTCCCTGGCCCCCTGCTTGGCCAACTTCTCGGCCTTTTGGTTACCCTCCCACGTGGTATGGAGGGATCCTAAATCTATGTCCAAAGGTTCGGACATTGTCCCAGCCTGCTTGTTCCCTGTGACTCCCATTAAACTGTACACCACCCCGCTAGACCTGGGTGAATTGGTCAGGTCAGCCGAATGGACCACCGTGCTGGCAGCTCCGGTGTCCACCAAACATCTCCCCTGCACTTTCTCCACCCCCTTCTTAACATCGTATCCCGGGGAACACAGGTAGACAGGCTGCGCTGGTTCCAGTCATAGGTCTGCATTAGGGGGAGCAGATGGGATCAATGCGCCAGTGGCTGTAGCTACCTTCCCTGGACCACCAAACAGGACTCTGATGGCCGCTACTATTGTGTCCAGTGTGGGGGAAGAGGTCGGTGCCTCTACTTTTGGGGCAAAAGCTGGGGTATTCTTTGTTAGCATATCCTTCCAGGGATTTCTACAGTCCTTTCTTCAGTGCCCCCTCTTCCCGCACCCGAAGCATTTAGGCTTCGTGTCGGAAGGTTTACCACCTTCCTGGTGCCACTCCTTCTTATCCTGACTGGGCTTTATCTCATGCACCTTCCCTTTCGGTGGGGTGTCTTCAGCTCCCCTACCATTCCGGTAGGTTAGGGTCAGTTGCCTGACCACTGCCTCCTCGGTGACCCAGGGATCTCTTGGGTCAAACCAAAGCTTTGACTCCTGGCAAGCTGTTTGCCACTAGGCTACGGAGCCAGTGGGCCAGATCGTCCCTGTTCAGGTTAGCCCTGTCGATAGCCCCATTACAAGCACCCCTGTACACCGGCCACAGCCTGTCTGCGAAAGCCTGTGGGGTCTCCGCTGCGAGCTGCACTGTTTTCTCCACCCGGGAGAAAGGACTTCCCTCATTCACTCCCATGGCCTCTAATACTTCCTCCCTTACGGCCGCATACCCGGTCTGTCCTCTCTTGCTCTCAGTAGAGAGTGACTGGTACAATTTGCCATCTAATGAGAACAGGAGCAATTTTGCCATTTCGGCATCGTCACAATCGTTAATGACTGCTGATTGTTCCACCTCCATGAAGTGGACTGAGGGGTCTTCCTTTTGGGTAAGTTTACTCAGGTGACTTACCATAGCCATAAGCTGTTGTGTACCGTGGGAAGCCAAGAATTGACTTTCAAGGGGCCGAATTTTTGCTGTCATGCTGGGCACATTGGCCCTGGCTCCGATTTCTCCTGCATCGGTTCGCCCCCCTCTCCCTGCTGCCAGACCGAGTCAAAACTCGGCGCCACAGGTGCTGGTGTGCACTCCCTGTCAGCCTCACAGATTGTCTGCACCTCCTGCTGCCTAACCAAGCTTCTCCTTGGCGCCACAGGTGGTGGTCGAACAGTCTCCCCCTGCTCTTCCAGGTCTGCCCTGGCCGCACCCGGACTTATCAGGCACAGCATGCCTTTCGTCTTGGACAGAGCAAGGTTCAGACTCTCAATCTGCTTCTGACAGGGGCCGTGGTCCCCTACCTCAAACTCCCTTGTACTAGCTACTCTATAGGCTGCCTGAACATCGTTTAACTTCTCTGTGAGTTCCCTTAATTGCTTGGCAAGGCGGCTGTTCTCTTCCCGCAGTGCCAGTTCACTACTTTTGGCCTCAGTGGCCTGACACTGGAGGTAACCCTTACTGGCACGGTGTTCCTCCAGCATCTGTGACTGTTCCTGATCTTTTGTGCCGAGCTCTGCTAACAACCTATCCCCTGCTACAGCTCTGGCACAGGACAGTTGGCTTTCTTCCTTTAGCTCTTCTGTGAGAGCCTGAATGCACTTCCCCATAAGCTGCATTTGTTTCTGGGAGCAGACCAACCATATGGCTTTCTCCACAGACTTATTGTATTCCTTGCTCTCAGTCCATGCAGCTGCAGTGTCCATAGGACGTTCAGCATGCAACAGCCTGAGGACCCATTTCTTGGTGATATTTACTTTTATATATACATAGGATGACATCCTCTCTTCCATTTTTGTTCTCTCCTCAAAACCAGCATTTACTGCTTCACAACCCTTTGGCCAAAGTCCTGCCACGGTCGCCATTATGTAAGGGGTATCTTAAGTGAGCGGTTCGAATCGACCAACACCCCTCCGGTTCCTAGACTTTGGGCTTATTTAGGGGTTGTGAACAAAATTGCAGTAAACAGGTTCTGATGAAAGAAATTTACTTTATTAAATGAAAAAAAAGCTAACAAACTTGAAACACACTTATTACTTAAACACAGATTCGAGGAACACACGGTACAAGCGAGGGATATGGCAATATATCAAACAAAACCTTATCCCTCCCAAATATCCCACTATCTGGCTAGGTTTTTGGTTTCAGGAGATCAGGGATAATGCTCACCAACGAATCCTTGACAGGATATTATAGTCTTTTGTTTAAAAGGACTCCGTAAGGCACTTGGTGCTGCGAGGTGTCTGATGGCCACTGCGGCAGTCGCTCTGGTTTCTTCTTGCGTGCTGATCTTCTTCCTCGTGGCTTGTGGTAAGTTTTGCTGGATCAGGGAGAGAGAGCTGTGTCCATTCACCAGTCAGTCCAAAAAGAGAGATTATGGCCCAGGCTTTCAAATATTACTGTTTCCTTTTCGCGCTCAAAACCCCTTACTAAAACGAATTCCTTTTTGAATGTAAATGACCCTTGCTCGTCCAATTGTCTAGTTTTTGGCGGGCTGCCAGTTCCGATGGTTTTTGCTTAGTGTTAATCGCTTTCCGATTTAAAACACGGCCTTATCTACGCGCCAAATCTTCACTCTATTGTCCTTCTGTTTGGCTGGCTTTTAAATCGGTTCTCTGGATACCTGGTTGATTGTTTTTTTTGATGGGATAATGGCTATGAAACTGTGTGATCGGTTTTATATTGTCATTGAATCGTTTTTAGATTATCAGCATCTTGTTTCCCCTGGGAATCTATATTTGAATGTGTTTGTGAGTTTTGCATTGTCTCAAACAATTCCCAGACAGCTTGATCCGTTCACTGACCGACACACCCCTCGCAGCTTGTCTGTGAAATAAAATGTCTCTCCCAACCTCAGGTTTTCTTCTTGTGATCTTTAGGTTTTTACATCAAATCACTTCACTGAGGTCCCATCATCCCAAGTTTGTATGAAAAGTCCAAAAATCACTCCCTTTAGGGCTGTGTTCGAGTTTCTGGGGGATTTTGCGAAGCCTACAGCAGAGAGGATCTGCCTACAAGCCTTGTGGGCAATTATTACAGAAATGTAAACATTAAAATTAATAATAACTGTCCGGGTGAGAGTATGTAAATTATGGGATATTTTGGCTCAGTTTAACGGTTGCTCTAAATGTGTTTCTTTTTGTAGATGAAGGTTGGCCGCCGAGACTGACTAATGGGGGAAGCCGCTGTGACGGGCGAGTGGAGATTTACTACAACCGCAGCTGGGGGAGAGTGCGGGACAACCTCTGGGACCTAAATGATGCCAACGTGGTCTGCAGACAGCTGGGCTGCGGCTCTGCGATAGCCGCTTATAACTCTTCAAAGTACGGAGAGAGTGAAGGGCCCGTGTGGGTGAATGATGTCCAGTGTGAAGGAAACGAGTCGCAGCTCCGGAACTGCAGCTCATTCACATGGAATCCTTCTCTGAATGACAGCATCGGCGTAGGGGTCCTGTGTTCAGGTGAACAAATGGTTCACTTTTACAGAACTATAAAGGGGAATATCTAATCTGCTGAGAAAAGTGGTCATATTGGTCACTTGTTCCTCGGTGTCTACACCAATTATTTGACTCGGGGTGAGAACAAAGCGAGAGGAAACGGGCTGACGTGAGAAACAAAGATAACTTAAATAAACACATAAAATGCTGCAGGAACTCAGCAGGTCAGGCAGCATCTGTGAAGAGAGAAACAGAGTTAACGTTTCAGGTCGATGACCTTTCGTCAGAACTGGAAAAAAACAGGAAATGGAACAGATTTTTAAGCAAGTGTAGAGGCTGGGAAATGGGAGAGGGGATGGAAGAATAAAAGGGAAGGTCTGTGGTAGGATAGAAGACGGAAGAGGCTAAGAGACATTAAGAGATATTCAAGGCAAAAGGAGATGGTAATGGGACAGGTTAAGAAACAAAGGATGTCTCTGGATGAAGTGTAAATTGCGCTGGCAAAATGAAAGACAGCTGCCATGTGGGGGAGAAAAAAAAGACAAAGAGTGTGGATAAAATATATATATATATATGATAGGGGCCGAGGTTATGATCTGAAATTGTTGAACTCTATGTTGAGCCCAGAAGGCTGTAAGGTGCCTAATCGAAAGATGAGGTGCTGTTCCTCGAGCTTACGCTGAGCTTCCATGGAACAATGCAAGAGGCCAAGGACGGTGAGGTCTGAGTGGGAGTGGAGCGGTGAATTAAAGTGACAGGCGACCGGAGGCTCGGGGTTCCCCTTACGGATTGAATGGAGGTGTAGCGCAAAGCGGTCACCCAATCTGCATTTGGCCTCCCCAATGCAGAGGAGACCACATCGTGAGCAGCGAATACAGTATACTAAATTGCAAGAAGTACAAGCAAATCGCTGTTTCACCTGGAAGGGGTGTTTGGGGCCCTGGACAGTGGGAAGGGGGGAGGTATAAGGGCATGTGTTGCATCTCCTGTGCTTGCACGGGAAGGTGCCGGGCGAAGGGGAATGGGTGTTGTGGGTGATAGAGGAGTGGACTAGGGTGTTGCAGAGGGAGCGGTCCCTACGGAATGCTGAAAGGGGAGGTGAGGGGAAGATGTGTTTGGTGGTGGGATCACGCTGGAGGTGGCGGAAATGGCGGAGGATGATCCGTTGAATGTGGAGGCCGGTGGGATGAAAGGTGAGGACATAGAAACATAGAAACATAGAATCTAGGAGCAGGAGTAGGCCATTCGGCCCGTCGAGCCTGCTCCACCATTCAATACGATCATGGCTGATCATCCAAATCCAGTACCCTGTCCCTGCTTTAATCCCCACAGTACACACATCCCACCCTACCCCCGTAACCCCACGTATTTAATTCCCCCTAACATATCCCATCCTATCCCCATAACCCCACATATTTAATCCCCCCCTAACACTAAGGGTCAATTTTTTATCATAGCCAAATCAACCTAACCCGCACATTTTTGGACTGTGGGAGGAAACCGGAGCACCCGGAGGAAACCCACGCAGACACGGGGAGAATGTGCAAACTCCACACAGACAGTCACCCAAGGTCAGATTCGAACCCGGGTCCCTGGCGCTGTGAGGCACCAGTGCTAACCACTATGCCACCGTGGTTACAAGGGGAACTCTGTCGTGGTTCCGGGAGGGAGAGGCAGGGGTGAGGGCAGAAGTGTGGGAGATAGAACAGACACGGTCAAGGGCTATGTCAACCACAGTGGAGGCGAATTTTCGGTGGAGGAAAAAGGAAGACATATCTAAAGCATTGGTATGGAATGTGGCATCGTCAGTGCAGATGCGGCAGAGACGGAGAAACTGGGAGAATGGAATAGAGGTGAAACTCCCCTTCCAGGTGAAACAGCGATTTACTTGTACTTCTTGCAATTTAGTATAACGTATTCGCTGCTCACGATGTGGTCTCCTCTACATTGGGGAGACCAAATGCAGATTGGGTGACCGCTTTGCGGAACACCTCCGTTCAGTCCGTAAGGGGGACCCTGAGCCTCCGGTCGCCTGTACTTTAATTCACCGCTCCACTCCCACTCAGACCTCACCGTCCTCGCCCTCTTGCATTGCTCCACGGAAGCTTAGCGTAAGCTCGAGGAACAGCACCTCCTCTTTCGATTAGGCACTTTACAGCCTTCTGGGCTAAACATAGGGTTCAACAATTTCAGATCATAACCTTGGCCTCTATCATATATATATATATATTTTATCCACACTCTTCGTCTTTTTTTTTCTCCCCCACATGGCAGCTGTCTTTCATTCTGCCAGCGCAATTTACACTTCATCTAGAGCCATCCTTTGTTTCTTAACCTGTCCCATTACCATCTCCTTTTGCCTTGAATATCTCTTAATGTCTCTTAACCTCTTCCGTCTTCTACCCTATCACAGACTTCCCTTTTGTTCTTTCATCACCTCCCCCCTCTCCCAGCCTCTACACTTGCTTAAAAATCTGTTCCATTTCCTGCTTTTTTCCAGTTCTGACGAAAGGTCATCGACCTGAAACGTTAACTCAGTTTTTCTCTTCACAGATGCTGCCCGACCTGCTGAGTTTCTCCAGCATTTACTGTTTTTATTCCAGATTTCCAGCATCTGCAGTATTTTCTTTTTGTAACAACGATAACTTGCATTGTTTTGTGCCTTTAACAAAGACAAACGTCGCAAGGCGTTGCACAAGAGCGCAATCAGGCCGAAAACTGACACAGAGCCAAGTAGATATTAGAGAGGGTGACTAAAAGCTTGGTTTGAAGGGTAGATTTCCAGAGGACGTCTTAAAGGTGAAGAGACGGAGATGTTTAGGGAGGGATTCCGTGGTTGCAAATCAGTTCCATTGTGCAGCATATAAGTGTAGAAAGATGTGCTGGAGTTGTACTGGAGTAGGTTTCATTATGCTGTGTATAAATGAAATGAATATGGGCTAAAGATAAATGAAATAGGAGATTAGAGTAAATGTCAAACAAGGTAACGAATACGGGTGACATAAACGAACATAGAACAGATGCAATTTTAGAACATGAGTATAAAATGACTGTTAAAAATAGAGGAAGTGAAACGATTAATAAAAACACATTCAAATGCCGGAACAACAATGTGCACAGCATTCGAAACAAAATGGGGCAACTGGAGACAATAAATCCTAGCAGCCAGATGTAGCAGGAATATCTGAAACATTTCTGTGCTGTGCATTCTATGTAATATGTAAGAGGAAACAGATGTTCTGTTGTTTAATTTCATTTACCTGTCACAGGCGCTTTTAAAGGGCAGACTTTTTCGGCTGGAGAAGGTAACATGGGTTGGAATGAGTGATGAGGTTAATGTGTATTGGAAGTATAATCCTCCTGTATTGTTCTCCAACAGAACACGTGCAGTTAAGGCTGTCCGACGGTGGAAGCCCATGTGCTGGGCGAGTGGAGGTTTATTACAATGGGACCTGGGGCTCAGTTTGTGATGATTCCTGGGACCTGGCCGACGCTAACGTGGTTTGCAAACAGCTGGGTTGCGGAAATGCATTGGACGTGGAACTTTCTGCTGCTTGTGGACGAGGCTCAGGCCCAGTTTGGTTGGATGAAATGAACTGTTCGGGTAACGAATCGTTTCTCTGGGAATGTGCCTCAGCACCGTGGGGTAACCACGACTGTTCTCATAAAGAAGATGTGAGGATGGTGTGTTCAGGTAAGGGCGCTTTCAACCTGCACATTTTCTGCAGTGTTATTCGCGAGGCATCAAACGGGAGATATTACATAGAATTACATAGAATTACAGCTCAGAAACAGGTCATTCGGCCCAACTGGTCTGTGTGGTGTTCATGCAGCAGACGAGCATCCTCCCACCCTACTTCATCTAACCCTATCTGCAATCCTCTATTTATTTCTCCCTCGTGTACTTATCTAGCTTCACCTTAAAGGTATCTGTGCCAATCGCCTCAACTATTCCATGCGGTCCAAGTCTCAACTTCTAATCACTCGCTGGGTAAAGAAGATTCTCCTGAATTCCCTATTGGATTTATTGATGACTATCTTATATTTATGATCCTTAGCTTTGGTCTCCGCCACTTTTAGTGATTAGTGAATCTGTATCCCTCGATCCATTTGCTCAACTACCCCATTTAGACTCTTATTTTACAACATAAGAATATAAGAAACAGGAGCAGGAGTGGGCCAATCGGCCCCTCGAGCCTGCTCCGCCATTCAGTAAGATCATGGTTGATACAATCTTGGCCTCAACACCATTTTCCTGCTCTCTCCCCATAGCCCTTGACTCCCTTGTAGTTCAAATGTCTGTCAATCTCCGCCTTGAATATATTCAATGACTCCGCCTCCACAGCGCTATGGGGTAGAGAAGTCCAAAGATTCACGACCCTCTGAGAGAAGAAATTCCTCCTCATCTCCGTGTTAAATGGGCGACCCCTTATTCTGAAACTATGCCCCCTAGTTCTAGATACCCCCTCTAGGGGAAACATCCTCTCAGCATCCACCCTGTCAAGCCCCCTCAGGATCTTATATGTTTCAATAAGATCACCTCTCATTCTTCTAAACTCCAATGACTATAGGCCCAACCTGCTCAACCTTTCATCATACGTCAACCCCTTCATCCCAGGAATCAACCTAGTGAACCTTCTCTGCACTGCCTCCAATGCAAGTATATCCTTCCTTAAATATGGAGACCAAAACTGTATGCAGTACTCCAGGTGCGGTCTCACCAGTGCCCTGCAACGTTGCATCAAAACTCCCCATTTTTATACTGCATAACCCTTGCAAAAAAGGCCAACATTCCATTAGTCTTCCTAATTACTTGCTGTACCTGCACGCTAATTTTTTGTGCTTCATGTACTAGGACCCCCAGATCCCTTTGTACCGCAGCATTTTGCAGTCTCACTCCATTTAAATAATAATTTGCTTTTTCATTCTTCCTTCCAAAGTGGATAACCTCACATTTTCCCACATTATACTCCATCTGCCAAATTTTTGCCCACTGACTTAACCTATCTATCTCCCTTTGCAGATTCTCTCTGTGTCCTCCTCACAACTTGCTAACCCACCTATCTATGCATCATTTGCAAATCAACAGTACACTCGGTCTCTTCATCCAAGTCATTAATATAGATTGTAAATAGTTGAGGCTCCAGCACTGATCCCTGTGGCACCCCACTAGTTGCGGATTGCCAACCGGAAAATGGCCCATTTATCCCGACTCTCTGTTTTCTGTTAGTTAGCCAATCCCCTATCCATGCCAATATATTACTCCCAACCCCATGCGCTCTTATCTTGTGCAGTAACCTTTTGTGAGGCAGCTTATTGAATGCCTTCTGGAAATCCAAATACACTACATCTACTGCTTCCCCTTTATCCACCCTGTTTGTTACATCCTCAAAGAACTCCAGCACATTTGTCAAACACGATTTCCCTTTCATAAAACCATATTGACTCTGCTTGATTGTCTTATGATTTACTAAATGTCATGCTATTACTTCCTTAATAATGGATTCCAGCATTTTCCCAATGACAGATGTTAGGCTAACTAGCCTATAGTTTCCTGCTTTCTGTTTCCCTCCTTTCTTGAATAGTGGCGTTACATTTGCGGTTTTCCAATCCGCTGGGACCCCTCCAGAATCCAGGGAATTTTGGTAGATTACAACCAACGCATCCACTATCTCTGCAGCTACTTCTTTTAAGCCCCGAGGATGCAGGCCATCAGGTCCAGCGGACTTGTCGGCCTTTAGCCCCATTAGTCTGCCTAGAACATTTCTCCAGTGATAGGGGTTGTTTTAAGTTCCTCCCTCCTTATAGCCCCTTGATTATCTATTATCATTGGGATGTTTTTAGTGTGTTCTACTGTGAAGACCGATCAAAAATAACTGTTTAGAGTCTCTGCCATTTCTCTATTTCCCATTATTAATTCCCCAGTCTCATCCTCTAAGGGACCAACGTTTATTTTAACTACTCTCTTCCTTTTTATATACCTGTAGAAGCTCTTATATTATTTGCTAGTTTGCTCTCATACTCTATCTCCTCCCAAGGATTATGTGGCCTACTTATTCCTCCTACCAAAATGCAACACTTCACACTTACCTATATTAAAATAATTTGCCAATAACATGCCCATTCTGCCCGTTTATTAATTTCTTCTTGTATTTTGTTGCAGTCTTCCTCAGTATTAACCAAACCCCCCAATTTGCTGTCACCTGTAAATTTTGAAATTCTACTTCCGATTCCCAAGCCCAATTCGTTAATGTAAATGATGAGTAGCAGTGGCCCCAACACCGATTCCTGTGGATTCCCACCTGCCGCCAGTCTGAGTAACTACATTTAATCCCGAATTTATGTTTTCTGTTTAGTATCCAGCTAGATATCCATTCTGCTACTTGTCCACTGACTCCACATGCTCTGGCCTTAGTCATGACTCTACAATGTGGTACCTTATTGAAGGCGTTTTGAAAATCCACGCATATTACTCCTCAGGCTTTAGCCTCTTCTACTCTTTCTGTAACTTCTTCAAAGAATTCTACAGCGTTGGTCAAGCATGTACTTTCCTTTTGAAATCGGTGTTGACTCTTCTTTCACATATGTTCGGAATGTAGATGTATTTCCAGTACATTTCTGAAATAATTACCGACACGAGTGAACACAACCGGTGCAACATGTGTTGTGCAGTATGAACACACGACGAGTTATCAACCGAACCACCTGCATGTTTTTTTGTTTTATTGGCAGAGCACAAAGAGATGCGGCTGGTGAATGGGAAGCATCGCTGTGAGGGAAGAGTGGAAGTGTTCTACAATGGCACCTGGGGAACAGTGTGTTCGGATAAGCTGGATGGAAATGATGCAGATGTAATCTGTAAGCAGTTACAGTGCGGCCCCCTCATATCTATTGAATATAACACTCGGTTATTCGGAGCAGGATCCGGAACCATTTGGCTCGATGAGCTGGAATGTAATTCACACGAGTCGACCCTTTGGCAGTGTCAGTCAAACCCGTGGGGTGAACACAACTGTCATCACAGTGAGGATGCAGGTGTAATTTGTTCAGGTAACACAAGGAACCTCTCAATGTGCGGGTGTCATTTCAAACATTGATGTCCAATGCAGTCAGCATATTTCTCTTCTCAATAGAAGCCAAAGTGCCGGAGAGATCCCACATTTCAAGGGTCTGCGTTCGAGAATCTGGTTCTAAACATGGACATTCACCAGGTGCTTCCTCCTCTTCAGTGTACCAACTATCTGACTTGTATTTCAGGCTTGTACAAAATAAATAACAATAAATGATTCACTTTGATAGACTCGGGACAACCGTTGCGCCTGGTTGGAGGCAACACCAGCTGCTCCGGGAGAGTGGAGATATTGTCCAATAACAGCTGGGGCACGGTGTGTGATGACTCCTGGGATATGGCCGATGCCAATGTTGTCTGCAGACAGCTGGGTTGCGGCCCCGCTCTATTGGCCGCAGGAGGGGCAGCAATTGCCCAGGGTGACGGTCTTATCTGGCTGGATGAGGTGAAGTGCACCGGAAGTGAATCCTTTCTGTCCGACTGTCGTTCCTCACCGCCAGGTCAACATGACTGTGATCACAAGGAAGATGCCAGTGTGATTTGTTCCGGTAAGTGTCGCAGGGGGTTTCCTCGTTCTGTGAACATGACTCATGGATTTCGGAAAAAAAAGAACAACGTTTCTTTTTTAAGTTAAAATCCTAATGTTTGAAGTTTATGAAATGTTTGTACAATATATTCCACAGGACTCGATTTGCCTCCTACTGCTTCTCCGTCCACACCTGCAGGTACTTACCATAATTAGTACCATTATTAGTATTAATGTTAGAGTCCGTATTAGTGGTATTGGTATTATTGACATTTTCCTGTTTTTTTTTAATTTCTGAAGATAATGTGAGCGGTTTTAAATTGACTGGAACATTTTTTAAAATACATGGCGGACTATGTCTGTGTTAAATCTTTCTGTTATCCTGTGATTAGGACAGGGTGGTAAAACCACCTCCAACCCTGTTGCCGTCTGCATAACCCTCGGAGTCCTTCTAATCTGTGAGCTGATCGCACTGATGGCGGTAATACAGAGAAAGTCAACAAGAAGAGGTGAGGCTCAAATCTTTCCATTGAACTAAAACTTGATCTCAGATGCTTCATATCCTGGCGGGTCTGCAGGTCATTGCACATTTCTATAGGACCTACATTGGTTCCTGGTTAAGCAGCGCCTCGATTTCAAAATTCTTATCCTTTTTTTCAAATCCCTCAATGTCCTCGCCCCTCCCTATCTGTGTAATCTCCTCCAGCCCCACAACTCCCCAAGATACCTGCACTCCTCTAATTCTGCCCTTTTGAGAATCCCTGATTATAATCGCTCACCCATTGGTGGCAGTGCATTCTGCTGCCTGGGCACTCAACTCTGGAAATCCCACCCTAAACCTCTCCATCTCACTTTCATCCTTTAAGACGCTCCTTAAAACCTACCTCTTTGACCAAGCTTTTGGTCACCTGCCCTAATTTCTCCTTATGTGACTCGGTGTCAAATTTTTTGTCTTATGTCTCCTGTGAAGCGGCTTGGGTCGTTTTACTGCCTTAAAGGCGCTATATAAATATAAGCTGTTGTTGTTGTTGAGTGTCACGTGGTCTTGTTAGAAAGAAATCTGAATCCGCTTTTGGCGAATTGTTCCATTCAATGTGCTGCCCGAATTAGTAAAATGGGACATTTAAAATGGAGAGTTATTTAAAGTGTCCACATTCACTGTCCCAGTTCATCAGCCGGTACATGAGATTCCAGAAGAATTTACTTGCTGCAACAATGGGACAGAAAGTTTATTGAACTGTTTGGGCTGTGCGCTCAGTTATTTATTGGTCTGTTATTCTTCCTTTATCCATTGGGTATCCGTTCCACCCCTTCAGTTTCTGGGTCCGGATGCCCAATCTCGAACTCTCTGACCGGGTTCTGTCCACCATTTTGAGAGGTGACAGTTTTATAGGACTTTCTGCATTCTCCGGTGATTATTCTACATCCCAACACAACTATTCCACTCATATCTCACCCACCCAACACACTCCTGCTCTGTGTACACAGCAAGGCTCCTCTCACACTGACGGGACATGCCAAAGAACCATCAGCTCCTCACTCGCGCTTCCAAACTGATGCTGTCCGCAAGATCAGTCAACTTCACCCAGCTTCACTTCAGCTGAACTCCCCGTGTGGCCCCGTAACCGAGCGATCAACTGGAGTTCATTTCTCCTGATGCCCCCTCATTCCGTCTTCCCGAGGTCAATACAACTGGCCGCAGTCTGCTGGAGGTGAACATGTGTCTATACAGAGACACAGACACACACACGGAATCACACACACAACTAAACTCCTCCACATTCACGCTAACTGATTCTGGCCCTTGACTATCACTATATCTGTTATTTGGATTTATTCGCAGATGAATTCCTGTGAAACGCGCGTGGAGTGAATCAAAATGTTAATCTCCCCGCCCTCCCTCCAACAGGTGCTGTCACTCGCGGCAGGGAGTCACCTGCTGGTTTGTACCAAGCAATTTATGAAGAGATTGAGAATATTCCACCCGGCGAGGATTCCGCTCAGACCCAGGGTTCAGGTCTGTATTTTCCGTTTGATACCGAATCTTCACTGGACAAATGTCGCCTCCCCTTAAATACCTCTTTTAATGGTCAATGTACTGACTGGACACGGTCAGCAGTCCGCTCACTGTCCCCATGTGAAGGAGTCCTATCACAGTGAGAGTGTCTCTGTGTCCGTGTGTATAGTGAGACCAGCAATGGTTTGGGAAGATTCCCACTGGTCGGAGTTGCTCAAAGAGCGGGTTTTCGGTTTGGTTGTTAATAGCGAGCAGAGTCGCTGTTTCATTTCCCAGCCGGCTCCACACGGACTCCCTCAGATATCTGAGCCCAGGAATAATAAACCAATCGGCTGATTGTATTCTTTTATTTTATATTCACTCAAACGTCAACTGAATTCATAGATGGATACAAAAGTATGGAGGTTATGCTTCATTTATACAGGGTATTGGTGAGACCACATCTGGAGTACTGTGTCGAGTATTGGTCTCCTTATTTAAGGAAGGATGTAAATGCGTTGGAAGGTTTAGAGAAGGTTTACTAGACTAATACCTGGAATGGGCGGGTTGTCTTATGAGGAAAGGTTGGACAGGCTAGGCTTGTGTCCGCTGGAGTTTAGAAGAGTAAGAGGTGATTTGATTGAAACATATAAGATCCTGAGTGGTCTTGACAAGGTGGATGTGGAGGGGATGATTCCTCTTGTGGGTGAATCTAGAACTAGGGGTCACTGTTTAAAACAGAGATGAAGAGAATTTTTTTTCTCATAGAGGGTCGTGAGACTTTGGAACTCTCTTCCTCAGAGGGCGGTGGAAGCTGAGTCTTTGAATATTTTTAAGGTAGAGGTAGATAGATTTTTGATAAACAAAGGGGTGAAAGGTTATGGGGCTAGGCGGGAATGTGGAGTAATCAGATCAGCCATGGGCTTATTGATTGGTGGAGCAGGCTCGAGGGGCCGAGTGGCCTACTCCTGCTCCTAATTCGTATGTTTGTATGTATGTTCGTATGATTGAAACCATCTTCATTCCTTCACTTATCACCTTTCCTTTATAATATTGGCCTCAAAATTGCGGTCGGAGGCTTGCCGCGGGTGAACGCCTCAGACCTTTGGTCTGTTCCGCTCCTGGGCCTGCCGGCGTCCGCCTGCGTAAAGGTTCCATATCCCAGGGGCGCAAGCGGTTCGCAAGCGTCCGTGGGATCACGTGGGCATTCCTAATTTGTTAATGGGGATTCCATTTCAGTACGGAATCCCCGTAAGCATAATGGCCCAGATTTCCCGCGGCCTATGACGGAGTAAGTGTGTACCCAGCCGTAACTTCCCCACGCGTTCCGGGTTTCCACGTGCGATTCGCCTGCGCCAAAGTTTCAGCTCGGCAGATCCACCGCTCCCCGGAAATGGACATTCGCTGGCGGAGAGTTGGGCTATTTGCCAAACTACTGCCCAGCAAATGGTCGTGAAACTCTTACACCTGGTAAAAGCAGGGGTAAGGACTCCTTTTAACAGCGTAAGAGTTTAAATGAATATTAAACTATATATATTTTTAATTATTTAAACATAAACCACGTTTAAATTTAGTTTAGGTTATATTTAGCCCCTTTTAAAAGTTTAAATTTTTTTTTTAATTAAACTTTTGTTTTAAATATTTAACTAAATTGTATTTTAATTAATTTTGAACGTGTAATTTTTTTTTATTTAACTGGTGTGTAATTGTCTTTTTTAGGGGATTCCTATTCATGCTTATGGTGATTCTGTCCGTAAATCCTCCTGAACAGAAAGGCGTTCCGCCTTTTTAATTAGTTGGGATGGCTCACGTGATCCCAGAGGCGCTCACGAACCACGTGCGCCTGAAACACATGGGCCTTTACGCCGGTGTGGGCGGAGAGGCCCAGGAGCTCAAGTGTCCGAACCGATGAGACCATCAGGTCGGTTCGTACTTTTCTTGCGGTTCGGAGGCATTCGCCCGCGGGAAGCCTCCGTCCACAAATTGAAAGCGCAGTTTCACACCACTTAATTGAAAATAAATAATCACAGGTTCCAAATTGGTTAAAATTCAATTTAATTTAACATTTAAAACAAAAATTTATTTTTTGTAGAATAAATGTAAACATTTTTAAATTGTCCAAAAATAACCTAAACTAACTTTAAAGATTTAAATACCCTTACGCTGGTAAAAGTAGGCCTTATCGCTGCTTTTACCAGGCATAAGGGTTTCGTGGGCAATCGTTGGGCAGTAGTTGGGCAAATAGTCCAACTCCGCACCAGTGAATGTTAATTTCCTGCGGATTCGAACGATCTGTTAAACAGAATCTGGACAGATTGCAAGTTCTGGGTTGTCGCTCATCACATGCGGAACCCCGGAACTTACGGGGCACTTACGATGGCGTGTGTACGCCGTCATAGGCCGCGGAAAATCCGGGCCGGTGTGTTAGCTGATCTTGGAGTCTCTGTCAATAACATTTCATTTTATTCCCTTTAATCAATCCCATAAATACTCGCTGCTTTTATGAGGCGATAGCCGCATTGTCCCAGATTCCATTTCTCTCGGTGACTGGATTCCTGTATCTGGAACACGTTCCTCGCAAGAAATCCCTACCTGTGATTGGTTGTTTCTATCCGACCTATTCTAGTAGGTTGTCTTCTGATATATAACATTAATTTACAAATTGTGCTTTACGATATTAGAGCAATAACGCTGATCGAATCGATGAAACCTTCGTCTTGGGCTATTTTTAGAGATGGATTTAACCATTAACATAAATCACTCGGTTAAAAAAACATATGGATGAACGATTCGGATATTGTCCTCCTTGCACTATTTTCTGGCCCATGTATGGGGCGGGGGTTCAATTTTTGCAGTCACCGCCGGCGGTTTTAGAGTCTCCGAAAATGAAAGAGACGGCGGGAGGATGGGGGGCGGGAAATCATGATCAGGAAACCCCGTTCACTCTCTCTGTACTAACCAACTATGTTATACACTATTTTTCCTGCTCTGATACCTGAGATATTACCTGTACTGATGGGCTGTACTGTATATTATTGTGTCTGACCGCTGGGAGGGCGGTCATTTATGGTCCATCCGTAGTTTCCCTGATAAGGTGGTGGGCCTTCCTCTTGAACCACTGCAGTCCTTGTGGTGAATGATTTCCCACAATGGTGTCAGTTACCAAATTCCAGGACATTGTCTCAGGGATGATGAAGCTATTGGGCTGGAAATTGCGGTCGGAGGCTTCCCGAAGGCGAATGCGTCTGAACCACAGGTAAATTCCGCACCTACCTGGTGTCTCTGGACCTTCCGACACTTGTGCTCCTGGGCCTCCAGGCATATGCCTGTGTAAAGGCCCACGTATCCCAGGAGCACAAGCGGTGCGCAAGCGTCCCTGGGATCACGTGGGCCGGCCCAACTAATCACAAAGGGGGATTCTTATTATGATTATGAAGATTCAATTTAAAGAAAGAAATACTTGCCTTGATATAGCGCCTTTCACGACCACCGGACGTCTTAAAGCGCTTTACAGCCAATACTTTTGGAGGTTAGTCATTGTTGTAATGTGGGAAATGCGGCAGCCAGGTTGCGCACAGCAAGCTCCCACAACAGCAATGTGATAATGACTGGATAATCTGTTCTTGTTATGTTGATTGAGGGGCAAATATTTACGCTCGGAATCCACATAAGCATAAAAGGAATCCCCTAAAAATTACATTTTAAAAACAATGTAATAAAAATAAATCATCACATGTTCAAAATTAATTCAAATATAATTTAATTAAACATTTAAAACGAAATTTAAAAAAAAATGAAGTTAAATTTTTTCAAAGGGCAAAAAATAACGTAAACTAATGTTAAAAGTTTTTGTATGTTTAAATCATTTAAATAGATTTATTTTACTATGTATGTAAACGCTTACACTGGTACAAGAAGGCCTGTCAAACAGAATCTTGACAGATTGTAAGTTCAGGGTTTTTGTGCATGTGCATCACATGTGGAAACACTGAACTTGTGGGGCACTTATGATCATGTACGCTGTGCGTATGCGGTCATCGGCCCCGGAAAATCCGGGCCATTACGTTGTCTGCTCCGATGTCCTGAAAAATCTCTCCAATAACCATCCATAATTTGGAGATGCCAGCGTTGGACTGGGGTGGACAAAAATGAGAAGTCGCACAACACCAGGTTATAGTCCAACAGATTTATTTAATTTTACAAGCTTTCGAAGCAGTTCGCTCCTTCGTCAGGTAAGTTAGCAATGAGAGAATCTCCCAGAATTCACAATTTAAACCCAGACAAAATCTATTCACATTATTCCCTACAACAAAGAGCACAGCCAAGACAATGAGACAATAATAGGGACACATCTCATTGTCTTGGCTGTGCTCTTTGTTGCAGGGAATAATGTGAATAGATTTTGTCTGGGTTTAAATTGTGAATTCTGGGAGATTCTCTCATTGCTAACTTACCTGACGAAGGAGCGAACTGCTTCGAAAGCTTGTAAAATTAAATAAATCTGTTGATCCATAATTTGTGTTTGACAGTTTCGGGCTCAATTGACTCCCTCAATCAGATTGAATATTACACCAGTGACCTTTTGGGTGACACAGACCCGGGATCAGGAAATCCTGAAGGGAACTCCTCCAGTATTCAAGGTGGGTACATTTTTAATTCCCATGATCTCATTTTTGAACGGCACACTTTCTACTGGCTAAAACCAACAACTAAGATAACAGAGCTTATTAGCCGATAAATGACACTGCCAAGGACCCGTTGTAGCAGACAGTGATTTTAGTTACCAAATATAGCAGAAATAATTTAAATTTGAAAAAAATCATGTAATTTCCCCCAATGGAATAATGGATTTTTTTTTCGTTCCTGGATTCGCTGGAAAGGCCAGCATTTATTGCCCATCCCTAATTGCGCTTGAGAAGGTGGTGGTGAGACGCCTTCTTGAACCGCTGGAGTCCCTGTGGTGAGGGTACTCCCACAGTGCTGTTAGGGAAGGATTTCCAGGATTTTGTCCAAAGGACGATGAAGGAATGTCGATATACTTCCATGTCAGGATGGTTTGCAACTTGGAGGGGAACTTGCAGGTGATGGTGGTCCCAGGTGCCTGCTCGCCTTGTCCTTCTAGGTGGTAGAGGTTGCGGGTTTGGGAGGTGCTGCTGAAGAAGCCTTGGCGAGTTGATGCAGTGCATCTTGTCGATGGTGCACACTGGAGCCGCGGTACGCCAGAGGTGGAGGGAGTGAATATTTAAGGTGGTAGATGGGGTGCCAATCAAGCGGGCTGCATTATCCTCGATGGTGTGGAGCTTCTTGAGTGTTGTAGGAGCTGCACTTATCCAGGCAAGGTGAGAGTATTCCATCACACTCCTGACTTGTGCCTTGTAGATGGTGGAAAGACTTTGGCGGCTCAGGAAATGAGACACTCGCAGCAGAAGTACCAGCCTCTGATCTGCTCTTCTAGCCATAGTATTTATCTGACTGGTCAATGGTGACACCTTCCATTACTTTGCTGTTGATTGAGAGTAGACTGATGGGACGGTAATTGACTGGATTGGATTTGTCCTTTTTGTGAACAGGTCATACCTGGGCAGTTTTCCACATTGTCGGGTAAATGCCAGTGTTGTTGCTGTACTGGGACAGTTTGGCTAGAGGTGCGGCTAGTTCTGGAGCACAGGTCTTCAGCCGGGATGTTGTTAGAGCCCATAGCCTGTGCTGTATCCATTGCGCTCAGCCGTTTCTTGATATCACGTGGAGTGAATCGAATTGGCTGAAGACTGGCTTCTGTGATGGTGGGGACCTGAGGAGGAGGCCGATATGGATCATCCACACGGCATTTCTGGCTGAAGATTATTGCAAATGCTTCAGCCTTGTCTTTTGCACTCACGTGCTGGGCTCCACCATCATTGGGGATGGGGATATTGATGGAGCCTCCTCCTCTCCTTAGTTCTTTAATTATCCACCACCATTCACTACTGGATGTGATAGGACTGCTGAGCTTTGATCTGAACCATTGATTCTGTAAATTCTGTACCCTTGCTGCACTCAGTGCTTCTTCCCAGTGGTCTTCAACATGGAGGAGTACTGATTCAGCAGCTGAGGGAGGGCGGTAGGTGGTAATCATCAGCAGGTTTCCTTCCCCGTGTCGCACCTGAAGCCATAGACTTCATGGTTCTGGAGTCAATGTTCAACACTCCCATTGCCACTCCGTCACTACTGTATAGCACTGTACCGCCACTCCTGGTGTGACTGTCCTTCCGGTGAGACAGAACATACCCAGAGATGGTGATGGTGGTGTCTGGGACATTGGCTGAAAGGTATGATTCTGTAAGTATCACTATGTCAGGTTTTTGCTTGCTAGTCTGTGGGACAGCTCTCCCAATTTTGGCATAATTCCCCAGATGTTAGTGAGGAGGACTTTGAAGGGTCGACTGGGCTGGGTGTGCCACTGTCGTGTCGAAGGGGGATCATGATCAGGAAACAGTGCTCACTCTCTCTGTACTTACCGACTATGTTGTACACTATTTTCTCTGCTCTCATACCTGTGATATTGGCTGTACTAATGGATTGTACATTATTGTCTCTGACTGCTGGGAGGACCGACATTTATGGTCCATCCCTAGTTGCCCTGATAAGGTACTGGTGAGTCTTCCTCTGAACCACTGCAGTCCTTGTAGTGAATGATCTCCCACAATGGTGTCAGTTACCAAATTCCAGGATTTTATCACTGGGGCGATGAAGGTATTATGTTGTCTGCTCCTATGTGCAAATCAATCTCTCCAATAACCATCCATTTGTTGTGTTTGACAGTTTCGGGTTCCATTGACTCCCTCAATCAGATCGAATATTACACCAGTGACGTTTTGGGTGACACTGATCTCGGATCAGAAAATCCTGAAGGGAACTCCTCCAGTATTCAGGGTGGGTACATTTTCACTTCCTACAATCTCTTTTTTGGACTTCACGCACTCTACTACCTGAAACCAACAACTAAAGACATCAGAACTTACTCGTCGCAAAATGACACTGACGAGGATCCGTAGTACTGGACAATGATTTTAGTCACAAAATATTGTGAAAATACTTTGGATTTGAAGTAAAATCAAATCGATTTCCCCCAACGGTAGAATGGAAGGAAACATTCAGTTCATTGTGTTTCCTCACACGGCTCTATGGGCGGTGAAATGTGAAATGTGTGTGCATTTTGGGTGGGTGATTCAGTGGGATATGTGCGGCTTTAAAACGGAGACAAAATTACCTCGACACGACACGGTCCAATCATTCCCCAGCTAGTCCCACTTCAACCGAAGATCACATTGGTCCACTCTCCCGCCCCGCAAGGCCCGGATAGATTGACTTATAATAATATCATTCTGAGTACTCAGTGCTGGCATTTGGTTTCAGTGGAAATCTCCATTTCCTCCCAGGTCCGGTTCCGGCCGATTATGACGATGTTGAGAATGGAGTCACTGACACTCAGGGCGGTCACTTTCTGCTGGACGGTGGACCTGATGATCTCCTCACACTCAGAAGTGCCGGCGGTGATCTCTCCACTCTCGGTAAGTTACATCTCTGACATTTCCACAGTCACCAGCCTTCTGTGCAGGAATGGACTGGCGCTGTTTTAAATTCCCTTCCAATCGGCGGTGACACAGAGCGATGGTTCATGTTGTGATTACAGGAAAAGAAGTGTTTTAGAAAAGAGATGTTCTTGGAAAGAGATCCTGATGCTGTTCAGTGTGGATTATCTTCCTTATTAATACTCGCACCAGGAATCATTCCAGTGCTCAAACTGAACCGCCGGATTCTCGGATATTAGTTGCACCTCGTCTGCTGTCACCCAGCGGTCAAACACAGCACGGGGGTGTGGGTAGAAAACAATTCTCTTCCACTCACAAATCAACAAAGTCCAAAGTTCACCAAATTGAGAGATGTATGTGACCCACACTGATCCCGGTTTTACCGCCATCATTAATCCATAATCGGTCTCTCCCACAGTGTACAGCTCTCAGACCCGCACTGATCCCGGTTTACCGGTTCCAACCACTCCTGGTAACAATGACCATGTTCACTGTGACACGTTCACAACCCCGGACATTCCGCCACCGATGGGCAGTGACTGTGTGGTTCAAAATGTTACATCTAGGTTAAGCCGGTAAGAGCAATGTTTTATTATCTGTTGCATTTTTTGTGCCCCAGTGCTGGGGGAGTGTCCAGTCCCGGGTGGATTCTACTGTGTGACAATGGGCAGTGTGTTCAACCGTTAGTGATACTCCAACGATCAGAGAGAACATGCTGTGTATTTACTGTTGAAATAAATACCCTATTAAACTGCCTGTAATTAATTCAATCCTGTGATTGTGTTTAATGGCAAATGATACTGAAACTTTCAGAGAGAACATGTTGTTTATTTATTATTTAAATAAAAGGCTGATTGAAGTGAAATATCGGGGACAATATTCTGAGTCGTGAAAGAAGACTACATTTGATTGTATCGTGTGTTGGTGGGAATTGTTTAATCCTCTCTCTCTCTCTCAAGGTGTTTGTTTCTTCCTTTCAGGTAAAAATCAGCGGAAAATCCCGGATGCGATGTCCCGGGACGTGTCACACAGTTGCGGGAAATATTCTGTGTTAAATCTGAGAGAATGTCCATTAACTTTTCCAACAGTGTGAACATGCTTAATATGCTTTTCTTCACGATATAATCATCACTTTATTTTAATCAATCGCCATGTTAATTTGTTTTGAAATAAATAGATATATCTTTTATCTATATTTTGGCTGCTTTCTGCATAATTAAAAATGATAAAACAGAAAGAATGTATTTCGGATCATTGCTCTGTCTATATTAATACTGTAAGACACTGCTCTGCGTGAATTAATCAACACTGTAACAGAGATTAAGAACCTATGTCATAGAGTCATGGAGTCACATGTTTATTGATGAAGGGTTTATATGAACTTCATTTCGCAGCCGCTTCACTTTTTCATACTCCATTTAAGAGGGTTCAGAACCAGCAGGGGATCTAATGAATGGTCTGAAATAACAACAGAAAACGCTGGAAAAACTCAGCAGGCCAGGCAGCATCCGTGGAGAGAGAAAGAGAGTTAACGTTTCAGGTCGATGACCTTTCGTCAGAACTGTGAAGAGCCGGAAATCAAATAGATTTAAGGCCAGAGTAAAGCTGGGAAAAGGGGGAGGGGATAAAAGAACAAAGGGGGAGATGAAGAGACATTAAGAGATATGCAAGGCTAGAGGTGGTGTTAATGTGACAGATTAAGGCTGAAAGAAGTGTGAAATCCACTGGCAGAATGAAGGACAGCTGCCAGCTTCTAGGAGGAAAAAAAAGGTGGGGGGGGGCAATCAAAAGGGTGGAAAAATAAAATATAAATGTGATTGGAGCTGAGGTTATGATCTAAAATTGTTGAACTCGATATTGAGTCCAGAGGGCTGTAGCGTGCCTAAACGAAAGATGAGGTGCTGTTCCTCGAGCTTACGCTGCGCTTCCGTGGAACAGTGTAATGGTCTGTCTGTTTTATCTCCCTTTATTGTAACTGCTCCCTTAACCGCATATATTCGATGTACAGAGACTGCTGCAGTCTCATAATGGAAGTGGTGATGTGCATAGCGTTTAAAAATTAGAAATGCATTTATTAAATATTTTATTTGAAATTTTTGCCTTTGTCGATGTTAATTTCTTTATTACGTCTCATTTAGTAAACATACACCAATTCCTAGATACAGCACAATGTTGTTTTACTGCACTCCACCTATCCCTGGGGGTTCGGAGTATGGCGGGAGACCAGGAGAATCTGATCAGAGTTTCACGGCCACTGTTTTTGGACTTTAATTCTGAAAGCTAAATATTTCAGTTATTCAGACGCAGAGAGCAAACCATCAATCAGCAAAACGACTGTACCGTGCAGTATCCGTCAGCAGGTGGAGGTGCTTATTCCATCAGTATCACCACTGCAATGGCAAGTATCTACCAGCAGAGGGCGAAATAAAAACAGAACGTGCTGGAACCACTCAGCAGGTCAGGCAGCATCTGTGGAAAGAGAAACAGTTAACGTTTCATGTCAGTGATATCTTCAGAAATCTAAAATGTTAGAGATTAACCGCTTTTATGAAATAAAGAGCCAGGGAAAAGGGGGCATGAAAAGATCAAAAGGCTGAAGGTCTGTGATAGGATGGAGGGCAGGATTGATTCAGTGAATCCACGCTTCACTCACTCTGATCTATGTCCCTGTGAACTTGCAGCGCTCCATTCTCTCAGGTCCAAACCTGACTTTATCATTACATCTGCTGATAAGGGAGTCGCTGTTGTTCTTTGACGAAACGACCTCTAACTTGTGGAGTCTAAACATAAACTCTCTGACATCTCCTCCTCCCTCCCCCGCACCATGACCCCACCACCGACCGTCAAGTCATCATTTCCCAGACTGTCACTGACCTCAACTCCTCTGGAGATCTTCACCCCACGGCCTCCAACCTCATAGTCCATTAACCTCGCACAGCCCCTGCCACCTCCTTCCAAACATCCACGAACAGGACCACGCCGGTAGACCAATCATGTCAACCTGTTACTGCCCCACGGAACATATTTCATCCTATCTCAACTATAAGTGTTCTCCCCTTGTCTAATCTCTTCCGACGCCATCCTCCATTTTAACCATTCCAGTTTCTTGGCCATAGCCATCTCCTTTTCACAGTAGACGCCCAGTCCTTCTACAATCTAATCCCCACCAGGACATTCAGGCCCCTACACCTCCATCGCCTACCAGGTTTTCCAGTTCCTTTATATCTCCATCTCTCATCATGACGTCCAGTCCCTCTACACCTCCATCCCTTAGAAGGATGTCCAGTGCCTCTGCATCTCCATTTTTCACCGGGCCGTCCAGTCCCTCTATACCTCCACAACACCAGGATGGCCTGCGGGCCCTGCGCTTCTTCCATGCATGGCGGCCCAACCATGGTAAAAAATCACGGGATTGGGGGTAATATTCTGGCATGGATAGAGGATTGGCTATCTAACAGAAAGCAAAGAGTTGGGATAAATGGTTCATTCTCAGACTGGCAATCAGTAACTAGTGGTGTTCCACAGGGGTCAGTGCTGGGTCCCCAACTCTTCACAATCTATATTAACGATTTGGAGGAAGGGACCAAGTGTAACATATCAAAATTTGCAGATGATACAAAGATGGGAGGGAAAGTAGTGAGTGAGGAGGACATAAAAAACCTGCAAGGGGACATAGACAGGCTAAGTAAGTGGGCAGAGATTTGGCAGATGGAATACAACACTGGAAAGTGTGAGGTGATGCACTTTGGCAGGAAAAATCCTAGAGCAATTTATTATCTTAATGGCAAGAAACTGGAGAGTACTGAAGTGCAAAGGGATCTGGGGGTACTGGTGCACGAAACTCAAAAGGTTAGTATGCAGGTGCAGCAAGTGATTAAGAAGGCAAATGGAATGTTGGCTTTCATTGCTAGGGGGATAGAATATAAAAATAGGGAGGTATTGCTTCAGTTGTACAAGGTATTGGTGAGACCGCACCTGGAATACTGCATACAGTTTTGGTGTCCTTACTTAAGGAAAGACATCCTTGCTCTCGAGGCAGTGCAAAAAAGGTTCACTCGGTTAATCCCGGGGATGAGGGGGTGGTCATATGAGGAGAGGTTGGGTAGATTGGGACTCTACTCATTGGAGTTCAGAAGAATGAGAGGCGATCTTATTGAAACATATAAGATTGTGAAGGGGTTGGATCGGGTGGATGCGGGGAGGATGTTCCCGATGACGGGTGAGACGAGAACTAGGGGACATAGTCTTAGAATAAGGGGCTGCTCTTTCAAAACTGAGATGAGGAGGAACTACTTCACTCAGAGGGTGGTAGGTCCATGGAATATGCTGCCACAAAAAGCTGTAGAAGCTACAACATTAATTAAATTTAAAACAGAAATAGACAGTTTCCTAGAAGTAAAGGGCATTAAGGGTTACGGGGAGCGGGCAGGAATTTGGACATGAGTCTAGGTTCGGATCGGTCATGGCCCTGTGGGTAGTGGAGCGGGCCCAGGGACTGTGTAGCCTGATTCTGCTCCTATTTCGTGTGTGCAATTCTGTTAGATGCAGGAGATGGTTCTGTGATAGATAGTAGATTGGCGGTTAGGATCAGATCAGCCATGATCTTATTGAATGGCGGAGCAGGCTCGAGGGGCCGATTGGCCTACTCCTGCACCTATTTCTTATGTTCTTATGTTCTTATATCCGATCCACAACCACCCTCCCCCACCTGGCCAAACTCGGTCTCACATAAACAGCTTTTCCTTTGACGCTGCTCACTTCCTCCAAATAAATTTGTCACTGGTGAACCCATATGGGTCCAAGCAATGCCAACCTTTTAACGCTATATGTGGAACATTCTTTGCTTCAGACCTAGTCATGTCACATCCCTGACATCTTTTTCCGGTACGTTGATGGTCTGTGCGACTTCCTGCTCTCGTCCTGAACTGGAAAATTTCATCAATTTTGCTTTAACTTCCAGCCCTGCCTTACGTTCACATGATCCATCTCCGACCCTTCCCTTCCCTTCTTGACTTCCTATCTACATTTCTTGGGTTAGGTTGTTTAGAGTGTCTACTACAGGACCACCGAATCCCACAGCTACCTTGATCATACTTCCTCCCAACCTGCTTCGTGTAAGGTCTCTATTGCATTCTCCCAGTTTCTCCATCTCCGTCATATCTGATCCGACGATGCCATCTGACATCTTCCACACCAGTGCATCCGAAATGCCTTCCTTTTTGCTCCACCGAGGAGTTCTGTGGAAGTGCAGTTTTTGTCTCGGACAAAATGGTGTCCTTGAATTTAAACTAATAAAATGGCCGACTCTGACTTGTGTGGAAAAGGGGAAAAATCCATTGTTATGTTCTTTTCTGAAAATAACTTTAAATTCTTAGACTATGCTGTCAGCAAAAGACTGCCTGCACAAAAGAAAACAGGCTTAATATTGAGATAACCAAGGGCTAGTAAAGTAAACAAACCAGTCGCCTTGGCCTTGGTGCGAGAAGTAAAATAGATAGACTCCATTTTATAGAGATTAGCTAGTCTCATTGTAAGGCATTTCTAATGTGTTTTTTCTAATTGTTAACTTAGCTTACCTTAAACAACATGTCATGTGATATTATACTGTATAAGAATACTCCATTTTCTGTGATTCTTCAGTCTGTCATCATAGCTAATTGGGCTATGGTTGCAGTCTCCTTGCAAGTAAAATATAATAAAAAGCCTTCTTTGACGATATTGTTTACAAGAGTCTTTAATCGGAAGTCAAACTTCGACAGTTTCTTGGAGGTTCCGCCGAGATCGCTTGCTACCTTTCGGTAAGTCACGGACAAGGCATCATGAATTTCTAGTGACAAATCCTATGGCCACAGTGATTTTTTATCACAAAAAAAAGGGATTTCTCATTAGATCCTGAATGATGTATGTCTGTTTCTTCCGACAGGTACACTGCGATTGATAAGACTTTTGTTTAGATTTGAGTTGAATCTTGTAGCTTTTGATTTCGGAAATTGGAAAAAAAAAGGGAAGGAAATTTTTTTTTAAAAACTGTTGGGCAAAGAAGGCAAGGGTAAAAGTCGACAGGGTTGTATCCCGGATTAAAATTGCAGTCTCAAGGGTGGGTCCCTTGCCCTTGAGCAGCGAAAGCTGCAGTATAAAAGGTACCAGGAGATAAAAGGTACCAGGAGAT
This sequence comes from Squalus acanthias, assembly GCA_030390025.1. NCBI lineage: Eukaryota > Metazoa > Chordata > Chondrichthyes > Squaliformes > Squalidae > Squalus > Squalus acanthias. Next base: position 63,076,616 of record CM059441.1, read on the forward strand.
AAAAGGTACCAGGAGATAAAACTGCAGTATCAAGGGTGGGGCCCTTGAGCCGTGAGGAAAAAAAATAACTGAAAATTGACTATCAAAAAAAAATCAGTAAATGACTATTGAGAATCTCACGGCAGAGTATAGAGTATAAGTTAAATGTTAAGGACTCAGTTTGTAATGAAGAACAATGCAAAACTGAGAATTGACTACTTGTTTAGTTTAAAGTATAAGGTTAAATGTTTAATTATTTGATTTGTTTGCCTATTTGGGCTTTTTTGCATTACTTATAATTGTCTTGATTGTTGTTAGTTCTTGTTATCGTCTTGTAATATAATTGGATGGTCAGAAATAATCGTAAGGGGGGTAAAGGGTAAAACTTGGGATTTAGAAGAAGAAGAGTGCCTAGTATAATTAAAACTTTACTAAGAAAAGAAGAATTACATGTCTAGAGGACTGTCTCGCAAATAGAGACCCACAAAGAAGAGGTAAAAAGTCAATAAATTGGTCAGCCTTTTCAGACTGGAAAAAGGAAGCAGAAAGGCGTAAGGACCGTAGTATACAAGCCAGTAGATCTGACATTAAAAATAAGAGAAAAGACCCCGTGAGTAAATTGGCTAAACAAAATGAAGTTAGACAAATAGGGACCAAAAGAATAAAGTTTCCCTCTTAATGGAGCAAGCAGCTTCCGCAACACCGACGGACCAGAATTGAAATCTGAAACTCAAAGCAAAAAAAAAAAAGGGATTTGGAAAGCCAGGAAAAGCTGCTGAGAAAAGTTTTACCGGCATGGATGTTATTAATGTCTGTGCCGAGATAAAAGCTAATATACAAGATTTGTTGAGTGAAAGGAATCTTAAAAGGAATACTGGGATCTCAGTTGTGTGAAAGTGTGAGTGAAAAGTGTAAAAGATTCCTGATTGTGTGAATGTTTAAGTTTGTTAAGTTACAGTAATATTTTTTGTCGGAGACCCTGAGAAAAAAAAAATTCTGAAAAAAAGGTGTTAATCATTTTGTTTATGTTTTAGCTCCACCCACTCTTTTGTACAGAGAGCTAAAAGCTGTTTTTAACTCTTTGAAGATTTGTCTTGAATGATACTCAAGCGTTGTTGGTTTAAGTTTGTTAATTGTTTTACAAAAGAGGTATAAGCTTCAGCCTTGAAGTCACAGTTGCCAATGTGCCTGGAAAGAAAATGACAATTAATTTGAATGTTTACAAGGCATGGTAATTGTTTCTTTGTTAATGTGACTATGGTTTCTTTTCCAACTGACACTGGTTAGTTTTTAAAAAAAATTGAACTGGATTGAATTGGAATTATTGAGGTTAATTAACCTATTAAAAACCAGACTTTCATTGTGCACGGTGAAATTCTGGTTGGTGTAAATTTGTGTAGACCGCATTGAATAAGATATTTAATGGTCTGAAACCAGATTTTGAAATATTTACAGTTTTGGATACAGAACGGGTTCTGGTCCATACCATTGGCAGAGGAATCACAAGGAAATTCGCCTTTACTGTCAGGGATAGACAGGAATTTTATATCAGACTTTGCAGGGAAAGTGCCCCAAGAATTAGAAAAAAAAACCTAATTTGAATTACAATTTAACTTAAGCTGGTGTGTAAAAACTGAAAAGAACAACAAAAAAAAAGTTTGTTTAACAAAAGATTAAGTTTCGGTCTGAGATTTAACCTTGGAGTCGCGGTTGCTATGGTGAAATCTTCCAAAGCAATTTGATTTGATTTGCTTAAATGTGAAAAACTAATTTTTCTCCAGTTATATTCAATGTTTTTATAGTATTTTGGAAAGACATCTGAAGAAAGGACAATAAGAAATTTGATAAATTTACTAGTTCTGCAAGCATGTGCTATTTTGTTTTGTTTTATCTGTTCTGTTCATGTTCAGTTAAAGTGTGAAAACACAACTGCTTTTTTGGATCGGGAAAGTTTTTTTTTAATTTACGTAAAGTGACGCAATTGCGTGCGCCTGATAATGTTTTGCTCCACCTTCTTAAAAAAACCTGCAAAAGAGTTAACCCTTTCCACTGACAGCTGATTAAGTTCATCGAGCAACAACTTTAGTATGAAATTTAAAGATATTGGACATTATTAAATATAAGTTTCTTAATTTTAAGTTAATATGTCCCCACAGTGACAGAAGGAAAATTATGATTTGATAAATTAACCCCTTGGGCTCTAAGCAGAGTCACAATGGATTCTCTTCTTTCTTTTGTTATATGGAAGTTACTTTGTAAACTAATTGCAGCACTTCTGTCTCTAATGTTAAAACACTGTATAAGCCACCTAGCCTAGAAATCATTTGTTTCTGAAATTGGAAATGGAAGATAAATTGATAGAAATGAACTTGAACATTGACAAAACCTATCAGTTCAACAGTACTGCTGTTTGGATTTTGGGATAATTTTGTAATAACAAAATGGACTCAGGCACTATATATATATGGGGTTACTTTTGGGAAAATAAAAGATCCTCTAAAATAATGATAAATAAAAAGTGTTAGTAACTTGGACCTAGTGAGAATGTTTGATCTATGTTTTCAATCTTAAATATTATACTGGACAGTAAAGTTACTCCAGGGCTCATGAATGAGATATGAATGGTAATTAATGGGATGTGTAAGATAGAAACAGGAGAAATTACACTGCTGAATGGGAATTTTAAAAAAACTTGTTAGTGAAAGTCAGGAAAGTGTAGCTAAGAATAGTAAATTGATAGCTTTCCCTTGGAGACATTTGTGTCCCTGCCTATAATGAACTTTTTAAGAAAACTGAATTTGATAGCCTGGCCACTATCCAAGATATCGGGACCATGCAGAGGAAGATGAACAAAGACAATCTTTTGATAAGATGCCTGGGAGCCTGAGAGGGGCACATGTGGCATGATATTGAGATACCGGTATGAGTGTGCAAATGTGATTTGTTACGTATGAAGCGATTACCATCTGGAAATGTATGTTGAATTTGCACTGAAGAACGGGTCTCAGACATGCTCAGTTACTTGACAACAGCAAGACATGAAATGGTTAATGTGGCTCAGGAGAGCGAGACAAATTTTAAAGCATTAACACATACTCCATCGAGAAACTATCTAATTAATGAAACAATCAGAATAGAGTTAAACACACTGGTACCTGTTAGAAGGATTGAAATTGAAGTTGAAGTGGAGAGTTACATGGAATCTGGATTGGGACAATTGAGGGCTAAGGAGAAATCATGTTTAGTAAGAATTATCCACAAGATGGATACGAGTAAAAGAGAGATCTGGAGAATCTTTTAAGTCCATGATTTGTTGATTAGATGTTAAACTGTAATGTTGCTTGAAATGATTGTAAGACTGAATTTAACTATGACTGTAATAATTGTGTTTTGTAGGTAACAGAGCGTGGGAAAAACCAGTGCGAATACAGTGTGAGGTGGTTTTGGTGGTGCCTCCTGTGTCACTACTACTGCAACTACCATGCTTTACGGGTCTAACAGGACCTGTCCCGTTAACCAACACATTTTACATAATATCGAAACCAATGCTCAAGTGAAACTGACAGTAAATGAGGTACTTAAGTATGAGCTGCACAATTATGTGGCATAATTCGGATACGACATTCCCCTGTTGTCTAAGGTTATCAGTGAGCTCATGATGCGACTGAACTCCTCCCTAAAGCATTTTTATGTTTTGGAGGAAGACAACTCGAGAATAGATATTGAAATTGACAACATAGAGGACAACTCACACTGGTGGGATAATTGGGCTTAATATATCAGCACACACTTAGATTTGTATTATTTCACACGCTCTGGTCGTTCTCCAACTTGTAATGATAGTGTATTTGATATATGTAACCTATGTAGTAAGATACACAAGTCAATTGGATACTCATGCCCATGACTAACCAGCACTAACAAATTGAGCACACCGAAAGAGAAGATCCGAAGCAATGTAGAGGACACCCCAGGCGGGGTAACATCAGGAAGATAGAAGAAATAGAGGATACCCCAGGCGGGGCAGAATTGGAACACCGGAATGGACTATTAGAAGGGAGAAATCTTCAAGACTCACTACTAACTAATGCCCAAGTTGAGAGAGAGCAATAAGAACTAGCTAGATTAGTCAAGAGCCGATTGTGAGAAGTCAATAAGGGTTATTTCCTTCTCAAAGAAGGGAATTGTAAGAAATAGCTGTTAGATTCAAAGATGGGTTTTAATTCTTAGAACAAAAAATGACAACATGCAGCCAGGAATAGATAGCAGAAATGCCAGCAAGGTCGAATATCAAGCATCAAAAGACAAATAGAAGTGATAAGGGAATCGTAAAATGCAAAACAACACAGGGTGGGGGGGGGGGTAACTAACAGAAAAAAAAAGGGAGTAAAAAAAAATTTATGTTAAATTTTGAAGGACTTACACAATGGTAATCATAGATATGTTTTCAAGATGGATTGAAGCTTTTCCATGTAAAAGAATGATGCTGTAACAGTTGCAAAGTGTTTGTTAAAAGAAATCATACCAAGGTTTGGAATACCTATGCAACTTTCATGCGACATTGGATCACATTTTACTGGAATGGTCATAAAGGAACTATGTAAGGCTTTGCAGATTAATCAGCATTTCCACTGCAGTTATCATCCGCAATCTGCGGGATTAGTAGAAAGATATAACGGAATGCTGAAGAATAAACTTTCTAACCTTTGCAATGAAACTGGACTAAAATGGGTTGAACTGTTACCCTTAGCATTGATGGTAATGCGAGCAGCAACTAACAGGACAACTGGACTGTCGCCACATGAGATTGTTATGGAACGACCCCAAAGGCTGCCATTCTCAGCACCCTTTACGGTTAAACAAATGGACATTCATAAAATGGATGAAAGTATGCTAAACTATTGCATTAACTAGATGTATTTCCAGCTTTCACCAACAGGTAAAGGAAACTCAAACGGAACCGGCCGAAGGAAAATGCCATAACTTGGAACCAGGAGATGACGTCTACGTAAAGGTCTTTAAGAGGAAGAATGGTCTGCAGCCATGCTTTGAAGGGCCATATCAAGTACTCTTGACAACAAATACAGCTGTAAAGGTCAAGGAAAGACCTACTTGGATCCACGCATCCCATTGCAAGAAAGTATCAGATAAGGACAGTTGAATTTGAATTTGAAAAGACTTAAACAATGAAGCTGTTATTTACGTTTTACCTACTAATCGGACTGATATGTATAGCCTGCCAAGGGAGAGGAAAAGAACCCCGAAAGAAACGAGAATTACATATGAACACCTTTTTGTATATGTCATATAAGTATGCCAATAAAAAAGTGGGATAAACGCCTGTTGGGTATGTAGCCATATTCCTACTTATGTGAAAAGAGGAATACCTCTGCGACCGATACCCTTGAACCTCACAGATATGGCAGAATGGATAATTAATAAAAATCATACGAAACAGAAAGATACCGCCCTATCCACCTTCGGAAAAATATGGGAACAAAAGTGGTCTAGCCTAAGAAACGAGTTTAAGGGGGGAGGATATTCGTTAGAAAATTTTAAAGGATGGTACAAGCCGACGTATGATTATACGAAAGAACCTCCTTTTCTAGCCCTTACCAATACATCGGGAAAGGGCCGACCAATCGGGGATATATGCTGGGAACGCGATCTAGGACAGACTAAAGGGAACAGAGTTAATATGGGGAAAAGTCGTTGCATACAAAAGTTTATTACGTACAAGGCAGGAAGTTCCATGGAAAGCTGGTGGTTCAATACTACCAGTTTGATGAATTTGACTAATAACAGACCATGGAATGGGACTAAACGATTGAATACTGACAATCAGATGGGTTTTACCGTTTTCCGCACCAACGTGAATCCTGATCGAGATGTTTAAGATGATTAAAAGATTTGATAGGTTAGGCAAGGTAGTCATACCTGAAGTAAGTATAATGATACAGAAAGAAATAAATAACGAAGAAGAAAAGTATGGTCCCTTCGGGGAGGAACTGAGGCGATTGAATAACATACAATTTTGAGGATTAGACAATCTAGACAAAATATACATATAGATATATATACATTTTTGCATGCTCCCCACTTTCGGTAAACATTCTTCCACCCACATGGGATCTGCAGGCTAGGGAAAGAGAGAGGACTCCTTTCAACTGCCGGTGACGTCGACCTTGTATATCACTTGGTCCGCACTCTGGAGGCTCACGTAAAAGCACTTGTGCTTAGGAGAACCCCACAGGTCAGGTATAAACTGTGTGGGTCATGAATCAGTCCTCCTCTATAAGCTGCAGTTCCCTAGGAGAACCCCACAGGTTAGGCATAAACTGTGTGGGCCATGACTTAGAACTCCTCTATGAGCTGCTGTACCCTATCTCCTTAGAGGGTGTATAGCGATACCTGAACTGCAGGCTAGTAAAAGCTGCAGGAAAAGTTAGAGAACAGCAGACTAATGAACCACAAAAGTACGCCACAGTCACCAAAACACAACTAAAACCCCTACAAGAACATACGCCTAAACACCGAGACTAGACAGAGAAGAAGGACGATCTTAAATAAGGTCAGCCATCAATACAGGTATAATCCCGAGGATGGTTAAAACAGAAAAGAAGTTGACATCCCTGACCAAAATCCAAATTTGGTACAGGAACCGACAAGAAAGACCGAAAAAGTTAAATTGAGCTATTTTGTCCTAGAAGGACACAAAAAGGGGGGAATGTGGAAGTGCAGTTTTTGTCTCGGACAAAATGGTGTCCTTGAATTTAAACTAATAAAATGGCCGACTCTGACTTGTGTGGAAAAGGGAAAAAATCCATTGTTATGTTCTTTTCTGAAAATAACTTTAAATTCTTAGACTATGCTGTCAGCAAAAGACTGCCTGCACAAAAGAAAACAGGCTTAATATTGAGATAACCAAGGGCTAGTAAAGTAAACAAACCAGTCGCCTTGGCCTTGGTGCGAGAAGTAAAATAGATAGACTCCATTTTATAGAGATTAGCTAGTCTCATTGTAAGGTATTTCTAATGTGTTTTTTCTAATTGTTAACTTAGCTTACCTTAAACAACATGTCATGTGATATTATACTGTATAAGAATACTCCATTTTCTGTGATTCTTCAGTCTGTCATCATAGCTAATTGGGCTATGGTTGCAGTCTCCTTGCAAGTAAAATATAATAAAAAGCCTTCTTTGACGATATTGTTTACAAGAGTCTTTAATCGGAAGTCAAACTTCGACAGTTCCCTACACACAGGTTGACAGGACCCTCGAATGTGTCCGTTCCATTTCCTGCACTTTCGCCCTCAGCCCTTCGCCTGCCCACTAGCATCTTGACAGGGTCCCCTTGTCCTCAGCTTCCAAAACACCACCATCACATTCAACAAGTTTCTGCAATTTCCGCCACTTCCAGCACGATTTCATCACCAAACACATTTTCCCCACCCGTCATCTTTCAGCTTTCCAAAGAGACCATTCTCACTGCGACACCCTGTTCCACTCTCCATCCATTCTTGCCACGACACCCTGGTTCAATTCTCCATCAGTCCCAACACTGCTCCCCTTCTCCCAAAAACATCCCATGTAAGTGTCGGAGACGCAACACCTGCTCTTCGCTCTCCTCCCTTCCACCGTCCAGGGCCCCAAACATTCATTGCCGGTGAAAGTCATTTACTTGTACTTCTTCCAACTTAGTATACTGTATTCGCTGCTCACAATGTGGTCTGCTCTACATTAGGGAGACCACCGCAGATTGGGTGATCGCTTTGCTGAACACGTCCATTCAGTCAGCACCTCAACTTCTCTACTCCGCACTTAAACCACCGCTCCTATATTGGTGTTGCAGGCTTGGCTCGCCTTCTTCTGAAGGGCCTAATTATGCAGAGGGATCTGGAAGCATAAAAAGGATGAACGAATAGTACTGGGCAGCTTAGGCAGCATCATACACATGGGAGTGGCGAGACATCCAAAATTTGGTCAGGACCCTGTAAGAGATGCGCATCCAGGCCAAATAGAAGAGAAGAGAACCAATCACAGACCAAATCATTTTGGACGGTTACGTATTTAGTTGGCGATGTATCAGTTCTGAAGAATTGTTCAATTAATGAGTGGTGGGTCATTTTATGGACAGGCTCGATTCATGGCTGGGGTCAGTTTATATTCAGTTTGTGTGCAAGGGGTCAATTTATGAAAACTTTGTCAGTTTATGGTTAGTGGGCCACTTGATGGTTGATGTGTCACTCTATGCGTGGTGTGTACATTTACTGTCTTGAATAAGTTTAGATGTACTGGATAAATTGTGGGACTATATCCAGCTATGAAGTTTATGAAACATGTTTTGCTGTATTACTATTCTTATTATATAATATCCGATACTCGTTGCTCTTGAAGTTACTTGTAAGTGTCTCTAACCTTTCTAACAAATACATGGCGACCCCGGGTTGAGAGTTGTGTGTGCAGGGGATTCCTGGGGTGCGAGAGTTTATTGACAAGATGAGAATGGAAGTGAGAATGTGTGCCAGTTTCACAGGGTCCTTGGGGCACTGTCATCATTTACATATGGACCTCTGGATTTCTTTATCTATAGACTGTCTCGGGGAATGTGTCACAATATTCACAGGTGGTCCATGGAATTGGCAGTATCTGAAGAGGATCTCTGGGAGATTTTCGGGATCTGCGTGAATGTCTAAGAATTTACAGGAGATCTTGGGATTGGTCAGTATTTACTGGGGACGGTTAGTGTAACATTATTAACAGGGATCACAGGGACTGTCAATGGTCTATTTTTATACAGGATCCCCTTAAGTATCTCAGAAATTAGAAAGGGATCCTGCAAGTCTATCAGAATTTACAGCGGTTCCTTGCTGAATATAAGAACATAAGAATTAAGAGCAGGAGTAGGCCATTCGGTCCCTCGAGCCTGCTCCGCCATTCAATAAGATCATGGCTGATCATCGACCTCAACTCCACTTTCCCCCCGATCTCCATATCCCCTGATGCCCCTAGAGTCCAAAAATCTATCTATCCCAGCCTTGAATACACTCAAAGACTCGGCATTCACAGCCCTCTGGGGCAGAGAATTCCAAAGATTCACAACCCTCTGAGTGAAGAAATGTTTCCTTTTATTATCATCGACATAGTGATTGCTGTGTTGAACAACTCCAACAAGTCTGCAGGTTCAAATAGTGTCTACATTACCTCAGCTGCTTCACCGCCTTCTGTGTCAAGAAGGAACTGAATCTTGCTAGGGTGATGGTCCTTGTGTTCAAATCCCTCCATGGCCTCGCCCCTCCCTATCTCTGTAACCTCCTCCAGCCCTACAACCCTCCAAGATCTCTGCATTCTTCCAATTTTGGTCTCTTGCGTATCCCCAATTTTCATCGCTGCACCATTGGCGGCTGTGCCTTCAGCTGTCCAGACCCGAAGCTCTGGAATTCCCTCGCTAAACCTCTCTGCCTCTCTACCTCTAAGAGAATCCATAATCATCTTTCACCAAGCTTTTAATCACCCACCCTAATATCTCATTCTTGGGCTCAGTGTCATTTTTTGTCCGATTACACTCCTGGGTCATTTTACTATGTTAAAGGCGCTATATAAATGCAAGTTGCTGTTGTTCTCACCCGGCACTCACTAATGCATAGTTTCCAGCAGATGTTACTGCATAGCATCGGAAGTGTGCAACCTGGCAGATTTTTTCACCATGTCCTTAGTTCCGAGGTCAATTGTAACATCTGAAGTTAGATAACTCAGCACAGACCAGGAATCGAACCTGGCCCCTCCTAATTCATCGTTCCACTGTGGGTCAAATGCTCATGTGTTGTGCAGACGGCGATTTGAAGGCAGGCTCTTGTTTTTAGTCGCTGACTCTCCGTCTCACTCGTACGGAAATGATGCAGTGACACAATAATATCCACCGATGAGCCCTGTGTACTCACACTGACAAAATTAGATAAGAAATTGTAAAAGATTCATCGTGCAAACACTGCGCTGGTCCCACGGGGTTACATTAGAACATCAAGAAGTGTATGCTGTGCTTGAGGCAAAGCCAGAGGTAAATCTGGTAGAGAATAAGAAAATAATTTTATGGATTGCACTTTAATTTCTTTCATTAACAAGGCAGGAGAATGCATTCAATTCAGGAGAATAGAGACAAGCATGACAAGTGGGGCTGCGTCAGTCACTGTATTCCTGTTCTGATAGTTCAACCCAAACTTCTCGCCAAATCCCTCAACTGCACCTACCCACCACCATTGGAAATAGGATGTGATTAAGGCTGCAGATACCCTCCACCTGATACCCCCTCGCAGATACCCTCCCCACATGCCCTTACGTAGGCACCCTCCCCCGGAAACCCCCTCCCCAGGTACACCCTCTCCCCAGATACCCTCCTCCAATTACCCCCAAACTCAGAAACCCAGTCTCCCCGACACCCCCTTCCCAGATACACCCTCTCCCCAGATAACCCCTCCCCCATGATGGGCGAATTGACTCCTTCTCTGCTGCATCATTCTATTACGATTTACAGGATGTTCCTGAGTGAGTGTCAGTATTTACAGGATGTTCCTGAGTGAGTGTCAGTATTTACAGGATGTTCCTGAGTGAGGGTCAGTATTTACAGGATGTTCCTGAGTGAGTGTCAGTATTTACAGGATGTTCCTGAGTGAGGGTCAGTATTTACAGGATGTTCCTGAGTGAGTGTCAGTATTTACAGGATGTTCCTGAGTGAGTGTCAGTATTTACATGATGTTCCTGAGTGAGTGTCAGTATTTACAGGATGTTCCTGAGTGAGTGTCAGTATTTACAGGATGTTCCGGAGTCAGTGTCAGTATTTGCAGGATATTCTTGGTTGAGTGTCTTATACTCGCCCAGGGACATCCTGTAAATGCTAACACTCCTCCAGGAACATCCTGGAGCCACCAGCAGCTGCTGCGGATGTTGCTCCCCGACCTTGGTGAAAGTTTTTAAAGAACTAGCGAAGGATGGAGGGTTGTTCGACCCTGACAGTGGATCGATCTTTGACCATGTTAAGCAGATGGAAGATGTGAGGATCAGGCTGCAAATACAGCCGGAGGTCCTGATACGGCTTCTTCCTCTCAGCACCCCTGTGGGATATGACGCGCTACTTCCGCTATTCGGCAAGAGGGCAGGAAAAATCCCCAGCAGATTTTAGGAAGGTACTGCTGTCTCGACAGCCGGAGGAATCAGGGTGGCTTTGGTTCCTGGGAAGTCCCGGTTGAGTGCTGTGATGGGTTCTGGTGCTGATGGGCGCGTGTCTGGAGCAGACGGAGACAGGCACCGGGATGGAACAAGCCAAAAATAGCTGCGTTTGAGGAGCCCAACCAGCAACAGCAGGCGGAACCACTGAAAGCAGAGGGGCCGATAATTGGGGGACGGATCTCGAATCCACCGCCTCACAGCCCCGGATGGAATAAGAATAGCGGGAGAGGGCCCGGTCCGGGAAGTTCGAGAACAAAAAACTGGGAAGGGGAAACCCGGGCAACGGCCCTAATTGCCGACAAATCCTTTCTGACCAATTAGATCACAGCAATACCCCTGTCGCTTGCTGATGACTGAGAGCCCCGCCCACATTGTGATCGATGGTGGGGTCTGGGAGCCCCGCCCACATTGTGACATTGGGGTGTGGGAGCACCGCCCACATTGTGACGGCTGGGTGTCTGGGAGCCCCGCCCACATTGTGACGGATGGGCTGCTTGGGATCCCCGTCCATATTGTGACGGAGGGGAGATGTGGTTGCCCCGCCCACAATGTGACGGATGGGGTTTCTGTGATTGACGGTCCCGGGCCTCGCGGGTGGTCCTGGCACCGCTCCAAGTTGACGATGAAAGATTGCTTGTTTAATCTTACTAACCGACTGTTGATATTCCCGGGAAATGTGAGAGAGGAGGTTACATAAGAACATAAGAAATAGGAGCAGGAGCAGGCCATACCGCTCTCGAGCCTGCTCCGCTATTCAATAAGATCATGGCTGATCATCTACCTCAACTCCACTTTTTCCGCCTGATCCCTATATCCATCGATTCCCTAGAGTCCAAAAATCTATCGCTCTCTTTCTTGAATATACTCAACGACTGAGCATCCACAGCCCTCTGGGGTAGAGAATTCCAAAGATTGAATTCTGAGTGAAGAAGTTCTTCCTCATCTCAGTCCTAAATGGCCGACCCCTTATACTGAGATTATAGCCCCTACTTCTACACTCTGCAGCCATTGGAAACAATCTCTCAGCATCAACCCTGTCAAGCTCTCTAAGAATTTGATACGTTTCGATTAGATCACCTCTCATTCTTCTAAACTCCAGAGAACATAGGCCCATTCTACTCAATCTCTCCTCATAGGAAAGCCCATTCATCCCAGGGATCAATCTAATGAACCTTCATTGCACCCCCTCGAAGGCAATTATATCCTTCCTTCAGTAAGGAGACCAAAACTGTACACAGTACTCCAGGTATGGTCTCACAAAAGCGCCATATGATTGCAGCAAGACTTCCTTATTCTTATATTGCAACCTGCTTGCAATAAAGGCTTACATACCATTTAGCTTCCTAATTTCATGATGTGCCTGCATGTTAACTTTCTGTGTTTCGTGTACAAGGACACCCAAATCGCTGTGAATACCAACATTTACTAGTCTCTCATATTTTACGAAATATTCTGCTTTTCTATTTTTCCTGCCAAAGTGGATATTTTTACACTTCCACACATTATACTTCATCTGTCACCTTCTTGCCCAATCACTCTATATCCCTTTGCAGCCTCTTTACGTCCTCCTCAAAGCTTACTTTCTCACCGGTTATACACGATCACTACACGATGGCTGCGGTTAAAAAAGTTGACCACCTGAGTCTGGATGTTTTCCTTGAGGGACACGCGGATCAGACACGGTTAGAACCCACAGTGGCGGAATTTCGTACTGCCTTCGTCACTCATAAACCTGACTGTAGCAGCGTTAGTATGGAAGGTAAATCTCTCATCCTGACCCATATTACCAGAGACAGCATCCCTCTCCGAGAGAGACAGTGCTCCACCCCATAGAACGGCAGTATGCCTACCCAAGAGAGACAATATCCCTGCCCGAGAGAGAGAGTTTGTCTCGAGAGAGACAGCATCCCTACATGAGAGAGCGAGTACCCCAGTTTAGAAAAGCCAAGAGAGCCAGTAATGCTACCAGAGAGACAGCACCCCTAACCGAGCGAGAGCACCGCTAACTGACAGAGACAGTACCGCTTCCCGAGAGAGAAAATACCCCTATCTGAGAGAGAGAGTGTAAAATTAGTCGAGAGATAGAGAGAGACAGTATTCCTACTGCGAGATACAGAATGCCTTCTGGAGAGACATGACCCCAGCCGAGAGAGACAGTACCACAACCGGGAGAGGCAGTACCACAGCCGAGAGAAAGAGACAGAACCTCTACTCGAGAGAGACAGTGCCCCTACCCGAGAGAGACAGTGCCCCTACCCGTGAGAGACAGTACCCCTACCCGAGAGAGACAGTACACCTATGTGAGGGAGAAAGTACACCAACCCGAGAGAGACAGTACCCTACCTGAGGGAGACAGTAGACCTACCCGAGAGAGACCTTGCCCCGACCCGAGAGGGACAGTACAGCTACCTGAGAGAGACAGTGCCCCTACTCGAAAGAGACAGTGCCCCTACCCGAGAGAGACAGTGGCCCTACCCGAGAGAGACAGTTTCCCTACCCGAGAGAGACAGTACCATTACCGAGAGAGACAGTAACCCTACCCGAGAGAGACAGTACCGCTACCTGAGAGAGACAGTACCATTACCCGAGAGAGACAGTACCATTACCCGAGAGAGACAGTTTCCCTACCAGAGAGAGACAGTACCCCTACCCAAGAGAGACAGTAACCCTACCCGAGAGAGACAGTATCCCGACCCGAGAGAGACAGTACCCCTACCCGAGAGAGACAGTGTCCCTGCCCGAGTGAGGCAGTACCTCAACCCGTCAGAGACAGTTTCCCTACCCGTGAGAGACAGTACACCTACCCGAGGGAGACAGTACACCTACCCGAGAGAGACAGTACCCCTACCCGGGAGAGACAGTAACCCCTACTCGAAAGAGACAGTGCCCCTACCTGAGAGAGACAGTACCCCTACCCGGGAGAGACAGTACCCCTACCCGAGAGAGACAGTACCCCTACCCGAGAGAGACAGTACCCCTACCCGAGAGAGACAGTACCATTACCTGAGAGAAACAGTACCCCTACCCGGGACAGACAGTACCCCTACCCGGGAGAGAGAGTACCCCTACCCGAGAGAGACAGTGTCCCTGCCCGAGAGAGGCAGTATCTCAACCCGTCAGAGACAGTTTCCCTACCCGTGAGAGACAGTATACCTACCCGAGGGAGACAGTACACTTACCCGAGAGAGACAGTACCCCTACCCGGGAGAGACAGTACCCCTACTCGAAAGAGACAGTGCCCCTACCCGAGAGAGACAGTACCCCTACCCGGGAGAGACAGTACCCCTACACGAGGGAGACAGTACCCTACCCGGAACAGACAGTACCCCTACCCGAGAGAGACAGTGCCCCTACCCGGAACAGACAGTACCCCAACCTGAGAGAGACAGTACCCCTACCCGAGAGAGACAGTACCCCTACCCGAGAGAGACAGGGCCCCTACCCGGAACAGACAGTACCCCTACCCGAGAGAGACAGTGCCCCTACCCGGAACAGACAGTACCCCTACTTGAGCGAGACAGTACCCCTACCCGAGAGAGACAGTACACCTACCCGAGAGAGACAGTACCCCTACCTGAGAGAGACAGTACCATTACCCGAGAGAGACAGTGCCCCTACCCGAGAGAGACAGTTCCCCTACCTGAGCGAGACAGTGCCCCTACGCTTGAATGACAATAGCCCTCCCCTCATTGCTGGTGACTCTCAGAGCTGCATCAGCTACGTCCACAAAGTGCTCCCCATTTGAAATGATGACTGGAAAAACGAAGCAATTTGATCGAACATCTGATGGTTGATCTTCCAGGACCATTGACCGAAACAGTTACTGTGCATTGGGACGTGAGACAGTTGAAAGTTGGTGCAAAAGACTTCCACTTGTGGATGGCTTTTCAACTGGGGGCTGGAGGCACAGAAACCAGAACTCCAATAGATAAAGTGATTCGGAAATGTGAGACAAGGTGATAGTACTCCAGTTCACTGACAGGGGACAAGATCTTTCCTCTAAATGACAGGTTCCATATCGCACTGTGGATAAAATCAGTTAATCTGCGTATAATATTTGTGTTACAGGTGGAAAGAGACCCACCGAGAGATACCGCCACACAGACCACCTTAAAGGGGGATTCTGGAACCTCCACACAGACCACCTTAAAGGGGGATTCTGGAACCTCCACACAGACCACCTTAAAGGGGGATTCTGGTACCTCAACACAGACCACCTTAAAGGGGGATTCTAGTACCTCCACACAGACCACCTTAAAGGGGGATTCTAGTACCTCCTCACAGACCACCTTAAAGGGGGATTCTAGTGGGATTCTAGCTCAAGTCCAGATCAGTAGCCCGAAATGTGGAAGCACACCCTGTTGTAGAGTCTGACTGTGACTGTTTGGAGGAGATGAGGAAATGTCTGCCCGACCCTTGAAGATGGAGCCACGAGCAGGATTGTTGCCTCAGAGACCTCGGGTGTCCCAGTGAGCAATGGCCGATATGTACATATTCCTGTAAGAATTTATATGTCAGCATGGAACATTTAATCCTATGAATATTGTAAGAACGCTACTGGAGTTAGTAATTTGGAGTATGAATTGTATAAGACACTAGAAAAATGTCACTTACATGCCCAATATCACTTACTTGGTTGACAGGCTGGTTCATCATGGAGATCACAGCGACACATCAGGAGTGGTATGAAGAGTCCTTGGAGGAATTTGGAACGGGAACGGCCTATTGGAACAGATAAAGGAGAATTTTAGCACTATTAAATAGAGAAAAGGCAGCTGGGATAGATTACTCATGATTGATGGGATTAGAGAACAGACAATAAAAGAGACATTGACGGTGGAAAACATGCGCAAGTTTGCGGAAAAGTTTAGGCAAGTACAAACTACTTTCAATAAGTTGAGCAGTAATATCAATGCAATGATGACTAAGAAATCAAGGGAAATGGCCTGTGGATTGATAGGAACCGTTAGAATCTATCATATGGAGAAAGCTGTGTTTGGCTTGTTGGATGGTAAGGTTCCTCTAGGGCTCTTATATAAAGATGAAATGATCAGACTTTATAGTAATGCAATGGGATCATGTAACCTGACTGGGCGAGAGTACCAAACAGCATTTGTACTATGGGAAAGTGGCCCAATAGACCCGGATTTTTACCGAGCGTTTGTATTTAATGTCTCTCTTGTTGACTTTTTTTTAGAAATAGAGAAGTGGAAAATACCCTTACTATAAATCACCATAGTGATGGGAGACGGAAACTTGTGCTCCTCACCCAACGGGTATGAGAGATGTATGATCCTGACAACTGTAAATGCATTAAACACAGAGCCCCAGTCTGACCACCTCATAGTGAGATAGATTTGGGGGACACTGTTCAATTTGGTTTTTCCTACTCTCCATCCACGACAGGAAAGGAAACAATGTCCTGAAATCTTGAATAACAAAAGAAAATGCTGGAAACACTCCGCAGGTCAGGTAGCATTGTGGAGAGAGAAACAGAGTTCTTGAGACGGTCTGGTGAATGCAATAAGACTAAGGAACGACAGCTTCCTTCTGGAAATGACCATTTCACCCCCAATGTTTAATTGAGGCGATATATTCCGCAAACTAGCCGCTGCCCGTAATATCGACACCACACAACTACAACAACAACTTGCATTTATATAGCGCTTTCAATGGAGTCAAACGTCCCAAGGCGCTGCACAAGAGCTTAAAAATTGACACCGAGCCGCATGAGGAGAATTTAGCACAAGTGACCAAATGCTTGGTCAAACAGATCGGTTTGAAGGAGTCTTTTAAGGGCGAAGAGGGAGGTGAAGAGGTTTAGCAGGGAATTCCAGAGCTCAGGGCCCATCTGAAGGTACGGCCGCCAATGGTGAATGGATGAAAATCGGTGATGCCTGTTTATGTCTTGACGGCTACAGTTGGCGATCTTCAGTTGGGCCAGACATCTACCTCTCCGTCACTGGGAGGCCTTGTGGTCAGCAGACACAGCAATGGTCGCTAAAGGGACATTGAAGCGTGTTCCCGATCTCGTACCTCCCTCCTGTCGGTTTCCTAGGCTCAGCTTTGCAACACAAATGTATATATAAATATGAATAGTAAATTGACAAAAACACAGCGAAAAGTAATGATATATTATGCAAGTCACTAAGAACGACATACACTAATAAAATCAATAAAAATGCAAGAAGAAGTGCTCATATAACTCACCTATCCGCCTGACTTGGTCTATAGTTTGGGAGAAAGCCAGAGGGAAGGAACTGAAAGGTTTTGCGCTTGGCGTGATTGGCAAGAAATGCTTGACCAGGGATAACATGATGCTGACCCATTGGGACAAGAGATTCAAAGTTTCGCCTCTCTCCACACAAACACCTCTCGCACACAATCATCAAATGTGATTGGTGGAGGTGGTGATATGAGCTCACTGCGTACAGTCAGGGAATTCTATAGCACAGGAGGAGGCCATTTGGCCCATCGCAACTAAAAGAGCTATCCAATTGGTCCCGTTCCAACACCCTTTCCCCATTCAGTCCCTCTCCCCTGTGCTAGCTCTCTGAAAGAACTCTCCCCTTCGTCCCAATCACCTGACATTTCCCGATACATTTAAACAAAGTTTCCTACTTCAAATATTTCTCCACTTCCTTTTTAAAATCTATTCTGGATTCTGCTTCCCCCAGTGTTCCTGGCCGGGCATTCCACGTCCCAACAATCCTCTGCGTAAAGTGACTCTCTCCGAAAACTGCTCAGTGTGCATTGCACAAAGGGAAGTACAGATGAGAGAGGTCATTCAACCCATCTAACTAAACATTCCACATAACCCCGGAATCCTCCGTCACCCAATCTCTCCGCCTTGTAAATGACTCCAAAGTTTTTGACCCCACTCCCCGACCTGGATCCAATCCCAGGTTTTGAACGCTCTCCTGGATTAGTTCAATCCTGAACTCTCCGATTTCCTTTGATCTGTCATTTGCAGCCTGCCTTCAACCGCCGGGGCCCTGAGCTCTGGAATTCCCTCCCTAAACCTCTCCGCCTCTCTCTCTTTACCTCCCTTAAGACGTTCCTTAAAACTCTTTGACCAAGCTTTTGCTCACCTGTCCGGATATGAAGAGGAGACCACATAGTGAGCAGCGAATACAGTATATTAAATTGCAGGAAGTGCAAGTAAATCGCTGTTTCACCTGGAAGGGGTGTTTGGAGCCCTGGACATTTGGAAGTGGGGAGGTATAAGGGCATGTGTTGCATCTCCTGCACTTGCACGGGAAGGAGCTGGGCGAAGGGGAAGATGTGCTGGGGGTGGTAGAGGAGTGGACTAGGGTGTCGCGGAGGGAGCAGTCCCTGCGGAATGCTGAAAGGGGAGGTGAGGGGAAGATGCATTTGGTGGTGGAATCACACTGGAGGTGGCAGAAATGATGGAGGATAATCCGTTGAATGTGAAGGCTGGTGGGGTGAAAGGTGAGGACAAGGGGAACTCTATTGTGGTTCCGGGAGGGAGGGAGGGGAGTGAGGGCAGAAGTGCAGGAGATAGAATGGACACGATCGAGGGCCGTGTCAACCACAGTAGAGGGAAATCCTCGGTTGAGGAAAAAGAAAGACATGTCAGAAGCACTGGTATGGAAGGTGGCATCGTCAGAGCAGATGCGGTGGAGATGGAGAAACTGAGAGAATGGAATAGAGTCCTTACAGGAGGTGGGGTGGGAGGAAGTGTAGTCCAGTTAGCTGTGGGAGTCAGTGGGCTTGTAGTGAATGTTTGTCAATAACCTATCCCCAGAGATGGAGACGGAGAAGTCGAGGAAGGGAAGGGAAGAGTCGGAGATGGACCATGTGAAGGTGAGGGAAGCGTGGAAATTGGAAGCATAGTGAATGAAATTTTCTAGTTCAGGGCAAGAGCAGGACACGGCACCGATACAGTCATCAATATATCAGAAAAAGAGGTGAGGGAGGGGACCCGAGTAGGACTGGAACAAAGAGTGTTCTACATATCCCACGAAAAGGCAGGCATCGCTAGGACCCATGTGGGTACCCATAGCAATACGTTTGATTTGGAGGAAATGATTGGAGTCAAAGGAGAAGTTGTTCAATGTGAGAACAAGTTCAGCCAGGCGGAGGAGGTTGGTGGTGGATGGGGACTGGTTGGGCCTCTGTTCAAGGAAGAAGCGGAGCGCCCTCAGGACATCCTGGTGGGGAATGGAGGTGTAAAGGGTTGTTCATCCACAGTGAAAAGGAGGCGGTTGGGGCTGGGAAACTGGAAACTGTTAAAGCGGTGGAGAGCGTCGGAAGAGTCGCGGATGTAGGTGGGAAGAGACTGGACAAGGGGAGAAAAAATAGTGTCGAGATAGGAAGAGATAAATTCCGTGGGGCAAGAACAGGCTGAAACGATGGGTCTACCAGGGCAGTCCTGTTTGTGGATCTTGGGAAGGAGGTAGAAGTGGGCTGTGCGGGGTTGGGAAACTATGAGCTTGGCGGCCGTGGGGGGAAGATCTCCAGAGGAGATGAGGTCAGTGATAGTCTTGGAAACGGTGGCTTGATGTTCGGTAGTGGGGTCATGGTCCACGTGGAGGTAGCAGGATGTGTCGGAGAGTTGGTGTTCAGCTTCCGCTAGGTAGAGGTCGGTCCACCAAACAACAACAGCACCACGCTTGTCAGCAGGTTTAATGACAATGTCGGGGTTGGATCTGAGAGAATGGAGTGCTGCAAGTTCAGAGGGAGGTAGGTTGGAGTGAGTGAGGGGAGCAGAGAAATGGAGACGGCCGATGTCACGCCGACAGTTTGCAATGATAAGATCTAGAGAGGGTAAGAGGCCAGAGGGAGGTGTCCAGGTAGAACGGGAACTCTGAAAGCGGGAGAAACGGTCAGCCGTGTGGGGGGAAGACTCTTGGCCAAAGAAGTGGGCAAGGTTGTCTCTTCAACCTTGTTCATCTTCATTGCTTTCAGTTTCCCTTCTCGTGTTTGAACAGGTACCTGCCAAGATTCGGTTTCATAGCCTCTTTCCTCAGTAACTGTCTCCGGTTCCAAATTATTCCACATGGATTCCAACTAAACTTCCACCCTTCGTGTTTCGGATCCACCCAGGATTACAAATATCTCCAAGATATTCATCGTTCCTCGAACTACTGCTCTCGCCACATCTTGAGATCCACGCTCAAAGCCAAGCGGCGCCACATGAACACTCTCGACCTCTCTCTTCAGCAGCACCGGCGCACTCTAGCTCAAAGCTGTCCGGGTCCACAGTTCCATTTCATCCTTCGACTCATCCGACGCTTCAACAAAAAACTTTTTTTCTTTCTTTCTGATGTCAAGGATCGCAAGCTTCATCAACACTTGAACACCAATGCCCCTCCGGAACCTTCTTCCCCTTCACTTTCCTCTGACCCCCCTTCTCCCAATCTTACCCCCTGCCGCGTTTTCATTATCCGTTCTGACCTTCCCCTCTCTGACCCCGAACGATCAGTCCTCAGCCTGAGCTTCATCCCCTTATGCCCCCACGTCAATGACTTTCGAACTCGGTACGATGCTGAGCTCTTTTTCCACCGCCTTCAGTTCCGTGCCCACTTCTTTGGCCAGGAGTCTTCCCCCCCCGCACGGCTGACCCTTTCTCCCGCTTTCAGAATTCCCGTTCTACCTGGACCGCTCCCACTGGCCTCTTACCCGCTCTAAATCTTTTCATTGCAAACTGCCGGCGTGACATCGGCCGTCTCATTTCTCTGCTCCCCTCATTCACTCCAACCTACCTTACTCTGAACTTGCAGCCCTCCATTCTCTCAGATCTAACCCTACATTGTCATTAAACCTGCTGACAAGGGTGGTGCTGTTGTTTTTTGGCAAACTGACCTCTACCTAGCGGAAGCTGAACGCCAACTCTCCGACACCACCTCTTACCTCCACCTGGACCTTTTAACTAAGATCTACTTTAAGTACAGCGGCCTTTCTGGTATCTCCTCTTTATCAATTTTTATCCCATCCAGTATCTCCTCTACCTCCTCCTTCACTATGTCTATGGCAACATCTTTTTCCTTGGTGAAGACAGATGGAAAGTACTCATTTAGCACCTCAAACATACCCTCTGCCTCCATGCGTAGGTCTCCTTTTCAGCCTCCAATTGGCCCCACCCCTCCTCTTACTACCCATTTACTATTTATATGCCTATAGAAGACTTTGGGATTGTTTTTATGTTCGCTTCCATTCTATTCTCATACTCTCTCTTTTCCCCTCTTATTTTCTTTTTCACTTCTCCTCTGAACTTTCCATATTTAGCGTCATTCTCAGATGTATTCTCGACCTGACATCTGTCATACGTGCTCTTTTTCTGCTTCATCTTACTCTCTATCTCTTTCCTCATCCAGGGAGCTAAAACTTTAGTTGCCTTACCTTTCCCCCGAGTGGGAATGTACTTCGACTGTACCTGAACTTTTTCCTCTTTAAAGGCAGCCCATTGTTCGATTATAGTTTTGCCTGCCAATCTTTGATTCCAATTTAACTGGGCCAGATCAGTTCCCATCCCACTGAAATTGGCCTTCCTCCAATAAATATTTTTACTCTAGTTTGCTCCCTGTCCTTTTCCATAGCTAATCTAAACCTTATGATACTGTGATCACTGTTCTCTAAATGTTCATCTACTGACACTTGCTCCACTTGACATACTTAATTCCCCAGAACCAGATCCAGCAATGCCTCCTTCCTCGTTGGGCCGGAAACATACAGAATAAGAAAGCTCTCCTGAACAAAATTCAGAAATTCTTCCCCCTCTCTGCCCTTTACACTATTACTACCCGTGTCTATATTAGGATAGAAGAAGTCCCCCATTATAATTACTCTATAGTTCTTGCATTTCTCTGTAATTTCTCTGAAAATTTGCTCCTTCATATTTTTCCCAATAGTTGGTGGCGTATAGAATACACCTAGTAGTGTAATGGCACCTCTGTAATTTTTCAACTCTAACCATATAGATTCTGTCCTTGACCCTTCCAGGACATCCTCTCTCTGCAGCACTGTAACATTCTTCTTAACCAATACTGCCACATCACCTCCTATCTTTCATAGAAACATAGAAACATAGAAGATAGGAGCAGGAGTAGGCCATTCAGCCCCTCGAGCCTGCTCTGCCATTTTATGAGATCATGGCAGATCATCCAAATTCAGTACCCTGTCCCTGCTTTCTCCCCTTGATCCCTTTAGCCTTAAGAAATATATCTAACTCCTTCTTGAATATATTAAATGAATTGGCCTCAACTGCCTTCTGTGGTAGAGAATTCCACAGGTTCACCACTCTCTGGGTGAAGAAATTCCTCCTCATCTCAGTCCTAAATGGCTTACACTTAACCTTAGACTTTGACCCCTGGCTCTGGACTCCCCCACAATCGGGAACATCCTTCCTGCATCTAGTCTGTCTAGTCCTGTTAGAATTTTATAAGTTTCAATGAGATCCCCTCTCATTCTTCTAAGCTCTAGCGAGTACAAGCCCAATCGTCCCAATCTCTCTTCATACGTCATTCCTGCCAACCCAGGTATCAGTGCGGTGAATCTTCGCTGCACTCCCTCCATGGCAAGAATATCCTTCCTCAGATAAGGCGACCAAAACTGCACACAATACTCAAGGTGTGGTCTCACCAAGGCCCTGTACAACTGTAGGAAGACATCCTTGCTCCTGTACTCGAATCCTCTCGCTATGAAGGCCAACATACCATTTGCCTTCTTAAGCACCTGCTCCACCTGCATGCTTACCTTCAACGATTGGTGCACAAGGACTCCCAGTTCTCGTTGCACTTCCCCTTTTCCCAATCTATTGCAGTTCAGATAATAATCTGCCTTCCTGTTTTTGCCACCAAAGTGGATAACCTCGCATTTATCCACATTATACTGCATCTGCCATGCATCTGCCCAATCACCCAACTTGTCCAAATCATGCTGGAGTTTCTCTGCATCCTCCTCACAACACACACGCCCACCCAGCTTTGTGTTATCTGCAAACTTGGAGATAATGGCCCAGAAATTAAACATCGATGGTTCCCGCAGGGGTAAGGATTCCCCGCGATATCGCACTCCGCGCCTACCTTTTTGTTTGGGGCCCACACGAACTTTCGTTTCAGAGCCTCTTCTTGTTGCAACCATGCAGTGTGTGCATATCCCAGAGGCGCAATTAGTTCGTGCGAGCTCTGGGATCACGTGATTCAGTTAGAGCCAATGGCAGCACACCATCTTTCATTCATAGTTTTGACAGCAAGAGCTGTCAAAGCTATGAATACTACAAACCCCCAGAAGAACAGCTAAACCTCAATTAAATTTTTAAAAAAGCCATCACATTAATAAAATAACTATAGTTAAATAAATTAACCACTTTAAACAAAAAATTAAATTTTTGAAAAAATTTAAAATCTTTTTAAATGTTATAAAAATAAACTTACCTTTCTTTAAAGTCTCTAAAAAAGATAAACCAGTTGAAAAATTTTAAAATAACACTTAATTAACGACTTACCTTGTTAAAAGGGGGTCCTACGCCTGCTTTCTTTATGTGTAAAATCTTCACCTGCGCGTTCAAAGCTGAAAAAAAACCTAAGTGCACTGCGTGTGCACAACCAGTAGCACGCACGCGGTTCACTTAGGAACCGCCCCCTTTGCAATTCACGAAGTGCCGGTTTCCCGCGCATGCACAGTGCATGCAGGAAACCGGCAATTTGTGATCTAATACGCGAGAGTACACAGTGCCTACTCTCGCGTATTAGGTTTAATTTTCGGGCCATTACATCTAGTTACCTCGTGTAGATCATTAATATATATTGTGAATAACTGGGGTACTAGCACCGATCCCTGCGGTACCTCACTAGTCACTGCCTGCCACTCGGAAAAAGACTCGTTCATTCCAACTCTTTGCTTCCTGTCTGCCAACCAGTTCTCTTTCCAAGTCTGTACCTTACCCCCAATCCCATGTTCTTTAACTTTGCACGCTAATCTCTTATGCGGGACCTTATCGAAAGCCTTCTGAAAGTCCAAATACACCACATCCAATGGTTCTCCCTTATCTATTCTACCAGTTACATCCTCAAAAATTCCAGTAGATTAGTCAAGCATGATTTACCTTTTGTAAATCCATGTTGAATTTGTCCCATCCTGTCAGTGTTTTCCTAGTGCTCTGCTATTACATCTTTTATAATGGACTCTAGCATTTTCCTCACTACCGATGTCAGGCTTACCAGTCTATAATTCCCCGTTTTCTCTTTCCCACCTTTTTTAAATGTGAGAAGTCGCACAACACCAGGTTATAGTCCAACAGCTTTATTAGAAATCACAAGCTTTCGGAGCGCTCTTCCTTCCTCGCCTTTGTCCACCCCAGTCCAACACCGGCATCTCCACATCATGGCTACCTTTTTAAAACAGTGGGGTTACATTAGCTACCCTCCAATCCATGGGAACTGTTCCAGAGTCTATAGAATTTTGGAAGATGACCAGCAATGCATCTACTATTTCTAGGGCCACTTCCTTAAGTACCCTAGGATGTAG
Source organism: Squalus acanthias (assembly GCA_030390025.1). Lineage (NCBI taxonomy): Eukaryota > Metazoa > Chordata > Chondrichthyes > Squaliformes > Squalidae > Squalus > Squalus acanthias. The sequence goes on from CM059441.1 coordinate 63,101,308, forward strand.
ATTATCAGGCCCTGGGGATTTATCCGCTTTCAATCCCATCAATTTCCCTAACTCCATTTCCCTACAAATACTGATTTCATTCAGTTCTTCCCTCTCATTAGACCCTATGATCCCCGACATCTCTGGGAGGTTATTTGTGTCCTCCTTTGTGTAGACAGAACCAAAGTATGTATTTAATTGGTCTACCATTTCTTTGTTCCCCATTATAAATTCCCCTGATTCTGACTGCAAGGGACCTACGTTTGACTTCACCAATCTTTTTCTCTTCACATATCTTTTACAGTCAGTTTTTATGTTCCGTGCAAGCTTACTCTCATACTCTATTTTCCCCCTCTTAATTAATCCCTTTGTCCTCCTTTGCTGAATCCTAAACTGCTCCCAATCCTCAGGCTTGCTGCTTTTTTTGGTCAATTTATATGTCCTCTCCTTGGATCTTATGCTATCCCTAATTTCTCTTGTAAGCCACGGTTGAGTTTCCTTCCCTTTCTTTCCTGAACATCTTATATCCAGGAATATTTAATACCCAATCCTGCCCTTTTTACAACCAGGTCTCAGTTATTGCCACGACATCAAATTCCCATCTGGCTATTTGTTCCTGCACCTCAGCAATCTTGTTTACTATGCTTCGTCTGTTCACATACATACATTGTAAACCTATCTTAGACCATCCTGTGTTCTCTCTTAGTATGACCCCACTTAATACCTAACTATTTCTTACTTTAGTGCTATCAATCTCTTCCAATCCTTTGCGACCTTTGTTTCCCCTTTCTAATGCTGCATTCTGGTGCCCATCCCCCTGCCAACTTAGATTAAACCCTCCGCAACAGCATGAGCAATCCTCCTCACGAGGATATTGGTACCGGCTCTGTCCGGCCTGTACAGATCCCACCTCCCCTGGAACCGGTACCAATGCCCCAGGAATCTGAAGCCCTCCCTCCTTCTCCATCTCTCCAGCCAAAGATTCATCTGCTCTATCCTCCTATTGCTATACTCACTCATGTGTGGCACCAGCAGCAATCCAGAGATTATTACATTTGAGGACCTGCTTTTTAATATCTTTCCTAGCTCCCTGAAATCTGCCTGCAGGACCTCATCGCTCTTTCTACCTATGTTGTTGGTGCCGATTTGGAGCACGACCTCTGGCTGTTCACCCTCCCCCCTCAGTATGTTCTGCAGAATGTCATACCTTTATTTATTCGACTATTAACTAACTTTACAGAAACTTAAAAAGGTGTGACCTGTACCAATGAATCCGTTTCCAGCTATCCTGTGACATCACTCCTTGTATTTTTTTTTAATCACCGCTCAGCTCCATTCATTCTGCTAACGCCACTCCCGCTCAGATCCGCGCTCTGTCCTGGGACTTCTCCACCTCTACATTTTTGCTGCTGCCGCCGCTTCCACCCCTAGCAATCCCGCTCAAGTCGGCACTCACAATTACAGCGTGACTGTTTACATAGACAGAGTCATTTATAAATGTTGACATAGGAACTTATAATGGGGAAAAATGCCTAGAAATGCATGCTGAAAAGAGATGCAGAGAGATGAAGCATGGACTCTTGTTGCGCACTGTGGTTGCTGACTGTATGGCTCCTCCGACCGTGAACCTCTCCCTCAGTACTGCCCCTCCAACAGCGAAGCGCTACTTCAGTACTGCCCCTCCAACAATGCAGCTCTCCTTCAGTACTGCCCCTCCGACAGTGAAGCTCTCCCTCAGTACTGTCCCTCCGACAGTGCAGCACTCCTTCAGTACTGCTCCTCCGACAGTGAACCGCTCCCTAAGTACTGGCCCTCAGACAGTGCAGCGCTCCTTCAGTACTGCCTCTCAGACAGTTCAGCACTCCTTCAGTACTGCCCCTCCAACAGTGTAGCGCTCCCTCAATACTGCACCTCCGACAGTGCAGCACTCCCTCAGTACTTCCCTTTCGACAATGCAGCGCTCCCTCAGTACTGTCCCTCTGACAGTGAAGCATATTATCAATACTGCCCCTCCAATAGTGCTGTAATCCCTCAGTACTGCCCCTCCGTCCACTTGAGTGACTTTGTTTTTGTTCCTGGGATGTGGGGGTCACTAGCAAGGCCAACATTTATTGCTCATCCCTAATTGCCCCTGAGGACGTGGTGGTGAGCAGCCTTCTGGAATCGCTGCAGTCCGTGTGGTGAAGGTACTCCCACAGTGCTGTTAGGGAGGGAGTTCCAGGATTTTGACACTGTGACGATGAAGGAACGGCGATATATTTCCAACTAAGGAAGTTGTGTGACTTGAAGGGGCACTGTGAGGTGATGGTGTTCCCATGCACCTGCTGCCCTGGTCCTTCGAGGTGGTAGAGGTTGCGGCTTTGGGAGGTGCTGTCAACGAAGCCTTGGTGAGTTGCTGCAGTGTACCTTGTAGATAGAGCACACTGCAGCCACGGTAAGCCGATGGTGGACGGAGTGAATGTTTAATGTGGTGAATGGGGTGCCAATCAAGCTGGCTGCTTTGTCTTGGACGATGTCAAGCTTCTTGAGTGTTGTTGGAGCTGCACTCGTCCAAGCAAGTGGAGAGTATTCCATCACACTCCTGACTCATGTCTTGTAGATGGTGGAAAGGCTTTGTGGAGTCAGAAGGTGAGTCACTCATTGCAGAATACCCAGCATCTGACCTGCTCTTGTAGCCATTCTATCTATGTGGCTGGTCCAGTTAAGTTTCTAATCAATGGCGACCCCCCAGGATGTTGATGGTGGGGGATTCAGTGATGGTAATGCCGTTGAATGTCAGTGGCGGTGGTTAGGCTCTCTCTTCTTGGAGATAGTCATTGCCATGCACTTGTGTGGCACAAATTTTACTTGCCACATATGAGCCCAAGCCTGAATGCCATCCGGGTCTTGCTGCATGCGAGCACAGACTGCTTCATTATCTGAGGAGTTGCAAATGGAACTAAACACTACAATCATCAGCGAACATCCTCACTACTGATGTTATGATGGAGGGAAGGGCACTAATGGAACAGCTGAAGATTGTTGGGCCTAGGACAGTGCCCTGAGGAACTCCTGCAGCTATGTCCTGGTGCTGAGATGATTGACCTCCAACAATCACAACCATCTTCCTTTGTGCTTGGTACGACTCCAGCTTGTGGAGAGTTTTCCTCTGATTGCCATTGGATTCAATTTTACGAAAAGCACTTGCATTCCCTACATTACAATAGTGACTACACTTCAAAAGTATTTCATTGGCTGTAAAGTGTTTTGGGACATCCTGAGGTTGTGAAAGGTGCTATAAAAATGCAAGAATTTTACTAGGGTTCCTTGATGCCACACTCGGTCAAATGCTGCTTTGATATCAAGGGCAATCATTCTCACCTCACCTCTGGAATTCAGATCTTTTGTCCAAGTTTGGACCAAGGCTGTAATGAGGCCTGGCGGAACCCAAAAATGAGCATTATTGAGTAGTTTATTGCTGAGTAAGTACCGCTTGATAGCACTGTGGATGGCACCTTCCATCACTTTGCTGATGATTGGGTGTAGACTGATGAGGCGATAATTGGTCGGATTGGATTTGTCCTGCTTTTTGTGGACAGGACATTCCTGGGCACTTTTCCACAGTATCGGATAGATGCCAGTGTTGTAGCTGTACTGGAAGAGCTTGGCTAGAGGTACTGCCAGTTCTGGAGCATAAGTCTTCTGCACAACAGCCAGGATGTTGTTGGGGCCTGCAGCCTCTGCTGTATTCAGTGCGCTCAGCTGTTTCTTGATATCACGTGAAGTGAATCGAATTGGCTGAAGACTGGCTTCTGTGATGGTGGGACCTCAGGAGGAGGCAGACATGAATCATCCACTTGGCACTTCTGGCTGAAGATGGTTGCAAATGTTTCAGCCTTGTCTTTTGCACTCACGTGCTGGACGCCGCCATCATTGAGGATGGGGATGTTCATGAATCTCCTCCTCTCGTTAGTTGTTTAATTTTCCACCTCCATTCCTGACTGGATGTGGCAGTACTGCAGAGCTTTGACCTAATCTGTTGGTTTTGGTATCGCTGAGCTCTGTCTATAGAATGCTGTTTCTGTTGCCTACCTGCCTAGCATGCATGTAGTCCTGTGTTGTAGCTTCACCAGCTTGGCACTTCATTTTTAGGTACACCTTTTACTGCTCCTGGCATGCTCTTCTACACTCGTCAGTGAACCAGGGTTGGTCTCCTGGCTTCATGGAAATGGTAAAGTGAGGGGTATGCCGGGCCATGAGGTTACAGGTTGTGGTGGAATACAATTCTGCTGTTGCTGATGTGCCACAGCGCCTCATGCATGCCCAGTTTTGAGCTGCTAGATCTGTTCTGAATCTATCCCACTTAGCAATTTGGTAGTGCCACACAACACGATGGAGGGTGGAGGGTGTCCTCAGAGTGAGCATGGGATTTCGTCTCCACAAGGACAGTGTGGTAGTCACTCCTACCAATACTGTCAGGAACACATGCATCTGCGATAGGTAGATTGGTGGGGATGAGGTCAAGTCGGTTTTTCCCTCGCGTTGGTTCTTTCAAAACCTACCGCAGGCCCTGTGTGGCAGTTATATCCTTCAGGACTCGGCCAGTAGTGGTGCTACTGAGCCATTCTTGGTGATGGATATTGAAGTCCCTCACCCAGAGTACATTCTGTACCCTTGCTACCCTCAGTGCGTCTTTCAAGTGGTTTTCTACATGGAGGAGTGCTGCTTCATCAGCTGAGGGAGGGCAGTAGGTGATAATCAGCAAAAGGTTTCCTTCCCCATGTTTGACCTGATGCCATGAGACTTCATGGGGTCCGGCGTCAATGCTGAGTACTCCCAGGGCCACTCCCTTCTGACTGTGCCGCCTGCTCTGGTGGGTCTGTCCTGTTGGTGAGACAGGACATACCCAGGGATGGTGATGGAGGAGTTGGAGACATTGGCTGAAAGGTATGGTACTGTGAATATGATTATATCAGGCTGTTGTTTGATTAGTCTGTGGGACAGCTCTTCCAATTTTGGCACAAGTCTCCAGATGTTAATGAGGAGGACTTTGCAAGATCTACTGGGCTGGGTGTGCCTTTGTTGTGTCCCATGCCCAGGTCGATGCCGGTTTGTCCGTCCGGTTTTATTCTTATTATTGATTTTCATAGCGTCACTGTTATTCGTTGGTCACATAAAAACAGAGTACAAGGCACTAACTCTCAGTTATACATCACCCTTTCACCACCTCAGGATGTCACAAAGCGTTTTATAGCCAAAGAAAGACGTACGATTGTATGGCGCCTTTCCACCTCTCTAGATATGGCATCAGAAATCACATATTAAACACCTATAATTGAACCTGACACTGCTTGTTACCAACAGAAACCGAAAGAAAGAACACCCATTTATACACTTTACAGCCAATGAAGTGCTTTTGAAGTGTAGCCACAATTGTGATGTAGAAAACGTGGCAGACAATTCGCAAACAGCAAGCTCCCACAAACAGCAGTGTGATAAATGGCAAGACAATCTGTTCTTGATGTAGGGTAATGCATAAATCTTGGCCCAGGACACAGGGGAGAACTCCCCCCCCCCCCCCCCGCTTCTTTGAAATTGTGTCTGTGGGAAAATTTACATTCGCCTGAGAGGGCAAACGTGGCCCGAATGCCCTCCTACTGTCCCTTTGTAACAGTCTTGATGGGCTGAATGGCCTCCTCCTGTTTCGATGTAACAAGCTCGAGGACCTGAATGGCCTCCTCCTTTTCATATGTAACAGGTTTGAGGGGCTGAATGGGCCTTCTCCTGTTCCTATGTAACAGGATCAAGATGCTGAATGGCCTCCTCCTGTTCATCTGTACCAGCTTCAAGGGGGCAGAATGGCCTCCTCTAGTTCATATGTAATATCCTCGAGGGAGTTGAATGGTCCTCCTCCTGTTCCTATTCAGCAGGCTCAAGGGGCTAAATGGCCTCCTCTTGTTGCTATGTAACAGACTCGCGGGGCTGGAAGGCCAAATCATGTTCCTATGCAACAGGCTCTAGGGGCTGAATGGTCTCCTCTTTTTCCTTTGCAACAGTCTCGAGTGGCTGAATGGCCTACTCCTGCATCTATTTAATAGGTTTGATGGGCTAATTACCTAACTCCTATTCCTATGTAACAGGCTCGAGGGGCTGAATGGCCTTTTCATGTTCCTATGTAACGGGCTCGAGGGGTTGAATGGACCTCCTCTTGTTCCTAAGCAACAGTCTCAAAGGGTTGAATGGACCTCCTCTTGTTTCTAAGCAACAGCCTCGAGGGGCTGATTGGCCTCCTCCTTTTCCTATGTAACTGGATCAAAATGTGAATGGCCTCCTCCTGTTCATGTGTACCAGCCTCAAAGGGGTGGAATGGCCTCCTCCTGTTCCTATGTAGCAGGCTCAAGTGGCTAAATGGCCTCCTCTTGTAGCTATGTAACATTCTCGTGGGGCTGAATGGGCCACCTCCTGTTCTATGTATCATGCTCGAAGTGCTGAATGGGTCTCTTCCTATTCCTATGCAACAGGCACAAAGGGCTGAACGGCCTTCATCTGTTCCTACGCAACAGGCTTGAGGGGCTGAATAGCCTCTTCCTGTTTCTATGTAACAGGCTCAAGGAGCTGAATGGTCCAATCATGTTCGTATGCAACATGGTTGAAGGGCGGATTTGCCTCCTCCTGTTCCTGTGCAGCAGCCTCAGTGGGCTGGATGGGCCTCTTGTTCCTATGCAACAGGCCCAAAGGGCTGAATGGCCCTGTGAGACAGTCTCGAAGGGCTGAATTGCCTCCACCTGTGACTATGCAACATCCTACAGGGGCTGAATGGGCCTCCCCCTGTTCTTATGAAACAGGCCCAAAGGGCAAATGGCCTGTGTAACAGGCTCGAAGGGCTAAATGGGCTTCTTCCTGTTCCTATGGAACAGGCCCAAAGGGTTGAATGGCCGACTCCCGTTCCTATGTAACAGGTTCGAGGGGCTGAATGGCCTAATCATGTCCCTATGCAACAGGCTCATTGCTCTGAATGGCCTCCACTTGCTCCTCCGTAACAGGCTTGAGGGGCTGAATGGCCACCTCCTCTTCCTATGTAACAGGCTTGAGGGGCTAAATGTGGCTCTGCCTGTTCCTATGTAACAGGTTCGAGGTTCTGAATGGCCTCCTCCTGTTCATATGTAATAGCCACCTGGGGCTGAAGGTGCTTCCTCTTGGTCCGATGCAACAGGCTCAAGGGGCTGATGGGCCTCCTCCTGTTCCTATGTAAAAGGCTTGAGGGGCTGAATGGCCTCCTCTTCTTCCTGTGTAACAATCTCAAGATCAATAATGGTCTCCTCCTGTTCCTCTCTAACAGGCTGAATGGGCCTCCTCCTGTTCCTGTGCAACAGGCCCGAGGGGCTGATTGGACTATGCCTGTTCCTATGTGACAGTGTTGATGAGATGAATGGTCCTCCTCCTGTTCCTATGCAAAAGACTTGAGGGGCTGAATGGCCTCCACCTGTTCCTGTGTTACAGTCTCGAGGGGCTGAATGGCCCCCTCATTTTCCTATGTAACAGGCTCGTTGTGCTGAATGGCCTCCTCCAGTTGATATGTAACAGCCTCAAAGGGCTGAATGTGAAGCCTCCTCTTCCTATGCAACAGGCTCGAGGTTCTGAATGACCTTCTCCTGTTCATATGTAACAGCCCCTTGGGGCTGAATAGGCCTCCTTCTGTTCTTAACAACAGGCTTGAGGTGTTGAAAGATCTCCTCCTGTTCCTATGTAACAGGCTCGAGCTCTGAATTGCCTCTTCTTGTTCCTTTGCAACAGTCTCAAGGGGCTGAATGGCCTCCTTCTGTTCCTTTGTAACAGATTCGATGTTCTAAATGGCCACCTCATGTTCCTCTGTAACAGGTTGGAGGGGGCTGAATGGCCTCCTCCTGTTGCTATGTAATGGGATCGATGGATTGATTGGGCCTATTCCTGTTCCTATGTAACAGACTCGACGGCTGATTGGCATCCACCTTTTCCTTTGTAACAGTCTCGAGCTGCTGAATGGTCTCCTCCTGGTCCTATGTAACAGGCTCGAGGGTTTGAATGGGCCTCCTCCTTTTCCTGTGCAACAGGCCCAAGGTGCTGAATTTTCTTCTACTGTTCATATGTAACAGGATCGAGGGGCTGAATGGCCTTCTCCGTTTCTATGTAATGAGCTCGGGGGGCTGAATGGACCTACTCCTATTCCTATGCAACAGGCTGCAGGGGCTGAATGGCCTCCTCCTGTCCCTTTGTAACAGTCATGAGGGGCTGAAAGGCCTCCTCCTCTTCCTATGTAACAGGCTCGAGGGGCTGAATGTGAAGCCTGCTGTTCCTATGCAATAGGCTCATGGTTCTGAATGGCCTCCTCCTGTTCATATGTAACAGCCATCTGGGCAGAAGGGGCCTCCTCCTGTTCCTATGTAATATACTCAATGCGGCTGAATGGCCTCCTCCTTTTTCTACATAACGGGCTTGAGGAGCTGAATGGCCTCCTCCTGTTCCAATATAAAGGCTCGAGATCCTGAATGGCATCTTCCTGTTCTTCTGTAACAGGCTCGAGGGGCTTAATGGCCCTTCTCCTGTTCCTATGCAACTGATCCGAGGGGCTGAATGTACTACTCCTGTTTCTGTGTAACAGGCTTGATGGGCCTGAATGGGCTCCTCCTGTTCCTATGTAATAGGCTCGAAGCGCTAAATGGGCTTCTTCCTGTTCCTATGCAACAGGCCCAAAGGGCTGATTGGCCTACTCCTGTTCCTATGTAACAGGCTCGAGGGGCTGAATGGCCCAATCATGTCCCTATACAATAGGCTCGTGCTCTGAATGACCTCCTCTTGTTTCTCTGTAACAGGATTGAGGGGCTCAATGGCCTCCTCCTGTTTCTATGTAATGGGCTCGAGGGGCTAAATGTGGCACCTCCTGTTCCTATGCAACAGCTCGAGGTTCTGAATGGACTCCTCCTGTTAATATGTAACAGCCACCTGGGGCTGAAGGTGCTTCCTCCTGTTCCTATACAACAGGCTCAAGGGGCTGATTGGCCTCCTCCTGTTCCTATGTAAAATGCTTGAGGGGCTGAATGGCCTCCTCTTCTTCCTTTGTAACAGTCTCGAGATGCTGAATGGTCTCCTCCTGTTCCTATGTAACAGGCTCAAGGGGCTGAATGGGTCTGCTCCTGTTCCTATGCAACAGTCCCGAGGGGCTGAATGGCCTACTCCTGTTCCTATGTGACAGTGTTGATGAGATGAAAGGTCCTCCTCCTGCTCCTATGCAACAGACTTCAGGGGCTGAATGGCCTCCATCTGTTCCTGTGTTACAGTCTTGAGGGGCTGAATGGCTCCTCCAGTTGGTATGTAACAGCCTCAAAGGGCTGAATGTGAAGCCTCCTCTTCCTATGCAACAGGCTCGAGGTTCTGAATGACCTTCTCCTTTTCATATGTAACAGCCTCGTGGGGCTGAATGGGCCTCCTCCTGTTCTTAACAACATGCTTGAGGTGCTGAATGACCTCCTACTGTTCCTATGTAACAGGCTCAATGCGGCTGAATGGCCTCCTCCTGTTTCTACATGAAAGGCTCGAGGAGCTGAATGGGCCTTCTCCTGTTCCTATGTAACTGTCTCAAGCAGTTGAATGGCCTCCTCCTGTTCCTATGTAACAGGCTCGAAGGGCTAAATTGGCGTCTTCCTCTTACTGAGCAACAGGCACAGAGGGCTGCATGGCCTGCTCCCGTTCCTATGCACTAGGTTCGATGGGCTAAATGGCAACCTCCTGTTCCTAGGTAATAGGCTCGAGGGGCTGAATGGCCTACTCCTGTTCATATGTAACAGGATCGAGGGGGCTGAATGGCCTTCTCCTGTTTCTATGTAATGGGCTCGAGGGGCTGAATGGACCTACTCCTGTTCCTAGGCAACAGGCTTTAGCGGCTGTATGGCCTCCTCCTGTCCCTTTGTAACAGTCATGAGGGTTGAATGGCCTCCTCCTGTTCCTATGTAAAAGGCTTGAGGGGCTGAATGACCTCCTCTTCTTCCTTTGTAACAGTCTCGAGATGCTGAATGGTCTCCTCCTGTTCCTATGTAATATGCTCGAGGGGGCTGAATGGCCTTCTCCTGTTTCTATGTAACGGGCTCAAGGGTCTGAATGGACCTACTCCTGTTCCTATGCAACAGGTTCAAGGTTCTGAATGGCCTTCTCCTGTTCATATGTAGCAACCACCTGGGGCAGAAGGGGCCTCCTCCTGTTCCTATGTAAGAGGCACGAGGGGCTGAATGGCCCCCTCCTGTTCCTATATATTAGACTGGAGATGCAGAATGGTCTCCTCCTGTTCATCTGTAGCAGACTCAAGGGGTCGGAGAGGGCCTCTTCCTGTTCGTATGTAACATCCTCGAAGGGGCTGAATGGTCCTACTCCTGTCCTATGTAACAGGCTCGAGGGGCTGAATGGTCTAATCATGTTCCTCTGAAAGGGGTGCGTTGCGGCTGAATAGCCTCCTCCTGTTCCGATATAACAAGCTCGAGGGGCTGAATGGCATCCTCCAGTTAGCGTGTAAAAGCCTCAAATGCTGAATGTGAAGCCTCCTCTTCCTATGCAGCAGACTCGAGGTTCTGAATGGTCTTCGCCTGTTCATATGTAACAGCCTCATGGGGCTGACTGGGCCTCCTCCTGTTCTTAACAACAGGCTCGAGGTGCTGAATGACCTCCTCCTCTTCCTATGCAACAGGCTCGAGATGCTGAATGGTGACTTCCTCTTCCTATGCAACAGGCTCGAGGGGCTGAATGGCCCTTCTCCTGTTCCTATGCAACAGGCCCAAAGGGCTGAATGGCCTACACCCGTTTATATGTAACAGGCTCGAGAGGCTGAATGTCCCAATCATATCCCTATGCAACAGGCTCGTACTCTGAATGACCTCCTCTTGTTCCTCTGTAGCAGGCTTGAGCAGATGGATGGCCTCCTCCTGTTTCTGTGTAACAGGCTCGAGTGGCTAAATGTGGTGCCTCCTGTTCCTATGCAACAGGTTTGTGGTTCTGAATGCCCTCCTCCTGTTCCTATGTAAAACACTTGAGGGGCCGAATGGCCTCCTCTTCTTCCTTTGTAACAGTCTCGTTATACTGAATGGTATCCTCCTGTCCCTATGCAACAGGCCCGAGGGGCTGAATGGCCTACTCCTGTTCCTATGTAATGGGCTAGAGGTGTTGAATGGGCCTACTCCAGGGGTTGAATGGCCTCCTCTTGTTCCCATGTAACAGGCTGGAGGGGCTGAAGGGCCTCCTCCTCTTCCTGTGCAGCAGGCCTGAGGGGCTGAATAGCCTACTCCTGTTCCTATGTAACAGGCTCGAGGGGCTGAATGGAGCTCCTCCTGTTCCTATGCAACAGGCTCAAGGGGCTAATGGCATTCTCCTGTCCCTTTGTAACAGTCTTGAGGGGCTGAATGGCCTCCTCCTGTTTATTTGTAACAGGCACTAGGGTCTGAATAGTCTCCTCCTGTTCCTTTGTAAGAGGCTCAAGGGGCTGAATGACATCCTGTTCCTATACAACAGGCTTGAGGGGCTGAATGGGCCTCCTCCTGTTCCTATGCAACAGGATCATGGGGCTGAATGGCCTTTTCTTGTTCCTATGTAACTGGCTGGAGGGGCTGAATGGCATCTTCCTGTTCCTTTGTAAAAATCTCAAGATGCTTATTGGGACTACTCCTGTTCCTTTATAATTGGCTCGAAAGGCTTAATCACCGCCTCATGATCCTATGTACCAGGCTGAAAGGGCTGAATGGGCCTCTTCCTTTTCTGATGCAACAGGCCTGAGGGGATGAATGGCCTTCTCCTGTTCCTATGTAATAGGCTTGATGGGGTAAATGGCCACCTCCTATTCCTATGTACGGGCTCGAGAGGCTGAACGGCCTCCTCCTGTTCCTATGTAGCAGGCTCAAGGGGCAAAATGGCCTTCTATCTATGCAGCAGGCTCGAGGGGTTGAATGGCCTAATCATGTTCCTATGCATCAGGCTCTAGGGGCTGAAAGGCCTCCTCCTGTCCCTATGAAACAGTCTGGAGGGGCTGAATGGCCTCCTCCTGTTTATATGTAACAGGCACGAGGGCCTGAATGGCCTCCTCCTGTTCCTATGTAAGAGGCTCTAGGGGCTGAATGACATCCTGTTCCTATGCAACAGGCTCGAGGGGCTGAATGGGCCTCCTCCTGTTTCTATGTAACTGGCTCAAGTGGCTGAATGTGGCGCCTTCTCTACATATGTAACACCCTCAAGGGGGCTGAATGGTCCTACTCCTGTTCCTATGTAAAGGCTCGAGGGGCTGAACAGCCTCCTCCTGTTCCTATGTAGCAGGCTCAAGGGGCAAAATGGCCTTCTCTTCTACCTATACAACAGGCTCGAGGGGCTGAATGGCCTAATCATTTTCCTATGCACCAGGCGCTAGGGGCTGAAAGGCCTCCTCCTGTCCCTATGAAACAGTCTTGAGGGGCTGAATGACCTCCTCCTGTTTCTATGTAAGAGGTTTGAGGGCCTGAATGGCCTCCTCCTGTTCCTATCTAACAGCTTCGAGGGGCTGAATAGGCCTCCTCCTGTTCCTATGTAACAGGCTCGAGGGTCTGAATGGCCTCTTCTTGTTCTATCTAAGAGGCTTGAGGGGCTGAATGGCCTCCTCCTGTTCCTTTGTAACAGTCTCGAGATGCTTATTTGGCCTACTTCTATTCGTATACAACAGGCTTGAGAGGCTAAATGGCCTCCTCCTGTTTCTATGTAATGGGCTCGAGAGGCTGAATGGCCTCCTCCTGTTCCTATGCAACCGGATCTAGGGGCTGAATGGCTGCCTCCTGTCGCTTTGTAACAGTCTTGAGGTGCTGAATAGCCTCCTCCTGTTTCTATGTAATGGGCTCGAGGGGCTGAATGGGCCGACGCCTGTTTCTATGTAACAGCCTCGATGGGCTGAATGGGACTCGTCCTTTTCCTAATAACAGGCTCCAGGGGATGAATGGCTGCCTCCTGGAACATAAGAACATAACATAAGATTATAATAGTTAGGAGCTGAAGTAGGCCATTTGACCCTTTGAGTCTGCTCCGCCATTCATCAAGATCATGGCTGATCTTGTACCTCATCTCCACCTTCCCGCACTATCCCCACATCCCTTAATTCTCTTCGTTCCCAAAAATTTATCGACCTCTGTCTTGAATATACTCAACGACTGAGCATCCACACCTCTCTGGGGATGAGAATTCCAACGATTCACGACACTTTGAGTGAACAAATTTCTCCTCATCTCATTACTAAATGGCCTACCCCTTATTCTGTGACTGTGACCTTGTGTTCTAGATTCCCCAGCCAAGGGAAACATTTTCCCAGCATTAACGCTGTCAAGCCCCTTAAGGATTTTATGTTTCAATTAGATCACCTCTCATTCTTCTAAACTCTAAGAAATATAGGCCTAGTCTATTCAATCTCTCCTCATAGGGCATTCCCTGCATCCCAGGAACCAGTCTAGTGAACCTTTGCTTCACTCCCTCTAAGGCAAGTATGTCTTTCCTTAGGAAAGGAGACCAGAACTGAATAAAATACTCCAGCTGTGGCCTCACCAAAGCCCTGTATAATTGTAGTAAGACGTCTTTACTCTTATACTCTAATCCCTTTGTAACAAAAGCTAACATACCATTTGCTTTCCTTATTGCTTGCTGTACATACATGTTAACATTCTGTGATTCATGTACAAGGACACCCAGGTCCCTCTGAGTGCAAACATTTCCCAGTCTCTCACCATTCAAAAAATATTCTGCTTTTTTGTTTTTCCTACCAAAGTGGATAACTTCACACTTCCCCACATTGTAATCCATTTGCCATGTTCTTGCCCACTCAGTCAACCTGTCTATATCTCTCTGCAGCCTCTTTGCGTTCTCCTCACAGCTAACTTTCCCACCTAACTTTGTATTATCAGCAAACTCAGATACGTTACACTCAGTCCCTTAATCTAAGTCATTAATATAGATTGCAAATAGCTGAGGCCCAAGCATTGATCCTTGCGGTACCCCGCTAGTAACTGCCTGCCAACCTGGAAAAGTCCCTTTTATTTCTACTCTTTGTTTTCTGTCCATTAACCAATCCTCAATCCATGCTAATATATTACCCCCAATACCATGAGTCCTAATTTTGTGTAATAACCTCTTGTGTGGCAGCTTATCGAATGCATTTTGAAAATCCAAATACATGACATCCACAGGTTCCCCCTTATCCATCCTACTAGTGATATCTTCGAAAAACTCTTAACAGATTTGTCAAGCATAATTTCCCTTTCATAAAACCATGTTGACTCTGCCTAATTATATTATGATTTTCTAAGTGCCCTGTTACCACGGCCCTAATAATAGATTCTAGCATTTTGCCTACTACTGATGTCAGGCTAACTGACCTGTAGTTTGCCATTTTTTCTCTTCCTCCCTTCTTAAATAGCGGGGTTATGTTTGCTACCTTCCAATCACGCTCTTTTCAAACAGCCGCTCCGCTCACCGCTCCCGCTCTTTTCAAACAGCCGCTCCTGTTTCAATGTAACTGGCTCGAAGGCCTGAATCGGCCGACAGCTTTTCCTATGCAACAGGCTCAAGATGTTTATTGTGCCTACTCCTGTTCCTATACAACTGGCTCGAGAGGCTGAATGGGCCTCCTCCAGTTCCGAAGTAAAGAAAGAAATACTTGCATTTATATAGCAACTTTCACCGCCACCGGACATCCCAAAGCGCTTTACAGCCAATGAAGTACTTTTTGAAGTGTAGTCACTGTTGTAATGTTGGAAAGTGGCAGTCAATTTGCGCACAGCAAGCTCCCAATAACAGCAATGTGACAATGACCAGAAAATCTGTTTTAGTGATGTTGATTGAGGGATAAATACTGGCCAGGACACCGGGGTATTTCCCCTGCTCTTCTTCGAAATAGTGCCATCGGATCTTTAATGACCACCTGAGAGAGACGACGGGGCCTCGGTTTACTTTCTCATCTGAAAGACAACACCTCCGACATTGCAGCACTCCCTCAGTACTGCCCCTCCAACAGTGTAGCACTCCCTCAGTAGTGACCTTCCGACATTACACCACTCGCTCAGTAGTGACCCTCCGACAGTGTAGCACTCCCTCAGTACTGCCCCTCCAACAGTGTAGCACTCCCTCAGTAGTGACCTTCCGACATTACACCACTCGCTCAGTAGTGACCCTCCGACAGTGCAGCGCTCCCTCAGTACTGCCCCTCTCACATTACAGTGGAGGCTCGCTCAGTAATGCCCCATCGATAGTGCATCGCTCCCTCAGTACTGGCACTGGGGAGTGTCGGGTTAGATTATCTGTTTAAGTCTCTGGAGCAGGAGTTCAACCCAAAACCTTTTGGCTCAGAGGCGAGAGACAGAGTGCTAAATCCACTGAACCACAACTGCCACAGCATAGATTGACTTTCGGGTTGGAAACTGTAACCAAGTCTCAGGTTGAGTTGATAAGGGGAAGTCTTTCAGTTTTAGTTGATTTTTAACATCAGAAAATATCTAAAATGGGATATTTTATTATTTATATATACGTTTATTTATATTTAATTTTCCTTGTAACAGTCTTGAGGGGCTGAATGGGCCTCCTCCTGTTCCTATGCAACAGTCTCGATTGGCTGAATGCCCTCCTCCTATTCCTATGTAAAAGGCTCAAGGGGGCTGAATGGCCACCTCCTGTTCCTATGTAACAGGCTCGAGGGGGTAAATGGGCCTCCTGCTGATCCTATGTAACAGGCCCAAGGAGCTGAATGGCATACTCTTCCTATGCAACAGGCTCGAGGGCATGAAAGGCCTCCTCCTGTTCTTTTGTAACAGTCTTGAGTGGCTGAATGGCCTCCTCCTGTTCCTGTGTAATAGTCTGGAGGGGCTGAATGGCCTCCTCCTGTTCCTATGTAACAGGCTCGTGGGGCTGAATGGGCACCCTCCTGTTTCTAGGCAACAGGCACCAGATGCTTAATGGGCCAATTCCTGTTCCTACACATATGGCTTGATGCGCTGAATGCCCTCCTCCTGTTTGGATGTAAAAGGCTTGAGGGGGCTGAATGGCCTCCTCCTGTTTCTATGTAACTGGCTCGAGGGACTAAATCGTCCTACTCCTGATCCTATGCAATCGGCTCGAGGGATAGAACAACCGCATCCTGTTCCTATGTTAAAGGCTCGAGGAGCTGAATGATCCTCCTCCTGTTCCTATGCAACAGACTCAACGGGCTGAATGCCTCCTCCTGTTCCTATGTAACAGGTTTGAGTGTCGGAATGGCCTCCTCTTGTTCCTATGTAGCTGGTTCAAGGGGCTAAATGGCCTCCTCCTGTTTTTCTTAATTCATTAATGAGATGTGGGCGTTGCTGGCAAGGCCTGCATTTATTGCCCATGCCTAGTTCTTGAGAAGGTGGTGGTGAGCCACCTTCTTGAACCGCTGCAGTTCATCTGGTGAAGGTACTCCCACAGTGCTGTTAGCGAGGGAGTTCCAGGATTTTGACCCAACGACGATGAAGGAACGGCGATAAACTTCCAAGTCAGGATGGTGTGTGACTTGGAGGGGAACTTGGAGGTCGTGGTGTTCCCATGCGCCTGCTGCCCTTGTCCTTCTAGGTGGTAGAGTTCGCGGGTTTGGGAAGTGCTGCCGAAGAAGCCTTGGCGAGTTGCTGCAGTGTATCTTGTAGATGGTACACACTGCAGCCACGGTATGCCGGTGGTGGACGGAGTGAATGCTTAAGGTGGTGGATGGGGTGCCAATCAAGCGGGCTGCTTTGTCCTGGATGGTGTCGAGCTTCTTGAGTGTTGTTGGAGCTGCACTCATCCAGGCAGGTGGAGAGTATTCCATCACACTCCTACTTCGTGGCTTGTAGATGGTGGAAAGGCTTTTGAGAGTCCGGAGGTGAGACACTCGCCGCAGAATACCCAGCCTCTGACCTGCTTTTGTTGCCACATTATTTATGTGGCTGGTCCAGTTAAGTTTCTAGTCAATGGTGACCACCAGGATATTGATGGAGGGGGATTCGGTGATGGTAATGCCGTTGAATGTCAAGGGGCGGTGGTTAGACGCTTGCTTGTTGAAGATAGTCATTGCCTGGCACTTGTGTGGCGTGAAGGTTACCTGCCACTTATCAGCCCAAGCCTGATTATTGTGCAGGTCTTGCAACATGCGGGCATGGACTGCTTCATTATCTGAGGAGTTGCGAATGTCACTGAACACTGTGCAGTGATCAGCGAACATCCCCACTCCTGACCTTATGATCGAGGGAAGGTCATTGATGAAGCAACTGAAGATGGTTGGGCTTAGGACACTGCCCTGAGGAACTCCTGCAGCGATGTCCTGGGGCTGCAATGATTGAACTCCAACCACCACAACCATCTTCCTTGGTGCCAGGTATGACTCCAGCCAGTGGAGCGTTTTCCCCCCCGATTCCCATTGACTTCACTTTTACTAGGGCTCCTTGATGCTACACGGTCAAATGCTGCCTTGATGTCAAGGGCAGTCACCCTCACCTCACCTCTTTTATCCATGTTTGGACCAAGGCTGTAATGAGGTCTGGAGCCGAGTGATCCTGGCAGAACCCAAACTGGGCATCACTGAGCAGGTTATTGGTGCGTAAGTGCTGCTTGAGAGCTGATGATTGAGAGTAGAATGATGGGGTGGTAATTGGTCGGATTGGATTTGTCCTGCTTTTTGTGAACAGGATATACCTGAGCAGTTTTCCACATTGTCGGATAAATGCCAGTGTTATAGCTGCACTGGTACAGCTTAGCTAGAGGGGCGGCTAGCTCTGGAGCACAAGTGTTTAGCACGGCAGCCGGGATGTTGTCGGGGCCCACAGCCTTTGCTGCATCCAGTGCGCTCTGCCGTTTCTTGATATCACGTGGAGTGAATTGAAATGGCTGAACACTGGCTACTGTGGTGGTGGGGACATCAGGAGGAGGCCAATATGGATCATCTACTTGGCACTTCTGGCTGAAGATGGTTGCAAACTCTTCAGCTTTGTCTTTTGCACTCATGTGCCGCGCTCCACCATCATTGAGGATGGGGATATTCATGGAGCCTCATCCTTCCGTTTGTTCTTTAATGGTCCACCATCATGCACGACTGGAGGTGGCAGGAACAAGAGGTTGAATGGCCACCTCTTGTTCCTATATAGCAGGCTAAAGGGGCTAAATGGTCTCCTCTTGTTTGTATGTTGCCATCCTACAGGCCCGAGAGGCTGAATGGGCCTACTGCTGTTCCTATGCAACAGGATCAAGTAGTTGAATGGTGTCGAAGTTTGACTTCCGATTAAAGACTCTTGTAAACAATATCGTCAAAGAAGGCTTTTTATTATATTTTACTTGCAAGGAGACTGCAACCATAGCCCAATTAGCTATGATGACAGACTGCCGAATCACAGAAAATGGAGTATTCCTATACAGTATAATATCACATGACATGTTGTTTAAGGTAAGCTAAGTTAACAATTAGAAAAAACACATTAGAAATGCCTTACAATGAGACTAGCTAATCTCTATAAAATGGAGTCTATCTATTTTACTTCTCTTACCAAGGCCAAGGCGACTGGTTTGTTTACTTTACTAGCCCTTGGTTATCTCAATATTAAGCCTGTTTTCTTTTGTGCAGGCAGTCTTTTGCTGACAGCATAGTCTAAGAATTTAAAGTTATTTTCAGAAAAGAACATAACAATGGATTTTTTCCCTTTTCCACACAAGTCAGAGTCGGCCATTTTATTAGTTTAAATTCAAGGACACCATTTTGTCCGAGACAAAAACTGCACTTCCACATTCCCCCCTTTTTTTTGTCCTTCTAGGACAAAATAGCTCAATTTAACTTTTTCGGTCTTTCTTGTCGGTTCCTGTACCAAATTTGGATTTTGGTCAGGGATGCCAACTTCTTTTCTGTTTTAACCATCCTCGGGATTATACCTGTATTGATGGCTAGGAGGGGGGGTGGGCTCAGAGGAGGAGACCAGGAAGCTCCAGAGCGATTTGGACAGACTGGGTGATTGGGCGGATAAATGGCAGATGCACTATAATGTGGACAAGTGCGAAGTTATCCACCTTGGGTGCAGGAACGGGAGGGCAAATTATTATTTAAATGGCAATAAATTGGGAGAGGGGGAAGTACAGAGAGACCTGGGTGTTCTTGTACACCAGTCACTGAAGGCGAGCATGCAGGTGCAACAGGCGGTCAAGAAGGCAAACGGTATGCTGGCCTTCATAGCAAAAGGGTTGGAATACAGGAACAGGGATACCTTGCTGCAGCTGTACAGGGCACTGGTGAGACCACACCTCGAGTACTGTGTACAGTTTTGGTCGCCTCATCTGAGGAAAGATGTTCTTGCCATGGAGGGGGTGCAGCGGCGATTCACCAGGCTGATACCAGGAATGGCGGGATTGACCTATGAGGAGAGACTATGTAGTTTAGGGATGTACACACTGGAGTTTAGAAGATTGAGAGGGGACCTCATAGAAGTGTATAAAATTCTGACAGGTCTAGACAGACTAGATGCAGAAGGAATGTTTCCCTTGGCGGGTGAGAACAGAACTAGAGGACATAATTTAAGGATAAGGGCTAAACCATTTAGGACAGAAATGAGGGGGAATTTCTTCACTCAGAGGGTGGTGAACCTGTGGAACTCATTGCCACAGAGGGCAGTGTACGCCAGCTCATTAAATATATTTAAGAGGGAATTAGATATATTTCTACAGGCAAAAGGGGTTAAGGGTTACGGAGAGAAGGCGGGGACGGGATACTGAATTGGAGGATCAGCCATGATCTCATTAAATGGCGGAGCAGGCTCGAAGGGCCGGATGGCCTACTCCTGCTCCTATCTTCTATGTATCTATGTATCTATGTAAGATCGTCCTTCTTCTCTGTCTAGTCTCGGTGTTTGGGCGTATGTTCTTGTAGGGGTTTTAGTTGTGTTTTGGTGACTGTGGCGTACTTTTGTGGTTCATTAGTCTGCTGTTCTCTAACTTTTCCTGCAGCTTTTACTAGCCTGCAGTTCAGGTGTCGCTATACACCCTCTAAGGAGATAGGGTACAGCAGCTCATAGAGGAGTTCTAAGTCATGGCCCACACAGTTTATGCCTAACCTGTGGGGTTCTCCTAGGGAACTGCAGCTTATAGAGGAGGACTGATTCATGACCCACACAGTTTATACCTAACCTGTGGGGTTCTCCTAAGCACAAGTGCTTCTACGTGAGCCTCCAGAGTGCGGACCAAGTGATATACAAGGTCGACGTCACCGGCAGTTTGAAAGGAGTCCTCTCTCTTTCCCTAGCCTGCAGATCCCATGTGGGTGGAAGAATATGTTTACCGAAAGTGGGGAGCATGCAAAAATGTATATAGATATCTATATGTATATTTTGTCTAGATTGTCTAATCCTCAAAATTGTATGTTATTCAATCGCCTCAGTTCCTCCCCGAAGGGACCATACTTTTCTTCTTCGTCATTTATTTCTTTCTGTATCATTATGCTTACTTCAGGTATGACTACCTTGCCTAACCTATCAAATCTTTTAATCATCTTAAACATCTCGATCAGGATTCACGTTGGTGCGGAAAACGGTAAAACCCATCTGATTGTCAGTATTCAATCGTTTAGTCCCATTCCATGGTCTGTTATTAGTCAAATTCATCAAACTGGTAGTATTGAACCACCAGCTTTCCATGGAACTTCCTGCCTTGTACGTAATAAACTTTTGTATGCAACGACTTTTCCCCATATTAACTCTGTTCCCTTTAGTCTGTCCTAGATCGCGTTCCCAGCATATATCCCCGCTTGGTCGGCCCTTTCCCGATGTATTGGTAAGGGCTAGAAAAGGAGGTTCTTTCGTATAATCCTACGTCGGCTTGTACCATCCTTTAAAATTTTCTTACGAATATCCTCCCCCCTTAAACTCGTTTCTTAGGCTAGACCACTTTTGTTCCCATATTTTTCCGAAGGTGGATAGGGCGGTATCTTTCTGTTTCGTATGATTTTTATTAATTATCCATTCTGCCATATCTGTGAGGTTCAAGGGTATCGGTCGCAGAGGTATTCCTCTTTTCACATAAGTAGGAATATGGCTACATACCCAACAGGCGTTTATCCCACTTTTTTTTGGCATACTTATATGACATATACAAAAAGGTGTTCATATGTAATTCTCGTTTCTTTCGGGGTTCTTTTCCTCTCCCTTGGCAGGCTATACATATCAGTCCGATTAGTAGGTAAAACGTAAATAACAGCTTCATTGTTTAAGTCTTTTCAAATTCAAATTCAACTGTCCTTATCTGATACTTTCTTGCAATGGGATGCGTGGATCCAAGTAGGTCTTTCCTTGACCTTTACAGCTGTATTTGTTGTCAAGAGTACTTGATATGGCCCTTCAAAGCATGGCTGCAGACCGTTCTTCCTCTTATAGACCTTTACGTAGACGTCATCTCCTGGTTCCAAGTTATGGCACTTTCCTTCAGCCGGTTCCGTTTGAGCTTCCTTTACCTGTTGGTGAAAGCTGGAAATACATCTAGTTAATGCAATAGTTTAGCATACTTTCATCCATTTTATGAATGTCCATTTGTTTAACCGTAAAGGGTGCTGAGAATGGCAGCCTTTGGGGTCGTCCCATAACAATCTCATGTGGCGACAGTCCAGTTGTCCTGTTAGTTGCTGCTCGCATTACCATTAATGCTAAGGGTAACAGTTCAACCCATTTTAGTCCAGTTTCATTGCAAAGTTTAGAAAGTTTATTCTTCAGCATTCCGTTATATCTTTCTACTAATCCCGCAGATTGCGGATGATAACTGCAGTGGAAATGCTGATTAATCTGCAAAGCCTTACATAGTTCCTTTATGATCATTCCAGTAAAATGTGATCCAATGTCGCATGAAAGTTGCATAGGTATTCCAAACCTTGGTATGATTTCTTTTAACAAACACTTTGCAACTGTTACAGCATCATTCTTTTACATGGAAAAGCTTGAACCCATCTTGAAAACATATCTATGATTACCAACACGTATAAGTCCTTCAAAATTTAAATTTTTTTTTTAACTTTTTTCTCTGTCTATTACCCCCCACCCTGTGCTGTTTTGCAGTTTATTATTCTCTTATCACTTCTATTTGTCTTTTGATGCTTGATATTCGACCTTGCTGGCATTTCTGCTATCTGTTCCTGGCTGCATGTTGTCAGTCTCTGTTCTAAGAATTAAAACCCATCTTTGAATCTAACAGCTATTTCTTACAATTCCCTTCTTTGAGAAGGAAATAACCCTTATTGACTTCTCACAATCGGCTCTTGACTAATCTAGCTAGTTCTTATTGCTCTCTCTCAACTTGGGCATTAGTTAGTAGGGAGTCTTGAAGATTTCTCCCTTCTAATAGTCCATTCCGGTGTTCCAATTCTGCCCCGCCTGGGGTATCCTCTGTTTCTTCTATCTTCCTGATGTTACCCCGCCTGGGGTGTCCTCTACATTGCTTCGGATCTACTCTTTCGGTGTGCTCAATTTGTTAGTGCTGGTTAGTCATGGGCATGAGTACCCAATTGGCTTGTGTATCTTACTACATAGGTTACATATATCAAATACACTATCATTACAAGTTGGAGAACTACCAGAGCGTGTGAAATAATACAAATCTAAGTGTGTGCTGATATATTAAGCCCAATTATCCCACCAGTGTGAGTTGTCCCCTATGCTGTCAATTTCAATATCTATTCTCGAGTTGTCTTCCTTCAGAACATAAAAAATGCTTTAGGGAGGAGTTCAGTCGCATCATGAGCTCACTGATAACCTTAGACAACAGGGGAATGTCGTATCCGAATTATGCCACATAATTGTGCAGCTCATACTTAAGTACCTCATTTCCTGTCAGTTTCACTTGAGCATAGGTTTCGATATTATGTAAAACGTATTGGTTAACGGGACAGGTCCTGTTAGACCCGTAAAGCATGGTAGTTGCAGTAGTAGTGACGCAGGAGGCACCACCAAAACCACCTCACACTGTATTCGCACTGGTTTTTCCCACGCTCTGTTACCTACAAAACACAATTATTACAGTCACAGTTAAATTCAGTCTTACAATTTCAAGCAACATTACAGTTTAACATCTAATCAACAAATCATGGACTTAAAAGATTCTCCAGATCTCTCTTTTACTCGTATCCATCTTGTGGATAATTCTTACTAAACATGATTTCTCCTTAGCCCTCAATTGTCCCAATTCAGATTCCAGGTAACTCTCCACTTCAACTTCAATTTCAATCCCTCTAACAGGTACCAGTGTATTTAACTCTATTCTGATTGTTTCATTAATTAGATAGTTTCTCGATGGAGTATGTGTCAATGCTTTAAAAGTTGTCTCGCTCTCCTGAGCCACATTAACCATTTCATGTTTTGCTGTTGTCAAGTAACTGAGCATGTCTGAGACCCGTTCTTCAGTGCAAATTCAACATACATTTCCAGATGGTAATCGCTTCATACGTAACAAATCACATTTGCACACTCATACCGGTATCTCAATATCATGCCACATGTGCCTTTCTCGGGCTTTCAGGTATCTTATCAAAAGATTGTCTTTGTTCATCTTCCTCTGCATGGTCTCGATATCTTGGATAGTGGCCAGGCTATCAAATTCAGTTTTCTTAAAAGTTCATTATAGGCAGGGACACAAATGTCTCCAAGAGAAAGCTATCAATTTACTATTCTTAGCTACACTTTCCTGACTTTCACTAACAAGTTTTTTTTTAATTCCCATTCAGCAGTGTAATTTCTCCTGTTTCTATCTTACACATCCCATTAATTACCATTCATATCTCATTCATGAGCCCTGGAGTAACTTTACTGTCCAGTATAATATTTAAGATTGAAAACATAGATCAAACATTCTCACTAGGTCCAAGTTACTAACACTTTTTATTTATCATTATTTTAGAGGATCTTTTATTTTCCCAAAAGTAACCCCATATATATATAGTGCCTGAGTCCATTTTGTTATTACAAAATTATCCCAAAATCCAAACAGCAGTACTGTTGAACTGATAGGTTTTGTCAATGTTCAAGTTCATTTCTATCAATTTATCTTCCATTTCCAATTTCAGAAACAAATGATTTTCCAGGCTAGGTGGCTTATACAGTGTTTTAACATTAGAGACAGAAGTGCTGCAATTAGTTTACAAAGTGACTTCCATATAACAAAAGAAAGAAGAGAATCCATTGTGACTCTGCTTAGAGCCCAAGGGGTTAATTTATCAAATCATAATTTTTCTTCTGTCACTGTGGGGACATATTAACTTAAAATTAAGAAACTTATATTTAATAATGTCCAATATCTTTAAATTTCATACTAAAGTTGTTGCTCGATGAACTTAATCAGCTGTCAGTGGAAAGGGTTAACTCCTTTGCAGGTTTTTTTAAGAAGGTGGAGCGAAACATTATCAGGCGCACGCAATTGCGTCACTTTACGTAAATTAAAAAAAACTTTCCCAATCCAAAAAAGCAGTTGTGTTTTCACACTTTAACTGAACATGAACAGAACAGATAAAACAAAACAAACTAGTACATGCTTGTAGAAAACCAGTAAATTACATCATATTTCTTATTGTCCTTTCTTCAGATGTCTTTCCAAAATACTATAACTATAAATTAGTTTTTCACATTTAAGCAAATCAAATCAAATTGCTTTGGAAGATTTCACCATAGCAACCGCGACTCCAAGGTTAAATCTTAGACCGAAACTTAATCTTTTGTTAAACAAACTTTTTTTTGTTGTTCTTCTCAGTTTTTACACACCAGCTTAACTTAAATTGTAATTCAAATTTTTTTTTTTCTAATTCTTGGGGCACTTTCCCTGCAAAGTCTGATATAAAATTCCTGTCTATCCCTGACAGTAAAGGCGAATTTCCTTGTGATTCCTCTGCCAATGGTATGGACCAGAACCCGTTCTGTATCCAAGACTGTAAATATTTCAAAATCTGGTTTCAGACCATTAAATATCTTATTCAATGCGGTCTACACAAATTTACACCAACCAGAATTTCACCGTGCACAATGAAAGTCTGGTTTTTAATAGGTTAATTAACCTCAATAATTCCAATTCAATCCAGATCAATTTTTTAAAAACTAACCAGTGTCAGTTGGAAAAGAAACCATAGTCACATTAACAAAGAAACAATTACCATGCCTTGTAAACATTCAAATTAATTTTCTTTCCAGGCACATTGGTAACTGTGACTTCAAGGCTGAAGCTTATACCTCTTTTGTAAAACAATTAACAAACTTAAAACTACACACTTGAGTATCATTCAAGACAAGTCTTCAAAGAGTTAAAAACAGCTTTTAGCTCTCTGTACAAAAGAGTGGGTGCAGCTAAAACATAAACAAAATGATTAACACCTTTTTTTTTCAGAATTTTTTTTTTCTCAGGGTCTCCGACAAAAAATATTACTGTAACTTAACAAACTTAAACATTCACACAATCAGGAATCTTTTACACTTTTCACTCACACTTTCACACAACTGAGATCCCAGTATTCCTTTTAAGATTCCTTTCACTCAACAAATCTTGTATATTAGCTTTTATCTCGGCACAGACATTAATAACTTCCATGCCGGTAAAACTTTTCTCAGCAGCTTTTCCTGGCTTTCCAAATCCCTTTTTTTTTGCTTTTGAGTTTCAGATTTCAATTCTGGTACGTCGGTGTTGCGGAAGCTGCTTGCTCCATTAAGAGGGAAACTTTATTCTTTTGGTCCCTATTTGTCTAACTTCATTTTGTTTAGCCAATTTACTCACGGGGTCTTTTCTCTTATTTTTAATGTCAGATCTACTGGCTTGTATACTACGGTCCTTACGCCTTTCTGCTTCCTTTTTTTCAGTCTGAAAAGGCTGACCAATTTATTGACTTTTTACCTCTTCTTTGTGGATCGCTATTTGCGAGACAGTCCTCTAGACATGTAATTCTTCTATTCTTAGTAAAGTTCTAATTATACTAGGCACTCTTCTTCTTCTAAATCGCAAGTTTTACCCTTTACCCCCTTACGATTATTTCTGACCATCCAATAATATTACAAGACAATAACAAGAACTAACCACAATCAAGACAATTATAAGTAATGCAAAAAACCAAATAGGCAAACAAATCAAATAATTAAACATTTAACCTTATACTTTAAACTAAACAAAGTCAATTCTCAGTTTTGCATTGTTCTTCATTACAAACTGAGTCCTTAACATTTAACTTATACTCTATACTCTGCCGTGAGATTCTCAATAGTCATTTACTGATTTTTTTTTTGATAGTCAATTTTCAGTTATTTTTTTTTTTCTCACGGCTCAAGGGCCCCACCCTTGATACTGCAGTTTTATCTCCTGGTACCTTTTATACTGCAGCTTTCGCTGCTCAAGGGCAAGGGACCCACCCTTGAGACTGCAGTTTTAATCCGGGATGCAACCATGTCGACTTTTTCCCTTGCCTTCTTTGCCCGACAGTTTTTTTTTAAATTTCCTTCCCTTTTTTTTTTCCAATTTACTGATTTTTTTTTTCCAATTTGTCTAAATCAAAAGCTACAAGATTCAACTCAAATCTAAACAAAAGTCTTAACAATCACAGTGTACCTGTCGGAAGAAACAGACATACATCATTCAGGATCTAATGAGAAATCCCGTTTTTTTGTGATAAAAAATCACTGTGGCCATAGGATTTGTCACTAGAAATTCATGATGCCTTGTCCGTGACTTACCGAAAGGTAGCAAGCGATCTCGGTGGAACCTCCAAGAAACTGTCGAAGTTTGACTTCCGATTAAAGACTCTTGTAAACAATATCGTCAAAGAAGGCTTTTTATTATATTTTACTTGCAAGGAGACTGCAACCATAGCCCAATTAGCTATGATGACAGACTGCCGAATCACAGAAAATGGAGTATTCTTATACAGTATAATATCACATGACATGTTTAAGGTAAGCTAAGTTAACAATTAGAAAAAACACATTAGAAATGCCTTACAATGAGACTAGCTAATCTCTATAAAATGGAGTCTATCTATTTTACTTCTCTTACCAAGGCCAAGGCGACTGGTTTGTTTACTTTACTAGCCCTTGGTTATCTCAATATTAAGCCTGTTTTCTTTTGTGCAGGCAGTCTTTTGCTGACAGCATAGTCTAAGAATTTAAAGTTATTTTCAGAAAAGAACATAACAATGGATTTTTTCCCTTTTCCACACAAGTCAGAGTCGGCCATTTTATTAGTTTAAATTCAAGGACACCATTTTGTCCGAGACAAAAACTGCACTTCCACAATGGCCTCCTCTTGTTCTTATGTAGCAGATTTAAGGGGTTAAATGGTCTCCTCTTGTTTCTATCTAACAGATTCGAGGGGCTGAATGGCCGAATCATGTCCCTATGCAATAGTCTTGTGATGATTATTGGGCCTCCTCTTGTACCTTTGTAACAGGCTCAAGGAGCTAAATGGTTCCTCCTGTTCCTATGTAGCATGCTCAAGGGGCTGATGGGCCTCCTCCTGTTCCTATGCAACAGGCCCGAGGGGCTGAATGGACTACTCCTGTTTCTATGTTACAGGCTCGAGGGGGCTGAAAGGCCTACTCTTGTTCCTGTGGAACAGGCTCAAGGGGCTGAATTCCCTCCTCCTGTTCCTTTGTAACAGTCTTGAG
Source organism: Squalus acanthias (assembly GCA_030390025.1). Classification (NCBI taxonomy): domain Eukaryota; kingdom Metazoa; phylum Chordata; class Chondrichthyes; order Squaliformes; family Squalidae; genus Squalus; species Squalus acanthias. Next base: position 63,128,912 of record CM059441.1, read on the forward strand.
GGACTGAATGGGCCTCCTCCTGTTCCTATGCAACAGGCCCAAAGGGCTGAATGGCCTGTGTAACAGGCTCAATTAGCTAAACGGCCACCTCCTGTTCCTATGTAAAAGTCTCGAGGGGCTGAATGGCCTGCTCCTATTCTTCTGTAACAGTCTCGAGGGGGTTAATTGCCTCCTCCTGTTCTATGCAACAGCCTTGAGGGTCTGAATTTTCTGTTCCTATGCAACAGCCTCGAGGGGCTGAATGGCCTTCTCCTCTTCCTGTGTATCAGGCTCGAGGGACTGAATGGCTTCCTCCTTATCCTATGTAACAGGCTCAAGGGGATAAATGGCCTCCTCCTGTTTCTATGAAACTGGCTTGAGGAGCTAAATGGGCCTACTCCTGATCCTATGCAACAGGTTCGAGGGACTGAACAACCACCTCCTGTTCCTATGTTAAAGACGCCACGAGATGAATGGCCTCTTCCTGTTCCTATGTAGCAGGTTCAAGGGGCTGAATGTGAAGCCTCTTGTTGCCATGCAACATGCACGAGGTTCTGAATGGCCTCCTCCTGTTCCTAACAACAAGCTTGAAGGGCTGAATGGCCTCCTGCTGTCCCTATGCAACAGGCTCAAGGCGGCTGAATGGCCTCCTCCTGTTTCTACGTAACGGGCTTGAGGGACTGAGTTGCCTCCTCCTTTTCCTTTGTACAGGCTCGAGGGGCTGAATCACTTAACATGATCCTATGCAACAGGCTCGATGGGCTGAATAGCCTCCTCCTGTTTCTATGTAATGGGCTCAAGGGGCTGAATTGGCCTACTCCTGTTCCTATGCAACAGGCTCTAGGGGCTGAATGGCCTCCTCCTTTTCCTAATAACAGGCTTGAGGGGGCTGAATGGCTGCCTCCTGTTTCAATGTAACTGGCTCGAGGGGCTGAATCAGCCTACTCCTGTTCCTATGCAACAGGCTTGAGATGCTTATTGGGCCTCCTCCTGTTGCTATGTAACAGGCTCGAGAGGGCTGAATGGGCCTCCTCCTGTTCCGAAGTAAAGAAGGAAAGAAATACTTGCATTTACATAACACCTTGCATTACTATAGAACTCTGAAATGATCTTCCTACCACATATCCGCAGCATAACAAAGACCGCCTATTTCCATCTCCCTAACATCGCCCATCTCTGCCCCTGCCTCAGCTCATCTGCTGCTGAAATCCTTATCCATCCCTTTGTTACCTCTACCCTACGTAAACTTGAGGTCATCTAAAACTCGGCTGCCCGTGTACTAACTCGCATCAAGTTCTGTTCGCCCATCACTCCTGTGCTCGCTGACCTACATTGGCTCCCGGTTAAGCAGCGCCTCGATTTCAAAATTCAAAATTCTCATTGTTTTCAAATTCCTCCAAGACCTCGCCCCTCCCTATCTCTGTAATCTCCTTAAGCCCCACAACCACCACCACCCCCACCCCCCCGCCAAAGATTTCCACGCTCCTCTAATTCTGCCCTCTTGAGTATCCCTAATTATAATTGCTCAACAATTGGTGACTGTGTCTTCTGTTGCCTCAGCCCTAAGCTCTGGAATTCCCTGCCTAAACCTCTCTGCCTCACTACCTCTTTCCTCCTTTAAGACACTCCTTAAAACCTACCTCTTTAACCAAGCTTTTGGTCACCTGCCCTAATTTCTCCTTATGTGGCTCGGTGTCAAATTTCTTGTCTTAGAATACTCCTGTGCAGCGCCTTGGGACCTTTTACTACCTTAAAGGTGCTATACAAATACAAGTTGTTGTTGTTTTGCAACTTTCACGACCACTGGATGTCCCATAGCACTTTACAGCTAATGAAGTACTTTTTGAAGTGTAGTCACTGTTGTAATGTAGGAAACGTAGCAGCCAAAATTGCACACAGCAAGCTCCCACTAATGGCAATGTGATATTGACCAGATAATCTGTTTTAGTGATGTTGATTGAGGGATAAATACTGGCCCGGACACCGGGGATAACTCCCCTGCTCTTCGGCGAAATATTGCCATGGGATCTTTTACCTCCATCTGAAAGAGCAGAGGAGGCCTCGGTTTAATGTGTCATCCAAAAGGAGGCACCTTCGACAGTGCAGCACTCCCTCAGCACTGCAGTGGAGTGTCAGCCTAGATTTTCCTGCTCAAGTCCCTGGAGTGAGACTCCACCCCACAACCTTCTGCCTCAGAGGCGAGGGTGCTGCCCACTGAGGCAGGGCTGGAACAGGCTCGAGGGGCTGAATGGCTTCCTCCTGTTCCTATGAGGCAACTAAAGTGTCGCCAAAAGCCAGAAATCTGTGAGGATCTGCAGTTTGCCGGATGTTCAATGCTGAAGTAGACATCGGAAACTCTGTCCCCCTGAGCTGCGCGCGCAGCCGCGCACTGAAACAAACGGTCCGCACGCGCGCTCCCGCGGCTCTCCAAAGCTTCGCGCCGGAGCCGCTGGCTCGAGGCTGGCAGCTGCGCGGTTACCGCCCCTCACTGGCAGCCGTCTGATTGGCAGGCCCTGTGATTGGCGGGCCTGGCCAGCCAGTGGCGTGTGGCGTGTGGCTGCGGGCTTTCGCCACTGTGGTTCCCTGGCCAATCAGTGCAAAGAGAAGGCGGGCCCCGCTCGACGCAAGTCAGTGGCTCGACCGGGCTGCCAATCACACCGGCCTGCCAATCAGCCGGCTCTCCGTAAGAGAGAGTGGGCGGGCTGGTAACCGCTCAGCTGCCGCCTCCAATCAGCAGCGCCGGCGCGAAGCTTCAGTTTGCCTCACCAAAGCCCAGTACAATCGTAGTGAGGCTTCCTTACTCTTAAGAGCAGGGATTAATATTGTGGAGAATATTTGAGAGCAAAACATTAGAAGCGAAATTCGTAAGTTAACATCTTTACGTCACCATACCAGTCAACATTTCCAAGTCAGTCTGATTGGTTCTTTTGTCCAGGAAGAAAGATGAATGTTTATTTCTGTTAAATCAAAGCTTTTCCTGCTTTTTGTTTTTAATTTGGAAAGACAAATTGTGCATGTGTTTTTCTGCATTTGTGAATAAGTGCTGCATTTCTGACGTGCTGCATGGGGTGTGTGCTGGTTCAAGAAGACAATGATTATTAATGGAAGTGAACTAAAGAACTACAGCAGTTTATATTTGTTGGGTGTCTGGTTGTATTGTGAATAATCTAATTACTTATGTGGACGTCCAGCACTTCAGCACCATAGGAAAGCTGCTGTTCCTGCTGCTTGTGCAGCCATTGCTATAGTGACATGAGGGATGGACTAATATATTGAAAACTTTAAGATGAATACAAATTGCACGAATATATACGCCTCTTTCAGCTCACATTTGGCATTTGGATTGTAACTGAGTGACGTTTCTGAAGTGTAAATGCATTATTATGCAGTTTTTTTATATCCCAGTCATTTCTGACCAGTATTTTTTAAAAAAATAGAGTTTGTACATGTTTCTAAAAGCTTTTAATTAATTCGACTGTAAACAAACTTGTAGAATGGGCATGTAAATGACAGATAAATTTCAATATAGATAAGTGTGAGGGGATGCATTTGGAAGGAGGACTAAGGAGGCGACCTACTCCGTGGAAAATATTAGCGCCCCGAAAAAGTTCGCGCCTCCGCGGCCGATTTTGCCAGGTAGCGCCCCAAGAGGGAGGAGGGGCGCTACTGGAAGCGCCCCGCGTCCCTCTTGGGGTGCTGCGAGCCAATATCAACATCGTGCCGCTGGTACTGCAGGCCTTCCTCCCCTTATTAAAGGGGAGGGGCAAGGTGCAGCGCGTCCCGGCGCCCAGCTGGGCCACCAGGGATCGGCACTGCCGGCAAACGTGTCCGGCAATCAAAAGGAGTGCCGGGCTCACGGAGAGCAGCCGGCACCCCGCGGGCCAGCTTCACGGGGGCCAGGGACAGCAACGGGAGCAGGTGCTGGCAGGCGGCCAGCAACAAAATTGGCCGCCCGCCACCTCCCCTTTAACTAGCGCTGCCCTGGCCGCAGGTAGGCACCCCTGACCCCGGTGGACATAGTGTCCGGTGGTAAGTTGGGGTGCGCCACCCAATATTTCAACCAGGGCGCGAGCGGGGCGCTGCACACGGTAATGACGTCATCGTTGGCGGCGCTAATGGTTAGCTGAATCTCACGGGAGGCATTAGCGGCGCCGCGCCCAGGCGCTAGTTGATTTGCACCACGTTAGCGCAAACGGGAGGTGCAAATCAACCGAATTTAGTCCCCTAAGAGTCTAAATCACAGAATCACAGAATCCCCACAGTGCAGATAGAGGCCATTTCGGCCCATCGAGCCTGCACCGACACATACCCCACCCTATCCCCGAAACCCCACGTATTTAATCCCCCTAACACTAAGGGTCAATTTATCATAGCCAAATCAACCTAACCCACACATCTTTGGACTAGAAGTGCAAAGGGATCAAGGGGTACAGATTCACAAATCATTAGAAGTAGCAACGCAGGTTAACTAAGCCAAAAAATTGCAAATAAAGCACTGGGGTTCATTTCTACAGGAATGTAATTCACAAGCAGAGAACTTATGTTAAACTTGTATAGAACCTTGTCTGATTGTGTCATGATTTGAGACGGTGGGGTGGCAATATGACGTTACTGTATACATAGATAGATAGAGTTATACAGCACAGAAAGAGGCCCTTCGGCCCATCGTGTCCGCACCGGCCATCAAGCCCTGTCTATTCTAATCCCATTTTCCAGCACTTGGTCCGTAGCGTTGTATGCTATGGCGTTTCAAGTGCTCATCTAAATGCTTCTTGAATGTTGTGAGTGTTCCTGCCTCTACCACCCTTTAAGGCAGTGAGTTCCAGATTCCAACCACCCTCTGGGTGCAAAAGTTTTTCCTCAAATCCCCTCTAAACCTCCTGCCCCTTACCTTGAAACTATGCCCCCTGGTTATTGACCCCTCCACTAAGGGGAAAAGTTCCTTTCTATCTACCCTATCTGTGCCCCTCATAATTTTGTACACCTCAATCAGGTCCCCCCTCAGCCTTCTCTGCTCTAAGGAAAACAACCCCAGTCTGTCCAGTCTCTCTTCATAGCTGAAGCGCTGCAGCCCAGGTAACATCCTGGTGAATCTCCTCTGCACCCTCTCCAATGCAATCACATCCTTCCTATAGTGTGGCGACCAGAACTGCACACAGTATTCCAGCTGTGGCCTAACTAGCGTTTTGTACAGCTCCATCATAACCTCCCTGCTCTTATATTCTATGCCTCGGCTAATGAATGCAAGTATCCCATATGCCTTTTTAACCACCTTATCTACCTGTCCTGCTGCCTTCAGGGATCTATGTACATGCACACCAAGGCCCCTCTGATCCTCTGTCCTTCCTAGGGTCCTACCATTCATTGTGTATTCCCTTGCCTTGTTAGTCCTCCCAAAATGCATCACCTCACACTTTTCAGGGTTAAATTCCATTTGCCACCGTTCTGCCCATCTGACTTACCCGTCTATATCGTCCTGTAGCCTGAGACTTCCCTCCTCGCTATTTGCCACCCCACCAATTTTTGTGTCATCTGCGAACTTACTGATCATACCTCCTACATTCATATCTAAATCATTAATGTACACTACAAACAGCAAAGGACTCAGCACCGAACCCTGAGGTACACCACTGGACACAGGCTTCCAGTCACAAAAACAACCTTCGACCATCACCCTCTGCCTCCTGCCACTAAGCGAATTTTGGATCCAATGTGCCAAGTTGCCCTGGATCCCATGGGCTCTTACCTTCCTGACCAGTCTCCCATGCGGGACTTTGTCAAAAGCCTTACTGATGTCCACGTAGACCACATCAACTGCACTATCCTCATCCACACACCTAGTCATCCCCTTGAAAAATGTAATCAAATTGGTCAGACATGGTCTCCCCCTGATAAAGCCATGCTGACTATCCTTGATTAATCCTTGCCTCTCCAAGTGGAGACTAATTCTGTCCCTCAGAATTTTTTCCAATAATTTCCCTACCACTGATGTTAGGCTCACTGGCCTGTAATTCCCTGGTTTATCCCTACTACCCTTCTTGAATAATGGTACTACGTTAGCTGTTCTCCAGTCCTCTGGCACCTCTCCTGTGGCCAGAGAGGTTCTGAAAATTTGTGTCAGAGCCCCTGCAATCTCTTCCCTTGCCTCACACAGCAGCCTGGGATACATCTCGTCTGGGCCTGGGGATTTACCCACTTTTAAGCCCACTAAAACCGCTAGTACCTCCTCCCTCTCAATACTAATTTGTTCAAGTATATCACAATCCCCCTGCCTGATTTCTATGCCTACATCATCCTTCTCCATAGTGAACACAGATGCCAAATATTCATTTAAAACCCCACCTACATCTTCTGGCTCTGCACACAGATTGCCACTTTGGTCCCTAATGGGCCCTACTCTTTCCTGGTTATCCTCTTGCCCTTAATATACTTATAAAACACCTTGGGATTTTCCTTTATTTTGCCCGCCAGTGTTATTTCATGCCCCCTCTTCGCTCTCCTAATTTCTTTTTTAAGTACCCCCTGCACTTTCTATACTCCTCTCGGGCTTCCACTGTTTTTAGTCCTTTGTATCTGCCAAAAGCCTCCCTTTTTTTCCTAATCCATTCTCGTATATCCCTTGACATCCAGGGTTCCCTGGGCTTCTTGGTCCCACCCTTGACCTTTACGGGAACATGTTGGCGTTGTACTCTCTCTATTTCCTTTCTGCGGAGATGCTGGTGTTGGACTGGGGCGGACAAAAGTTTAAACCCACCCCAACAGTACTAGCAAACCTCTCCGCAAGGATGTTGGTCCTGTTCCGGTTCAGGTGCAACCCGTCCGACTTGTACAGGTCCCACCTTCCCCAGAAGCAGACCCAGTGATCCAGGAAACTAAAGCCCTCCCTCCTGCACCAACTCTTTAGCCACGCATTCATCTGCTCTATCCTCCTATTCCTATACTCACTAGCACGTGGCACCGGGAGTAATCCAGAGATTACAACCTTTGAGGTCCTGCTTTTTAATCTGCTACCTAGCTCCCTAATTTCTTGTTGCAGGACCTCATCCCTCTTTCTACCCATATCATTGGTACCAATGTGAACCACGACCTCTGACTGTTCGCCCTCCCCCTCATGCTTTTAAGTGGTTGCTGTTGCTGCCGGTGTTGTAAAAGATTTTGTTGTTGTACTTAAATTTGCCCACGGCCAAAAAGGTTGCGCTCAAAGGAGTCGTGGCTCGCTCACTACAAAAAATAATTAGAATCTAAATCACAGATCTCAACAACAGGTGAAACAATAACAGTTCTTGTTGTAATGAGCTCACTGTGCTCATTTCACACTTTGTCAAATCCCTTTCGTCCATTTTACACCCTTGCCGCCAACCAAAGAGTCTCCTTGTCTCTGGTGGAATCTCCAAACATTTGCCTCCCGGTGCACTTCCAGATCGCTTAAGTGCAAGTAGTCAGATCGGGAGTAAAGCTCTTACTATTCTGCTTCGGGAATGTTTCTTAACCTCACCCAACCGAGAAGGACAAGGCAGCAGGCGCATGGGAACACCATCACCTTCAAGTTCCCCTCCGAGTTGCACACACACCATCCCAACTTGGTGATATATCAGCCGTTCCTTCGTCGCTGGGTCAAAATCCCGGAACTCCCTACCTAACAGCTCTATGGGAGCACCTTCACCACACGGACTGCAGCGGTTCAAGAAGGCGGCCCACCACCACCACCTTCTCAACTAGGGATGGACAATAAATGCCTGCCTTGCCAGCGATGTCCACATCCCGAGAATGAATTGAAGAAAAATGCAGGAAGAGCAATCTTGTCTTGTGCCAACCCAATTGTATTGGCGTCACAGTCAATCTTTGTGACCTCTCGGAGGCAAGTCGCCAATCGGTGCCACTCGATGCCCAAATGGGGGCTGTTGTGTATGGATTTAATGTCATCAGTAACCTCGTGGATAGAAATTCTGCTGCACCAGTCCTGGTGCACTCCAGGAGTGCTCTGTTTCCAATGTCACGCACACGTAGCAAACAGAGAAGGTTTTCCCCTGAGCCTTATTCTCAACTCGATTGGACATGTATCCATTCCCGTGATATTCTGCTGTAATAACCACCCTGTTTCTGTGTACATCTTAATTACAGTAGTATACTCCCGCTCTTCAGGCAGTGACTGATGCTTGGGTCAGTTCCACAGGTGCAGCAGCGCACGGTGCCTGAAACAGGTAGCCATTCTACACATGTCGGCGGACAAACGGGCTGTTTGACCATGAAGGGCAGCACCCCCAAACCCAAATCTGTCTTCACTCAACCCACGTTTAACAGAGGGATTCACCAGTTACAGATTAAAAGCAGGAGCGTTACTTATTTCCCACTCCTTCACCCAAGCACCTGGTTGAGGTTATTTAAGCTAACACAGACCAGAACCAGGATCTAGGCCCTTGGCCTCTGTATTCGGTTTCATACAACATGGTTCCACCCATCCACTGAGCCATGAGGGTCGATGCTAATTGTACTTTCAAAGACTGAAATACTAAAATAGTTGTTTATTGTAGCTGTAGTTCATTATGTAATCAAAGTTGTTTCGTTCATTTATGATATATTAAAACAACTTACATCTGCAAGCAACTCCGTGTTGAACACCACTTGGAAGATGCACTGAGAGTAGCACGGGCACAGAATGTACTCTGGGTGGGGGAATTCAATGTCCATCACCAAGAGTGGCTCGGTAGCACCACCACTGACCGAGCTGGCCGAGTTCTGAAGGACATAACTGCCAGGCTGGGCCTGCGACAGGTGGTGAGAGAACCAACACGCAGGTTTCGTAAATATCATGATCTTGATATCGATTGATGCGGCGATTAGATTTGATTTCCAGGTCCTCCTCCTCTTTCTTCTGTAATAGAAATGGAAATGAGCAGAGTGACAATCAGCATGATCTGTATTTGGTATCTTTGAATCCAATTAGGAAATTCTTCCCATAATTGGTGCCATTGATTATTGATACTGAACAGTGTTGGGTTTGATTATTGATACTGAACAGTGTTGGGTTTGATTATTGATACTGAACAGTGTTGGGTTTGATTATCTGATTTATTCGCGTCAGCCATGGCTCCGTGTTTTTAGCTCTCTCTCTCACCTCAGAATCAGAATGTCATGAATTCAGTTTCCATTCCAGAGGCTTGAGCACAAAAGTCTAGGCTGACACTCCAGTGTAGTACTGAGAGAGTGCTGCACTGTTGGAGGTGCCGTCTTTCGAATGAGACGTTAAAAAAGGTGAGCGGGGGCCCACGGAAGCGGCTGGAGAGCGCGAGCCCTTGGCGGCTGATTTAAACGTGAGCGGGGGCCACGGGAGTGGCTGGAGAGCGCGAGACCTCGGCTGATTTAAAGGTGAGCGGGGGCCCACGGGAGCGGCTGGAGAGCGCCAGACCTCGGCTGATTTAAAGGTGAGCGGGGGCCCACTGGAGCGGCTGCAACGGACCGGTGAGTGTAAAGAAGTAAAATGTAATCGAAGTGTGACGTCACCAGAAAGCAGGTAAGTGATTGGTTGGTGAATATTTCTCTCTTTCTCGCTTTTTTCCAAACTTGGGCGTCTAAATTTAAGTGCCTTGGTGTAGATTAAAAGATAGACATGTTCCAAATTTTAAAACTAATTAATTACTTAATTGAGATGGGAGACCAGGCAATGTGTTCTTGTTGTTGCATGTGGGAGCTGGTGGACACCATTGAGGTCCATGGCGACCACATCTGCAGCAAATGTTGTCTGCTCGAGGAACTTCGGCTCAGAATTGATGAGCTGTAGTCCGAGCTTCGGACACAGTGGCACATTAGGGAGGGGGAGCGTTACCTGGACACTAAGCTCCAGGAGGCAGTTACACTCACTAGAGTAATTACTTCCAATTTGGCCCATGGTCAGGTACAGGAGGGTGTGACTACAAGCGAGGCAGGTATTGGAATCCAGAAGGTAGTGATGAAGGAGCCTCAGCCCTCTGCCTTGTCTAACAGGTACGAGATTCTTGCTCCCTGTGTGGACGAGGGCAGGGACTGCAGGGAGGATGAGCAATCTGACCACAGCACCATGGTACAGGGAGCCATTCAAGTGGGGGGAGTAAAAAGAAATGTTGTAGTGATTGGGGACAGTATAGTTAGGGGGATAGATACTATTCTCTGCAGCCGAGAGCGTGAGTCCCGAAGGCTGTGTTGGAGTGGGAGGGGGAGGATCCAGTTGTCATGGTCCACGTAGGCGTAGGTACCAATGACATAGGTAGGACAAGGAAAGAGGTTCTGCTGAGGGAGTATGAGCAGCTAGGGGCTAAATTAAAAAGCAAAACCACAAAGGTAATAATCTCTGGATTACTACCTGAGCCACGAGCGAATTTGCATAGGGTAAATAAGATCAGAGAAATGAACGAGTGGCTCAAAGACTGGTGTGGGAGAAATTGGTTTTGATTGTGGAGCACTGGCACCAGTACTGGGATAAGAGGGGAGCTGTTCCGTTTGGACGGGCTTCACTTGAACCATGCTGGGGCTAGAGTCCTGGTGAATCGAATGACTAGGGCTGTAGAGAGGGCTTTAAAGTAAATAGTGGTGGGGGGGGTCGAGGTGAGCGGGAATTTAAAAAGTCAATGAGAAAAAAATAGAGCAGGATAGAGATGGGGGAAATAATAACCAGAGTGTGACAGGAAGGGACAGAATGATTAAAACTAAGAGTGCAACAGAAAATGGAGCCAAAACAAGGTGAAATGGTAAAAAGACAAAGTTAAAAGTTCTGTATCTGAATGCACATAGCATTTGTAACAAGGTAGATGAGTTGATGTCACAAATAGATACAAATGGGTATGATCTGATCGCCATTAAAGAGACGTGGTTGCAAGGTGACCAGGGCTGGGAACTGAACATTCCTGGGTATTTGACAATTCGGAAGGATAGACCGAAAGTAAAGGGAGGTGGGGTGGCTTTGTTGGTAAAGGATGCGATCAGTGCAGTGGTGAGAAGTGATATTGGCTCAGATGATCAAGATGCAGAATCGGTTTGGGTCGAGATAAAAAATAATAAGGGGAAAAAGTCTCAGGTGGGCGTAGTCTACAGGCCCTCGAACAGTAGCAATACTGTTGGACAGAGTATAAATCAACAAATAATGGAGGCCTGTAAAAAAGGTACGGTAATAATCATGGGTGATTTTAATCTCACTATTGATTGGACAAATCAAATTGGCCATGGTAGCCTTGAGGAGGAGTCATAGAGTGTATCTGGGATGGTTTCATAGAATAGTATGTAATGGAACCAACCAGGCAGCAGTGTATCTTGGATCTGGTACTGAGTAATGAGACAGAATTAATAAATGATCTCATAGTAAAGGAGCCTCTAGGAAAGAGTGATCATATCACGGTTGAATTTCAAATTCAGTTGGAGGATGAGAAAGTTGCATCTTAAACCAGTGTCCTGATCTTAAACAAAGGCAATTACAGTGGCATGAGGGCAGAACTGGCTAAAGTGGACTGGAAAAATAAATTAAAAGGTACGAGAGTTGAAATGCAGTGGTGGACATTTAAGGAGATATTTCATAACGCTGAACAAAAATATATTGCAGTGGGAAAGAAAGATTTTAAGAGAAGCGTGGTTAACTAAGGAAGTAAAGGATGGTATCAAATTGAAAACGAAGGCATACAATGTTGCCAAGATTGGTGGGAGACCAGAGGATTGGGAAATTTTTAAAAAACAGCAAGGATGATAAAAAATAATAATGAGAGAGAAGATGAATTATGAGAGTAAACTGGCAAGAAAAATAAAAGAGAAAGTAAGAGCTTCTACAGGTATATAAAAATAGAAGAGAGTAGCTAAAGTAAACGTTGGTCCCTTAGAGGATGAGAATGGGGAATTAATAATGGGGAACGGGGAAATGGCAGAGACTCTGAACAAATATTTTGTACCTGTCTTCACGGTAGAAGACACTAACAGCGTCCCAATAATGGATAATCAAGCGGCCACAGGGAGGGGGGATCTAAAGACAATCACTATGGAAAAAGTACTTGGTAAAATAATGGGACTAAAAGATGACAAGTCCCCTGGACCAGATGGCCTGCATTTAAGGTCTTAAAAGAAGTGGGTGCAGAGATAGTGGATACATTGTTTGCAATATACCAAAATTCCCTGGAATCTGGAGAGGTTCCAGCAGATTGGAAAACCGCAAATGTAATACCCCTATTTAAGAAAGGAGGGAGACAGAAAGCAGGAAACTATAGACCAGTTAGCCTAACATCTGTCGTTGGGAAAATGCTGGAGTCCTTCATTAAGGAATCAGTAGCAGGGCATTTGGAAAATGATAATGCAGTGAAGCAGAGTCAACATGGTTTTATGAAAGGGAAATGATATTTAACAAATTTGCTGGAGTTCTTTGAGGATGTAACGATCAGGGTGGATTAGGGTGAGCCAGTTGATGTGGTGTATTTGAATTTCCAGAAGGCATTCGATAAGGTGCCACATAAAAGGGTACTGCATAAGATAAGAGCTCACGGAGTTGGGGGTAATATATTAGCATGGATAGAGAATTGGCTAACTAACAGAAAGCAGAGAGTCGGGATAAATGGGTCAATTTCCTGTTGGCAAACGGTAACTAGTGGGGTGCCACAGGGATCGGAGCTGGGGCCTCAACTATTTACTATCTACATTAATGACTTGGATGAAGGGACCAAGTGTAATGTAGCCAAGTTTGCAGATGATACAAAGATGGGTGGGAAAGCAAGTTGTGCAGAGGACTCAAAGAATCTGCAAAGGGATATAGACAGGCTAAGTGAGTGAGCAAACACTTGGCAGATGGAGTATAATGTGGGAAAGTGCGAAGTTATCCACTTTGGCAGGAAAAATAAAAAGCAAATTATTATTTGAATGGAGAGAGATCACAAAATGCTACAGTTCAGAGGGACCTGGGGGTCCTTGTGCATGAAACACAAAAAGTTAGCATGCAGGTACAGCAAGTAATAAAAAAGACAAATGGAATGTTGGCCTTTATTGTAAGGGGGTTGGAGTATAAAAGCAGGGAAGTCCTGCTACAACTGTACAGGGCATTGGTGAGACCACACCTTGAGTACTGCATACAGTTTTGATCTCCTTATTTAAGGAAGGATATATTTGCATTGGAGACAGTTCAGAGACGATTCACTCGGTTGATTCCTGAGATGAGGTGGTTGACTTATGAAGAAAGGTTGAGCAGGTTGGGCCGATACTCATTGGAATTTAGAAGAATGAGAGGTGATCTTATTGAAACATATCAGATACTGAGGGGGCTCGACAAGGTAGATGCTGAGAGGATGTTTCCCCTCGTGGGGAAATCTAGAACGCGGGGGCAAAGTTTTAGAATAAAGGGTCGCCCTTTTAGAACTGAGATGAGGAGGAATTTCTTCTCTCAGAGGTTCGTAAATCTGTGGAATTCACTGCCCCAGAGAGCTGTGGAGGCTGTGTCATTAAATACATTTAAGGTGGAGATAGACAGATTTTTGCAAGATAAGGGAGTGCAGGATTATGGGGAGCGGGCAGGGAAGTGGCTTTGAGCCCAAGATCAGCCATGATCTTATTGAATGGCGGAGCAGGCTTGAGAGGCCAAGTGGCCTATTCCGGCTCTTATTTCTTATGTTCTTCTGTTAAACCGAGGCCCCGTCTGCCCTCTCAGGTGGACGTAAAAGATCTTATGGCACTATTTTGGAGAAGAGCAGGGGAGCTCACCCCGGTCTCCTGGGCCAATATTTATCACTCAACAAACATCAACAACAGATTGTCTGGCCATTTATCACACTGCTGTTTGTGGGAGTCTGCTGTGCGCAAATTGGCTGCCGCGTTTCCTACATCACAATCGTGACTACACCTCAAAAGCACTTCATTGGCTGTAAAGGGCTTTGGGATGTCCAAAGGTGGTGAAAGGAGCAGTGTATAAATGGGAGTTCTTTCTTTCGGTTTCTGTTGGTACCAAGCAGTGTCAGGTTCGATTACGTGTGTTTAACGTGTTTACGTTGTTTTTCGGACTGGAGGAAGGTATCCAGTGGTGTTCCCTAGGGGTCGGTACCTGGACTACTGCTTTTCTTGATCTATATTAATGACTTGGAGTTGGGAGCACAGGGCACAATTTCAAAATTTGCAGAAGATACAAAACTTGGGAGTATAGTGAACAGTAAGGAGGATAGTGATAGACTTCAAGAAGACATAGAGAAGCTTGTGAAATGGGCGGACACGTGGCAGATGAAATATAATGCAGAAAAGTGCTAGATCTGATAGGAAGAATGAGGAGAGGCAGTATAAACTAAAGGGTACAATCCTAAAGGGGATGCATGAAGAAAGAGACCTGGGGATATCTGTGCACAAATCGTTAAAGGTGGCAGGGCAGGTTGAGAATGCGGTTCAAAAAGCTTACGGGATACTGGGCTTCATAAATAGAGGAATAGAGTACAAAATCAAGGAGGTTCTGATGAACCTTTATAAAACACTGGTCTGACCTCAACTGGAGTATTGTGCCCAATTCTGGGCACCGCAACTTAGTAAGGATGAGAAAGCCTTAGAGAGATTGCAGAAAAGATTTACGAGAACGATTCCAGGGATGAGGGACTTCAGTTGCGTGGAAAGACTAGAGAAGCTGGGGTTGTTCTCCTTACAGCAGAGAAGGTTGAGAGCAGATTTGATAGAGGTGTTCAAAATCATGAGGGGTCTAGACAGAGTTTATGGAGAGAAACTGTTCCCATTGGTGGAAGGGTCGAGACCTGGAGGACACATATTAAAGGTGATTGGCAAAAGAACCAAAGCCGACATGAGGGAAACTTTTTTATGCAGTGAGTGGTTAGGATCTGGAATGCACTGCCTGAAAGGGTGGTGGAGGCAGACTCAATCGTGGCTTTCAAAAGGGAATTGGATAAGTAACTGAAGGAGAAAAAAATTGCAGAGCTACGGGGAAAGGGCGGGGGAGTGATTCTATGATTGTATGATCATGCGTGATTTCTGATGCCGTATCTGGAGAGGTGGGAAGGCACCAAACAATCGTCCGTCTTTCTTTGGCAGTAAAGCACTCTGGGACGTCCTGAGGTGGTGTATTAAAGGGAGTTGGCGCCTTGTACTCTGTATATGTGACGAAGGAATAATTGCGACTCTATGAAAAACAATAAGAAGAATAAAACCAGACGGACTACTCTGCATCCACACAGGCACCGGACATGACAAAGGCACACCCAGCCCAGTTGACCCTGCAAAGTCCTTCTCACTAACATCTGGGGACGTGTGCCAAAATTGGGAGAGCTGTCCTACAGACTAGTCAAGCAACAGCCTGACATCGTCTTACTCACGGAATCATACCTTTCAGCAAAGATCCCAGAATCCTCCATCACCATCCCTGGGTATGTCCTGTCCCATCAGCAGGACAGACCCACCAGAGGTGGCAGCACAGTGGTAAACAGTCGGGAGGGAGCGACCCTGGGAGTACTCAACATTGACTCCGGCAAGTCTCATGGCATCAGGTTAAACATCGCAAGGAAACCTCCTGCTGATTACCACCTGCCGCCCTGCTTCAGCTGATGAATCAGTACTCCTCCATGTTGAACACCACTTGGAAGAAGCACTGAGGGTGGCAAGGGCACAGAATGTTCTCTGGGTGGGGGACTTCAATGCCCACATAGTCCATGTGGAGACAAAGTCCCGTCTTCACACTGAGGACAACCTCCATCATGTTGTGTGGCACTACCACCTTGCTAAATGGGATAGATTCAAACAGATCTTGCAGCTCAAAACTGGTCATCCATGAGACGCTGTGGACCATCAGCAGCAGCAGATCTGTATTCCACCACAATCTGTAACCTGATGGCGGAGCCCAGCACGTGAATGCAAAAGACAAGGCTGAATCGTTCGTAATCATCTTCAGCCGGAAGTGCCGAGTGGATGATCTATCTCGACATCGTCATAAGGGACCCACCATCACAGAAGCCAGTCTTCAGCTAATTCGATTCACTCCATGTGATATCAAGAAACGGCTGAGCGCACTGGATACAGCAAATGCTACGGGCCCCGATAACAGCTGACAACATGTGCTCCAGAACTGGCCGCGCCTCTAGTCAAACTGTTTCAGTACAGCTACAACACTGGGATCTACCCAACAATATGGACAATTGCCCAGCTATGTCCTGTCCACAAAAATCAGGACAAATCCAATCCGACCAATTACCACCCCATGAGTCTGTTCTCAATCATCAGCGAAGAGATGGAAGGTGTTGTCAACAGTGCGATCAAGCGGTACTTACTCGCCAATAACCTGCTCACCGATGCTCAGTTTGGGCTCCGCCAGGACCACACGGCTCCAGACCTCATTCCAGCCTTGGTCCAAATATGGACAACAGAGCTGAATTCCAAAGTTGAAGTGAGAATGACTGCCCTTGACATCAAGGCAGCATTTGACCGAGTGTGGCATTAAGGAGCCCTAGTAAAAGTCTTGAATTTTTATAACGCCTTTCACGAACTCAGGACGTCACAAAGCACTTTGCAGCCAATGAAGTACTTTTGAAGTGTAGTCACTACTGTAATGTAGGAAATGCCAGTCTTTTTAGTAAAATTGAAGTCAATTTGAATCATGGGGAAACCTCTCCACTGGCTGGAGTCATACCTAGCACAAAGGAAGATTGTTGTGGTTGCTGGGTGCCAATCATCTCAGCCCCAGGACATTGCTGCAGGAGTTCCTCAGGGCAGTGTCCTCGGCCGCACTATCTTCAGCTGCTTCATCAATGACATTCCCTCCATCATGAGGTCAGAAGTGGCGATGTTGGCTGATGATTGCACCATTTGTAGCACCTCAGATAATGAAGCAGTCCGTGCACGCATGCAGCAAGACCCGAACGACATTCAGGCTTGGGCTCACATGGCAAGTAACATTCGTGCCCCACAAGTGCCAGCCAATTATTTTTTAACAAGCGAGAGTCTAACCACCGCCCCTTGACATTCAACAGCATTACCATTGCGGAATCCCCCGCCATCAACATCCTGGGGGTCAGCATTGACCAGTAAACTTAACTGGACCAGCCACACAGATACGATGACGACAAGAGCCAGTCACAGGCTGGGTATTCTGCGATGAGTGACTCACCTCTTGACTCCCCAAAGCCTTTCCACCATCACAAGGCACAAGTCAGGAGTGTGAAGGAATACTCTCCACGTGCCTGGATGTGTGCAGCTCCAACAACAATCAAGAAGCTCCACATCATCCAGGACAAAGGAAAGGATTGGCACTCCATCCAGCACCTTAAACATTCACTCCCTCCACCATCGGCGCACTGTGGCTGCAAGATACACTGCAGCAGCTCGCCAAGGCTTCTTCGTCAGCACCTCCAAAACCCGCGATCTCTACCACCTAGAAGGACAAGTGCATCAGGCGCATGGGGACACCATCACCTCCAAGTTCTCCTCCAAGTCACACACCATCCTGACTTGGAACTGTATCACCATTCCTTCTTCGTTGCTGTGTCAAAATCCTGGAAGTCCCTCGCTATCAGTGCTGTGGGAGAACCTTCACCACGCGGACTGCAGCGGTTCAGGAAGGCGGCTCACCACCATGTTCTTGAAGGCAATTAGGGATAGGCAATAAATATGGGCCTTGCTAGTGACGCTCACATCCCACGAACGGAAAAATAACGTCACTCAAGTAGACAGTTGTTACCTGGGCCATTTTGGGCAGTGCAGTGAGCATTTTAGCGTATTTCTCCCTCTTCTGTTTTGGACTCATCGACCGCATTTCAGACTGGTCCTCTGACACCGGCGCTTCTGCCTTATACGTCTTATTTTCAGCTGGTCTAACAACATATTTTAAGACAAACATACAAGCACCGGACATAATGTGAGATTCTGGTTGAAATGACTGGAATTGACGGCTGATTATAAGATTTGGACCGCATTTTAACCAATGTACCTGACACACTGTCTGAAATCTAGCCAATTTTATCACTTCAAAAGCAAGCTGAGGATAAGGAATATGGTTAACTGTGAAGAGGGCTATTGGAACTTCAGGAGAACAGAGACAGACTGGGAGATTGGGCAGAGGGATGACATTTAATGCAGAGAAGTGTGAGGTTATACATTTTAGGAGGAGTAATAAGGAGAGGAAGCAAGGGCTAAATCATATTATCTTACAGCACAGAAGGAGCCCATTTGGCCCATCGTGCCTGTGCTGGCTCTTTGAAAAAGCTATCCAATTAGTCCCACTCCCCTGCTCTTGCTCAATGGCCCTGCAGATTTCTTCCCTTCAAGTATTTGTTCAATTCCCTTTTGAAAGTTACTATTGAATCTGCTTCCACCGCCCTTTCAAGGAGCGCATTCCAGATCACAACTCGCTGTGTAAAAAAAATTCTCCTCATTTACCCCTCTGGTTCTTTAGCCAATTATCATAAATCAGTGTCCTCTGGTTTCCGGCCCTCCTGCCAGAGGGAACAGTTTCTCCTTATTGAATCTATCAAAACCATTCAGGACTTTGAACGCCTTGTTGAAATCTCCACTTAACGTTCTCTGTTACAAGGAGAACAATTCCAACTTCTCTCGTCTCTCCACATAACAGAAGACCCTCATCCCTGGAACCATTCTGGTAAATCTCCTCTGCACACTCTCCAAGGCCTTGATAGGCTTCCTAAAGTGTAATGGTTTGAAAGGAGTAGACGAACAGAGAAACTTAGTGATTCAGATATGCGCAAATGTTCAAAAGTGGGAGGACCAGCTGTAAGAGAAAATCTTATCTTGGCAGATATATAACTTGCTGCATTGATAATCGCACGCCGTTGTTTTAAACGGAAATGGAAATCAGGCGGTTTCCATAATGGGCAACCGACTCCAAAGATTGGCGACGGAGTTCTCCAAAGTGACCTGGGTCCGATATATATCCCTCAACTAACATCGCTCAAAAAAAAAAATGAGATTATCTGGTCATTGCTGTTTGTGGGATCTTGCTATGTGCAAATGAGGCGGCCCCAGTGACCATTCTTCAAAAAAAAAGTACTTAGTTGGCTGTGAAGTGTCAGCCGTAGCTCAGTGGGTTCAGCACTCTCTCCTCTGAGTCAGAAGGTTCAAGTCCCACTCCAGAGACTTGAGCACGAAAATCTAAGCTGACGCTCCAGTGCAGTACTGAGGGAGCGCTGCACTGTCGGAGGGGCAGTACTGAGGGAGCGCTGCACTGTCGGAGGGGCAGTAGTGAAGGAGCGCTACTGTCAGAGGGGCAGTACTGAGGGAGCGCTGCACTGTCGGAAGGGCTGTACTGAGGGAGCGCTGCACTGTCGGAGGGGCAGTACTGAGGAAGCGCTGCACTGTCGGAGAGGCAGTACTGAGGGAGCGCTGCACTGTCGGAGGGGCAGTACTGAAGGAGCGCTACTGTCGGAGGGTCAGTACTGAAGGAGCGCTACTGTCGGAGGGGCAGTACTGAGGGAGCGCTGCACTTTCGGAGGGTCAGTACTGAAGGAGCGCTGCACTGTCGGAGGGGCAGTACTGAGGGAGCGCTGCACTGTCGGAGGGGCAGTACTGAGGGAGCGCTGCACTGTCGGAGGGGCAGTACTGAGGGACGCCGCACTGAGTCTCGTAGACCCTGCCTGATCCAGTTACCCCAATGCTCCTTCCTGGCAAATGCCACTTGACCTCAACTGATTGGACGACACAAAGGCAGTTTACGTTGGTCAGATACCGCATGCATTTCAACTCTGACAGTATGACTGCATCATCTGTAAGATGTGATTTGAGAAAAAGGCCCATTAAATTATCCAGTTTCAGTGGACAGGTACACGAAAGCGATCGAACATGGGCCTTTATCTCGAGGGTTGGAATGCAAAGGGGAGGAAGTTATGCTGAGCCTTGTACAAAGCCTTGGTCAGACCGTATCTGGAGTATTGCCTTCAATTCTGGGCACCGTACCTCAGGAAGGATATATTGGCCTTGGAGAAGTTGCAGCACAGATTCACCAGAATGATACCAGGGCTTAAATTATGAGAACAGGTTGCAGAGGGTAGGCTTGTATTTTCCCGAGAATAGAAGATTAATGGTTTATCTCATCGAGGTGTTTAAGATGATTGAAGGATTTGATAGGGTAGATAGAGAAAAACTATTTCCTCTGGTGGGGGGAATCCAGAACAAGGGGACACAATCTTAAAATTCGAGCTCGGCTGTTCAGGGGTGATGTAAGGAGGCACTTCTTCACACACAGGGTAGTGGGAATCTGGAAATCTCCCCAAAATGCTGTGGATCAATTGGAGCTTTCAAGATTGAGATCGATAGATTTGTTGGTAAGGGTATCAAGGGATATGGAGCAAAGGCAGGTAAATGGAGTTGAGGTACAGATCAGCCATGATCTAATTGAATGGCTTGACTGACTGACTGGGAGTGCGGCCTGAATTATAGGGTTCCTTTCTCTGGATTGGGAGATTTCCCGAGATCATAAAAGGCGCTATATTCATGCAAGTTGTTTATTACTTCAAGTTGAACTTAAAGTTTTGTCATTTGAGAGCGTCTTAAGAACTCTGAATTACGGAACAAGACATTCGGTTTATTTTGGATCAACGTCAAAATGCAGGAATTTCTTTTCATCAAAATGAAAAGTACCCACATTCGGTGGGAATTCTAACTGGCGGAGACCGTGAGCTGCCCAGGGCACTTGCTGCTTTGCAGTATTAGGAGATTTCCTCTCCGATGCCAGGAACAGTAATAGGTTGACCAACTTTTCTCAGATCAGTATCTCTTCCGTGGAAGACCTTGGACCAGGAGAAACTGTGGACTGCTGGGTTACCCTCACTGGAACAACTCAGGGAAATCATATTTCCTTTTATGAATGTCATTCTGACGAGAGTGTCTTGAGGAGAGTGTTTGAAATGCAAAAGTTATCAACACATTAAAGTACTGAGCTAAAGTCAGGAGTGTGATGGAGTGCTCACCACTTGCCTGGAGGGGTGCATTCTGAAAAAACGCTCAAGAAGCTCGACACCATGCAGGACAAAGCAGTCTGCTTTATCGGCAGCCCACCCACCACCTTAAACATTCACTCCCTGCACCACCAGCTTACCGTCGCTGCAGTGTGTACCACCTACAGGATGCACTGCAGCAACTTGCTAAGGCTTCTTCAACAGCACCTCCCAAACTTGCGATCTCCTAGAAGGACAAGGGCAGCAGGCACATGGGAACACCATTGCCTCCAAATTCCTCCCCGAGTCACACACCATCCCAACTTGGAGATATATTGACTGTTCCTTCATCCTCGCTGGGTGAAAATCCTGGAACACCCTACATAACAGCACTGAGGGAGCACCTTTATCATCGGGACTGCAGTGGTTCAAGAAGGCAGCTCACCACCATCTTCTGAAGAGGCAACTCGGGATGGGCAATAAAAGCCGGCCTTGCCAGTGATGCCCAGATCCCGAGAATGATTTTTTAAAAATGAACCCATGGGAGTTTAACATCTAATATGAGAGTCTCGGAATTTGACTGGGGCCGCATACAAGCTGGGACTGGATACAGCTCCAACACTAGCACATGTACAAACTGCTCTGTGTTCCTGATTAGAGACTGATTTTACATAGAATTACATAGAATGTACAGCACAGAAACAGGCCATTTGGCCCAACTGGTCCATGCCGGTGTTTATGCTCCACACGTGCCTCCTCCCACCCTACTTCATCTCACCCTATCAGCATATCCTTCTATTCCTTTCTTTATCATGTGCTTATCTAGCTTCCCCTTAAATGTATCTCTGCTATTCGCCTTAACCACTCCATGTGGTAGTGAGTTCCACATTCTCACCACTCTCTGGGTAAAGAAGTTTCTCCTGAATTCCTTATTGGATTTATTACAGTGATTAACTTATATTTATGGCCCCTAGTTTTGGACTCCACACCCCCACACCCGACCCAACCCCCACAAGTGCAAACATCTTCTCTACGTTTACCCAATTGAACCCCTTCATAATTTTGAATACCTCTATTAGGTCACCCCTCAGCCTTCTCTTTTCTAGAGAAAAGAGCCCCAGCTTATTCAGTCTTTCCTGATAATAACCCCTCCGTTCTGGTACCATCCTTGTGAATCTTTTTTGCACCTTCACGAGTGCCTCATTTAATATGTGACCAACAGCACCTGTAACACAAACAAGACTTGATAGCCAATACTTACATTTTACACTTAAGGTGACGTAGTTCACCAGTTGATGGCTGGTTTCAGTGTAGTCGGACGTACAGTGAACAGTTAGCCCGTGATGCTCGAACGAAGGGTTAAACGTCAGCACAGTGAAAACCTCGCCACTGTTCTTGGTGATGGTGTGGACAGTGGAATCTGGCAATTCACTCCAGGTTGAATGGGACGATTATCAGGGCAGGCTTAGAGGGATTTGCAGATTATATTCACGGGACGCCCTTCGCTTATATCCTCCAGGAGTAATATGTCGGGTCTATCCGGAACATCTGGACAGTAAGAAAGATACAGAGGTTGGCAGTCAAACAGATCAGAGTCGTCGATCCAATGATTCGCTTGGGCTTGTCCTATGATTTTCACAGAACAATAGAACCTTACACCACAGAAGGAGGACATTTGGCCCGTCGTGCCTGTGCTGGCTCTTTGAAAGAGCCGTCGTGCTTAGTCCGACATGCCCGCTTTTTGTCCGTAACCCTGTGAGTTCCTCATCACAGAATCCCCACAGTGCAGATAGAGGCCATTTCGGCCCATCGAGCCTGCACCGACACATATCCCACCCTATCCCCGTAACCCCACGTATTTAATCCCCCCTAACACTAAGGGTCAATTTTATCATAGCCAAATCAACCTAACCCGCACATCTTTGGACTGTGGGAGGAAACTGGAGCACCCGGAGGAAACCCACGCAGACACGGGGAGAATGTGCAAACTCCACACAGACAGTCACCCGAGGCCAGATTCGAACCCGGGTCCCTGGCGCTGTCATCCTTAAGTAACTGTCCAACTCCATTTGAAAATTATTGATGGAATCAGCCTCCACCACATTTTCAGGTAGAGCGATCCCGATCCCAACAACTCTGAGTGAAAACATTTCTCCTCATCTCCCCACGAGATCTTTTTCCAGTGATTTTGAATCTATGACTTCTAGTTATTGACCCACTCACCAGAGGGAATAATTTTTCTCTGCTTACTCTATCAAAACCTTTCATAATCTTGAAAACCTCTATTAGGTCACCTCGCAACCTTCTTTGTTTCAAGGAGAACAGTCGTAACTTTTCCAAGCTCTCCTCATAATTGAAGTCTCTCATCCCTGGTAACATCCTGGTAAACCTCCTCTCTACCGTTTCTAAGGCCTTTACAATTTCCTGAAGTGTGGGGCCCAGAATTGTCCACAATACTCCAGCTGAGGCCCAACCAGTGATTTATAAAGTTCTAGCACAATCTCTTTGCTTTAATATACGATTCCTCTGTTTATAAAACCAAGTAACCCATATGCTTTTTTAACCACCTTATCAACTTACATTCTCATCTGCAAACTTCTTAGGCACTTGACGCGTGGTTCCATGTGTGGTAGCGTAGTGGTCCTGATACTGGACAAGAAACCCAATGGTCATGAGTTCAAATCCCACTAGGGCAAGTTGAATTCAATAAATCTGGTCATTTGTGGACAGAAAAAATGGCCATGGAATCTGCAGGATTGTCCTAAACACCGCCCCCGCCCCCCCCCAACCCCGCAACTGGATCATCAATGTCCTCAGTGAAGAGAGCCTACCATCGCTATCTGGTCTGGACATCCATATGACTCCAGTCCCACGTGGTGTGGTTCACACATGGCGAGGTGGCTCACTTGTGACAATAATTAAAAATTCTGATAGGGCTTGACAGGGTAGATGCTGGGAGGATGTTTCTACTGGCTGGAGAGTCTAGAACTAGGGGTCATAGTCTCAGAATAAGGGGTCGGCCATTAAGGATTGAGATGAGGAGAAATTTCTTCACTCAAAGGGTTGTGAATATTTGGAATTCTCTACCCCAGAGAGCTGTGGATGCTCAGTCGCTGATTATATTCAAGGCAGAGATCGATAGATTTTTGGATACTAAGGGAATCGAGGGATTTTGGGATAGTGTGGAAAGGTCGAAGATCAGCCACAATCTTGTTAAATGGCAGAGCAGGCTCGAAGGACCGTATGGCCTACCACTGGTGTCTTTTCTTATGTTCTTAAAAGTCATACTAACACCTTCTCAGGACAAGTTGGGTGTGTCCACACCTCAAGACAGATAAAATAAAAAATAATTTGTATTCTGGTATCTCACTTTAGATAGAATTACAGCACAGAAACAGGCCATTTGGCCCAACTGGTCCATGCCAGTGTTTATGCTCCACACGAGCCTCCTCCTACCCCTCTTCATCTCACCCTATCAGCATAGCCTTCTATTCCTTCCTCCCTCATGTGTTTATTTAGCTTCCCCTTAAATGTATCTGTGCTATTCGCCTCAACCACTCCATGTGGTCGCGAGTTCCACATTCTCACCACTCTCTGGGTAAAGAAGTTCCTCTTGAATTCCCTATTGGATTTATTAGTGACTGTCTTATATCGCGTGTGAACCCAGATAGTGAGTGTGGACAGAGTATTTGGGTGTGTAGGGAATTTCGACCCAGTCAATCCTTTCCTCACAGGACATCCCCACACAAATTGGGGTATTTTTAACGTTTATCGGAAGCGAAATCGAGCGCCTGCTTTACTCCTTGCACGATATTCACTTCCATCCGCTTCAATCCGGGATCTTGCTGTGCGTAAATCGGTTGCTATATTTCTCTACATTGCAACTGTGACTCGAGTTTTCAGGTAATTCATGGGCTGTGAAGCGAATTGGAACATCCTGAAGATGTGAAAGGCGCTATATAAATGCAATTCTTTCTTTCTTTATCGATCTTGGTTGGGGAGGGCATCACGAGGGAAATTAGAGAAGCGTGCAATAAGAGCACAGCTGTCATCATAGGTGACTTTAACTTACATATAGATTGGAATAGCCTAATCAGTAAAAATAATGAGGAGGAGGAATTCCTTGAGTGTTTAAGGGATGGTTATCTGGATCAATATGTCGAGGAACCAACTCGGGAACAGGCTATATTGGACTGGGTACTGTGCAATGAGAAGGGACTAATTAGTAATCTTGTTGTACGGGGACCCTTGGGTCAGAGCGATCATAACATGATCGATTTCTCACTCGAAATGGAGAGCGAAGAAATTGACTCAGATACTAAGGTCCTGAATTTAAACAAGGGGAATTATGATGCCATTAGACGGGAACTGAGTAGGTCTGATTGGACAACGTTCCTGGGAGGACTGGAGGTAGATAAACAATGGCAAGCATTTCAAGATAGAATGACAAAATTGCAAAAATTGTTTATACCAATCTGGCATAAAAGGAAATCTAAAAAGGTGACTCAACCGTGGATAACAGGGGAAATTAGAGACAGCATAAAATCCAAAGATAGGGCGTATAAAATAGCCAAAAAAAGCGCCAGAGCGGAAGATTGGGAACAGTTTAAGATAGAGCAAAGGAGGACAAAGGGCTTAATCAAGAGGGGCAAAATAGCTTACGAAAGCAAGCTGGCGGAAAATATAAAAACTAACTCCAAAAGCTTTTATAAGTATATCAAGAGGAAAAGACTGGTGAAAACCAAAGTTGGCCCATTGCAGTCAGATACGGGGGAATATATAACGGGAAATAAGGAAATGGCAGACCAACTAAATGCATACTTTGGGTCAGTCTTTACGAAGGAAGACACAAAAAACCTCCCTGGGATATCGGGAAAAATAGGGACATTTGCAAAGGAGGAACTGACGCAAGTCAATATCTCTAAGGATATGGTGTTAAGGAAGCTAAAGGGATTGAAGGCGGACAAATCCCCAGGGCCTGATAACATGCATCCTAGGGTGCTGAAGGAGGTGGCCCTAGAGATAGCGGATGCACTAAGTATGATTTTTCAGAATTCATTCGACTCGGGAACAGTGCCCATGGATTGGAGGGTAGCTAACGTTACCCCACTATTCAAAAAGGGGGGTAGGGAAAAAGCAGGTAATTACAGACCTGTAAGCCTTACATCAGTTGTGGGCAAAATGCTGGAGTCCATCATTAAGGATGAAATAGCGGAGCACTTAGCAAATGGGGACAGGATAGGACAGAGTCAACATGGATTTACAAAGGGTAAATCGTGCTTGACTAATCTATTGGAATTTTTTGAGGGAGTAACTGGTAAAATAGATGGGGGAGAGCCAGTAGATGTGGTGTACCTGGACTTCCAAAAGGCCTTCGATAAGGTCCCACATAAAAGATTAGCAGGGAAAATTGAAGCTCATGGGATAAAGGGGAAAGTATTGACGTGGATAGAGAACTGGCTGTCAGATAGAAAACAGAGAGTTGGAATAAACGGCTCATTTTCTGAATGGCAGGCAGTAACAAGTGGGGTACCACAGGGATCTGTCCTGGGTCCCCAGCTGTTCACAATTTACATTAATGACCTGGATCAGGGAGTCGGATGCAGCATTTCCAAATTTGCAGACGACACTAAACTAGGAGGGGGGGTGGGCTCAGAGGAGGAGACCAGGAAGCTCCAGAGCGATTTGGACAGACTGGGTGATTGGGCGGATAAATGGCAGATGCACTATAATGTGGACAAGTGCGAAGTTATCCACCTTGGGTGCAGGAACGGGAGGGCAAATTATTATTTAAATGGCAATAAATTGGGAGAGGGGGAAGTACAGAGAGACCTGGGTGTTCTTGTACACCAGTCACTGAAGGCGAGCATGCAGGTGCAACAGGCGATCAAGAAGGCAAACGGTATGCTGGCCTTCATAGCAAAAGGGTTGGAATACAGGAACAGGGATACCTTGCTGCAGCTGTACAGGGCACTGGTGAGACCACACCTCGAGTACTGTGTACAGTTTTGGTCGCCTCATCTGAGGAAAGATGTTCTTGCCATGGAGGGGGTGCAGCGGCGATTCACCAGGCTGATACCAGGAATGGCGGGATTGACCTATGAGGAGAGACTATGTAGTTTAGGGATGTACACACTGGAGTTTAGAAGATTGAGAGGGGACCTCATAGAAGTGTATAAAATTCTGACAGGTCTAGACAGACTAGATGCAGAAGGAATGTTTCCCTTGGCGGGTGAGAACAGAACTAGAGGACATAATTTAAGGATAAGGGCTAAACCATTTAGGACAGAAATGAGGGGGAATTTCTTCACTCAGAGGGTGGTGAACCTGTGGAACTCCTTGCCACAGAGGGCAGTGTACGCCAGCTCATTAAATATATTTAAGAGGGAATTAGATATATTTCTACAGGCAAAAGGGGTTAAGGGTTACGGAGAGAAGGCGGGGACGGGATACTGAATTGGAGGATCAGCCATGATCTCATTAAATGGCGGAGCAGGCTCGAAGGGCCGGATGGCCTACTCCTGCTCCTATGTTCTATGATCTCTGACTTCAACATTATCAGCACTTTTGACTTTAAATCGTACAGCACAGAAGGAGCCATTCGGCCCATCCTTCCTGTGCCAGCTCTTTAAAGAGCAATCCAGTTAGTCCCACTCCCCTTCCTGCTCTTTCCTGATAGCCCTGCAAATGTGTCCTTTTCATGTATTTATCCAATTCCTTTTTCAAATTCAGTATTGAATCTGCTTCCACCGCCCTTTCAGGCAGCGCATTCCAGATCATAACTCGCTGCGTCAAAACATTTCACGTCATCTCGCCCCACTGGTTCTTTTGTCAATTATCTTAAATCTGTGTCCTCTGGTTAACAACCCTCTTGCCAGTGGAAACAGTTTCTCCTTATTTCCTTCATCAGAACTGTTCGTCATTTTGAAAACCTCTATTAACTCTCCTTTAACCTTCTCTGCTCCAAGGAGAACAATAGAATCAGAAATTTACAGCACCGAAGGAGGCCATTTCAGTCCATCGTGTCTGTGCCGGCCGAAAAAGAGCTATCTAGTCTAATCCCACTTTCCAGCTCTTGGTCCATAGCCCTGCAGGTTACGGCACTTCAAGTGCACATTAAAGCACTTTTTAAATGTGGTGAGGGTTTCTGCCTCTACCACCCTTTCAGGCAGTGAGTTCCAGATCCCCACAACCCTCGGAGTGAAGAAATTTCCCCTCGAAACCTTCTACCAGTTACTTTAAATCTATGTGCCCTGGTTGTTGACCCCTCTGCTAAGGGAAATATGTCCTTCCTATATACTCTATCTAGGCCCCTCATAATTTAAGACACCTCAATAAGGTCTCCCCTCAGCCTCCTCTGTTCCAAAGAAAACAAACCCAGCCTATCTCATCTTTCCTTGTAGCTAAAATTCTCCAGTCCAGGCAACATCCTCGTAAATCTCCTCTGTACCCTCTCTATTGCAATCACATCTTTCCTGTAATGTGGTGACCAGAACTGCACGCAGAACTCTAGCTGTGGCCTAACTAGTGTTTTATACAGTTCAAGCATAACCTCCCTGCTCTTGCCGTGATTAGCCGAGGCATCGAATATAAGTATTCCATATGCCTTCTTCAGCACCTTATCTACTTGGCCTGCTACTTTCAGGGATCTATGGACCTGCACTCCAAGGTCCCTTTGTTCCGCTACACTTCTCAGTGTCCTACCATTTAATGTGTATTCCCTTGACTTGTTCGCCCTCCCCAAATGCATTACCTCACACTTCTCCGGATTGAATTCCATTTGCCACTGTTCTGCCTACCTGACCAGTTCATTGATATCTTCCTGCAGTCTACAGCTTTCTTCTTTATTATTAGCCACAAGCCCGATTTTAGTATCATCTGCAAACTTCTTAATCATACTTCCTACATTCAAGTTTAAATCATTGATATATACCACAAAAAGCAAAGGACCAAGTACTGAGCCCTGTAGCACCACACTGGAAACAGCCTTCCATCCAAAAAACACCCATCAACCATTACCCTTTGCTTTCTGCCTCTGAGCCAATTTTGGATCCAAATTGACACTTTGCCCTGGATCCCATGGGCTTTCAATTTTGTGACCAGTCTGCCGTGTGGGACCTTATCGAAAGCCTTGCTAAAATCCATATAGACTATATCAAACGCACTACCCTCATCGACCCGCCTTGTTACCTCCTCAAAAAATTCAATCAATTTAGTCAGACACAACCTTCCCTTAACAAATCCATGCTGACTGTCCTTGATTAATCCGTGTCTTTCTAAATGAAGATTTATCCTGTCCCTCAGAACTTTTTGCAATAGTTTTCCCACCACCGAGGTTAGGCTGACAATCCCAGCTTCTCCCATCTCTCTACGTAACTGAAGTCCCTAATTCCTGGTACCATTCTGGTACATCTCCTCTGCACCCTATTCAAGGCCTTGACATCCTTCCTAAAGTGTGTGATGCCCAGAATTGGACACAATACTCCAGCTGGAGCAAAACCAGTGATAAAGAAAGAGGTTTAGCATAATCCCCTTGCTTTTGTACTCTGTGCCTCCTCGATCTCTGAAGCCCAAGGAGCTTCATATGCTTATCTCATCTTCTGGTCGATCTCGAACCTCGGGCTTCTCAAAAAGGGAAGGACTGCTCCTGACGCAGTTGCTGAGGGCAATGTTTTGGAAGCGGTTTTGCATTCCCTGCGTTGACATCCCACAAACTGTTCCAGCAAAGTAACCAAACGACCAAGATAGAACAAAGTCTTGTATTTCTACAGCGCCTTTCATAACCTCAGGACGTCCCAAAGCACTTTACATCCAATGAAGTAGTTTTGAAATGTATTTACTGTAAACACCAATGTGGCAACGACCAGCTCATCTGTTTTTTTTTGTGATATTGGTTGAGGGACTAACATTGGCCCAGGAAGAACACGCCTGCTCTTCTGTCCATTCTAACCTGAGAGAGCAAGACGAGGCCTCGGTTTGACATCTGTATCTGAAAGAATGTCAGCCTGGATTTTGCGCTCAAGTCTCTTGGAGTGCGACTTGAACCCACGACCTGCTGATTCACAGGCGAGAGAGCGAGAATGCTAAACCCACTGAGCCACGGCTGATACTGACAAACTGAGTGTCAAAGGAACTGAGACTTGCAGACAACCTGTAGCTGGACGGGTTCTTTGAAAGTCTGATCCTTGAAGCCCTCCAAACCCACGTCACTGTCGGCGGGACTGAGATTATTGATCCGCAAGGAGTAATTCTTCTGCTTCAGGTCTCCAACTATTTCAGTTCGTCCCACGAATGTGGACATCCCACATTTGGGATCTTTGGTGTAGTAGACTGTATACTTCCAGTAATAAAAGTACTTCAACCTGGCTCCATGTAGGGCTGTTTAAGGGTGTGAAGGAAAGTCGACAGTACAGGGTATAACCACACAAGATCTGCTCACGGCCCTCCTCGGCAGAGCTCGGATGGACCATTCCTCCGGCAACACACCTGAAAAGGATCGAGAGGGGGGTAAGAAGTGAACGAAACAGTGCACAACGAACAACATTAGATCTGCTTCTCCTACATGGCAACTGCTTGAGGCTGAACCAGACAGTTCGTAACCATGGTGTCGTATTTGACCCTGAGATGAGCTTCCGACCACATATCCTCTCCATCACCAAGTCCGCCTACTTCCACCTCCATAACATCACCCGTCTCCCCCCCGACTCAGCTCATCTGCTGCTGAAACCATCATTCATGCCTTAGTTACCTCCAGACTTAACTCTTCCAAAGCTCTCCAGGCCGACCTCCCATCTTCCACCCTCCGTATACTTAAGGTCATCCAATATTCTGCTGCCAGTATAATAACTTGCCCCAAATCCCATTCACCCATCACCTCTATTCTCGCTGACCTACATTATCTCCCGGCTGAACAATGCCTCCATTTTAAAATTCTCATCCTTGTTTTCAAATCCCTCCATGGCCTTGCCCTTCCTTATCTCTGTAACCTCCTCCAGGCCTTCAACCCTCCGAGATCTCGGCGCTCCTTCAATTCTGGCCTCTTGCGCATCGCTGAATTCCATCGCTTCACCATTGGTGGCCGTGCCTTCAGCTGCCGAGGTCCTCAGCTCAGGAATTTCCTCCCTAAAACTCTCCGCCTCGCTCTCCTCCTGTAAGACACTCCTTTAAAATGTACCACTTTGACCAAGCTTTTTGTCACCTTTCCTAATATGTGGCTCGGCATCAAACTTTGTTTGTCAACGCTCCTGTGAAGCACCTTGGGACGTTTTACTACAGTAAAGGTGCTATATAAATGCAAGTTGTTGTTGTAATTACATTCATAGAATTTACAGCACAGAAACAGCCCATTCGGCCCACACAGGTCCACATGAGCCTCCTCCCACCCCTCTTCATCTCACACTATCTAAACTAATCTAATCCTGTCAGCATATCCTTCTATTCCTTTCTCCCTCATCTGTTTATCCAACTTCCCCTTAAATGCATCTATGCTGTTCACCTCAACTACTCCCTGTGGTAGCGAGTTCCACATTCTCACCACACTCTGGACAAAGAATTTTCTACTGAACTCCCAACTGGATTTATTCGTGGCTATATTATATTTTTGACCCCGAGTTCTGAACTCCCCACAAGTGGAAACATCTTCTCTACGTCTACCCTATCAAACCCCTTCATGATTTTAAAGACCTCTATCAGGTCACCCTTCAGCCTTCTCTTTTCTAGAGAAAAGAGCCCCAGCCTGTTCAGTCTTTACTGATCATTGTAACCTCTCAGCTCTGGTGTTATCTTTGTGAATCGGATTCACTTATTTCAATGAGTATGATTTGTTTTCATGTTGTAATAGAAAGTAACGAACACACTAAGCACCGCCTCACGTCAGTGGCTCATCCTGCTTAAACAAAGTAACTTCCAACTAATCCTTAGAGCAGACAAGGCTAAGAGGTGATTTAATAGAGTTGTTTAAAATCATGAAGGATTTAGATAGAGTAAATAAAGAGAAACTGGCTGAAGGGTCGATAACCAGAGGGCACAGATTTAAGGTGATTGGCAAAAGAACCAGAGGTGACATGAGGAAAAACTTCTTTATGCAACGAGTGGTTAGGATTTGGAATGAACTTCCTGATGAGGCGGTGGAAACAGATTCAATAGTAGCCTTCGAAAGGGAATTGGATAAATACTTGAAGGGGAAAAATTTGCAGGGATATGGGGAAAGAGCGGGGAAGTGGGGCTGACTGGATTGCTCCTCGAAAGAGCCAGCGCAGGCTCACTGGGCTGAATTGCCTCCTTCTGTGCTTTACTATTCTGTGATTCTATGATTCTGTTCACCTGCAATCGAAGCTTCCTGCGGCCTTAGATGGGCCTGATTGCCTGTGTTTTTCCCCCTTCTATTGTCACCAGAAGGTATCCAAAACCCAGGCCCCGTCTGCCCTTTCAGGTGGATGTAAAAGACTCCACGGCCAATATTTGGAAGAAGAGCAGGGGGAGTACTCCCTGGTGTCCTGGGGCCAAAATTTATCCTTCAACCAACGTCATAAAAAAATCAGATAATCTAGTCATTATCTCATTGCTGTGTGTGGGATCCTGCTGTGCTCAAATTGGCTACCACACTTCCTACAACAGTGACCACCTTTCAAAAGTATTTCATTGGCTGTAAAGCGCTTTGGGACGTCCTGAGGTTGTGAAAGGCGCTATATAAATGCAAGTTCTGTCTTTAAGCAGATCCTGTTCGTGTGGTGGGACCTTTTCGACAGCAGCGCGTTTTTACACAAATATCGCCACCTACTGCTGATGAGCATTATTGCAGGCAGCGCACGCGCACACACACACACACACACTGTTGTAAAGTGTGTAATGGATTTGAAACATCCTTTTATCAGTTTTTCTTGTTTAAAGTGTTAGCAAATAAGCTTGCCCCTTTTCAAGTAGCGCTCCAATTATCCTGCACGCTCCCAGTTTGTAGAGATGTAATTTTTTCATTGTTTCACATAGTTCACCTGTTTATTTTATTCCCCAGCTAACTGCAACTTGCATTTACACAGCACCTTTAATGTAGTAAAACGTCCCAGGGCGCTTCACAGGAGCGTAGGTCAGACAAAAATTTAACACCGAGCCACATAAGGAGAGCGTTAGAATAGTCGTGTCTGGAGGTGACAAAGGCATGGATGAGGGTTTCAGTAGCAGATGAGCTGAGGCAGTGATGGAGACGGACGATGTTACGGAGGTGGAAGTAGGCGGTCTTGATGATTGAGAGGATATGGGGGTCGGAAGCTCAGCTTAGGGTCAAATAGAAGACAGAAGGGAAAAAACAAGCACAAAATAACCATTTGGGTCTGTACAAGCAACAGATCTGGAAAGTTCCCAGGATTAACTCACAGTCCCGATGTATATGTAATACATTGACAGCAACATCGCCCAAGGTCAGGGCAGAACGGGTGTAAGAGTAAGCAGTAAGATTAAACTGCAGAAGCTGCTTGGCCCATAAGAACACTCACAGATCAGATCATGGTGTGAATTGCAGAGCCCCGTACAGCTTGTAGATCATTAGCACTTTCATTATCGACAGTCTCACAACCTTTTCAAACTTGCATGAAAACATTACAGTTCATATGAGTGTGTATAAGTGTGTCTGTGTGAGTGTATTTGGGTGAATGAGAGTGTGTGTGAGTGATGTGAGAGTGTTTGGGTGAGTGTGTTTGTGAGTGTGTGTGTGTGACTGTGTGGATGTGAGTGTGTGTGTTTGTGAGTATGTTGGTGTGAGTGAGTGTGTATGAGTGTATTTGGGTGAGTGAGTGTGTGACTGTGTTTTTGTGAGTGTGTGTGAGTCAGTGTGTCTGTGTGTGTGAGACTGAGAGTGAATGTGTGTGTGAATGTTTGTGTGTGAACTGCCTAAGAAGGAGAAGAAGAAGTGTGAGTGTTTGTGTGTGTGAGAGTGAGTATGTGTGTGATGGGGGTCTCAGGATAATTCGCTGAGCAATTGACCCAATGTTAGTAAAACTGTGATCTGTTTAGTTCTCAGCTCTGATCACAGGATAGTTACGGATCAGACATTCAGCCAGCGAGAGAAACCAAACACTCCCGCCATTGCAGCCACCAGTCTTTTTGTAAATGATGTCAGGATTGTTTCCCCTACTCTATTCTTGAGTTCATTCCAAGTGTCAATCTTCCAGTGTGTAAAGAGATTGCTGGCTTCAGTCCTAAATTTATCTTCTACCAGTTTGAACCTGTGTCCCCTTGTCTTTCTCTAACAATTCAATTTAAATGAACATTCCAGATTTCCTTTTCCATTCCCTGGTCAATCATGGGAATAGGAGGAGGCCATTCAGCCCCTCGAGCCTGTTCTGACATTCAATTCGATCATGGGGGATCTGCAATCCAAGGAAGATTGAGAGAAGCACTGCATGAAACATTTCAATCTTTCTCCGCTTGCTCCCAGGTACAATTTACTTTCTGAGCTGAATTCAGGAAATTGGATTCATTCTAGCCCTTGGATTGAGAGAGCAGCCACTTAATGAAAGGGAACAGATTTGGCCTTCAATCATAGAGTGAGCAGATATAGAATCATAGAATCATACAGCACAGAAGGAGGGCATGCGGCCCATCGTACCTTTTGAAAGTTACCATTGAATCTGCTTTCAACTTTTTTCTTTCAGTCTTGGGTGGAGATCTGGAGCAGATGAATTGCTCCTTGAGGTTCAACAATCTCAGACCGGATGACAGTGACGTGTATTACTGCTATGTGGATTTCCAGGGCTTCAAGAATCATACTTTCACAGACCCGTCTAGCTGCAGGTTGTCCGTAAGTCGCAGTTTCTTTTATCTCGGTTGTTCGGTCACGTTGCTGGAACAGGTTGTAGGATATCAACGAGAGGAATGCAAAACATTTTTACAAAACATTGCCCTCAGCAACTGCATCAGGAGCAGTCCTTCCCTTTTTGAGACACTCTAGGGTCAAGATTGACCAGATGATGAGATAATCATACGGAGGTTAATGGGCTTTATAAATAGAGGCACAGAGTACAAAAGCAAGGAGGTGGGAAGGCAAGTGCAGCAGGCAGTCAAGAAAGCAAATGGCATGATGGCCTTCATAGCAAGGGGATTTGAGTACAGGAGTAGGGAGGTGATGCTACAGTTGTACAGGGCCTTGGTGAGGCCACACCTGGAGTATTGTGTGCAGTTTTGGTCTCCTAACTTGAGGAAGGACATTCTTGCTATTGAGGGAGTGCAACGAATGTTCACTAGATTGATTCCTGCGATGGCCAGACTGACACATCAAGAAAGACTGGATCAACTGAACTTGTATCCTCTGGAGTTCAGAAGAATGAGGGGGGATCTTATAGAGACGTTTAAAATCCTGACTGGTTTAGACAAATTAGATGCGGGCAGAATGTTTCCAATGTTAGGGAAAACTAAAACCAGGGGTCACAGTCTAAGGATAAAGGGGAAGCCATTTAAGACTGAGATGAGGAGGAACTTCTTCACCCAGAGAGTGGTGAATCTGTGGAATTCTCTACCACAGAAGGTTGTTGAGGCCAGTTCGCTAAATATATTCAAAAGGGAGTTAGATATAATACTCACAACTAGGGAGATCAAGGGGTATGGCGAGAAAGCAGGAATGGGGTACTGAGGTAACATGTTCAGCCATGAACGCATTGAATGGCGGTGCAGGCTCAAAGGACCGAATGGTCTACTCCTGCACCTATTTTCTATGTTTCTATGTTTCTTTGAGCACATCCTAAACCCTTTGTATATCACTGGTTAGGCCCCAGCTGGAATACTGTGTCCAATTCTGCTCACCACACACTTTAGGCAGAATGCTAAGCCTAAGAGAGGGTGAAGAGATTATTTACCAGAATGGTTCCAGCGAAGAGGGACTTCAGTTATGCGGAAAGACTTAGAGAAACTGGGATTGTTCTTCTTAGAGCAGAGAAGTTCAAAGGGAGATTTAATAGAGTTGTTCATAATGATGAAGGATATTGATAGAGTAAATAAGGATTAATTGTTTCCACTGGCATAGGGTCGGTCGGTAACCAGAGGACACAGATTTAAGGTAATTGGCAAAGGAACCAGGAGGAGAATTATTTTCCTGTGGGGAGTTGTTGTGATCTGGAATGCACTGCCTGAAAGGGTGTTGGAAGCAGATTCAATAGAAATCTACTTTGGGTTCACTCTTTTTTGAACTTACTCTCGGGATGTGGGCATCGCTGACAAGGTCGACATTTATTGCCCATTCCTAATTGCCCTTGAGATGGTGGTGGTGGGCCGCCTTCTTGAACCGCTGCAATCCATGTGGTGAAGATGCTGTTAGGTCGAGAGTTCTGGGACTTTGACCCAGCGACGATGAAGGAACGGCCGATACATCTCCAAGTCGGGATAGTTTTTGTGACTCTGAGGGCAACTTGCAGGTGATCGTGACCTGCTGCCCTTGTCTTTCAAGATTGGGTGAGGTTGAGGAATATTTCTGAAGCAGAATAGTAAGAGCTTTAGTCTCTACCAGGCACTTTTCTCCCGATCTGGCCACTTGCCTTTAAGTGATTTCAAGGCGCACTGGGAGGCAGATGTTCGGAGGTTCCACCAGAGACAATGAGACTCATTGTTTGGAGGCAATACATAAACATAAGAACATAAGACGTAGGAGCAGGAGTAGTTCATTTGGCCCCTCGAGCCAGCTCCGCCATTCAATAAGATCATGGCTGATCTGATCTTGGCCTCAACTCCACTTCCCTGCCCACTCCCCATAACCCTTGACTCCCGTATCGTTCAAAAACCTATCTGTCTCCACCTTAAATATATTCAATGACCCAGCCTCCACAGCTCTCTGGGGAAGAGAATTCCAAAGATTCACGACCCTCTGAGAGAAGAAATTCCTCCTCATTTCTGATTTATAAAGGATTTCCCCTTATTCTGAAATTATGCCCCCTAGTTCTAGATTCCCCTGTGAAGAGAAATATCCTCTCTGCATCTACCCTGTCAAGCCCCTTCAGAATCTTATATGTTTCAATATGATCCCCTTTCATTCTTCTAAACTCCAATGAGTAGAATCCCAACCTGCTCAACCTTTCTTCATAAGACAACCCCTTCATCTCCAGAATCAACTTCATGAACCTTCTTTGAATTGCCTCCAATTCAAGTATATCCTTCCTGAAATAAGGAGAACAAAACTGTATGCAATATTCCAGGTGTGGTCTCATCAACGCCCTGTACATTTGTAAAAGGACTTCCCTACTTTTATATTCCATTCCCTTTGCAATAAATGGTGTAAAACTGCAAACTTTGAGTTCCTTCCATATTTCTGGCTTTTGGTTGAACTTCAGTTGCCTCACAGGAACAGGAGAGGCCCATTTAGCTGCTCCAGCCTGTTGCCATAGGAACAAGAGGAGGCCATTCATCGCCTTAAGCTTGCTACATAAGAAAAGGAGTAGGCCATTCAGTCCCTTGAGACTGCTGCATAGGAACAGGAGGAGGCCATTCATCCCCTTGAGCCTGTTACATAGGAACAGGAGGAGGCCAATTCTACCCTTCTAGGCTGCTGCATAGGAATAGGAGGAGGCGCATTCAGCCCCTCAAGGCAGTTACATAGGAACAGGAAGAGGCCATTCAGCCCCTCGAGCTTTTTTTTATTCGTTCATGGGATGTGGGCATTGCTGACAAGGCGTGCTTTTATTGCCAGTCCCTAGTTGCCCTTGAGAAGGGTGTGGTGAGCAGCCTTCTTGAACCGCTGCAGTCCATGTGGTGAAGGTACGCCCACACTGCTGTTAGGGAGGGAGTTTCAGGATTTTGACCCAGAGACGATGAATGAACGGTGATATACTTCCAAGTCAAGATGGTGTATGACTTGGAGGGGAACTTGGAAGTGGTGCTGCTCTTGTCCTTCTAGGTGATAGAGATCGCGGGTTTGGGTTGTGCTGCCGAAGAAGCCTTGGCGGGTGCATCTTGTAGATGGTACACTGCAGCCACGGAACGCCATGGTGGAGGGAGTGTATGTTTAAGGTGGTGGATGGGGTGTCCATCAAGCGTGCTGCTTTGTCTTGGATGGTGTCGAGCTTCTTGAGAGTTGTTGGAGCTGCACATATCCAGGCCAGTGTAGAGTATTCCATCAGACTCCTGACTTGTGTCTTGTAGATGGTGGAAATGCTTTGGGGAGTCAGGAGGTGAGACACTCGCCGCAGAATACCCAGCCTCTGACCTGCCCTTGTTACCACATTATTTATGTGGCTGGTCCAGTTAAGTTTCTGGTCAATGGTGACCCCCCATGATATTGATGGTCGGGAATTCGGCGATGGTAATGCAGTTGAATGTCAAGGGGCGGTGGTTAGATGCTCGCTTGTTGGAGAAAGTAATTTCCTGGCACTTGTGTGGCATGAATTTTACCTGCCACTTATCAGCCCAATCCTGAATGTCGTCCAGGTCTTGTTGCATGCGGGCATGGACTGCTTCATTATCTGAGGAGTTGCGAATGGCATTGAACACTGTGTATTCATCAGTGAACAACCCCATTTCTGATTTTATGATGGAGGGAAGGTCATTGATGAAGCAGCTGAAAATGTTTGGGCCCAGGACACTGCCCTGAGAAACTCCTGCTGCGATGTCCTTGGGCTGTGATGATTGACCTCCAACCACCACAACCACCTTCCTTTGCGCTAGGTATGACTCCAGGCAGTGGAGAGTTTTCCCCCTGATTCCCATTGACTTCAGTTTTACTAGGGCTCCTTGAAGCCACAATCAGGCAAATGCTGCCTTGATGTGAAGGGCAGTCACTCTCTCCTCACCTCTGGAATTCAGCTCTTTTCTCCATGTTTGGACCAAGGCTGTAATGAGGTCTGGAGCCCAGTGGTCCAAGCGGAACTCAAACTGGGCATCAGTGATCAGGTTATTGGTGAGTAAGTGCTGCTTGATAACACTGTTGACGACACCTTCCATCACTTTTCTGATGATTGAGAGTAGACTGATGGGGCAGTAATTGGCTGGATTGGACTTGTCCTGCTTTTTGTGGACAGGACATACCTGGGCAGTTTTTCACATTGTCGAATAGATGCCAGTGCTATAGCTGTACTGGAACAGCTTGGCTAGAGGCGCGGCTAGTTCTGGAGCACAAGTCTTCAGCAGGACAGCCGGGATGTTGTCGCGGGCCACAGCCTTTGCTGTATCCATTGCGCTCAGCTGCTTCTTGATATCACATGGAGTGAATCGAATTGGCTGAAGACTGGCTTCTGTGGTGGTGGGGACTTCAGGAGGAGACCGATATGAATAATTAACTTGGAAGTTCTGGCTGAAGATGGTTGTAAATGCTTCAGCTTTGTCTTTTGTACTCTAGTGCTGGGCTCCACCATCATTGAGGGTGGGGATATTCATGGAGCCTCCCCCTCCCGTTAGTTGTTTAATGGTCCACCACCATTCTTGACTGGATGTGGCAGGACTGCAGAGTTTTGATCTGATCTGTTGATTGTGGGATCGCTTTGACCTCTCTATAGCACCTCTCTGCTTCCGCTTTTTAGCATGCACGTAGTCCTGTGTTGCAGCTTCCCTAGGTTGGCACCGCATTTTAAGGTATGCCTGGTGCTACTCCTCGCTTACTCTTCTACACTCCTTATTGAACCAGTTTTGCTCCCTTGGCTTGATGGTAATGGTAGAGTGAGGGATATACGGGCCATGAGGTTACAGATTGTGGTAAATCTGCTGCTGATAAATACTTAAGTGAGAAGTCGCACAACACCAGGTTATAGTCCAACAGTTTTATTTGAAATCACAAGCTTTCGGAGCGGTTGCACCTTCGTCACCTGCAAAAACTTGTGATTTCAAATAAAACTGTTGGACTATAACCTGGTGTTGTGCGACTTCTCACTTTTGTCCACCCCAGTCCAACGCCGGCATCTCCGCATCATGATAAATACTTATATAGACACAGTATATATAATAAGATTAATGCAAAAGAAAAATAAGATGTATCAACTGCGCTTTCACCTCCTCCCTTCCCACCATCCGGGTACCCAAACACTCTTTCCAGGTGAAACAGCGATTTACTTGTACTTCTTTCAAATTAGTATACTATATTCACTGCTCACAATGCGGTCTCCTCTACATTGGGGAGACAAACCCAGATTGAGTGATCAGTTTGCTGAACGCCTCCGTTCAGTCCGCAAGTGTGACCCTGAGCTTCCGGTTGCTTGCCATTTTAATTATCCGTCCCACTCCCACTCTGAACTCTCTGTCCTCGGCCTCCTCCACTGTTCCAATGAAGTTCAACGGAAGTTCGAGGAACAGCACCTCATCTTTCGATTAGGCACTTTACAACCTTCCGAACTCAACATTGAGTTCAACAATTTCAGTTCATTATCACTACTCCCATTTATTCAGACAATAGGTGCTGGTAATGGTTCTGCTGTTGCCATTTATTGCTCCTCTGGACCGATCTTTTGTTGCCTTGCACCATCATCCCTTTTGTCATTTAATCACTCTTGCCTTCCACCCTATCACAGATCTTCCCTTTTGTACTTTCCTCTCCTCCCCCAATTCCTGGCCTCAGTACCTGCTTAAAACTGTTATATCTCTCACTTTTTCCAGTTCTGACAAAGGGTCATCGACCTGCATCGTTAACGCTGTTTCTCTCTCCTCAGATGCTGCCTAACCTGCTGAGTATTTCCAGCATTTTCTGGTTTTATATTTAGTAACACATTGTCAGGGACTTCGACTGAGCAAATAAACCAGTTTTCAGTGCGGAATACCGGTGAGGGTGACGGCACCTCGAAGGAGTACAGGACTGAATGGGGGCACAGTGAAGTGTAGGAATGCAGTGGTTGTAAGCGATTTAATAGTCAGGGGAGAGACAGGCATTTCTGCAATGGCCAATGTGTGTCTCGCATGGTCTGTGGCCTCTCTGGCGCCAGGGTAAATTATGTCACTGAACGGGTGCTGAACATTCCACGGGGGGGAAGGGGAGCAGCAAGAGGTCGTGGTACATGTTGGAATAAGGGAAGAAAAGGGTTGAGGTCTTGGAGTCCGAGTCTCGGGAGCTAGGGAGGAAGTTAAAGAGCAGGACCTCAAAGGTGGAAATCTTTGGATTATTCCCAGTGTCACGTGCGAGTGAGTGTGGGAACAGTAAGATAAGGCAGTATACTGGTGACTGGAGAAATTGTGCAGGAGAGACGGCTTCACATTCCTCGGGGATTGGGACCAGTTCTGGGGCAGGAGCGACCTGTATAAAATGGACGGGTTGCACCTCAATAGGGCTGGGACCAATGACTTTGCACGGAGGTTAACGAGTGCTATGAGTGAGCATTTAAACTAACTTGGCAGGGGAGGGGCACCGAGATGAAGCAATGGATAGGAGAGACAAGGTGCACAGACGACGGGGAGTGGCAAACAGCATTAGAATGAAGGGTAGCTCTGAAATAGGAGGGATCAGAGAAGGGGAAATGAGAGGCAGACAAGTTGGGATTTGGAGTACATGTGTGTAAATACACAGAACTCGGTCAATAAGGTTGGTGAGCTGCAGGCACAAATTACCACATGGGATTATGATATAGTGGCAATAACGGAAGCTTGGCTCAGACAAGGGGAGGATTGGGATGTGGGCCAGATGGGATGCATCCGATGCAGTAACAAAGCTCCAAATTTCACCCCGAACGCCATCAAACTGTCACTTTTGCCCCAATCCTGACGTATAATTTCCCTGTTTGTTTCCCTCCTTACAGTTAACTTAATGACGATTGTGATCATATCTCGGGGAAGTGCAATCTCTCCAACTGTGTCAGTCGTTACCTGGTGGCCATGGCAATGGCGGATCTACTCATCGTTATCACCGATCTGATATTGAGACACATTCAGATTGCCGTCTTGCTTTTCACAGCCACAGACTGTTCTGTCTGGTCCACAGTCACTTTAACCTTTGATCGATTTGTGGCATTTGTTTCCAGAAGCTGAAAATGAAATATTGCACCGAGCAAATGGCGATTGTGGTTCTGGGAGCAGTTGCTGTGCTGTGCTGTTTAAAGAACATTTTCAGGAATGTTTTGTGTACAAGTGAATACACGCTTTATAATAATCCCTGATTTTGTTATGTAACAGGCAAAGTTCAGTTTCACAGAGTGGGCAGCAGTCAAATTTCTTTGACATGTTCCTATCCGTTTTGATTATTTCTGATTCTGCTCCATGCTTTAAACGACAGACATATTTTAGTGGCCAGCAGAGCCTGCAGGAGACTCCGGGGCCACAGCAGTGGGGAGAGTTCCAGTGACCCAGAGATGGAGAGCCGAAGGAAATCCATCGGTTTACTTGTCATACTAACAGGATATAAGAACATAAGAAATAGGAGCAGGAGTCGGCCATACGGCCCCTCGAGCCTGCTCCACCATTCATTAAGATCATGGCTGATCATCGACCTCAACTCCACTTTCCCGCCCGATCTGCATATCCCTTGATTCATCTGGAGTCCAAAAATCTATCGATCTCAGCCTTGAATATACTCAAAGACTCAGCATCCACAGTCCTCTGGGGCAGAGAATTGCAAAAATTCACAACCCTCTGAGTGAAGAACCTCCTCCTCATTTCGGTCTTAAATGGCCTACCCCTTATCCTGAGACTATACCGCCTAGTTCTAGACTCACCAGCCAGGGGAAACAACCTCTCGGCATCGACCCTGTCAATCCCATTCAGAATCTTGTATGTTTCAATGAGATCACCTCTGATTCTTCTAATCTCCAGAAAGTGTCGGCCCATTCTACACCAACTTTCATCATAGGACAGCCATCTCATCCCAGGAGTCAATCTAGTGAACCTTCAATGCACCGCCTCCAAGGCAAATATATCCTTCCTTAGATAAGGAGACCAAAACTGTGCACAGTACTCCAGGTCTCACCAAGGCCCTGTACAATTGTAGCAAGGCTTCCTTACTCTTGTACTCCAAGCCCCTTGCATTAAAGGCCAACATACCATTTGCCTTCCTTATACCTTGCTGTACCTGCATGCTAGCTTTCTGTGCTTCTTGAACGAGGAGACCCAAGTCTCTCTAACGCCAACATTTAAAAGTTTCTCACCATTTAAAAAATATTCTGTTTTTTCTTCTTCCTACCAAAGTGAATAACCTCATGTATATTATACTCCATCTGCCACCTTACTGCCCACTCACTCAGTTTACCTATATCCCTTTGCAGACACTTTGTTTTCTCCCCACCTAGCTTTGTATCATCAGCAAACTTGGATACATTACACTCGGTCCCTTCATCTAGGTCATTAATATAGATTGTAAATAGCTGAGTCCCCAGCACTGATCTTGCGGCACCCCACCAGTTACAGCCTGCCAACCTGAAAACGACCCGTTTATTACTACTCTCTGTTTTCTCTCTGTTAACCAATCCTTTATCCATGCTAATACCTTACCCCCAAACCCATGTGCCGTTATCTTGCTTAACAACCTTTTATGTGGCACCTTATCCAATGCCTTTTCGAACTCCAACTATACTACATCCATTGATTCCCCTTTATCTACCCTGCTAGTTACATCTTCAAAAAAACTCTAATAATGTGTCAAACACGATTTACATTTCATAAAACCATGTTGGTGCTGCCTAATAATATGGGCCCTGAATTTGTGGTCGGAGGCTTCCCGCAATGAATTGCCTCTGATCCACAAATAAAATGCCCAAGTACCTGGTGGTCCGGGAGTTATGGAGATTCATGGTCTTGGACTTCTGCGGGTAGAGGCTCATGTGTCTCGGGCGCACGTGGTTTGCAAGCGCCCCTGGGATCATGTGAGCCAGTCCAATGAATGAAAGAATGGGATCCCATTCATGCTTATGGGGATTCTGTATGTATGGAAACACCATAAGCATGAATGGGAATACTCCCAAATATACATCTACACATCAAATAAAAAAAATACATGTTAAAATTAATTAAAATGGCATTTAATTAAATATTTAAAACAAAAATTTAATTAGCTGAAAAATAAATTAAAATGTTTAAAGGGCCTAAAAATAAACTTACCTTATTGCACAGGGTTTTTAATGCATAAATGATTGATAAAAAATTATTTTAATGCTTTTTTTAAACACTTACACTGGCAAAAGCAGGCCTTGTACCTGCTTTTACCAGGCATAAGAATTTCATGGGCTTTTGCTGGGCAGAAGTTGGGCAAATAGCCCAAATCTCCGCCCGTGGATGCCCTTTTCCTGGGGATGCGCTGGATCTGTCAGGAAAATTCTTGACAGATCACAATTGCTGGGTTTATCGCGCATTTGCGAAAACCAGGAAATTAAGGGAGCGTGCGCACCTCGTACGTGCCCGTAGGGGTCGCAAATTACGGTCCATTATGATTTCCTCAGTACCCTGTTACCAAATCCGTAATAATGGATTCCTGCATTTTCCCAACAACTGATGTCAGGCTTACTGGCTTGTGGTTATGGGTTTTCTCTCCCATTCCTTCCTTGAATAGCGGGGTTACATTTGCTATCTTCCAATCCGCTGGGACCTTTCCTGAATCTAGGGACTTTTGGAAAATCACAACCAATGCATCTGGAGTACTGTGCCCAGTTTTGATTCCCTCCCGCCCCCGCTCCATCCCCACATGGCGGGTGATGTAGTGGCCTTTGAAAAGGTCCACAGCAGAGCTCCGAGAAGAATATCAGCTACTGGAATAGTCTCAAGGCCCTTGGTCTATTCAATTTAGAGCAGCGTAGACTCAGAGATGACCTGATAGCTGTTGATGAAATAATTAAAATGCTGGATAGACTATTTCAGTTTAACAGATCAGAACTCTGATTGGGGCTGTGGAACCGTCTGCCGACTCAAGCCGTGGACGCCGATTCGCTGACTTCCTTCAAGCGAGAGCTGGACCTGTTTCTGGCTGGGCTGGAGATCTCTTCATACAAAAGGTTGGTACTGTATAGAATTATCAGGGCCGGAGTGATCTCCTGGGCTAGTTTCGATTGCCTATGAGTGTCGGAGAGGAATTTCCTAGATCTTTGCCCTCAAATTGGCCACGGATTTTACCTGGTTTTTCGCCTCGACCATGAGATCACATGATGGCGGGTGCAG
The DNA here is from genome assembly GCA_030390025.1 of Squalus acanthias. NCBI lineage: Eukaryota > Metazoa > Chordata > Chondrichthyes > Squaliformes > Squalidae > Squalus > Squalus acanthias. The sequence continues at coordinate 63,173,773 of CM059441.1, forward strand.
TGGAAAGTGTATTTATTATGACAGACACGTTATCACACTTGTGTGGGACATGATGGACGGACCAGAGGGTATTTTCCTGTCCTTCTTTGTTCATAAGTGTTTGTAGGTGTGAAGGGTCCCATAATCATCCCCTGCTGCACTTTTCCGTTTGATCCCGTGCTGTGTTGCTATTTATTGCCCATCACTCGTTGCCATGAGCAGATGGTGGCAGACCCTCTCCTTGAACCACTGCAGTCCTTGTGGTGATGGTGTTCGGGACCCATTTATTGCCCATTCCCGAGCTGCCCTTATGGTGGAGGTGGATCTTCTTCTTGATTCCTGCTGTCCTTATGGTAATGGTGTTCCCATGTTGCTGTTAGGTGGAGAATTCACGTGTGTTGTCCAAGTGACGATAAATGAACGGTGATACATGTGCACGCTAGAAAGCTTTGCCTATTTTTGTAGTTTCCATCTTCACTTAAAGTGGCGCATTTCCCTCCCACCAGAGCAGGAAGGTGATTGGCTGCTCAGAGATACACGAGAGCGACCCCAAATATTTTCCACCTCCATCTTTCTGCGTGAGTGCTTCAAGTTGCTGTGACAACCGGTTGCTGCCATCACCCAGAGCTCACGCTCACAGTATTGTAAGTCTGTTTGATATCCACAAAACTCACCTCAGGGGGCCCATTGGGGCAGGACCGGATACACCTGCAGAAACCAGTGAGTGCGCGGCAAAGTTATGAGGGGGTTTCCACTGTTTTAACTGATTTTCATCTTGTTGACAATGCGGGTTGGGGAATTCTTTAGTGAAATGTACATTTCTGGTGAGATGTTTCATTCCACGTGACATCCGCGGAATGAATTATTTGCCTGTTTTAGACTCGTAACGTTCTAGTAACACCTCAGCTGTGTCCATTCATTGATCTGTATTAAATATTCAAGCTCTATTCATTCTCCAGATCTACATTCACTCTCGGAGAAATCAGACCCACATTTAAATTGATTTATTGAGATACAATGGACAGTTTCTGCAATCAACCGTCGACCTTCGGATCCCCTCTTTGGAGTGAATCACAGCGAGTTACCCTTTTACAGTGATACAGGCCGCACTCCCCCTGATTGTGTTAGATTCTTTAGAGCTTTAATGTTTCATTGACCTATACACAGATAAAAAGACCAACCTAAACCGCTCCTGGATTCTTCTATTTCACTTCGAAATTACAGGGAGTATTGCTGCTCCCGTTGTACCTGAATTTACTGATAGATTTGGACGCAGGTAGAGTCTATTGATCCTGACCTGTTGAATTTTTTGTTATAGATTTAGGAAAGTGTGCAGAGATTACGGCCATCTTGTACTCTGAATCAGTGTTTGCGATAAGGGATAAGTTTATTTGCAGATACCTGTCATGTGTTTGCAGTGAATTAATGACATTACCCAGATATGCTTCCTCCTAATACATTGACCCGCTGGATGATATGCAGCCTTTGTTCAAACCCCCAGATGAAATGTCCAGCAGCAGTATGTCAATATTTCAGGGGAGCAGCCAACAAAACTCGAGCACAAAAATCACCACAAAGCCAGGTGCTTCCTGTCAGTTCAACAGAACAGCAAAACAAACAGCGACTGCTCTGAGGCACTGCAGACTGCGAGCGGCTTTTCACACACTGGGGTTAGGGAGGGTCATCCTAGATTCCTAGACCCTTTATAAAACACTTTGGGGGAGAAATTCAGTATCGCCCTGTTTGGGGCGCAATTATCAGCCGGGCGCAAAGATTAGCGCCTGGCGCTAATTATCGCCTCCGACTGCAAACTTGACTTTTATCGCCCCTGGAGGTGATTGGAGCGCTAAATCAGGCGCAAAGGCGAGAAGCGAGGCGCTAACTCAGAGCGCGGGCGCAGCGCAGGTGCTGTCAGTTAGCGATGGAACACAGACACACTGGCGCCAGACAGTTCTTAAAGGGGAGGGTCGATCTTGCACTCCAGCCACACCCTGCTCATTGGAGCCTTGAATCTCGGCCTGGAGAGACCTGTGCCTAAATCTTCCAGCCAACGCCTATGGAGAGGGTGAGAGAACGAGCTCAGCGCTTCAGAGAGCGGGCCTTGGATGCTCTGGTTGGCGCGGTGGAGCGCAGAAGATCTATACTCTTCCCTGAGAGTGGCAGGAGGCCTTTGCCGCGCGAGTACAGAAGAGTGTGGAGGGAGGTGGCTCAGAGAGTCTCCTGCAGGAGCATGGTGCCCAGGACCCATGTACAATGTCGAAAAAAGTTCAACGACCTCACTCGGATCGTCATGGTGAGTGGCTTTTTTTCAGTACCTCTCCATCCCTCCATCTCAACCTCACTCTATGGCCAGAGGGTCTTAAAACCCCAATGCACAACACTCATCCAACACCTATGGCCCTCTCATGAAACACACACGCACATTCCACACTTTGCATACAGTAAGGGCTATTCACCTATGGGAGGCACATCAGGCAAGACCATGGCTGCATACAGTAAGGGCTGTTCACCTATGGGAGGCACATCAGGCAAGACCATGGCTGTATATTTACTCAGACGCTGTCCTTTTTCTTGCAGGCCAAGCTATCTCATAATAGGAGACAGCAGCAACGGACGGGTGGAGGGCGGCCTCAGCTGCAACCCCTCAGCGATCTTGAGGCGCGCGTCCACAGGATTGTGGCAAGCCGGGTGATCGGTCCCGTCGCCACTGGAGACGCCGACCCCGTTCTGGACAGCAATGGTAAGGTCAGCACCTTTTTGTCCTCTGTCCTTCCACTTGTCCCTCACAACACCAGCCTTTGACACTTTCAATCCAACTTACTAAATCGCTGCACTTATTCCTCCCTTACTGCCACCCTGTCCTCACGCTAAAGCCACTCTTGTACCACCCTGCTTTCAGATGGTGATTCACCAGCTGAGGAGACGGGCCTTCAAGCTGCCAGTGGGAGTGAAGCTGCAGGCGAGGAGGAAGATGAAGGCGGAGCATCAGTGCCACCCTCTCCCAAGGAAGCCCATGCCCACACTGGGAACACGCCTTCCCTGGAGGGGAGCAGGGGGGAAGGGTCTGATGAGGGTGAAGCTCCAGGACCCAGCGAGCTGCAGCAACGCCATGGGGGTAGGGAAGAATGGGGACCTTCTCCCCGGAGGGAGAGTATGCTAGCGACTCCTACTGCACTGGACGCAGAGGAGGAGCGGCTCATCGCTGAAATGAACACCCAGGCGGTGGACATGCACACTGAGCTCATGGGTGCAGTGGGAAGGGTGCCTGAATGCATTGAATCACTGGCAAGGAGTGTGGAGCACTTCGCTGTAGCACAGGTGAATGCCACACTAAAGCTTAGTGCTGCAATTCAGTCACTGGCTGCTCTCATGTAGACTCAGATTGAGGCCACGCAAGCACTGACTGCTGCCATCCTCGATGGTTCGTACACATTTCCCCGGGGCTCTCACCGCGCCGCAGCAGGCCAGCAATCTGTGCTCCAGCAGATTGCTCCGGATGCTGAAGTGCTGCCCCGTGGGAGTGCCAGTGTGTCGGTCGAGCAGGGAGTTGCTGTCCTCTCTCAAGATGACAGCATTCCTGCTGCCACCACTGTCACTTCTCCACTGCACTTGCCACTGCCTGTAGGACAGACTGCTGCCGCTCATGCAGAGTTGGTGCAGTCTGCAGCCGGGCACTCCAGGCCCAGAGCTGGTCGAGGCCGTCCTTCAAGGGCATCTGCAGTCTCAGGTTCTGACAATCAGCAGCCTCCCACCAGCCTAGCTGCAGCCACTGAGGTCCCATTACGGAGGAGCAGTAGGGTGGGAAGGGGGGAAGTGCGCAAGGGAAGGAGATCACCCTCGAAGGGCAAAACGTAGGAGGTGTGACAAAATGTTGGTCATTTTTTTATTAAAGGCTAAGGTTCTTTTAAACATTATCTCCAGGTTATGAGAACCAGTTCTGTTAATGACTGTGTTTTTGTGTTTCTTTCTATTAGTTTGTCATGAGGAAATGACACACACACAGTTTGTGAAATAAATAAGTTTTTGTATTCAAAATATACATGCTTGGTCTTTGGAATCATTGGTGCCTTGGCCGGCTTAGGGGTTGCGGGTTGGTTTCATTCATGTTGTTCTTAATGGCAGAAGCCATTTCCTCAGCAGGGGCCGAGAAGCGGCTTGCGATCAGCCGTTGACGGACGGCCCTTGCAGTTTCAACATTGTGGGCCGCCCTCCCGCCTTGGTGCTGCTGATGATCATCCTCTTCCTCCTCCTCCTCTGGTGGTGCTCCAAGGCCTGGTGGCATTGGCTGGGTCCTGAGGATTGCCATGTTATGCAGCATGCAGCACACAACTACGAAGTGGGAAACTCGCTCAGGCGAGTACTGCAGGGCTCCTCTAGAATGGTCCAGACAGCGGAACCGTTGCTTGAGCACGCCGATTGTGTGCTCAACGATGTTCCTGGTAGCTTGATGGCTCTCGTTGTACCGCAGCTCAGCAGGGGTGTTGGGTGTACGGAGCGGTGTCATCAGCCAGGTGCTCAGTGGATATCCCTTGTCCCCGAGAAGCCAAGCAACTGGCTGATGCGGTGCCTGGAAAAGTTCTGCCACAGTAGTCTGGCGCAGGATGAATGCATCGTGGCAGCTGCCAGGATAGTGGGCATTGACAGCGAGTATCAGCTGTCTGTGGTCACAGACCAACTGAACGTTCAAGGAATGGAACCCCTTTCTGTTCCGGAAATCCTCGGCATTCTCATGCGGAGCACGCAAAGCCACATGCGTGCAGTCAATGGCGCCCTGCACCATGGGGAAGCCCGCTATCCTCGCAAAGCCCATAGCGCGTTCATGCTGCTTGTCTGGGGTCATGGGGAAAGAGATGTACTCTCGTCTCCTTTTAAAGAGGTCATTTGTGACCTGACGGGTGCAGCAATGCACCGCGAACTAGGAGATATTGGCGATGTCCCCAGTAGCAGATTGAAATGAGCCAGTGGCATAAAAGTTCAGAGCCACTGTGATCTTCACTGCCACCGACAGAGACGTCCTGGACCTCAGTTGAGGCTGCAGATCTGGCTGCAGCAGGTGGCAGAGCTCAGTGACCACCTCCTTGCTGAAGCGCAGCCTTCGCAAACACTGCTCCTCAGACATATGAATGTAGGAGAGCTGTTGACGATATACCCTGGGAGGGTAAGGTCTCCTGTACAGAGGCCTGTTGGCCCTCCTCCATCTGGCCATGATTGCCACTCTCTCTCTGCGTCTCCGTGTCCTCCGATTCTGGTGGCGCAGGACGACGCCCCCAATCAGTGCAGCCCCCTAAGTCTCTTAGCAATCAAAGTTATGAAGGCCAAAAACCAAAGTACCTGCAAAGTTATGATCAGTAGCCAAAACTACCTCACACAGCGTTGACTCAATGCAGAAGTCTCTCTTTCTCTCTCTCTCTCTCTCTCTCTCTCTCTCTCTCTCTCTCTCTCTCTCTCTCTCTCTCTCAGAACGAGTGGTGCAAAAATGTCAACCACAGAGAAAGACAGGAAGAGGCCCCCTTTAAACAGCGCCCCCCCAGCCCCACAGCGACTGGTAGCGGAAAGGATGGGGGCGCCACTCAATTTCCGCTCCGGGGCACCACAAGGGCGTTGCACCCTCGTATGACGTCATGATCTGCGTGCGCAGGAGATCGCGGCGGTAAAGTTTAGCGCCGCCGCAAAATGTCTAGTTAAGTTCGCGAAAAGCGCAAACATCGCTGCGCCCAGGCGCTAGTTGCTTTGCGCCCCATTAGCACCCTGTTAAGGCGCTAACGGGAGGCGCAACCAACTGAATTTTTCCCCCTTGACTTTTTGTTTACATGGTGTGCTCCAATATAAAACGGTGAAAAAAATAAACAAAAATGTTCTGAAACAAAATCTATATTAGCAGGCAGTGATAAGTAACCAAATAAACAAATTATGTGGAACATAATGTACCAAGAGGAAATCGTCAGTGAAGATAAATGAACAATCATTCAGAACCGTGATCCTTGTGACGGGGGCCGTGTTGGATGGAAACACTTTTTGGGCAGTATTTCTTCAGAGTGCACTGATTCAAAGACTGGGGGCAGAATTTTCATTGACCCGTGGAGGCGGATTTGGAGGCGTGTGGGTGGTTAAAATTGTGAAAACCGGCAGGCGGACCCGAGCCCGCCTCCATCCCGCCTCCACGCAATTTTCATTAAATCGTGTCTGGTGGTCCCGACTCCGTCCCGCCTCCAAGAGGCGGGATAGGCCGTTAAGGCCCTTAACAAGCACTAAATTGCCTCTCTATGCAGGGCCTGGTGTGTGGGGTCAGCCTCACCTCTGACTCGGTGAGCGGTTCGAATCGCTCCCACGTCCCTGGTTCTACACCTTGTACTTATTTAGGGGTTGTGAACAAAGATACAGTAGACAACAGGTTCTGATGAAAGAATTTTGACTTTATTAAAAGAAAAAGGTAACAAACTTATTACACTATTAATGCTTAAACATAGGTTGGGGAACACATGGTACAGGCGAGGGAGAATCACAATATACAAAAACCCTTATCCCTCCCAATCCCACTGTCTAGCTAGTTTTCAATTCCAAAGGGTCAGGGATAATGCTCACCAATGACAGTTCGTGACTGTTGAGACATTTCGCGATTTCGGGGTTCACTAAGATTTTTGATTGTTGGGACCTGCCGTACCCCGGACGTGGTAGAAGACTCCAGCTGGACTCCAGGTCAGTTTGGGTTTGTCCGCAGAAGCGGTAAGGTGCATATTGGACTTTATCAGGTAAGTACCCGATTTTTCTCCCTTAGAGGTAGGGTTTAGAGTTTTTTAATGGAAAATCTTACCCAGGGGTAAGTCAGGAATAGTTTGTAGTGTGGAAACTTGCGTATCTTCGGTTTTTCTTGGTGTTGGTCTGGTTTTTGGTCGTGGTTGCCTGGTGGTTGGTTGTTGCGCGGGGCATTGGTTTCCGCGGTGCTTTCAAGTGTCGGTTCACCTCGTGGAGCCCTTGGCAGCTCTTGTTGCTGGTTTGTCGCGTTGGAGGCCTGTCGCGGAGGTACCTCCTGGAGCTGGACCGTGGGTTGAGCGATGCCGACTCGCTTCCAGTGGCCTTGGCTAGTATCTACTAGAGCTGGACCGTATGTTGAGCAATGCCGACTCGCTCCGAGCTCGTGGTCTCAGTTCTAGCCCTTGCCCGGCCTTGTCTGTCCCTGCCTCGATCTCGCCTCGGGTCTGCCTGCCTCGTGGCTTAGCTGCTTCTCTCTCCTCCTGCTCGTGTCGTGTGGCCCTCTGTAGCGGTGAGTAGCTTGCTGTGTCTTGCTTGGGGAATAGGCCCTCAATTCTACTGTTTAGGTCTATTGTGTTTTTCGCGCCAAAACCCCTTTACTAAATCGGTTTCTGGTTGAAGTGATTTAGGTTTCAGTTGAGGCCTGTTCATTCCATTGTCTTAGGTTTTGGCGGGCTCGTTAAGTTTGATGATTTTAACTTGGTGTTAATTTGTCCTGATGGCTTCCGCTGTCCCCCTTTTAGGCAGGGCCATTATCTACACGCCAAATCTCGCCCCTTTTGTCTCAGGTTTTTGGTGGGCTTGTTAATCTGTCCTTGTAGATACCTGGCTAATTGGTATTTGATGGGGTAATGGGTGTACTGGATGTTTTATTGTTTTCAGGCTTCTAGCATCCTGTTTGGGCCTGGGGATTTCAGAAGGGGTCTTGGATTATTCATTTTTGGATGTGTATGTGAGGTTTTGGGTGAGGCTCTTCCTCCCTGGTTGGATTGCAGTGCAAACATTTCCCAGACAGCTTGACTGGGCCCCAATTCTCAAAAGCTGTCCTCAGCCTCGCCACAACCCTCCGCAGCCTGTCCTTGTCTCTGTGACTGAGAGGTTTTTCCCAATAGTAACATCCAAAGTCATTTTGCTCAGGGTTTTTCTTCCCTGATCCTTAAAAATGTCCAAAACTGAGGTTTTCACCTCAAATCACTTCATTTAGGTCCCATCATCCCAAATTTGTATAAAAAATCCAAAAATCACCCCCTTTAGGGTTCTGTTCGAGTTTCTGGGGGATTTTGCGAAGCCTACACGCCCCCCTGTGATACTGAACCTGAATCAGTGTCATGACCAGGTGAGCAAAATTTCTGATTTCCAAAAACCAACCTTCCCCTATAATTACCTAAACTAAAAGCCCAAACATACATGTCCCTTTAAATGTGGTGTTTCATGCACATACAGGTAAGAAAATCAATCTTTATTTCACATCCAAGCACGGAGTGGGTCCGAGACCCCTGCACTGTTTGGGAAAATACATTATTCACATCATAAGAATAACACAACACACACACAAAATTTTATTAGAAAACCTAAATCAAGGTTCGTTCCATCCTGGCCATAGCCTTTATTTTGATGCACTTCCCAAGTCCCTTCGTGTCTGGATCGGAGCTCCCCGTCCCTTCCCCTGCACTTTGTACACAGCAGGTAGAGAACTATCCCGAGCTGGCAGACCACCAAAAGATGGGAAGCCATCCTGATCCAGGAAAGCACCTCGATATTCTCGAAAATATCCCAACAGGGTGGAACTACTATATCCAAAATCTCTGCCCCTATTTCAACTGTTTTCTGTTCCAGGGTGTAGAAATGTTTTTGTGAAATCTCTACAGCTTTAAGTAGAATGGTAAGATGTTCGGGTAGAGGGGGAATTTTATATCCAAAGTAAGTCACATACTTTTGCAGGTTGGTGATGTTTTCTGTTACCGTGAGGTGAACAGTGGAGGGTTCAGGAATGGGGACAATCTGTTCCTGGGCCACTTGGACTTCTGCCTCGGGTTTAAAGCAGAAACTGCTGTCACTTACCGGACACCAGAAGTGTCCATGCTGGTAGTGGGATGCACCTCTGGTGACACAATATGTCCCACTCCCTATATATGCTACCTGTGGGGAAACATGGCCGTGTGCCATTACCTCCATGGTACAGTTTATAGGTCGTGCGCCAGCAGCTTTAAACCCACACTGTGGTTCAGAATAGGCGTTCAAGTGCTGGGGACACAGTATTATCTGTGAACCCCGGCTCCGGCACCCGGAGAGGTCAGTACCTGTCATGGCGTGCTCCCACTTTATGACATAAGGTGGGACGGCTGTGAAACTGATGTGTGCATCCCCTTGAATGATTCAAATGTTCTCCAGCCTGTATACCGGTACGGGACGGGCTGTCCCACTCATGACCGGCATCCTCACTACTATCCCCATGATAGTGTGATTGGAACGCCCACAATCTATTAGGACAGGGTAGGCTTCAGAGGCTAGACAAAATTGACATGGGCTCAGCAAATTACTAAACGGGTGGTGGGCTGCGAGGTGCTTGTTGCTGATCCAGGAGGGGACTAAACCTTGCTTTAAATCCTCCAGGTTGCTACGGCCCTCGCCCAGCAACCATGCCCCGTACAGCACAAACACCTCATTCTGTGCAGCCTGATCCGATGCATTCCTATCCTCCCGTATGAGTGTATTTACTGTTTTGGCATGCCTTTCCAATTCTGCAATAATTTCCTTTAAATGACCCGTCATAGCTTGGTCCTCATGTAGCTCTGAGCCTATCACTGTGTTCCCATCCTTCAGGATCTTTCTTAACTGGGTTTTTAAACCATTTATCTATGTCTGTAATTCCATGTCATCCAGGCTATTTATTACAGAAGATCCTGCATTGTAGGCAGTGAAAACAAAATTCCAGGCTCCCCTTCTTTGTCTACCCATGCCCATAGGGTTCTCAGGGTGTATTCTGTATAACTCTACTTGTCTATATTGGCAAAATCAAACTCGTAAAATTTTCTAATCATTTCCTTTAGCAGGGCCTGGTGCAACTGCTCCGTCTCCTTAGGACACCACTCAGGTAAGTATACCTCGGTAAGGTTTAATATTACTGAAGCTACTGCTTAGTGTACCCCCTGGTATAGTACCTTTTCGGTTGGTACTAGGACTAACCCATTCCCTGGTCCCTTGGTGGTGGTAGGACACTTTTCTTCCAGGGTTTTTGGTACCTGGGTCGTGGGTAGGGGCTTTCGGGTGTGTGCCACGAGTTCAGTTGCGTTAACTGGGATTGGAATGTGTGGGACCACGCATCCATGCAGGCTAGAATCCCACCCTATCCCCTCCCCGGCATCTTGCCATTGTCTGGAGAAGATGATGGATACCCCTGTGGGGCAGGCTTTCTCTGATCCCCACATACAAACATAGACTCCCTGTTCCGACTCCCACCACTTATCCCAACACACACTCATTCCCGCTTGGGTCTCTGTGATTGTCCGGTATGTGTCATTCCCTAATCTTTCCCAGTCGGCTGTATGGTCCCCTGCATCCCTGCTCAGCTTCCTGTGCCACCACCACCTATTCAGGGGAATTCGTCCCTTACAGGTAAGGCACACACGCTTCCCCTCGGTGACACTGACCCTTGTGGCAACGACCTGTATGCTGGGGCATGGGAGGGAGACCTCCCCGTACGTGAACCCGGCCTGGTTGGAGTATTTAGTAGAGTTGGACCCCAGCCACCCTGGCCACCTTCCCTCGTTGAAGTAGATGGCGAGCTCCTCCACTCCCCGCTCGCCACACCCTGCGGTGACGACCGGTGCTCTCTCTCCCGAGCACCCATGGATATGGGAGTCCTCTACGTCACCTCGGTCACCGATGCTCACCCCTACCAGGGCGAGCAGGAGCAGAACCCTTGTCATTCTGAATTCCTTCCTATAGGGGCACACAGAAAACATAGAGCTATGTCCCAGAAAGGTTCTCTGGCTGGATAATTAATCGAGCCCTTAAACTTAAAACTCTACAAATAACTAAACTAATGATAACCCATAACTACCAAAACTGCAATTACTTAAAACTTAAACTCTGTACAATTGCCTCCCATCTCCGGACGGCCAGGTTAAATCCTGTTTAGCCTCTGCCTTTTGTGGCCTCTGGATGGCTTGTACACCTGGGTGTAGTGCGGCCTGTACCGCCGGACCCAGAAGGCCTTCCTCAAAACCGCTGGGGGTATCTTAACATCCCAGCTGACTCCTGTGCTGCAGCACACTACCCCCTTTTGGTGTGGCTGCAGCGCCCTCGTTCATATCTGTGGGCTCCTCCCAGCCTGAGGCTTCTCCCTCTCTTCTCCCAGTGCTACCTCTCCTGTGAGTCCCTCACTGTTGGAGGCTGTAGGCTGGGGATCCCCAACTTTAGAACGCTCCCTGCTCTTGGGCGCTCTTTTTCGGGTTGCTGCCCTCTTTGGGTGGGAACCTGTAAACTGATACACCTGTGGCCACAGTAGCCTTGGCTGTGGTGTGCAGGGAGACCTTCTTAGGACTCTGGCCACTGGGGATGTGCTTGAGTCCCACGTAATCGGTGGAGGGTTCTCTGCTGTGAAACAGCACACTGTCCCTGCCGCTGCAGCTTCTGCGTCTGCCACAGCTGCTGCTGGCTGAGGATTTCTAACTTGGGGGCAGTCCACCTTTGCTGGCTGTTCCCTGCTTCCAGGTTTGAACAGCTTGCTTGGTTGATGTGAAACCACTTTGTACGACGGGGCATCTTTATGCCATAGACCATGGGGCTTGCCTTGTCTACAATGTTGTAGGGCCCCATTGTCGAAGTTTCGTCTTCCGATTCAAGACTCTTGTAAACAATATCGTCAAAGAAGGCTTTTTATTATATTTTACTTGCAAGGAGACTGCAACCATAGCCCAATTAGCTATGATGACAGACTGCTGAATCACAGAAAATGGAGTATTCTTATACAGTATGATATCACATGACATGTTGTTTAAGGTAAGCTAAGTTAACAATTAGAAAAAACACGTTAGAAATGCCTTACAATGAGACTAGCTAATCTCTATAAAATGGAGTCTATCTATTTTACTTCTCTCACCAAGGCCAAGGCGCCTGGTTTGTTTACTTTACTAGCCCTTGGTTATCTCAATATTAAGCCTGTTTTCTTTGTGCAGGCAGACATTTGCTGACAGCATAGTCTAAGACTTTAAAGTTATTTTCAGAAAAGAACATAACAATGGATTTTTTCCCTTTTCCACACAAGTCGGAGTCGGCCATTTTATTAGTTTAAATTCAAGGAAACCATTTTGTCCGAGACAAAAACTGCACTTCCACACCATGTACAATGGTTCGAAACTCCCGACCCGGCCAAAATTTCTCACCATGACCTGATCTCCTACCTCCCACTCGTGCTGCTTGCGGGGTTCCAGCAGCAATCGGTTACCCCGATGTTGCTTTCCCATGTTACTCGCAGCCTGCCAGTGGACCTGTTTAAGGTGGTCCAACAGATTCCTGACGAATCTATCCCGGTTCACCTCCCTGAGCTGCCCTTCCGTGAGCACCGGGGCTAGCACATGGGTGGGGGTCCGCATAACCCTGCCAGTCATGAGCTGGTGTGGGGAATACCCCGTGCTTTTTGACTGGCTGGCCCGGATCCCCATTAGGACCAACGGTAAGGCTTCTACCCACTTTTTGGGTGAGTCTCCCATCTCCTTTCGCAGCCTTTCTTTGATGGTACGGTTTAAACGCTCCACAATCCCTGATGACTGTGGGTTGAGGGCAACGTGCCATTTCCCTTCTATGCCATGTACCCTGAGGGTCTCTTGCATGACCTGCCCAGTAAAGTGACTCCCCTGGTCTGACTCCACATACTGTGGGAGTCCCCCATTGTGAGAACACTTCCCTGACCAGGATCCTGTCTGTACCCAAGCGGTAGCTGTTCGACATGGAAAAGCTTCCACGCACTTTGAGAACACATCCACCAGGACTAGGCATTACTTGTAGCCTCCCTGGGCGGTGGGTAGGGGCCCGATGTAGTCGACCTGGATCCATTGCCATGGTGTCTCTACCCTCCTGATGTGTCCCATATATACCTTCCGTTTCTGGGGGTCAGAGTTGTTAGCAGCACACACCAGACAGCCTGCACAGAACTCGCGGACATCCTCCCTCAGTCCTGGCCACCATCCTGCCTGTTCCACCTGCTGCCAGGTGGTCTCAGGCCCGGGATGCCCCGCTCCTGGATCCTCATGGGCCAGTTGGAGGAATTCCCTTCGGTGCTGCTGTGGCACTATCCATTGTTCACCCCTGAACAGCGTGCCTTCTTTGTTGGTGATGGCTGCTGCGCCGTATAGGCCCTCTACCTTCTCCCCTCTAGCCAGGGTTTCCAGGACAGTTTTTAGGATGTGATCCTGTGCCTGGACCGTCTTGAGGTCCGGGGTCAATGCTACCCCTGCACTCCCTTGGGTTCCTCCTCTGCCTCTGATTGCTGCTACCGGGTTTGATCCATATGGATCCCAAAACGTGCCTGTACTGGCGCCCTCTTTGGCCAACATGTCAGCCAGTTGATTGCCCTCTGCGCGGGGCACTACCATGGAATGGGCCTTCACCTTGTGGATGTAGACCCTACCTTCCTCCCCTACTGCCCTCATGATTTTCTCCAACAGAGGCTTGAGGGCCAGGGGCCTCCCATCAGTGGAGGTGTATCCGCGACGAGACCAAATGGCCAGGTACTCTGTACATGAATTGAATGTGAACATGCTGTCTGAGTAAATCGTGTATGGGGTAGGGAATTCCTCGGGGTGTGTGACTACATACACCACCGCAGACAGTTCAGCCTGCTGGGCACTCATGGTGCTGGGGAGCTTGATTGCCAGAGCAATGTCTGCCTCTGGGTAATAAATCCCACACCCTGTGAGTCGTTTGCCAGCGGATACTATGCTTCAACCGTCCACATAGATTTTGCGGCCTGTGGGGTGTATCCCGGCTCGCAAACCTATGTTGACTTCCCATACCCCTTCAACGGAACTGTCCCTGAGTAAATCATGTTGGCTGTGAGCTTTGGCTCGCAGAGACCTTTTAACCTCCGATCCATTTGTGAGAGAAGCAGGGTCCAGCGAGCAATGCGGGCACTGCTCACTGTCCCATCTTTAATTCTCCCATCCAGGAGCATCTGGGTGGGCGTGTGGTGGGTGAGGAGTGTGATGGGAGAGGTGCCTGTGAAGATCAATGATCTTTTCACAGCCCAGTGAGTGGCTAGGAGGTGCCTCTCACAGTTGGAGTAGCCCTTCTCCACATCAGTGAGTATCCTGGAGGAGTAAACCACTGGTCTCAGCCGACCGTGCCTCTCTTGGAGCAACACTGCACTCAGACTGTCCCCACTGGCTGCTACCTCCAGGAAAACTCTTCCTTCCCATCAATAGCCCCTAGAGCCGGTGCGGTCTGCAGATCTCTCTTGAGTTTTACAAAGGCAGCCTCGCAACCCTCATCCCAAACCCACTCCACTCCCTTGTGTAGGAGTCGGAGCAGAGGGGCTGCTGTGGCTGCGTAATCCTCAATGAAATCTCTGCAGTACCCAGTCAGCCCTAGAAAAGACCTTACTCCTGTAACTGTTGGGGGCTGGTAACTCCTGAACTGCTTCCCTTCGAGCTTTGTCAATGGCCCTCTCCCCTGCTCGCATAGTCAGGCCCAGGAATTTGACTTCCCGTTGGCCAATCTGCGCCTTCTTGGGGTTTACTTTAAAACCCTCTTGCCTCAGCAGTTCTGCCAGAAGGGGACCATGTTCCTCCTCCTCTTGACCGATGAGGGACAGGTCGTCCACATACTGGACCAGCTGCTAGGGCCTGCTGAAGCCCTTCAAGCAATTTGCCATACATTGGTGAAAAATGCTTGGGCTGTTATGGAAGCCCTGGGGCAGACAGTTCCAGCTGTACTGTTGGCCTTTAAAGGTAAAGGCGAACTTGTACTGATCCTCACTCCGCAGAGGGATGGACCAGAACCCGTTGGAAATATCCAGCACTATAAAGGTGGTCACAGATGCTGGGATACTTCCAATGAGGTCGGCTTCGGCTGCAACGGTGGGTGCACAGGCGGGGATGTTTCGGTTGAGTACTCGATAGTCTACTGTGGCCCTCCATGAGTTGTCTGGTTTTCTAACCGGCCACAGTGGGGAATTTACGTGGGTAACTATCGGTCTTAATACCCTCTGCTTGACGAAAGAAGTCAAAGCCGTTTCCAAGTCTGCCTCAGCTTCCCTGGGGAAGTTATACTGTTTTTGTGGGCGGTTCATGGGGTCCCCACTCACACTAACCTCGACCCCGGTTACCCTCCCACAGCCGTGCTTGTGAGTGGCAAATGCTGCGAGCTTTTCCTTCACAAATGCCTGGTACTCCATTGGAGTGCTACTGACCATGAGTTCGAGGTCGTAACCCACCTTTGGTTTTACTGTGCACAAGGTCCCCTTGCCTTGTGCCTCCGGGATGACTGCTACCTCACTATCCTTTTGGGTACATGCTCCCCATAGACAGTGGTTCCTTAAATCCACTAAAATCCTGTGGCCTGTGATAAAGTCGGCCCCCAGGATCCCTTTCCCTTCTTGCTCCCACTTCATTAGGACACAGGTCCACTTGGTGTGGAGTGCTCCCAAATGAATGGACAGCGGGATGGAGAATGAGCCAGCCTGCTCGTTACCTGTGAATCCCAGTAAGCTGTATGGGACCCCGTTAGACAGAGGTGAGCTGGCTGGGTTATCTGAATAGATGAGGGTGCTCGAGGCTCCTGTGTCTAACAGATAGGTTCCTTCTACCTTTTCTACCTCCATCTTAACATGCAGTCTCTTCCAGGCATCATACTCGAGGGGACACAGGTAGACAGGCTGTGCTGGCCCTAGTCATGCCTCTGGGTTGGGTGGGACAGATGGGAACACCGCACCAATGGCTGTAGCTACCTTCCCTGGGCCATCAAACAGGACTCTGATGGCCGCTACTATTGTGTCCAGTGACGGGGAAGAGGTCGATGCCTCTACTTTTGGGGCAGGAGTTGGGGACTTCTTTGCTCGGCTATCATCCCAGGGATTCCTACAGTCCTTTCTCCAGTGCCCAGTCTTCCCGCACCCGAAGCAGCTACGCTTCGTGTCGGAAGGTTTACCACCTTCCTGGTGCCACTCCTTATCCTGACTGGGCTTTATTTCATGCACCTTTCCTTTTGGTGGGGGCTCTTCTGCCCCCCTACCGTTCCGGTAGGCCAGGTTCAGCTGTCTGATCACTGCCTCCTCGGTGACCCGGGGGTCTTTCGGGTCAAACCAAAGCTCAGCCTTGGTTTTGATTCGTGGCAAGCTGTTTGCCACTAGGCTACGGAGCCAGTGGGCCAGCTCGTCCCTGTTCAGGTTAGCTCGGTCGAGATCCCCATTACAAGCACCCCTGTACACAGGCCACAGCCTGTCTGCGAAAGCCTGTGGCGTCTCCCCTGCGAGCTGCACTGTCCTCTCCACCCGGGAGAAGGGACTACCATCATTCATCCTCATGCCCTCTAAAACCTCCTCTCTGACGGCAGCATACCCATTCTGCCCTCTCTTGCTCTCAGCAGAGAGGGACTGGTATGGCTTGCCATCTAGTGAGAACAGGAGCATTTTTGCCATCTGAGCATCATCACAATCGTTGATGCCAGCTGACTGTTCCACTTCCATGAAGTGGACTGAGGGGTCCCCCTTTTGCGGAAGTTTACTCAGGTGGCTTATCATAGCCCTAAGCTGTTGTGTACCATGGGGAGCCATGAATTGATTTTCAAGGAGTCCCTGACCTCCACCACCGGCGGGCGGGCCAAACTTTTGCCCCCGGGCTGGGCACATTGGCCCCGGCTCCGACCTCTCCTGCATCAGTTTACCCCCCTCTCCCTGACCGAGTCAAAACTCGGCGCCACAGGTGGTGGTGTGCACTCCCTGTCAGCCTCACAGATTATCTGCCCCTCCTGCTGCCTAACCAAGTTTCTCCTTGGCGCCACAGGTGGTGGTCGAACAGTTTCCCCTTGCTCTTCCAGGCCTTCCTGGGCCGCACCCGGGCTTATCAGGCACACCATGCCTTTTGCCTTAGACAGAGCAAGGTTCAGAATCTCAATCTGCTTCTGACAGGGGCCGTGGTCTCCTACCTCAAACCCCCTGGTACTGGCTACTCTGTAAGCTTTCTGAACGTCTTTTAACTTTTCTTGTAATTCCCTTAATTGCTTGGCAAGGCAGGTGTTCTCTTCCCACAATGCCAGATCACTACTTTAGGCCTCGGTGGCCTGACACTGGAGGTATCCTTTACTGGCACGGTGTTCCTCTATTATCTGCAACTGTTCCTGATCTTTTGAGTTTAGCTCTGCTAACAACCTCTCCCCTGCTATGGCTCTGGCATCTGACAGTTGGTTTTCTTCCCTTAGCTCTTCTGTGAGAGTCTGAATGCGCTTCCCCATAAGCTGCTTCTGTTTCTGAGAGCAGACCAACCATATGGCCTTTTCCACAGACTTATTATATTACTTGCTCTCAGTCCATTTAGCTGCAGCGTCCATAGGACGTTCAGCATGCAACAGCCTGAGTACCCATTTCTTGGTTATGTTAACCTTTTTGAACTCATAGAATGACATCCTCTCTTCCATTTTTGTTCTCTCCTCAAAACCAGCGTTTACTGCTTCACAACCCTTTTGCCAAGGTCCTGCCGCGGTCGCCATTTTGTAGGGGGTGGTGTGAAGGGGTCAGCCTCACCTCTGACTCCGTGAGTGGTTTGAATCACTCATACGCCCCTGGTTCTAGACCTTGGACTTATTTAGTGGTTGTGAACAAAGATGCAGTAGACAACAGGTTCTGCTGAAAGAATGTTGACGTTATTAAAAGAAATAAGTAACAAACTTAAAAACACTATTAATGCTTAAACAGAGGTTGGGGAACACATAGTGCATGCGATGGAGAATAACAATATAGAAAAACCCTGATCCCTCCCAATCCCACTGTCTGGCTAGGTTTCAATTCCAAAGGATCAGGGATAATACTCACCAATGACAGTTCTTGACAGTTGAGCTATTTCGCGATTTCGGGGTTCACTAAGGTTTTTGATTGTTGGGACCTGCCGTACCCTGGATGGGGTAGAAGACTCCAGGTCAGTTTGGCTTTGTCCGCAGATGCGGTAAGGTGCCTATTGGACTTTATCAGGTAGTAACCGATTTTTCTCCCTTAGAGGTAGGGTTTAGAGCTTTTTAACGGAAAATCTTACCCAGGGGTAATTCAGGAATAGTTTGTAGTGTGGAAACTTGCGTGTCTTCGGTTTTTCCTGGTGTTGGTCTGGTTTTTGGTCGTGGTTGGTTGTTGCGCGGGGCCTTGGTTTCCGCGGTGCTTTCAAGTGTCGGTTCACCTCGTGGAGCCCTTGGCGGCTCTTGTTGCTGGTTTGTTGCATTGGCGGCCTGTCGGGGCGGTACCTCCTGGAGCTGGACCGTGGGTTGAGCGATGCCGACTCGCTCCCAGCTTCCAGTGGCCTTGGCTAGTACCTACTAGAGCTGGACTGTATGTTGAGCGATGCCGACTCGCTCCGAGCTCGTGGCCTCAGTTCTAGCCCTTGCCCGGCCTTGTCTGTCCCTGCCTCCGATCTCGCCTTGGGTCTGCCTGCCTCGTGGCTTAGCTGCTTCTCTCTCCTCCTGCTCGTGTCATGTGGCCCTCTGTAGCAGTGAGTAGCTTGCTGTGTCTTGCTGGGGGAATAATTATACTGTTCAGGCCTCTTGTGTTTTTCGCGCCAAAACCCCTTTACTAAATCGGTTTCTGGTTGAAGTGATTTAGGTTTCAGTTGAGGCCTGTTCATAGAAACATAGAAGATAGGAGCAGGAGTAGGCCATTCGGCCCCTCGAGCCTGCTCCGCCATTCGATGAGATCATGGCTGATCATCCAAACTCAGTACCCTTTACCTGCCTTCTCCCCATATCCCTTGATACCTTTAGCTTTAAGAAATATATCTAACTCATTCTTGAATATATTTAATGACTTGGCCTCAACTACCTTCTGTGGTAGAGAATTCCACAGGTTCACCACTCTCTGGGTGAAGAAATTCCTCCTCATTTCTGTCCTAAATGGCTTACCCCCTATCCTTAGATTATGACCCCTGGTTCTGGACTCTCCGACCATCGGGAACATTTTTCCTGCATCTAGTTTGTCCAGACCTGTCAGAATTTTATATGTTTCGATGAGATCCCCTCTGATTCTTCTATACTCCAGTGAGTATAGGCCCAATCGACCCAATCTCTCCTCATATGTCATTCCTGCCATCCCAGGTATCAGCCTTGTGAATCTTCGCTGAACTCCCTCCATGGCAAGAACATCCTTCCTCAGATAAGGTGACCAAAACTGCACACAATATTCAAGGTGTGGTCTCACCAAGGCCCTGTACAACTGCAGCAGGACATCCCTGTTCCTATACTCAAACCCTTTCGCTATGAAGGCCAGCATACCATTTGCCTTCTTCACCGCCTGCTGCACCTGCATGCTTACCTTCAGCGACTGGTGCACAAGGACACCCAGGTCTCGTTGCACTTCCCCTTCTCCCAATCTATTACCATTCAGATAATAGTCTGCCTTTCTGTTTTTGACACCAAAGTGGATAACCTCGCATTTATCCACGTTATATTGCATCTGCCGCGCTTCTGCCCACTCACCCAACCTGTCCAAATCATCCTGGAGTTTCTCGGTATCCTCCTCGCAGCACACACTCCCACCCAGCTTTGTGTAATCTGCAAACTTGGAGATAGTACATTTAGTTCCCTTATCTAGATCATTCCATTGTCTTAGGTTTTGGCAGGCTCGTTAAGTTTGATGATTTTAACTTGGTGTTAATTTGTCCTGATGGCTTCCGAAGTCCCCCATTTAGGCAGGGCCTTTATCTACATGCCAAATCTCACCCCTTTTGTCTTAGGTGTTTGGTGGGCTTGTTAATCTGTCCCTGCAGATACCTGGCTAATTGGTATTTGATGGGGTAATGGGTGTACTGGATGTTTTATTGTTTTCAGGCTTCTAGCATCCTGTTTGGGCCTGGGGATTTCAAAAGGGGTCTTGGATTATTCATTTTTGGATGTGTATGTGAGGTTTTGGGCGAAGCTCTTCCTCCCTGGTTGGATTGCAGTGCAAACATTTCCCAGACAGCTTGACTGGGCCCCAATTCCCAAAAGCTGTCCACTGCCTCGCCACACCCCTCCGCAGCCTGTCCTTGTCTCTGTGACTGTGAGGTTTTTCCCAATAGTAACATCCAAAGTCATTTTCCTCAGGGTTTTTCTTCCCTGAAACTTAAAAATGTCCAAAAATGACCTCAAATCACTTCATTTAGGTCACATCATCCCAAATTCGTGTAAAAAATCCAAAAATCAGCCCCTTTAGAGTTCTGTTCGAGTTTCTGGGGGTTTTTGCGAAGCCTGCACATAATGCCATTTTGAAAGGCCTTTGTGATTGTAACCCTTTTTCCAGGTGAAGCACGCCTGTTCTGAACCACGAATGTGAAACCTGACGGTAGCAGATTTGGATTGCTAACTATCAGCTGCAGCTCAACCATGAAATAGGAGATGTGATCAGCCATCATTTGCAGTTGGCAGGACTTTTTTGTCTGAGGTCTGGGGGAACTTTTATATGGCATAACCACAGCTGTGGAAGTTTGGAGCCTGACACCCATCTCCAGTGTGACCTCCTGGGAAACCCCTCTCGCCACCTTGACTGAGCGCTTCCTCAACTGAAGCATCTACCAGAAGCATGGGAAGCATTTATTTCCTTTCCTCCTGGACATCAGATTCGGACGAAGACCAGCCGTGTCAGCAGCAGAACCATGAACAACAGCACCACCAGCAGCAGCAGCATCAACAGAAGTGCCAAGCTGCTCCTCACCCACCTGAAGCTGCAGAGGCAAAAAGGCACCAATGCACGACCACATTGCTGCAAGGGATTTACTTGACCAGATTTGCTTAGCCTGCACAATCAAACACTTTTGCCTCGCACCTTCTTATCAGACCATCGACAATGGCCAGGACCCAGCGGATTCCTATCACTTTGACCACCATACTGACAATTGCAAGTCATCCTAAGCACTCAATGTGAAAGTCCCATTTGTGAAATGACAGACGCGACAACTTCAGCAGTTTGCCAGCAGAATTTTTAATCAGACCAAGCAAGTGCTGGCATTTCAAGATTAAACACAACATTACACCCAAGTGACTACCATTGTGACTACTTGTGCATTATTTTTCTTTTACGCATGCTCCTACATAGTGCTTCCCCTGTGGCTTCAGCAGATGTGGAGGCCCCTTGCTCACTTTCTTGCTGCTCCTGCCTTGACACCTTTGGCGGGCGTCCTCTGGGGTTGCGAGCCTGCGAGGGCTCGGCAACAGTCTGCTGCTCCTGCGGCTGTGCAGGGGTTGAGACGCCGATCTCAGTTGGGTGAGGACTCTGGTGGGGCTCTGACCAAGGGCTTTGCAGTGGCTTGGTCGTGTGAGCGCTTGGAGAGGAGCCCCCACTTCCTTGTTGTCTGCCACCAACATCCCTCTCATGGGTCAGCCCCACCTCAGCGCTTGAAAGTGGATTGAGAGCACCTTCCTGCACATCAGGGGGGCCATGGGGACCCGTATCTGCACTGGAAGTCCTACTCAGAAGGACATCCATGAAGGTCTGGCTTCTGTGTTCAATAGATGACCATCGCTCCTCAAGAGATGCCAGTCTATTCTGAACAATGACCATGTTTTCTACACTCTGGCAACTTATCTCCTCCATAGCCATAGCCAACCTCTCCTCTACTGTAGCCATCCTTTCCACGGCGGTTGCCATCCTTTCTGTGGTGATGCGTTCATGCGCCAATGACTCCACAAAGGCTCTGCTCATGTTTGCTATGGACTCCTCCATTCGCTCCACACTCGCAGCGACCCTGGAGACAAAACCTGCCAGAGACTCTGCATCTGTTCTTGGAGTTCCAGCACTGCTGATCTTATGGATGGACCCAGAGGCAGAGGGTCGACATGCAGCTGAGCCGAGCTAGGAGAGTCCTGCGCCCTCCGACTAGGACTCTCCACTGCTGTCCCTGTCTCTACTATCTGCTGATGCTCACTTGTGAGCTATGATACACCAGGTGACAACACTACTCTATCTCGCGATGTTCCCTCCGAGGTGTGATTGTCTGCGCTGGTGCTGAGTGCGCTGAATTCTGCTGACGCGGCGCCCTCAGAGTTTGTAGCTTCCTCTGAGGAGTCTTGAGGCTCATGCTCTTCCTCCTGGATGGTGTGGACGGGTGCTTGCGATGGTCCTGGGGGACAGTAAAGGAAAGAGTCAAAGATGTGAGTCCAAGGTTACATGCACATTGCATATTGCAGATGATCATAAGTCAGTCTGCTGGAGCATCAAAATTATTATCAGTGACTCATGCAATGTCAATGAGAGCGATGATGAACTATTCTGTCACCAGCTTGCTCTGATGCACCCGTCTGTCCGTCCCCCACTTGCGCATTCTCCTCCACTCCCATGATCTCCAGGACCGCCTCCACCCAGGTGGTGAGCTGGGCTACTGAGGGTGGCCCTCCTCCTGTCCTCGCTCTTTCCCTCTTATTGTGAGCTCTCTTTTCCTGCAATGAGGGAGACAAGTGGAGTTTGAGTGAGAATGAAGGAGTGAGTGTCGAGAATCTATATCATTGATGGTTAGAAGGGGACAAATTCGGAGTGATGTGGCAAGACCATGGGCCTTCCCTGTGTGTTGTAAGTTGTTTTCATAGCATCACAGGTATAGGGAGTGTGAGGGCTGCATAGTCAAATAGTTAGGTGAATGTGACTATACAGAGAGAGGGAATGGGTAAGGGTGCAGGGATGTCCATGTCAAGTGGGATGTGGAGGAAGAGGTTGTCAAAGCGGAGTGCTGGTGAGGAGAGGCAATGGGGATCAGAATGAGGGTGATGGGAAATTCATACTCACTTTTCCAGTGCGCAGCAGTTCATGAAACCTCTTTGTGGTAACACAATACAGCTTCCTGTGACTTGAACTTTATTGCATCACTTCCTGTGATTAGTCCAGGATAAATACTGGACTGATCAGTTGGGTCCTGGAGAGGCATAGAGTAAGACCTCTTTTGTATGTAGCACCTTTTTAGTTGATTAAAGCTTACTTTAAGTTCACCACGCGTAAGGCTCATTCTTACGACAATTTAATCAACTTTGGAAAACTTCGCACTCAAACTTTTTGGACGAACTCGGAACTAAGGATCCAGGGAATCACCCATCATGGAAAACATCCTTAAACCATCGCGTCTTGACTTGGACCCAAACACCCCAGCAGCCGGTAAGGTGTGGAAACACTGGTATCGCACGTTTGACAATTTCCTTGAATATTGCAAGGCTGATGATGACTCAAAGTTGCGGATACTCATCAACTGTGTCACCCCGAATGTATTTCAGTATGTGGAGGAATGGGGCAGTTACGAGGAGGCAATTCGGACGCTTAAGAGACTATATACTAAGACACCGAATGAGGTCTATGCCAGACATCTACTAGCTACAGCCGAACAAGGGCCGGAGGAATCCATTGATAAATTCCTCCAAGAGCTTCGCAGACTTAGTATGGACTGTAACTTTCAGGCGGCCTCAGCTGAGCTGTACCGTGAAGAAATGATCCGTGATGCTTTCATCTGCGGGCTTGCCTCCCCATTTATACGCCAGCGTCTACTGGAAAGTAAGACACTTGAGCTTCAGAGAGCTTATGACATAGCTTGCTCTCTAGATCTGGCAAAAAGAAATGCAGACCTTTATACAGTGCCCAGACCTCGGTCTACTGCCTTAACTACAGTCAGGCAATTTAAGAGGCCACAGGTGAACTCTATTAGGGAGGTCTTTATCCCTGACGATCAATCTGATGACTTCACTGATGAAGAGGATGATGACCCCACTGTGGCAGCCTCTTGGCAATCTAAGAAATGCTTCTTTTGTGGTGATGAGTTTCACCCTCGGAAATTCTGCCCTGCTCGCAATGCGTTTTGCAGTCATTGC
Source organism: Squalus acanthias (assembly GCA_030390025.1). Classification (NCBI taxonomy): domain Eukaryota; kingdom Metazoa; phylum Chordata; class Chondrichthyes; order Squaliformes; family Squalidae; genus Squalus; species Squalus acanthias. The sequence goes on from CM059441.1 coordinate 63,197,515, forward strand.
AACAAAAAGGGTCATTTTGCAAAGGTTTGCCTATCAAGAGCCTCTACGAGGGCTTATCAAGCTAAGTCCTACCGAACTGCCCCGGTAAGGGCCTATCGAGATGTTCCGGCTAACATCTATCGTGCTTCCTCTCGGGTTTCCTCTCGAAGAAACACACCTAGAGTTTCAGCCACTCTTTGTGCAACGACACCAATTACAGCTGCTTGTCCTCAGAACCTATTCCATGCAGCTACAAAAGCATCAATTAATGGACATACTTTAGATGCCTTAATTGACTCAGGTAGCACTGATAGTTTCATTAGGGAACAGATTGTTGCAGAGTTAAAGCTACATGTTTTCCCATCGGACCAGGCAATTGCGATGGCTCAGTCATCACTTAATACCAGAATTTCTGGCTTTTGTATGGTTGAAATAACACTTAATGGTCACAGGTATCCCTCCACCCAGCTTTCGGTGCTCAAGGACTTATGTAGTGATCTTATCTTAGGGCTGGATTTTCAAAAGCAGCATAAGAAGCTCACCATTGAGTTCGGCGGATCCAAACCTGAACTCACTATTTCTAATATACGACCTCGATTACCGTTCTGTGCATTGTCAGCAGCTTCACTGGATGAACCCTCACTGTTTACCAGTATCCCTCCTCGATGCAAACCGATTATAACAAAGTCACGACGTTGCAGTCAGGAAGACCAGTCTTTTATTGCGGCTGAGATTTCTCGGCTTTTAGCAGAGGATATCATCGAGCCTTGTTCGTCGCCATGGCGCGCCCAGGTCATTATTGTTAAGAACCCTCTACAACCTCACAAGAAACGGCTGTGCATTGACTATTCACAGACCATCAATCAATATACGGACTTGGACGCATACCCATTGCCGCGCATCGATGATATGGTTAATAAACTGGCTGAGTACACGGTGTTCTCAACATAGGATCTGAAAAGTGCCTATCATCAGGTACCCTTGAAGGTCTCAGACAAGCAGTATACGGCCTTTGAAGCCAATGGACGGCTGTATCAATTTTGTCGCCTCCCCTTTGGGGTCACTAATGGAGTGGCTGTCTTCCAGCGAGCAATGGATGACCTGGTCAAACAGGAAGACTTGAAGGATACGTTTCCTTATCTGGACAATATTACTGTCGCAGGTCGCAATCAGCGGGAACATGACGCCAATCTCCAACGATTTTGGGATGCACTCCAGCACCGTAATTTGACATTAAATGCGGCTAAATCCATTGAGTCACAACCAACCATCAACATCCTTGGCTATTGTGTGGGCAATGGCATCGTTAAACCTGACCCTGAAAGGCTTCGCCCACTCCAAGAACTCCCGCCACCTAAGAATCCGGCCTCCTTGGGCCGGGCCCTCGGCCTGTTTGCATACTATGCTAAATGGATTCCTAACTTCTCGGACCGAATCCAACCTCTACTGAAGGCCAGCACATTCCCACTAGACACAGCGGCTGTTGCAGCCTTTAACCTCCTGAAAAAACAGTTGGAGAAAGCGGCTCTTCACTCCATCGATGAGAGTCTTCCTTTTGTTGTGGAGTGTGATGTCTCGGAGGTGGCGATCTCGGCCACTCTGAATCAGGAAGGTCGTCCGGTGGCATTTTTGTCCAGGACTTTTCAAGGGGCTGAGCTACATTATCCTCCAGTCGAGAAAGAAGCTACAGCCATCATAGAGGCAGTACGGAAGTGGAGTCCTCTCCTAGCTCGCCAGCACTTTACCTTAATCACGGACCAGCGATCGGTCGCCTTCATGCTCGATAATCGAAAACGGACCAAAATTTTAAAATAATAAAATCCAGCTTTGGCGGCTGGAATTGGCCTCTTTTGGTTACACCATCCACTATCGACCTGGCAAGGAGAATGTGGCCACGGATACCCTCACACGAGCATTCTGCTCCGCCATGGCACCCTCTACGCTCGTAGACATCCATGATGGGTTGTGTCATCCGGGCGTTACTCGCATGCTACACTTCGTGCGGTCCCGAAATCTCCCATTCTCTACCGGGGATGTAAAGAAGATGTGCTCGGACTGCAGAGTCTGTGCGGAATTGAAACCTCAGTTTTTAAGGCCCTCGGGTGGTATACTCATACATGCGACCCAGCCAATGCAATGGCTTAGCATCGATTTTAAGGGGCCGTTGCCCTCTTCAACTCGCAACACTTATCTGTTGACCATGGTCGATGAGTATTCCCGTTTTCCGTTTGCCTTTCCCTGCCCCAATATGCTGACGACCACGGTTATCAGCTGCCTTGAGCAGGTATTTGCTTTCTGTGGCATGGCATCCTATGTTCATTCGGATCGGGGCCCTTCTTTTATGTCAGGAGAACTCAAGGCCTATCTCTCGGAACGGGGTATTGCTGCCAGCAGAACGACGCCTTATCATCCGGTCGGGAATGGGCAAGTCGAGCGTTTTAACGCTATCATCTGGAATGCGGTACGTCTGGCTTTGAGATCTCGGGGCCTACCCAACCAGCAATGGGAAGCAGTACTTCCAGACGCATTACACTCCACACGGTCCCTCCTTTTGACCGCCACAAATACGACGCCTCATGAACGGTTCTTCCGATTTCAGCGTCGCTCATCCTATGGGATATCTCTCCCGTCGTGGCTGACTACACCGGGACCAGTGCTACTCCGAAGATATGTCCGGGCGTCTAAGAATGACCCCCTGGTAGATGAAGTTGAGCTCACTGATGTCAACCCTACCTACGCCTATATTCGGTATCCTGACGGTCGGGAATCTACCGTGTCATTGCGGGATCTGGCTCCCTGCCCGCCAAAACATAGAGGGACACCAGGGGATGATATTGTACCAGGCACATCTCTGGGCTCGCCAGGTGCCTTTCATCACGATCTGGATCTGACGCGGGCTGGTACCTCACTCCAGCATGCCGACCTGGGGCAGACTCACTATGAGCCCGTCGGGGCTCGCACGCGCAGCCACGATCCACCCCGTACCGTACGCTCGGAAACGGATCTGCCACAGCCCTGCCCGACACCCGTTCGGGCACCAGTACACAGTCAGGATCGTCCTGACCCCTCACAGAGCGGGCTGGATCACTCGGACTCTAGGGGCCCTCTACCGCAACGAGAACCCAAACGGGTGCGGCTCTCCCTTGTCCAGCGGCTACGAAATGGAGGGAGCATCCCGGCCTCCTAATCTTTTGCGGGGGGAGAATGTGGTAACACAATACAGCTTCCTGTGACTTGAACTTTATTGCATCACTTCCTGTGATTAGTCCAGGATAAATACTGGACTGATCAGTTGGGTCCTGGAGAGGCATAGAGTAAGACCTCTTTTGTATGTAGCACCTTTTTAGTTGATTAAAGCTTACTTTAAGTTCACCACACGTGAGGCTCATTCTTACGACACTCTTCCTGCACTGAAGTCAGGTTCTGCGGGTTATAGACAACGAGTTGACCTCTGCCACCTGGATCCACACAGCCTTGGTTTGATGGGAAGGCTTCTTCCTCCCTGAAGAAGGGAAGAGCACCTCCTTATTAGCTCTGACTCCCTCAATTAATGTGAGAAGTCGCACAACACCAGGTTAAAGTCCAACAGCTTTATTTGAAATAACAAGCTTTCGGAGCGCTGCTCCTTCGTCACTTCACCTGACGAAGGAGCAGCGCACCGAAAGCTTGTGATTTCAAATAAAGCTGTTGGACTATAAGCTGGTGTTGTGCGACTTCTCACATTTGTCCACCCCAGTCCAACACCGGCATCTCCACATCATCCCTCAATTAAAGCTTGCAGGGCGACATCATCAAGTCGAGGTGCAGACCTAGTTCTCTGGTGGGCCATTCTTCCTGCAGGTGCCTCTAACATGCAAAGGCAGAAGCTTGGCAGTCTGCAGAGGAAGCAAGGCTTGTTGCAGACGTTAAATGCTGCAGCAATTATGACATCATCGGAAGCGACTTTCAGAAAGGAAAAACTCACTGGCCATGGGTTCCCACACGTTGGAACTCAATTGGCCAATTATGTTAAAATCGCATCGATCTCCCACATCGATTTAGATTCGGGTGGCTAACACGAAATGCGGATTACACGACCCCAACCTGCCCCTGAATCAAAATCCAGCCCTGGGTTTAAACCACTTGAATGGTATCAATTACAAAGAACTTCATATCTCCAGCACAGCAAAAAGGCAGCTTGGCACAACTGGACTATGCCGATGTGGACATTCCACACCAGCCTCCTCCCACTCCTGACCTCATCCCACCATGCCCCGTATCCGTCTATTACCTTCCCTCTCATTTAAGTATCAAGCATCCCATTGAATACATCAATGTTATCTGCAACAAACACCCCATGTGGCAGCGAGTTTTACTTTCTCACCACTGTCAGTGTGAAAAATAAATCCACCTCACTGCTTTATCTGATCTGTTTGAGGCTATTTTATATTATGGACTCACCCACAAGCAGCAACAGTTTCTCCACATTCACCCAAACGGACTCTTTCATAATTTTGAAGATGTCTATGATGTCTCCTCTTAGTCTTCTCTTTTCCAGAGAGCAGAGCCCTTGCCTGCCCAATCTTTCTGATAATCGCATCCTCTCAATTCGCGTAACATTCTTGAAAACATTATCCGTATTTTTTTCTGCTCCTTCATTATCATTTTTATAGTATGGAGACCAGAACTGCACACATTGGAACAAGTGGTCTAACCAAGGTTCTATCTAAATTTAAAATGACCTCCCTGCTTTTGTAATCTCTCCCTGTAGAAATGAACCCAGCACATTGGACTCTTTGGGCTGGTATTTGAATGACCTGTGGAGTCTGGTTTGGAGGCGTGTGGGGGGTTAAATTTGCGGGGTCGGGGGTCCCGACCCCATCCCGACTCCATCCCGCCTCCTCGCAATTTTGACAAAATCAGTCGCGGGGTTCCCGACTCTGTCCCGCCTGCAAGAGACGGGAGAGGCCATTAAAGCCCTTAACAAGCCCTAAATTGGCTCTGTCATGCCATTTTGAAACGTTTTAGCTAGTTTAACCCTTTTCCGACGTGAAGTACGCCCGATGTGAAACACTCCAGTGAAACCTGGCGGGAGCACAAGTAGATAGCTGACTATCAGCTGCAGGTCCATTATTACAACGGAGATGTGATGAAGGTATTAGGTCTAAAAGTTGATGCTGCTGCATTGAATGTCTTCAGAGACTGCCTGGCCTTTGCTGGGAGAGGACCTGGACGCAAAAAAAAATCTATCTCTATCTATATAGAGATAGATAGATAGATAGATAGATAGATATATATATAGAGATAGATAGATAGATATATATAGAGATAGATATATATATAGATATATATATATATATATATAGATATATAGATATATATATAGAGAGAGCGAGATATATAGAGATAGATATATATAATATATATATATAGATATCTATATATCCAGGTCCACTCACAGCAAAAGCCAGGCAGGTCCTCTCTCACCAACAGTCAGTCAGTCTCTGACCTGCAATGCAGCAGCAATGATGACATCATCAGAGGCGACTTTCAGACTGAAACCAGTAATTAGTTCATGGGTTCCCACATGCTGGAACTCAATTGCCCAATTAAGTAAAAATTGCATCATTCATCCACATTAATCTGGAGTCGGGGGGGGGGACATGAAATGCGGATGACACGACCCCAACCCGACCCCAAGACAAAATCCAGCCCTTTATGTCTTCATCAAATCGTGTTGATAGATTTAGTGATTTATTTATCTATATTCCCAGATCTCTTTAGTCCTCTAACTCATTTAGTTTCTTATCATCAAGGAATAAGTGCCTTCCTCGTTCCCCCCAACAATATAAACCACCTCAAGGCAAGGAAAGTTGGCGAGGGAATAACAACAGCGACGCTCTGTGATAGGGTGGAAGGCAGGAGTGTTTAAATGGACAACAGATTCATTATCCGCACGCGCTGTCCGAAAAAAATAGGAGCAGAGGTTATGATCTGAAATTGGTGAACTCCATGTTCTGTTGGGAAGGTTGTCAATTACCTCATCGAATGATCAGGTGCTGTTCCTCGACCTTCCGTTGAGCTTCATTAGAACAGTGCAGTAGGTCACTATCAGAGTGGGAGTGAGACGGAGATTTAAAATTGCATGTGACCAGAAGCTCAGGGTCACGATTGCAGACTGAATGGAAGTGTTCAGCAAAGCGATCACCCAATCTGCGTTTGGTCACTCAAATGTAGAGGAAACTGTAGCGTGAGCAGTGAACACAGTATACTAAATTGATAGAAGTAAATCGCTGTTTCACGTGGAAGGAGGATTTTGGGCCATGGACAGTAGAAAGGGGGGAGGTGAAAGGGTAGCTGCTGCATCTAATGCGCTTGCTTGGGATGGAGCTGTGGGAAGTGTAGCCGGTGTTGTGGGTGATGAAAGTGTGGTCCAGAGTGTCATGCAGGGAACAGTCCTTTCGGAATGTTTAAATGGGAGTGGAGAGGAAGATGAGTTCGGTGGTGTGATGTAATATTTAACAAATGTCGAAATTCAGCATCATTCCGCCACAATGAAATATCACAGCAGGTGCTCAATAGCACACAGATGAGATAAGCCTGGAGAGACAACTACAGAGATCATTCATTGGATACCCGCTCTCTAAAAGGTGACACGATTTGTGGATCGAACTTGTATTGGCAATCACTTTATAAACAATGGAAATTTATCCCAAGTATTGAGTGAACTGATGTGTTTAAAATTGTCTTTTGGAACATAATGGAACCGATGCAGAAAGAACTCAAGAAAGCAAGGGACAGGAGCTGAATCACTGTAACGAACCGTCACTCACAATTCAACAAGAACTAAACAAAGTAAAGTACATCAGCCGAATCACTGTACTGAATTGTTGCTCACAATTTAACAATAAGAACTAAATACCCATAGAACAGGCACCCGCTATTCGAAGCATCAAAATAACATAAGAACATAAGAAATACGAGCTGGAGTAGGCCATTTGGCCCTTTGAGCCTGCTCCGCCATTCAACAAGATCATGGCTTATCTTCTTCCTCAACTCCACCTTCCCGCACTATCCCCATATCCCTTAATTCCCTTAGTTCCCAAAAATGTATTGACCTCTGTCTTGAATATACTCAACGTCTGTGCAGCCACAGCTATCTGGGGTAGAGAATTCCAAAGATGCACAACCCTTTGAGTGAAGATATTTCTCCTCAACTCAGTCCCAAATGGCCGACCACTTATTTTGAGAATGTGACCTCGTGTTCTCGATTCCCCAGCCAGGGAAAACATTTTCTCAGCATTACAGCTGTCAAGCCCCTTAAGATTTTTACGTTTCAATTAGATCACCTCTCATTCTTCTAAACTCGAGGGAATATAGGCCTAGTCTACTCAATTTCTCCTCATAGGGCAATCCCCTCATCCCAGGAACCAGTCTAGTGAGCCTTCGTTGCACTCACTCGAAGGCAAGTATGTCTTTCCTTAGGTAAGGTGACCGGAACTGTACTCAGTACTGCAGGTGTGGCCACACAATGCCCTGTATAATTGTAGTAAGACTTCTTTACTTTTATAAACGAATCCCTTTGTAACAAAAGCTAACATACTATTTGCATTCCTAATTGGTTGCTGTACCTGCATGTTAAGTTTCTGTGATTTATTTTCAAGGACACCCAGGTCCCTCTGAATGCAAGCATTTCCCAGTCTTTCACCATTCAAAATTATTCTGCTTTTTTTTGACCAAAGTGGATAACTTCAAACTTCCCCACAATGTATTCCATTTGCAATGTTTTTGTCCACTCAATCAACCTGTCTATATCTCTCTGCAGCCTCTTCGCGTCCTCCTCACAGCTAACTTTCGCACCGAACATTGTATCATCAGCAAACTTGGATATGTTACGCTCAGTCCCTTCATTTAAGTCATTAATATGGACTGTAAACAGCTGAGGTCCAAGCACTGATCCTTGTGCTAGTTACAGCCTGCCAACCCGAAACAGTCCCGTTTATTCCTACTCTCTGTTTTCTGTCCTTTAACCAATCCTCAATCCATGCTAATATATAACACCCTATCCCATGAGTCCTAATTTTGGATAATAACCTCTTGTATGGCACCTTATCGAAGGCTTTTTGAAAATCCAATGACACAACATCCACTGGTTCCCCCTTATCCTGCCTACTAGTTGCATCATCAAGAAACTGCAACAGATTGGTCAAGCACGATTTTCCTTTCATAAAATCATGTTGACTCTGCCTAATCATATTACGATGTTCTACGTGCCCTGTTACCACGTCCCTAATAATAGATTCTAGCAAAACTAAACACTTTGAGCTTCAGATCACATTCAGACTGAAGGTCAACCCAACAGCTTGCTAAAGGTCCCCTGTTGGAGTGGTTTCCCTCTCTGAAATGCAAATCAAATCTTTTGAGTATCTCAGTAGAACTTCGCTGTGAAGTTCTCCATATTCCTCTGTTTCTTCTACTAATGAGACTGATTAGGGATTGTGGAGAATCCAACAAAATCTGTAATAATCAGACACACAAATCCCAGTCAAAACACACTATCAATACCCGCACAATTGTTTATCTGAGTTCATTTTAAACGGCCCCGTTAGGTCATCGAGAGGAGAAAGAAAAACTAAGTAGATATTTCAGCTGCTTATCGCTGTCATTTTCTAACATGATATAAAGGCCACTGCACAATAGATCTGAATGGTTCAGGTCAGTTCTTGTCTGTGTGTTTAACGGCTTGTTTAACATTCGGTTAAAGACATTGCAGTCTGTGACTAACAGTAAATGCTGTAAGCCACACGCTCTCTCAGTTAATGCACTGATTGTAATCAGGATGTAGAAAGAGGTTTAAAAGGGCAACACACTAGGTTTAAACTGTAAAATATTACAGTGCGCAGACTTAATGGAAGAACTCTCTTCGAGACTATTGAGTTGTCTACATGTAATATGATATTTATATCCAGGATTAAAAGGATGATGAAAACAAAAAATGCTGGAAGTACTCAGCAGGTCAGGCTGCAGCTGAGGAGTGAAAAACAGAGTTAACGTTCAGGGGGACGCCCTCCGCCACTGTTCCTGACACTAACCATCTCCTTTTCATCATGGACATCCAATCCCTCTACACTTCCATCCCCCACCGAAAGGCCTAAGGACCCTCTGCTCCTTCCTTGAGTGGAGACCCAAGCAGTCTCCATACACCACCACCCTTACATTGAACAACTTTTCCTTTGACTCCACTCTCTCCCTGCAAATAAAAGGTGTTCTTATGGGAAACCGTATAGATCCTAGCTATGCCTGCCTTTTCGTGGGATACGTGAAACATTCATTGTTCCAGTTCTAGCCAGGTCCCCTCCCTCACCTCTATTTCTATTTGATGACAGTATTGGTGCCACTTCCCGCTCTGCCGCGAACTGGAAAATTCCATCAACGTTGCATTCAATACCCACCCTTCCCTCAGCTTCACATGGTCCATCTCTGACTCTTCCCTTCCCTTCCTCGACATCTCTATCTCCATTTCTGGGGATAAGCTGTTGACCAATATCAACTATAAGCACACTGAGTCCCACAGCTACCTTGATTTCGCTTCCTCCAATCCCGCTTCCTGTAAGGACTATATTTCACTCTCCCAGTTTCTCCATCTCTGTCGCATCTGTTCTGACGATGGTACCTGCCATTTCATTGCTTCTGATATGTCTTCCTTTTTCCTCAACCGAGGATTCCCCTCCACCATGGTTCACAGGGCTCTCGCCCGTGTCCAGCCCATTAATTGCACTTGTTCTCTCACCCCTTACCCTCCCTCCCAGAGCCATGATAAGGTTCCCCTTGTCTTCACCTTCCAGCCCACCGGCCTCCACATGCAACGGATCATCCTTTGCCATTTCCGCCACCTCCAGCTTGATGCGACCACCAAACTGATCTTCCACTCTTCTCCCCTTTCATCATTGCAAAGGGACTGTTCCCTCCACGACACCCTGGTCCACTCTTCAATCACCCCCATCCCACGTCACATTCCCGTGCAAATGCAAGACATGAAACACATGCCAGTTTACCTCCTCCATTCCAACCATCCAGGGCCCCAAACACACCTTGCAGGTGAAACAGCGATTTATAGAATCATAGAATAGTGCAGCACAGAAGGAGGCCATTCGGCAGATCATGTCTGCGCCAGCTCTTTTGAACAGAAATCCAGGTAGTCTCACTCCCCGCTCTTGCCCCATATCCTTGCACTTATTTTCCCCTTCAAGTATGTATCAAATTCCGATTTGAAGGCTACTGTAGAATCTATATCCACCACCCTATCAAGAAGTGCATTCCAAATCCTAACCAGTCATTGCGTAAAAAAGTTTTGCCTCATGCCACCCCTAATTCTTTTGCCAATCAGCTTAAATCTGTGACCTCTGGTTATCAATAGTTCTGCCACTGGAAATCGTTTCTCTTTATTCACTCTATCTAAACTCCTCTTAGCCTTCTCTGCTCGAAGTAGTCATGGGTGACTTCAACTTTCCAAATATTGATTGGAACCTTTATAGGTCAAACAGTTCGGATGGGATAGTTTTTGCACAGTGTGTGCAGGAGGGTTTCCTGACACAATATGTGGATAGGCCGACAAGAGGTGGGGCCACATTGGATTTGGTACTGGGTAATGAACCAGGCCAAGTGTTTGATTTGTATGTGGGAGAGCACTTTGGAGATAGCGACCACAATTCGGTGACTTTCACTATTGCAATGGAGAGGGATAGGGCCATACGGCAGGGCAGGGTTTATAATTGGGGGAGGGGTAATTATGATGCGATTCGGCAAGAATTAGGGAGCATAAGATGGGAACAGAAACTATCAGGGAAAGGCACAAACGAAAAGTGGAGCTTTTTCATGGAGCAATTACTGCGTGTCCTTGATAGGTATGTCCCTGTCAGGCAGGGAGGAAATGGCCGAGTGAGAGAACCATGGTTCACAAAAGAGGTTGAATGTCTAGTCAAGAGGAAAAAGGAAGCGTATGTAAGGATGAGAAAACAAGGTTCAGTTGGGTCGATTGAGGGGTACAAGGTAGCAAGGAATTAGCTAAAAAAAGAGCTTAGGAGAGCTAGGAGGGGGCATGAGAAGTCCTTGGCGGGTCGGATCAAGAAAAACCCCAAGGCTTTTTACTCTTATGTGAGAAATAAAAGAATGACCAGGGTGAGGGTTGGGCCGGTCAAGGACAGTAGTGGGAACTTGTGCATGGAGTCAGAAGAGATAGGAGAGGTGATGAATGAATACTTTTCATCAGTGTTCACCGAGGAGAGGGGCCATGTTTTTGAGGATGAGAGTGTGATAAAGGTGGATAGGCTGGAGGAGGTAGATGTTCTGAGGGAAGATGTTTTAGCAATTTTGAAGAACCTGAGGGTCGATAAGTCCCCTGGGCCAGATGGGATATATCCTAGGATTCTTTCGGAGGCAAGGGAGGAGATTGCAGAGCCTTTGGCTTTGATCTTTGGGTCCTCACTGTCCACGGGGATGGTGCCAGAGGACTGGAGAGTGGCGAATGTTGTTCCTCTCTTCAAGAAAGGAAATAGGAATGACCCTGGTAATTATAGGCCGGTTAGTCTTACTTCGGTGGTTGGTAAGATAATGGAAAAGGTCCTGAGGTATAGGTTTTATGACCATTTGGAAAGAGGCAACTTAATCAGGGATAGTCAACACGGATTCGTGAAGGGTAAGTCTTGCCTAACAAATTTGATTGAATTCTTTGAGGAGGTAACTAAGTGTGTAGATGAAGGTAGAGCAGTTGATGTCGTATACATGGATTTTAGTAAGGCGTTTGATAAGGTTCCCCATGGTCGGCTCATGAAGAAAGTAGGGAGTTGTGGGATAGAGGGAAATTTAGCCGATTGGATAAGTAACTGGCTATCTCATAGAAGGCAGAGGGTGGTGGTGGATGGAAAATTTTCGGACTGGAGACCAGTTACCAGCGGTGTGCCACAGGGGTCGGTGCTGGGTCCTCTGCTGTTTGTGATTTTTATCAATGACTTGGAGGAGGGGACTGAAGGGTGGATCAGTAAATTTGCTGATGACACCAAGATTGGTGGAGTAGTGGATGAGGTGGAGGGCTGTTGTAGGCTGCAAAGAGACATTGATAGGATGCAGAGCTGGGCCGAAAAATGGCAGATGGAATTTAACCCTGATAAGTGCGAGGTGATTCATTTTGGTAGGGCAAATTTGAATAAGGATTACAGGGTCAACGGCAGGGTTCTGAGGAACGTGGAGGAACAGAGGGATCTGGGGGTTCATATCCACAGATCTCTGAAGGTTGCCACTCAAGTGGATAGAGCAGTAAAGAAGGCCTATAGTGTGTTAGCGTTTATTAACAGAGGGTTTGACTTTAAGAACCGTGAGGTTATGCTACAACTGTACAGGACCTTGGTGAGACCACATTTGGAATATTGTGTGCAGTTCTGGTCACCTCACTATAGAAAGGACGTGGAAGCATTGGAAAGAGTGCAAAGGAGATTTACCAGGATGCTGCCTGGTTTGGGGGGGAGGTCTTATGAGGAAAGATTGAGGGAGTTAGGGCTTTTCTCTTTAGAGCGGAGGAGGATGAGAGGCGACTTAATAGAGGTTTATAAGATGATGAGGGGGATAGATAGAGTGGATGTTCAGAGACTATTTCCTCGGGTGGAGGTAGCTGTTACAAGGGGGCATAACTATAAGGTGCATGGAGGGAGATATAGAAGGGATGTCTGAGGTAGATTCTTTACTCAGAGAGTGGTTGGGGTGTGGAATGGACTGCCTGCTGTGATAGTGGAGTCGGACACTTTAGGAACTTTCAAGCGGTTATTGGATAAGCACATGGAGCACACCAGAATGATAGGGAGTGGGATAGCTTGATCTTGGTTTCGGACAATGCTCGGCACAACATCGAGGGCCAAAGGGCCTGTACTGTGCTGTACTGTTCTATGTTCTATGTTCTATAAGTAGAATAACCCAAGATTCTCCAGTCTATCCACGTAATTGTAATCCCTCAGCCCTGGATCCATTCTAGCAACTCTCTCCTGTACCCTCTATTAAAGCCTTCACGACCTTACTAAATTGTGGTACCTAGAATTTACTTTTACTTCTTTCAATTTAGTTTTCTGTATTTGTTGCTCATGATGCTAACTACTCTACCTTAGGGAGACCAAACGCAGATTGCGTGATCGCTTTGTGGAACACTTCCATTCAGTCCACACACATGACCCTGAGCTTCTGGTCACCTGATATCTCAATTCCCCGCCCGAATTCCATTCTGACCTCTCTGTCCTCGGACTCTGACACTGTTCCAATGAAGCTCAACGGAAGCACGAGGAACAGCATCTTATCTTTCGATTAGGCACTTTAAAGCCTTCAGGACTCAACACTGAGTTCAATGTATTCAGATCGTAACCATTGCTTACATTTTTTTTGCACAGCAGTTGCTGTTAATGATTCTGCTTTTGTCATTTTCAGCTCATCTAGACCCATCTTTTGTTTCTTTACTTGTCCAATTATGACCCCCTTTTGCCTCGCACCATCATCCATTTTGTCATTTAATCACTCCTGTGTTCCACCCTATCACAGACCTTCCCTATTGTTCTTTCCTCCCCTCCTTTTCCTTCTCTCTGTACTTGCTTAAAAACTGTTACATGTACATCATTTTCTAGCTCTGATGATGGGTCATCGATCTGAAATGTTAACTCTGTTTCTCTCTCCACAGATGCTGCCGGAGGGTCGATGGGTGTAGTGAGTTTGATGCGGTCTATATGGATTATAGCAAGGCTTTTGATTATGTCCCGCATGGCAGACTGGTCACGAAAGTAAAAGCCCATGGGATCCAAGGCAAAGTGGCAAGTTGCATCCGAAATTCGCTCAGAGGCAGGAAACAAAGGATAATGTTCGAAGGGTATTTTTGTGACTGGAAAGCTGTTTCAATTGGGGTTCCACAGGGCTCAGTACTGGGTCCTTTGCTTTTTGTGGTATATATCAATGATTTGGACTTGAATGTCGGAAGTATGATTCAGAAGTTTGCAAATGATACAAAAATTGGCTGTGTGTTTGACAATGAAGCAGAACGCTGCAGACTGCAGGAAGATATCAAATAGTGGTCAGGTGGGCAGAACAGTGTCAAATGGATTTTAATCCGGAGAAGTGTGAGGTAATTCATTGGGGGAGGGCTCACAAAGCAAGGGAATGCGCAATAAATGGTAGGACACTGAGAAGTGCAGAGGATCAGAGGGACTTTGGAGTGCATGTCCACAGATCCCTGAAGGTCGCGGGACAGGTAGAAAAGTTCGTCAAAAAGGCATACGGGATATTTGCCTTTATTAGCCGAGACACAGAATATAAGAGCAGGGAGGTTATGCTTGAACTGAATAAAACACTAGTTAGGCCGCAGCTAGAATACTGCGTGCAATTCTGGTCACCACATTACAGGAAGAATGTGATTGCAATAGTGAGGGTGAGGAGCAGATTTACGAGGATTTTGCCTGGGCTGGAGAATTTTAGCTATGAGGAAAGATTGGATAGGCTGGGGGGAGACCTAATTGAGGTGTATAAAATTATGAGGGGCCTTGATAGAATGGATAGGAAGGACCTATTTCCCTTAGCAGAGGGGTCGAAAACCAGGGAGCATATATTTAAAGTAATTGGTTGGAGGTTTAGAGGGGATTTGAGGAGAAATGTTTTCACCCCGAGGGTGGTGGGGGTCTGGAACTCACTGCCTCAAAGGGTTGTAGAGGCAGAAACCCCCATCACATTTGAAAAGTACTTGGATATGCACTTGAAGTGCCGTAACCATCACGGCTATGGACCAAGTGCTGGAAAGTGGGATGAGGCTGGGTAGCTCTTTGTCGGCCGCCACTGAAAAGATGGGCCGAATGCCTCCTTCTGTGCTGTAAATTTCTATGATTCTCTGATTCCATGACTTGCTGAGTGTTTCCAGCATTTTCTGTTTTTATTTCAGATTTCCAGAATCTGCAGTACCTTGCTTTTGTATTAAAAGGATGATGTTAAGCGAATATATTAAAAGATTGAACAGTGTTCTTTTTGCGCTATTGCCAGCGAGAATGTCCCCTCTCCTTTCTAAACCCCCCTTGTAGCTGGAGTAGACAAATCTCCTTTGCCTTACAATGCCCGTTACATTTCAGGTGAGATTTCTGCTTGATCCCTGTGTCCCTCTAACTATATAGTGTCTGTCCAGTACAGTTCTGGTGAAATTTCATGCTCACCCACTGGGTATTAATCGGAAGGGCGATTCGCACGCCCTGTACAGAAACCGGCTGATTATAATTCTGCTGACATAATGCAAAAAATGAAATATTTAGTCATACACTCCAGCTCTCTATAGAATTTCACCCCTCAACAAAAACACACACATTTCCCATCAATACTCGACTCAACAATTGAACTCAATCAGTAGTTTTTGTTCAGCGTCTGCAAAAGGTAGAACTTGCAGTGAAATTTACTTCCGTTGATGTAGCTCTTGGTAATTAAAGGATATTAGGCTGCCAAGGGCCTTAGCTCTGGCATTCCCTCCCTAAACCACTTTTTTTATTATTTGTTTCTGGGATGTGGGCGTCGCTGGCAAGGCCAGCGTTTATTGCCCATCCCTAATTGCCCTTCAGAAGGTGGTGGTGAGCCTCCTTCTTGAACCGCTACAGTTCGTGTGGTGAAGGTACTCTCGCAGTACTGTTAGGTTGGTAGGGCCAGGATTTTGACCGAGCGACGATGAAGGAATAGCGATATACTTCGAAGTCAGGATGTTGTGTGACATGGAGGGGTACTTGGAGGTGGTGGTGTTCCCATGCGCCTGCTGCCCAAGCCTGAACCTCATCCAGGTCTTGTGGGATGCGGGCATGGACTGCTTTGTTATCTGAGGAGTTGTGAATGGCACTGAATACTGCAGTCATCAGCAAACCTCCCCATTTCTGACCTTATGTTGGAGGGAAGGTCATTGATGATACAGTTGAAGATGGTTGTGACCAGGACACTGCCCTGAGGATCTGCTGCAGCGATGTTCTGGGGCGGTGATGATTGACCTTCAACCACCACAACCATCTTCCTCTGTGCTAGGTATGACTTCAGCCAGTGGAGCGTTTTCCCCCCGATTCCCATTGACTTTAGTTTTGCTGGGGCTCCTTGATGTCACACTCGGTCAAATGCTGCATTGATGTCAAGGGCAGTCACTCTCACCTCACTTCTGGAATCCAGCTCCTTTGTCCATGTTTGCACCAAGGCTGTAATGAGGTCTGGTGCCGAGTGGTCCTGGTGGAACCCAAACTGGGCATCAGTGAGCAGGTTTTTACTGATAAAGTGCTGTTTGATAGCACGGTCGATGACACCTTCCAGCACTTTGCTGATGATTGAGAGCAGACTGATGGTGCGGTAATTGGCCAGATTGACTTTTTCCTGCTTTTTGTGGAGAGGATGTACCTGTGCAGTTTTCCACATTTTCGGATAGTGTAGGCTTCGCAAAATCCCCCAGAAACTCGAACAGAGCCCTAAAGAGAGTGATTTTTGGACTTTTCATACAAACTTGGGATGATGGGGCCTAAGTGGAGTGATTTGATGTAAAAACCTAAAGATCAGGGAAGAAAAAAAACCTGAAGAAACTGACTTTTTGAATCTTACTCTTGGGAGAGACACCTTTCACAGACACAAGCTGCGAGGGGCATGTCCGGGCAGTGAACAGATCAAGCTGTCTGGGAATTGTTTACACTGCGAATCCTACCAAGGTGCAAGAGACAAAGCAAAAACTCACAAACACATTCAAATATGAATCCCCAGGGGCAAACAAGATGCTGGAAATCTAAAAACGATTCAATGACAAAACTTCGATCACACAGTTTCATAGCCATTATCCCATCAAAAAAAAACAATCAACCAGGTATCCACAGAACAGATTTAAAAGCCCGCCAACAGACCTAGGACAATAGGGTGGAGATTTGGCGCATAGATAAGGTTGTGTTTAAAACGGAAAACGATCAAGTCATGTTTAACATTGAGCAAAAGCCATCGGAACTGGCAAGCCTGCCAAAACTAGACAATTGGACTAAGCAAGGTTCATTTGCAAACAAAAGGAATCCGTTTTAGTAAGGGTTTTTTGGGTGCAAAAAAAACCCAGTATAATTTGAAAGCCTGTGCCATAATTTCTCTCTCTTTCGGACTGGCTGACGACGCGGACACAGCTCTCTCCCTGCTCCAGCAAAACCTACCACAAGCCACGAGGAAGAAGGCCAGAAGACCAGCACGCAAGAAGAAACCAGAGCGACTGCCTCAGTGACCATCGGACACCTCGCAGCAACAAGGGCCTTACGGAGTCTTTTTTTAAAAAAGACTCTAATATCCTGTCAAGGATTCGTTGGTGAGCAATGTCCCTGATCTCCTGAAACCAAAAACCTAGCTAGATAGTGGAATCTTTTGGGAGGGATAAGGTTTTGTTTGATATATTGTCATTTCCCTCGCTTGTACCGTGTGCTCCCCAAATCTGTGTTTAAGTAATAAGTGTGTTTCAAGTTTATTACCCTTTTCTTTTAATAAAGTAAAATTCTTTCATCAGAACCTGTTTACTGCAATTTTGTTCACAACCCCTAAATAAGTCCAAAGTCTAGGAACCGGAGGGGTGTGAGAGCGATTAAGATACCCCTTACAATAGATGCCAGTGTTGTGGCTGTACTGGAACAGCTTGGCTAGAGATGCGGCTAGTTCTGGAGCCCAAGTCTTCAGAATGACAGCTGGGATGTTATCGGGGCCCATAGCCTTTGCTGTATCCAGTGTGCTCAGCCGTTTCTTGATATCACGTGGAGTGAATCGAATTGGCTGAAGACTGTCTTCTGTGATGGTCGGGACTTCAGGAGGAGGCCGATATGGATCATGCACTCAGCACTTCTGGAGAAGATGGTTGCAAACGCTTCAGCCTTGTCTTTTGCACTCACGTGCTGGGTTCCACCATCATTGAGGATGGGGATATTCTTGGAGCCTCCTCCTCCCGTTAGTTGTTTGATGGTCCACCATTGGATGTGGCAGGACTGCAGAGCTTTGATCTGATCCGTTGATTGTGGATTCACTTAGCCCTATCTATAGATTCCGAAAGGACTACAGATCACGAACCCACTCAAGTCGACATACAACACAGACTACGCTGAGAGACTTTGCCGTCGTACCTCTCGCACACTCCTCAACCATCTCGTACACCAGCACTACAGCAGACGTCGCAACCTCGAAACCAAGATAGAGTCCATGCTCTCAGCCTGTGCTCAGGACACAGCAGACCAGCTACGAGACACCGCCAAACAGACGAGGCAACGGAACTACACTGCCTACATGCGCATCAAGAACAGGAAGCTTGAGAAACTCGGCGTAACCACCAGTTGCAACCAAGCCTCCCCCGGTACCACGGTTGCAACCACAGGGAAGTCCATCGTCAACCTGTCGGACCACACCCTTCAACCAGACGAAATCGAAGTTCTCGCCCTAGGGCTCAAGTTCTGCCCCACCACCAAAATGGACCCCATCGGTCTCGCGGCGGACACAGAGGAATTCATCAGGAGAATGAGGATCCGGGAATACTACCACAAATCCCAAGATGTCAGCATCATTCCTAATGAGACAATCAATGATCCGGAACAGCAGACAGAGGGAACCGCAGTGCTACAACCGAGGAAGAAAGAGTCAAATTGGACCCCTCCGGAGGGTCGCAGCCCTAAGCTTGACATGTATGCTCAAGCTGTCAGGAAATGCATCAACACCAGATTCATCAGCCGTACTCACAAGACAGTCCAGAATGTCACCCGAGCACAACGCAACGCCATCCACGCTCTCAAGACCAACCGCAACATCGTCATCAAACCAGCGGACAAAGGAGGAGCTATCGTCATACAGAACAGAATGGACTATTGCAAAGAAGCATATCGACAACTGGACAACCAGGAACACTACAGACAGCTACCCGCAGATCCGACCAAAGAACACACCCGCCAACTCAATAGACTGATCAAGACCTTCGATCCAGACCTTCAAAACATCCTACGCGCTCTCATCCCACGTACTCCCCGCGTAGGAGACTTTTACTACCTCCCAAAGATACACAAAGCCAACACACCCGGACGTCCTATCGTATCAGGCAACGGAACCCTGTGTGAGAACCTCTCTGGGTACGTCGAGGGCATCCTGAAACCCATCGTACAGGGAACCCCCAGCTTCTGTCGCGACACTACAGACTTCTTGCAGAAACTCAGCACCCATGGACCAGTTGAACCAGGTACACTCCTCGTCACGATGGACGTATCGGCACTCTACACCAATATCCCCCACAATGACGGCATCGCTGCGACAGCCTCAGTACTCAACACCAACAACAGCCAATCTCCGGACGCCATCCTACAACTCATCCGCTTCATCCTTGACCACAATGTCTTCACCTTCGACAACCATTTTTTTACCCAAACACACGGAACAGCCATGGGGACCAAATTCGCACCCCAATACGCCAACATCTTCATGCACAAGTTCGAGCAAGACTTCTTCGTTGCACAGGACCTCCAACCAACGCTGTACACCAGATACATCAACGACATCTTCTTCCTTTGGACCCATGGCGAAGGATCACTGAAAGGACTACACGATAGCATCAACAGGTTCCATCCCACCATCAAACTCACCATGGACTACTCCTCAGAATCGGTTTCATTCTTGGACACACGAATCTCCATCAAAGACGGACGCCTCAGCACTTCACTCTACCGCAAGCCCACGGACAACCTCACGATGCTCCACTTCTCCAGCTTCCACCCTAACCACGTTAAAGAAGCCATCCCCTATGGACAAGCCCTGCGAATACACAGGATCTGCTCAGACGAGGAGGAACGCGATGGACACCTACGGACACTGAAAGACGCCCTCGTAAGAACGGGATATGACGCTCGACTCGTCGATCGACAGTTCCGCCGGCCCACAGCGAAAAACCGCATAGACCTCCTCAGAAGACGAACACGGGACACAACCAACAGAGTACCCTACGTCGTCCAGTACTTCCCCGGAGCGGAAAAACTACGCCATGTTCTTCGCAGCCTTCAACATGTCATCGATGACGACGAACACCTTGCTAAGGCCATCCCCACGCCTCCACTACTCGCCTTCAAGCAGCCGCCTAACCTCAAAAGTACCATCGTTCGCAGCAGATTACCCATCTTTCAGGAGAACAGCAACCACGACACCACACAACCCTGCCACGGCAACCTCTGCAAGACATGCCAAATCATGGACACAGATACCATCATCACACGTGAGGACACTACCCACCAGGTACATGGTACATACTCATGTGACTCGGCCAACGTTGTCTACCTGATACGTTGCAGTAAAGGATGCTCCAGAGCATTGTACATCGGCGAGACCATGCAGACACTGAGACAACGTATGAACGGACACCGCGCAACAATCGCCAGGCAGGAGGGTTGCCTCCCAGTCGGGGAACACTTCAGCAGTCAGGGGCATTCAGCCTCGGATCTGCGGGTAAGCGTTCTCCAAGGCGGCCTTCGGGATACACGACAGCGCAAAATCATAGAGCAGAAACTGATAGCCAAGTTCAGCACTCATGAGGATGGCCTCAATCGCGATATCGGGTTCATGTCACGATACAGAACGTGACTTGACATCATGGCCGGTCTTTCCAGGTTTTGTTTTAAAAAGACTTACACAACAAATGGAGAGGATATGCAGCCAGCAGGTGTTTTGACACGTTGGACCCCCTGGGACACATCTCATTGTCTTGGCTGTGCTCTTAGTGTGTCTTTGATGTAGGGAAAGATTTGAATAGATTTTTTCTGTGTTTATATTGTGAATTCTGGGAGATTCTCTCACAGCTACCTTACCTGAAGAAGGAGCGAACAGCTCCGAAAGCTTGTAAAATTAAATAAATCTGTTGGACTATAACCTGGTGTTGTGCGACTTCTGATTTCTATCTATAGCATGCTGTTCCACTTTTTTAGCATGCATGTAGTCCTGTGTTGCAGCTTCCCCAGGTTGGTAACCTTTTTTAGGTACGGCTGGTGCTGCTCCTGGCATGCTCTTCTGCGCTCCTTTTTGAACCAGGATTGGTCCCCTGGCTTGATGGTAATGTTGCTTGAGGAATGTGCCGGGCCATGAGGTTACAGATTGTGGTGGAATACAATTCTGCTGCTGTTGATGGTCCACAGCGCCTCACGGATGCCCAGATTGGAGCTGCTACATCTGTTCTGAATCTCCCATTTACCACGATGGTCGGGCCACACAACACGATTGAGGGTGTCCTCAGTGTCTAGACAGGACTTCTAGTCCACAATGACTGCGGTTGTCACTGCTACCAATACTGTCATGGACAGATGCATCTGCGACAGGTAGATTGATGAGGACGGGGTCAGGTGGGTTTTTCCCTCGTGTTGGTTCTCTCACTACCTGTTGCAGGCCCAGACTGGCAGCTATGTTCTTCAGGATTCGGGCAGCTCAGTCAGTAGTGGTGCTACCGAGCCACTCGTGGTGATGGGCATTGAAGTCCCCCACACAGAGTACGTTCTGTACCGTGCTACTCTCAGTGTTTCCTCCAAGTGGTATTCAACATGGAGAGGTACTGATGCGCGATAACCCAGAAGGTGCGATCTGTCAAGTTTCTCCTTGACAGATCGTACCCAGCCGCTACAGATTCACTTTCGGTGGTGCAGATTTGGTAATTTGCCCAACTACTGCCCAGCGAATACCCACCAAACCCTTACGCCTTGTAAAAGCAGGCATACGGCCTTCATTTGCCAGCATGAGCATTTAAATAAATGTTAAAACATTTTTTTAAATGATTTAAACATTCACTTACATTTAAAATTATTTTAGGTTATTTTTGTCCCGTTTAAAATTGTTCACATTTATTATTGAGAAATTTTTTTAAAAATTAACGTATAATTAAAGGGTAATTTAATTAATTTTGAACCTGTGATTATTTGATTTTATTTTAGAGCTGCGAAATTGTATTTATCAGGTGATTCCTATTATGCTTATGTGGATTCCGTCCGGAAATGGATTCCCATTAAGCACAATAGGAATCCAACCTTTGTCACTGGTTGTCCTGGCCAAGTGATCCCAGGAACGCTTGCGAACCTCCTGCGTCCCTGTGATCCGGGGGCCTTTAAGCAGGCGCAGTCCTGCAGGCCCAGGACCGCAAGAGTCCGAAGCTCCGGGGCCATCAGGTAAGTACGGATTTTTCTTGTGATTGGGAGGCGTATGCGGGCGGTAAGCCTCCGACCGCAATTTCCAGGCCATTTCTCCTTATGTGGCTCGGTGTTAGTTTTTGTTTGATAACGCTCCCGTGAAGCGCTATGGGACGTTTTACTCTGTTATCGGCCCTGTACAGTTGTTGTTTTATGCCATTTATTGTTAAATGTCAATAGTATAATTCCGTTTGCCTAAACAGAAGATCAAACATGATCGCAATACATTGGTGGTGGATTCAGACTGTATTAAATGACAAGACTCACAGTTAGATTTCAGATGGATTGGCCCAGATAATCAGTGGGCCCCCTTAGACACAGAAGAATAACTAAATCTAATGATGAGACGCTACCGAACCTGTTCCCAGAATAGATACTTATACAAGTATTTTTCATAAACACTTTTAGAAATGAGCGGAGACCACAGGACTCACTGTTGGGAATTACATTCACAGTCATGCGCCTCTCAGTCTTTTCAACACAACAGGAAATAAAGACGTTTCTCGCTTGTTGTATGGAGAAATATGTGTAAGAAGCCAGCATTATATGTTCTTGGTTATGTATTATCTAAGAAAAAAGTTAATGTAATTATTTAGCCTTCATTAAACAATGCGAATCGATCATATGTTTTACCAAAACAATATCTGAGTAGAACTGCCATCGGCGAAGCTCACATCCGAGTATTTAGAATAACATGAACCTATTTAAACAGGAATAAAAACAGCTCGACACGAATGCAGTGTCCCTGGTTTAAGTATTGGAGCCTGAACTTCCCGGAGCTGCTGTTCCACCGTTCGAGGGTAGAACAGAGAATATGTGAGAAACTGAGCGGTAGGAGTGAATGGGACTGGAGATTGACACACTGAGAGAGGAGATTGAAAGCTTTGATCTAGAGCATGTAGTGACAATGTACTTTTATCAGAGGGATGGAGAGACAGAGAGAGAGACAGACAGAAAGAGACGGGGAGATATAGAGAGCCACAGCCAGAGGGAGAAATGCAGACATAGACACAGACAGAGATGAGGATAGTGAACGCAATTAATAACAGCATGAGGCGTCCCTGTACAAGAATCAAAGGGATGGAGAGAAGGTTGGAGAGAAAGAGACATAGAGAGAGAAAAAATGTTGAGATGCAGAGAGAGAGCCAGAGAGAACAAGAGAGACAGAGAGGGAGACACATTGAAACAAAGAGAGGAGACTGAAACCAATGAACTAGAGCACGTGAGGAACCTGTACATTAATCAGAGGAATAGATAGATCGATAGATAGACAGATAGATGGATAGACAGATAGAGAGATAGATAGATGGACAGATAGAGAGATAGATACATAGATAGATAGATAGAGAGAGAGAGAGAGAGGATGCCAGTGAAAAAATTACACGATTGTGGTTGACAACCAGTAAACCAATCAAAGGAATGGAGAGAGACAGACCACAAGACAATAGAAGGAGAGAAACAGAGAATCTCGAGCAGGCAGGGTGATAAGAGGGGTAAAGGTGCAGGAGGATTTAATAAGATCAGGACAGAGTGGCACAACCGGTAGAGGCCGATTTCAGGGAAAGGTAAAAGAAGGAGAAAGACTGGGAAAGCCATTTTATGGGCTTTCTCCTCACGCTCATTTAATGGCATGCGGCAGACATACACCAACATTAAAGAGTTTATGAGAAAAATAAACTGGCTGGGCAGAGCGAATGGGATGAGAGAGTGCGGCAGGAAAATGGTAGAATGATACAGGTGTGATGCGTGTTCTGCTTCATTGTTCTGAACTCCTAGACAGGCAGTAGAAGCAGTCCCTCTGCTCCATGGGCAAGATCCACGACCAAGTTACGTTGCGGCTTTCGGGCAAAAAGAGAATCCGTTTGACGGAGGCAGGACTCAGGGTAAGAGCACAGGCAGACTTTAACATAGCAACCGCGGGCGCAATCAATCCCAAGATGGGAACACTTCTATTTAGCCCCCTAACATGGGGCCGTGTATTTACAATTTCGTAGTTGGTGGTGTGTGAGTCTTGTAAATGATACTGGATTTAATCTTCTGGACAATCAAGAAGACTGACACCCATTCAGCTGCCCTTTGCAAAAACACCCACCGCGCTGAAGGCAGTTGTCCCATCTTATGGTTAAATGGGAATCTCTGAGACTCTGGGGACAGCGCTGGAGGCATTACCTAGAGCCTGTAGAACCCTCCCAGTGCTCTGTGCTGGAAAACGGCCCCGGTCCGCTGGATACGCTCCAGCAGAACACTTGGACACAAGAGGTCCCTAACCCTTGACTCTGTCAAAATGCATCTACACTCTCTGCAGTCAGGTCAATAGAGTCTGTCTGTCAGGGGGAGCGTTTGGAATCCCTATGTCGATCTGTGCTTACTTCTTGTCACTGGTTTACTGGAACCATTGATCTCTCAGTTGCCCCTCTGCCATTCCGCTCTGTGTCTCAAACACTCCAGCACTGCAGTGTCCGGCTCCAAATAAGTCTGGTGGTGTCCTTACCTGTCAGTTTCTCCAAATTTCTGAGGAGCCGGAATTCTTGTTTTATTCTCCCTCACTACGTTCCCTTTCTTTGTATGGAGCTGTCCTAATTATCACATCACATTTAGTCAGGACTTGAAAGGATCACTGGGGTTGAAGGCGCTTGTTCCGCTTTTCTTCATATTCGGGAGATTGAACAGTTGTGTGAAAGCGAGTTTCATTCACCCTGTGATTGTAAATCTCGTTGTTCTGTTGCGGATATTTTACATTCGAGGCAGAAGGTATCAGATGTGATATCGGGAAACACAAATGGACATGAGCGACAGTTCAGTCTGCGTCTCCTTTTTCACCAGACCCAGTCATATAGGTCGCCAACTAAAGGGCAATTTTCGTGAATCGGCTCTATACCCCTGTATAGACCAGGGAGAGGAACACTCGGGGACGCTGTTAAAGTGAATAAACCAGACTCTGAAACTCTGTTCAGAGTGAGATCATTACAGCTGCAGTACCGGGGGGAACCACTGGAACCATTCTGGGTCCGATCACTGATATTAAGCTCCAGCTTTAGTGCGTGTAAGGGACGAAGTGAATTCTACAGGGTGAATAACAATCACTGTATTTATACGGAAAGGAGAATGATTTCATATTAACGTGTTAAATATAATTACCTCAAGATGTTATAATTTAAACCAACTGCTGCTCTAATGTGTGAGTGACCTGTTGCTGCTCCGGGCCTGTCCCAATGGGGTTATCGGTCCAGCTCTAGCCCGGGTGGTGCCGACCGCCAGCGGGAATGGTGACCAGCCCGACTCGGAATCTCCCGGCTATTGGAGATTTGATAGTCAGGGGAGTATACAGGCGTTTCTGCAACAACAAAATGAATTCTGAATGCTGTATTGCCTCCCTGGTGCCGAGGTAAAGTATATAATTGAACGGGTGCAGGACATTGTGCGAGGGGAACGGGAACAGGAGAAGTTGTGGTCCATATTGGAAACAATGGCATTGGCAGGGAAAGGGTTGAACTCAAACAGGCAGGGTTTCAGGAGCTATGAAAAAGATTAAAGAACAGGTCTTCAACGGGGATCTGCTCTGAATTACTCCAGTGCTCATGCTAGTGAGTACAGAAACAGAAAGATAATTCAGGTGAATGCGTGGCTGGAGAAGTGGTGCAGGAGGGAGGGCTTCAGATTCCTGGGGCATTGTGGGCATTGGTAGGGGGTCCTGTACAGGCAGGACGGGTTGCACTTGAACAGGGCTGGGACCAATGTCCTCATGAGGAGTTTAATTAGTGTCCTGGGCGAGTGTTTGAACTAACTTGGCTGGGACCAGGACGCAGCAGCAGAGAGGAGAGACCAGGTGCATAGAAATATAGGAGGGACAAACAGCAACAGAACAAATAATAACTTAGTGAGATCAGTAAGTAAATGGAGGGAAAAAAAATCCGACTCGTATGGTATTGGAATGCATGTGTGTTCGTGCGAGAACTGCTACAAATAAAGTTGACGAGCTACAGGTGCAAGTTGCCACATGGGGTTTTAATAAATTCACTATGACGGAATCTGGCGTAAACATGGGCAGGAATATGAACTAAACATTCATGACTACAAAGTAGTAAGGAGGGATAGGGAAGGGGATAAGAATGGAGGGCTGGCCGATTTGATCAAGGATAATATTACAGTTATAGAGAGGGACGATATACCTGATGGCTCAAACACTGAATCGATTACCTTCGAGTTAAGGAACAGAAAATGAGCTGTTACATTTGTGAGGAATGAAATAGTACTGTATCTAGTTCTGGGAAACGAAGTAGGGCAAGTGCAGTCTGAATCAGAGTGAGAACATCTGGGTAATAGTGATCATAATATAATTATGTGTAAGTTGTTATGAACATGGTACAAGAAAAATCAAAGGTGAAAATAATCAAATGGAAGAGAGCTAAAATTTCAGTGATTTGTGAAGGGTTATAGCACATGTGGACTAAAAAAAAATGGCCAGGAAAACAGTAAAGGAAAAATGACCGGCCTTCAAGGCGGAGATAGTTCGGGTACAATACAAGCATATCCCCATAAAGAGGGGAAAAGCGGCATCCAAAACTAGAGCTCCCTGGATGACAAAGGAAATAGAGATAAAAATAAAACAGAAAACTGAGATTTATGACAAAAGTAAGGTACAGAAGACAATTGAAAACCAGGCAGAATACAGAGAGTGCAGCGGGCAATTGATAAAGGATATAAGATCAAAGAGAGAGGATGAGAAAAGATTAGCTTGTAATGTAAAAGGGAACCCCAAAATCTTTTCTAAAACTATAAAAACTGAAAGGATAGTTAAAGAAATGGTGCGGCCGAATAGGGGCAAAAAAGGAAGTATTCTTGTGGAGGCAGAGTTCATGACTGAGCTACTGAATGAATACTTTGCATCTATCTTCACAAAAGAAGAGGATGAAGTTAATGTCGGAGTAGAGGAGAGGGACGTAGAGATATTGGATATGATAAAAAGGTGGAAAGCAGGTGCTAAATATGTTGGCATCACACAAAGTTAACAAGTCACCCGGTCCAGATGGGATGAATCCTATTTTGCTAAGGGAAGTTAGTATGGAGATAACAGACGCTCTGACCACAATCTTTCAATCGCCTTAGATATTGGAGTGCTGCCAGAGGGCTGGGGGATTGCAAATGCCACACACCTGTTCAAAAAAGCGGAGAGGGGTAAACCAGGTAACTACAGGCCAGTCAGTCAAACGTCAATGGTGGATGGAAAAACCTACTAGACACCATTGTCAAGCACAGAATTAATTCTCACTTGGAGAAGCATAGGTTAATAACAGACAGCCAGCACGTATTAGTTAAAGGTAATTCGTGTCTGACTAACCTGATTGAGTTCTTTGATGAATTAACAGAGGTGGTTGATGAAGGTACTGCAGTACATGTTGTATATATGGACTTTCAAAAGCCATTTAATAAAGTACCTCACAGAAGATTCATTCCGAAAATAGACGCTCATAATATTAAAGGGACGGTGATAACTCATAATATTAAAGGGACATTGGCTAAGGAATAGGAGGCAGAGAGTAGTGGTGAAGGGATTTTTATCTGACTGGATATAATTCGGAAGTGAGGTCCCCCAGGGTTCGGTATTAGGACCATTGCTTTTCTTGCAATCTATAAATGACCTGGACTTGGGTATCGGGAATACAATTTCGAATATTGCAGGTGATAAACATTTACGCAATGTATTAAATAGTAAGTATGATAGTAGCAGAATTCAGAAAGACATAGACATACTGGTGAAATGGGCAGACGCATGGAAATTGCAATTTAATGTGGCTAACTGTGAAATTTTGCACTTTGAGAGGAATAATATGGAGAGACAGTATAATCTAAATGGGTCTATTTTGAGGGGGTGCAAGAACAGAGGGAACTGAGGAGCATATTGACAAATATTTGAAGGTGACTGGGTAAGTTGAGAGGGTGGTTAAGAAAGCGTATGGTATACTTGGCTTTGTAAATATGGGCATTGAATATAAAAAACTAGGAAGTAATGCTAAAACTTTACAAATCTCTGGTTATGCCTCAGCTGGAGTATTGGATACAATTCGGCGCACCACACTTTAGAAAGGATTATAGGGTTATAAGCAAAAAGCTCGGAATGTGGAATTAAATTGAACAGCTCTTTCAAAGAGCCTGCACAGGCGTAACGGGCCGAATGGCCTCCTTCTGTTCTGTATGATTCTATGAACCGGATGCGGGATCGGTGACTCACTTTATTTATCAGACTCACGCAGGTCAACGGCAGTGGATGGAACCTGCGCTCTTTGCAGCTATTAATGGGCAGGTTCCATCTCATTGGTGTATTTTACCAGACTGCAATTCACGGTTAACGCCTGTCAAAATCTATTGGTTATTTTGAAAGAAACATTGGTTTCTGTACAAACTGTTATCAAAGAATTAAGTTCCAGTTCAGTCGGAGTGTCGGAAGGTGCTGGACGGCCCGCTCGGTATCTGCGAACAGCATTCGGTTAATGTTCAAGTACAGTCGCTGTAACCAGCTCCGGGGACGATGCTGCGGTCCTTCCTGATCCTCTTTTTACTGCAGCTTCTGAACTGTGAGTCATCGCTGATTATTATTATTATAATATGTGCCTCATTAATATAATTATTGGTCTTTACTGTTAGAATAGAGCGTATCGGAGTCTGGGGTGTAAGTGAACTCACTGAGTGCAGAACACCAGTCAAAGCTGCACCTACTGCCGACTGAACCCACACAAACATTCCTGTCACAGATATTTCTCAGTAGAAGTGCTGTCTGACCCCCGTGTTTTGCAGAGACTGGAATTAACAAATAATTTGTTTAGCGTTAGAGTGTTGTACAAGGTACACAATATTGTATTATAAAATATTAACTAGAGGTGCAACCAATATTGTTTCAATTAGCATTAATTATTAGTATTTTAAGTACACTATCCCAAAAGATGATGTCACTGAAACATCCTAAATCTCCGGGGAATTTACTGTGTGAGTGTTGTTGTTTAGTTTATCTATGGATACGCTTTTTATTCTGATATTATGAACCTCATTAATACAATTATTGGTCGTTATACTGAACACATTGAGGTGATGTGCAAAGTAAATGTTGTTTTATTGAATTTTAATCGTGTCATGTAGAGTTTAATGAGATATTGGGACTGGTTTCTCCATCGCCTTCCACCTGCGGCTCCTGTACAGACACAGCAGGCTGGAGTTGAAAGTCTAATTGGATTATTTAAACTCAGCCTGTTCTGACGAAAGGTCATCGACCTGAAACGTTAACTCTCTTTCTCTCTCCACGGATGCTGCCTGGCCTGCTGAGTTTTTCCAGCGTTTTCTGTTGTTATTTCAGATTTCCAGCATCCGCAGTATTTTGCTATCCTGTTAGAAGTAGAGCGCGTTCACTGATAGAGTAGAATGTATCGGAGTCTGGGGTGTAAGTGAACTCACTGAGCGTAGAACACCAGTCAATTATGCACCTATTGCCGACTGAACCCACATAGAGATTTCGGTCCCAGATATTTCTCACTAGAAGTGTTATCTGACCCCCGTGTGGTACAGTGAACTGAACTATTTAAAAAAACTTTATTCAGCATTAGAATGTTGGATGAGGTTTATAAATATCGTATGATAAAATATTAACTAGTGGTGGAACCAATATTGCATCAATTAGCATTAACCATTAGTACAATTATAATTAAAGTCACTCTCCAAATATTGATGTTAATAACATTTCCTAAATCTTTGGAGAATTTGCTGAGTGCTGTTGTTTAGTTAGTGATTATCTGCAAAGTTATGAACTTATAATATTAAAATATTTTTTTCTATTTAATACATTTATATGTACAGACTAATGTAAAAATGAATCTTTCTCAGTCTCCGTCCACATGCCCCATACTTTCATAAAGAGTCATGTAGAATTTAATGCGATATTGGAACTTGTTTCTCAGTCTCCCTCCACCTGTTGCATACTACTTATAAGGTTCAATGAGATTCCGGGACTTGTTTCTCAATCTCCTTCCACATGCTCGATATTTTTTGCTGACGTTATTGGTCGGTGACTCCGTTCATTTTCTCTCTGTTTCCAGTGTGTGTTTGTATATATTTATTAATCTCTATCAATAACAAATGCTGGCTTACTGACAGGGAAACGTTATCGCACTGTTATCAGATACTTTGTGAGCTTAATGAAAAATATTTCTGTGGTTACATTAATTTTATTTAATAAAACTGATTGGATACTATAATCCTGTTTTGTAGATAATTTAAAGAACATTTTCTGCAAATCATAGAACGGAGAAAAAAGCATGAAATGTATATCACTCCCTGAATCATTTTTACAAATCGCCTGCTGATCAAATTAAATTTGAAGAAAACTGCCATATTTTATTCAAATTTGTCATTTATTGGGCTCATATGAAGTGAATATTGAAATTATTATTTAATTTGTAGAAGTTTGATTTAATACACATTTCGAGCTGTTTGTTTGATTTTAAGTTCCATCAACTTGAAATAGGGAATCAAATCTGCATTTCTGTCGGTGACAGTCAGCGCGTTTAGAATATTGTTCATCTGATTAACACTTAGTTTAAATTCCCAGTCGAGATTTGTGTCAAATTTAGATTTAAAAACGAAATCGGGCACAAATACCGCGGCAGTTTTGTTTTATTTTGTCCCCTGCGGCTCTTGTACAGACAGAGCAGACTGGAGTTGAAATTCAAATCGGATTATTTAAACCGAACCTACTGGAAGTAGAGCGCATTCACTGTTATAATAGTGTATATCGGAGTCTGGGGTGTAAGTGAACTCACTGAGTGTAGAACATCAGTCAATGCTGCACCTACTGCCGACTAAACCCCAACACACATTTCTGTCACAGACATTTCTCAGCAGAAGTGCTGTCTGACCCCCGTGTTTTGCAGAGACTGGAATTAACAAATTAGGCTGTTCAGCGTTAGAGTGTTGTACAAGGTCTATAATATTGTGTTATAAAATGTTAACGAGAGCTGCAACCAATATTGTTTCAATTAGCATTAATTATTAGTATTTTAAATACACTATCCCAAAAGAAGACGTTACTGAAACTTCCTCAATCTCTGGGGAATTTATTGTGTGAGTGTTGTTGTTTAGTTTATCTATGGATACGCTTTTTATTCTGATATTATGTACCTCATTAATACAATTATTGGTCGTTATGCTGAACACATTGAGGTGATGTGGAAAGTAACTGTTGTTTTCTTGAATTTTAATCGTGTCATGTAGAGTTTAATGAGATATCGGGACTGGTTTCTCCATCGCCTTCCACCTGCGGCTCCTGTACAGACAGAGCAGACCGGAGTTGAAAGTCTAATTGGATTATTTAAACTCAGCCTGTTAGAAATAGAGCGCGTTCACTGATAGAGTAGAATGTATCGGTGTCTGGGGTGTAAGTGAACTCACTGAGCGTAGAACACCAGTCAATTATGCACCTATTGCCGACTGAACCCACATAGAGATTTCGGTCCCAGATATTTCTCACTAGAAGTGTTATCTGACCCCCGTGTGGTACAGTGAACTCAACTATTTAAAAAACTTGATTTAGCATTAGAATGTTGGATGAGGTTTATAAATATCGTAAGATAAAATATAAACTAGTGGTGGAACCAATATTGC
Source organism: Squalus acanthias (assembly GCA_030390025.1). Lineage (NCBI taxonomy): Eukaryota > Metazoa > Chordata > Chondrichthyes > Squaliformes > Squalidae > Squalus > Squalus acanthias. Next base: position 63,229,344 of record CM059441.1, read on the forward strand.
ATCAATTAGCATTAACCATTAGTACAATTATAATTAAAGACACTCTCCAAATATTGATGTTAATAACTTTTCCTAAATCTTTGGAGAATTTGCTGTGAGTGCTGTTGTTTAGTTAGTGATTATCTGCACAGTTATGAACTTTTAATATTAAAATATTTTTTTCTATTTAATACATTTATATGTACAGACTAATGTAAAAATGAAGCTTTCTCAGTCTCCGTCCACATGCCCCATACTTTTCATACAGAGTCATGTAGAATTTAATGTGATATTGGAACTTGTTTCTCAGTCTCCCTCCACCTGTTCCATACTACTTATAAAGTTCAATGAGATTCCGGGACTTGTTTCTCAATCTCCTTCCACATGCTCGATATTTTTTGCTGACGTTTTTGGTCGGTGACTCCGTTCATTTTCTCTCTGTTTCCAGTGTGTGTTTGTATATATTTATTAATCTCTATCAATAACAAATGCTGGTTTACTGACAGGGAAACATTATCGCACTGTTATCAGATACTTTGTGAGTTTAACGAAAAATATTTCTGTGGTTACATTTATTTAATTTTATGAAACTGATTGGATACTATAATCCAGTTTTGTAGATAATTTAAAGAACATATTCTGCAAATCATAGAACGGAGAAAAAAGCATGAAATGTATATCAGTCCCTGAATCATTTTCACGAATCGCCTGCTGATCAAATTAAATTTGAAGAAAACTGCCATATTTTATTCAAATTTGACATTTATTGGGCTCATATGAAGTGAATATTGAAATTATTATTTAATTTGTAGAAGTTTGATTTAATACACATTTCGAGCTGTTTGTTTGATTTTAAGTTCCATCAACTTGAAATAGGGAATCAAATCTGCATTTCTGTCGGTGACAGTCAGCGCGTTTAGAATAGTCTTCATCTAATTAACACTTAGTTTACATTCCAAGTCGAGATTTGTGTCAAATTTAGATTTAAAAACGTAATCGGGCACAAATACCGCGGCAGTTTTGTTTTATTTTGTTCCCTGCGGCTCTTGTACAGACAGAGCAGACTGGAGTTGAAATTCTAATCGGATTATTTAAACCGAACCTACTGGAAGTAGAGCGCATTCACTGTTATAATAGTGTGTATCGGAGTCTGGGGTGTAAGTGAACTCACTGAGTGTGGAACACCAGTCAATGCTGCACCTACTGCCGACTAAACCCTCACACACATTTCTGTCACAGACATTTCTCAGCAGAAGTGCTGTCTGACCCCCGTGTTTTGCAGAGACTGGAATTAACAAATTAGGCTGTTCAGCGTTAGAGTGTTGTACAAGGTCTATAATATTGTATTATAAAATGTTAACTGGAGGTGCAACCAATATTGTTTCAATTAGCATTAATTATAAGTATTTTAAATACACTATCCCAAAAGAAGACGTTACTGAAACTTCCTCAATCTCTGGGGAATTTATTGTGTGAGTGTTGTTTAGTTTATCTATGGATACGCTTTTTGTTCTCATAATATGTACCTCATTAATATAATTATTGGCCTTTACTACTGAAAACATTGAGGTAATGTGCAAAGTAAATGTTGTTTTATTGAATTTTAATCGTGTCATGTGGAGTTTAATGAGATATCGGGACTGGTTTCTCCATCGCCTTCCATCTGCGGCTCCAGTACAGAGAGAGCAGACCGGAGTTGAAAGTCTAATTGGATTATTTAAACTGAGCCTGTTAGAAGCAGAGCGCATTCACATCTAGAATAGAGTGTATCCGAGTCTGGGGTGTAAGTGAACTCACTGAGTGTAGAACACCAGTCAAAGCTGCACCTACTGCAGACTGAACCCACACACACATTTCTGTCACAGATATTTCTCAGTAGAAATGCTGTGTGACCCGGTGTGATAGAGTGAACTGAACTATTTTAAAAACTTTATTCAGCATTAGAATGTTGGATGAGGTTTATAAATATTGTATAATAAAATATTAACTAGTTGAAGAACGAATAGTGTATAAATTATTATTAACCATTAGTATAATTATAATTAAATACATTCTCCAAATATTGATGTTAGTAACATTTCCTAAATCTTTGGAGAATTTGCTGTGTGAGTGCTGTTGTTTAGTTATTGTTTATCTTCAAAGTTATGAACTTTTAATATTAAACTATTTTTTCTATTTAATACATTTATATGTACAGACTGATGTAATAATGAAGCTTTCTCAGTCTCCGTCCACATGCCCCATACTTTTCATACAGAGTCATATAAAATGTAATGATATATTGGAACATGTTTCTCAATCTCCCTCCACTTGCTCCATACTTTTTATACAGTGTCATGTAGGGTTTAATGAGATTTCGGGATTTGTTTCTCAATTTCCTTCCACATGCTCGGTATTTTTTGCTGAGGTTTTTGGTCGGTGACTCCGTTCAGTTTTTCTCTGTTTCCAGTGTGTGTGTTTGGTTATATTTATTAATGTCTATCAATAACAAATTCTGGTTTACTGACAGGGAAACGTTATAGTACTGTTACCTGATAGTTGGTGAGTTTAACGAAATATATTTATGTGGTTAAATTTATTTTATTTTATAAAACTGATTGGATAGTAAAATCCTGTTTTGTAGAGAATTTAAAGAACATTTTCTGCAAATCATAGAACGGAGAAAAAAGCATGAAATGTAAATGACTCCCTGAATCATTTTCACACATCATGTGCAGATCAAATTCAATTTGAAGAAAACGGGCATATTTTATTCAAATGTGTCATTCATTGGGATCGCATGAAGTGAATATTGAAATGCTTTATGCAATTTGAAAATTTCTCTTTTAAAACATATTTTAGGTTGTTTGTTTCATTTTAAATTCCATCAACTTCAAATAGGAAATCTTTGCCCATTTCTGTCGATGTCATTCTATTCAGATGTAAAAATATTTTACATCTGAATAGCACTTCTTTTAAATTCCCAGGTTAGCCTTGAGTGAAATTTAGTTTTAAAACCGAAATCTAAGACACGACCGCAGCAGTTTTGTTTTGTTTTGTCTCTTGCTGCTCCTGTACAGACAGAGCAGACTGGAATGGAAATTCTCATCGGATTATTTAAAACGAGCCTGTTGGAAGTCGAGCGCGGTTACTGTTAGAATAGAGTGTATCAGAGTTTGGGATATAATTGAACTCACTGAGTGCAGAACACCAATCAAAACTGCACCTGCTGCCGAATGAACCCACACACACATTTCTGACACAAATATTTCTCACCAGAAGTGCTGTCTGCGCCCGTGTGGTACAGTGAACTTAACTGTTTTAAATAGTTTATTCAGTATTAGAGCGTTGAAGAATGAATTTAAATATTGTTAAGTTAAATACTAACTAGACGTGGAACCAATATTATTTCAATTTGTATTAATTATCAGTATAATCATTGTTAAGTTCTCTCTCCAAAAAAAGTTACTGAAATTTCCACTCACTCCGGGACTGTGCGTATTGTTGTTTAGTCAGTGATGATCTTCAAAATTATGAACTTTTTACCTGAAATTAATCATTCTATTTCATACATTTCTATTAACAGTGTCATGTAATATTTAACGTTTCTCAGTCTCCTTCCACGTGCCCCATGTTTTTATACAATGTCATGTAGTGTTTAATGAGATATCCGGACTGGTTTCTCAATCTCCTTCCAACTGCTCGATACTTTTTGCTGAGGTTTTTGGTCGATTACTTCATTCATTCTCTCTCTGTTTCCAGTGTGTGTGTGGTTATATTTATTGATCTGTAGCATTAACAAAGTCTGGTTTACTGACAGGGGAACCTTCTCGCACTGTTTTCAGATACACTGCGTGTTTAACGAAATATGTTACCGTGATTCATTTTATTTGATGTTATAAAACTAATTGGAAACTAAAATCCTGTTTTGTAGATAATTTAAAGAACATGTTCTGCAAATCATAGAACAGGAAAACACATGAAATGTATATCACTCCCTGAGTAATTTTCACAAATCGCGTGTTGATGAAAATCAATTTACAGATAATGGGCATATTTGATTCAAATTTGTCATTTATTGGGATTGTATGAAGTGAATATTGAAATGGTTTGGTTAATTTGTAGATTTTTCATTCAATACATATTTTGGGTTGTCTGTTTCATTTTAAAGTTCCATCAAATTCAAATAGGGAACAATTGTTCAATTCTGTCGGTGACAGGAAACATGTCTATTACATATTGCATCTGATTAACACTTACTTTAATTTTCAGAGGACCTTTGTGTCAAATTTAGATTTAAAACCGAAATCGAACACAAATTCCGCGCCAGTTTGTATTATTTTGTTCCCTGCGGTTCTCGTACAGACAGAGCAGACTGGAGTTGATATTGCAGTCGGGGTTTCAAACCGAGCCTGTTGGAAGTAGAGTGCGGTCACTGTTAGAATAGAGGGTATCGAATTCTGGGGTGTAAATGAACTCACTGAGTGTAGAACACCAGTCAAAGCTGCACCAACTGCCGACTGAACCCACATAGAGATTTCGGTCCTAGATATTTCTCAGTGAAGTGCTGTCTGACCCCGTGTAATACAGAGAATTGACCTAATTTTTAAAAATAATTTATTCAGCGTTGGGGTGTTGGACAAGAATTATAAATATTGTAAAGTTAAATATTAACTAGAGGTGAAAACAATATTGCTTCAATTAGTCGTCATTATTAATTGAGTTCTTATCAAGTACACTCGTCAAAAATGATGATGTTGAAAGATCCTAAATCTCCCCGGGATTGGCTGTCTGAGTATTTTTGTTTAGTCAGTGAGGATCGTCAAAACTATGAGCATTTTATTTTAAATTAAGCTTTCTATTTCATACATTTATATGAACAGTGTCATGTAACAATTAATGTTTTTCAGTCAATTTCCACATGCTCCATACTTTATATACAGAATCATGTAGTGTTTAATGAGGTAACGGGACATGTTTCTCAATCTCCTTCCACGTGTCCCATACTTATATATAGTGTCTTGTAGTGTTTAATGAGTTGTAGGGACCTGGTCTTAATATCCTTCCAATTGCTCCATAGATTTATATACTGTCATGTAGTATTTAATGAGAGAGCCGGACTTGTTTTTCAATCTCCTTCCACATGTCCCATGCTCTGGTAGCTTTGTGTAACAAATCCTGATTTTGTTTGTATATTTAACTTCGGCAGATCGCGATCAGAGCACTTTGTCCTGTTCCTGTCAATATTCGATGCGTGTTTGTTGATTTTCTAACCATGGTAACGTTTATCCAAGCACGAGTTAAGGGCTATGGAGATATTTTGTTAGAAATTACTCTTTGCGCTGTTGACGCTCAGAGTCTGGATTGTTTGCTGTGGTGTTTTACTGGAGGTTTTAACCTACAATTAAGGATTTTCAATTAATTTGAGACCGAAACCCAACAGGAACTCATTTAATTGTGAAAGCTGTTCAAGTCGGACTTGAAGTAGTTTAATATAAAATAATTATTTTGATTCTTGACACATCTGACATGAGAAGAATTTTCTTATAAACACTATGTATGGACTCTATCTTGTAATCTCAACATCACCAATTCTAACAGAAGCGTTGAGTTTTTAACGTTTTTGAGTAAATACTGAAAGTTTATTCTCACTAGCCTGTCAATGGATAAAAATTAAAGATGAATTTGCAGGACACTGACCATTATCAGGAGAGTGTTGGTAAGGACTGCTGAGGCTCTCCCAGAGTGGAAGCATGTAACGCATTGTCAACATTACAGAACCCGGGCCAGAACGAGAGCAGAGAGATTCTGTTTGGAAACTGCTCTAATTCAAGGATTCTTGACAAACGCAGCTGAGGACAGGAACCGGTGTCACGTTGTCTGTAATATATACCCGAGAGAATAGAAAGAGACCAGGTGATCTGGAGGACAAAATATCATCAGGGAGATTGGGAGCAGGTCAACACACTGTCTCTAGTATCTAACATTTAGAATAGAAAGAGACCTGGAGATCTGTGGGACACAATATCATCAGGGGGATTTGTAGCTTGTCAACATATTGGCTGCATTTTAAAAAGGAGCAAAGCTTAACCAGTAAACGAGAGGACCATTAACCAAACATACAAGAGAATTCGCTAAGCAGGAACTTAATGAGGAATAGCCAGCACGGAGATAGGAGGCGTGAACCCGCCTGACAAACGGTTCATTTTGGTTTGTTTGAGGAATTCAGAAATAAAAAGAGTAACAGAAACTTCCAATTACAACTTTATGGAAACTTTGAAATTTCCACGTGGAAAACATTGGTTTAAAATAAAAGTCACTGAAATTCATCACACAATAAGATAATCTATAATTTAATTGAAATTATATTTATGTTCCATCATGAACTTTGGAAGGGAATCCTATACTTCGTGACCTAACATCACTGTGAGAGCGCCCTCCAATTCGGCTGCCCTCAAAAGTTTGTCACCATCCTCCGCCTGCTTCATGATGACATGTAAGCCGTGATCCTGACCAACGGATCCACCTCAGACCCAATTCACGTATGGACCGGTGTCAAGCAAGTCTGTGTCATCGCAACAAAGATCTTCTCAAGCTTCCTTGCTGCAATGCTCCATCTCACCCTCAGTAAGCTCCCCGTTGGAGTGGAGCTAATCTACAGAATAAACTGGAAACTGTTCAACCTCCATCCGCTCCAGGGCAGATCCAAAGTCGTCCCATCCTCTGTCATCGAGTTACAGTATGCTGACGACGCTAGCGTCTGTGCACACTAGGAGATCGAACTCCAAAACATCGTCAACACTTTCACTGAAGCGTACGAGAATATGGGCCTTACACTAAAAATCCGTAAGACAAACGTCCTCTATCAACGTGCCCCCACCACACAGTCCTGCTCCCCGATTATCAAAATCCATGACGAGCCTTGGACAACGTGGACCACTTCCTATATTCTGGAGCCTACTGTCAACAAGGGTAGACATCGATAACGAAGTGCAACATCGCCTTCAGTGTGCCAGTGCAGCCTTCAGTCGCCTGAGGAAGAGTGTTTGAAGACCAGGATCTCAAATCCAGCACCAAGCTCATGGTCTACAGAGCAGCAGTGATATCCGCCCTCCTGTATGCTTCAGAGACATGGACCATGTACAGGAGGCACCTCAAAGCACTGGAGAGGTACCACCAACGCTGCCTCCGCAAGATCCTGCAAATCCATTGGCAGGATAGGCGCAGCAAAGTCAGTGCTCTCGCACAGGCCAACATCCCTCGCATCAAAGCTTTGACCATGCTCGAACAGCTCTGATGGACGGGCCACATCATCCATATGCCTGAGACGACACTCCCAAAGCAAGCGCTCTAATCAGAGCTCCGACACGGCAAGAGAGTCCCAGGTGGGCAGAGGAAATGCTTCAAGGAATCCCTCAAAATCTCCTTGAAAAAGTGCATCAACCCCACAGACATCTGGGAATCCCTGGCCCAAGACCGCACAAAATGGAGGAGAAGCATTCAGGAAGGTGCAGAATACCTCGAGTCTCTTCGGCGGGAGCAAGCAGAAGCCTAGCACAAGTAGTGAAAGGAGCGCACATAAACCCAAGCACCCCACCCACCCGCCAGTTTAACCACCGTCTGCCCCACCTGTGACAGAGACTGTAGGTCCTGCATTGGACTCGTCAGTCACCTGAGAACTCATTTTTAGTGCGGAAGCAAGTCATCCTCGGTTCCGAGGTACTGCCTAACAAGAAGAAGTGTACTGCAGCCGTCAAAAGAGCGGGCCCATCACCACCGCCTGCTCAGGGCAACTACACACGGGTAAAACATTGTCAGAGCACCGTCACCACTAATTTTCAGGGCTACGGGGAAAGGGCAGTGGAATGGGACTAATTGATTCGCTCTTTCAAAGAGCCAGCACAGGGAACATGGGACGAATGTCCTCCATCTGTGCTGTATCATTCCATGATTCTACAAGGGGCAGGCCCATCATCACCACCTTCTCTGGGCACCTACACACTGGTAATAAACGGGGCACGAGCATCGTCACCACAAGGTGAGAGCGCACCCAGGTGTCAGTGTGTATTTATGTGAAAACAATTCTCGATAAACTGTAGGCACTTTACAAATGTCAGGTTGCTGCATAGATTGTATTTGCGGTTTTATAAGGAATGAAGAACAGATGAAATCACAGACCTCGGTATCAGTACTTTCGCAAAGTGACGGAAATTTTTACCCCACAGTTCATTGTATTTGTGACTTTTCTTTCTGAGAGTTTTATTAATGTCTTGCCCCAGTGAACTCTAATTCTCAATGTCTCATTTCAGGCAGACCTGGGAACAGTCAGGCTGACCCGTCAGGTAATCGCCTTTTATTTGCACAGTATCTGGTCTCTCTCTGCTCCAATCCATCCGAATGACAATCTCAGGGTATTTTTGATTACCGCTTAACCAGCTCCTCGTGTGTCTCTCGGACGGGAAGAGTGTTTCCCGCGGACTGTTACTAAAGATCTTTAATTCCAGCTGAGAGGCGGCTGCTGCCTTCATGCAGAGCGACAATAAACAGGGTCCCTGAAGGGCAGAGTGTGAAGGACCGGCTCCACTGACGCTGCTGCCGGTCCCACAGCAGCTCTCACTTTCCACCTCACCAATCAGTGCTGGCATTAGGATCACATGACTATCCAGTCCCGCCTCTTCCTCTATTGTCCCGCGGGGATTGGAGGGAATTTCTTCCAATCGTGACTGGGGCTGAGCTCTCACTACCTTCGGCCAATCGGTACGGAACATAATGGGCAGCTGACCATTGCAGCCATGCCCATCTGCCGACCTCTGGAGACTGGAATATATTCTGAGCCAATCGCCCACCCCGTCCCCGTGGGAGCCGCTCTGGTGCTGGGAACTTTCGGCTGACTCCCGGTTCCCTGCTCGTTTACACCGTTTATTAGTATTTCCCTCTCATTTTTGACATCTTTAATGTTTACTCCGGGTTTTATTCCGGGTCTGTGGACAGTCTGATGTCCCCACATCGTCGCTCTGGCCTGCTGAATGGGGGCGGTCCGTGCGCTGGGAGACTGCGGGTTTAATACACTCTAACCGCTTGATGTTATTTCTGATATTTTACAGAGACGGTGAAGCTGAGACTGGTGAATGGGGGCAGTCCGTGCGGTGGGAGACTGGAGATTCACTACAGGGGACACGGGGGACTGTGGATGATGATCTCTGGGGCCTGCGGGACGCCGCTGTTGTGTGCCGGGAGCTGGGCTGCGGGGTCGCGCTGTCAGCACCGCGCGAGGCTCACTTTGGGGAAGGGTCCGGACCCGTTGTGACGTCAGGTGTTCAGTGCGGCGGGACCGAGGCCGCTCTGCGGGAGTGTGGTTCAGAACCATGGGGTCACTATTCCGTGTCACACTCCTGGGATGCCGGCGTCATCTGCGCAGGTAAAAATCTTTCTTCTGTCTCTCATCTTCCGCCACCTCTGATTGTTTCCGGAATAAAGCGGAAGTAATATAATCAGCGGGTGTCCGTCCCCGGAAAGCGAGAGATTATAATTCCAGTAATCCCCGGTTATTATTAATGTTATATTATTAATGTTAGGATCACTGTTTGTGTTATAATAATATTACTATTATTATATATAATAAACACCCACACCGGGAGCAGTAAATACCTGACACTCGCCACATTTGCAATGCAGAAAGAACAAGTTTCCATTGAGGTTTGCCCCAAAGCCGCAGTGAATGAGCTGACCTGCTGGAAATTTCACAATCTCAATCCAACTCTCCATTCTCAACACAACAGCCGCAACCGGGCATGCGCCGTGAGCCTGGCTGTGCGCCTGCGCTATTTGCTTGATGTAGGATCTGATATTTTCCACAGACTGTGAATCTGAGACTGGGGAGGGAGGTTTCTCAGCCTCGGGGAGCCTGGGCAATGGGTCCGCAGTTACTGTGGACAGCACGGGAGGTAACTACATAATAAGATCCCACAGATGCCTGAATTTCACATTCTTTTGATATTTAGATAGATACCGAAACGGCAATAAGCACAGAATCTTAGACAAGATCAGTAAACTGTTCTAATAAATAAACACCATCTCATGGAACTGCTGGTAAAAGAGCGGAGAATTCTCCTGCAACCATGGCCCATAGTTCTCGCCCCGGCACTATCAAAACAGATTTATTAGCTATGTACTCCATTTGCTGGTCGTGGGATCATGCTGTGCGCTACATGGATGTCCCTGAAAAATGCCCGTAGAGAGACTGGTGAATGAACGTTAATTTCCCAGACCGACATTTTAGAACATATCTCCCCACAAGTAAGTACACAGAGGTGTACAGGACCGGGAATGCCTGGATATCTGGTGCATTTGCTGCTCCTAGATATTTGTCAGCCCTCGGTCCGAATTTCCTCAGATCTTTATCCATGTCATTCTTGAATTTGCCGAATCTGATTACTTCATATCTCGCGTTTCAGTTTAAGTCCTCTCACTACTCAGCATTCTGAAAGATTCGTCTCTGTGAGTGAGTTAAACGCCTAACCTGCCCATAATAATTGGACACGTCCTCTCGTTTGTGACAGAAACATTTTGAATTAAATTCATCAGCATTTGACAGTCTCAGTGTCGATTAAATTTTCAACGTTCAAATGAAAACCACAGAATAGATGGGACTATCTGAAAAATGTTCACAATATACACGGCGATAAGACAGGAATTGATAACAACAACACTTCCCCTCACATGTTGACACAATGAAGCCCGTGTTTAAGGTGTGTCTCACCTGACTAAATAAACAGGACAATCAGATTATTGATGAGATTACAGAAACTCTGACCACATTTTAATATAAAGCGCCTTAAATACTCACTGTTTATTTCAATATAATTCCCAGGAAGTGCCAAGCCCAGACTGGTGAATGGAATCAGTCCTTGTGCGGGGAGACTGGAGATTTACAGGAGTGGAACCTGGAGCACAGTTTGCGGTAAAGGGTCCTGGTTCTTACCGCATGCGGAAGTTGTTTGTAAGGAGCTGGGCTGTGGCTCTGCAGTGGAAGCGCCGCTTGATGCTCACTTTGGAGAAGGATCAGGGCCTGTTATTGGTCCACCTGGCTGCGGACACCAGCGGGATGTTGGAGTAATCTGTTCAGGTACAAACTGATAGTTATGGGAACATACGGGTTACCAACAAGTAGTGTTGGCCGCCTCGAGATAGATAGCGACAGATTAGAAACATTCACATCTTGATAAAGGAGAGGGTGCGAAGCAGCGTTTAGGATTACATTTCTTCACTTTCGGGTGATGAGTCAGAATGTTCCACAAATGGCCGTCATAATTCCCTGCTGATATTGGCTGACTTGTCCAGTCAGAAGTTAGTTGCTATTTTTCAATCCTATTGCTTTGACTGGGCAGTACAGAGCTGACAAGGGGTAATCATTTGCTGCTCCTGCTGTTGAGCGGACTCTCAGTGCACCTGTTAATGTTTGGGCTGGCGCTGCATCTTGTGCTGAGCGGTCCCAGTGCCTTTCAGTAAATCACCTGTTGAATGGCCTTTCATTGTACCCCCTGTTGACTGGATTTTCACTGAACCTCCTGCTGAATGGCTTTTCCTTGCATTTCATATTGAGTGGGTTTTCACTGCTCCAGGTATTGAGTGGGCAGTGACTGCTCGAGTGATGATTGTGGTCTCACCTCACGCTCGAATCAAAATGGTAACGTTACAAATCAAAGTAAGAATAATACAAGTGAGTGGCGCTGTTAACAATCCATGCTGAAACAATTCCTACAAATATAACCGAACAATACTTAGCTTGCCCAGATAGGTGGATATTTTTGCACTTGGGGAATTACTTTATTCCAATTCTATTTCACCCTTCAGGGTTTTCTACACCACAGTAGTGTCCTCCGGTCTGTCCAATTACTCCAGATGGAGCCTTTGGGTTTACATTTCATCAAATTTGCTCTCCATTCATTCATACATTTCCTGCAACAATTTAATTGTTACAGTGTTCCTTTCTCATTCTAAAACTTCTGAACCAGTGAACACTACTCGCCGACTAAAGTTCAAAGATTACAAGGTTGACACGGCCCAGAACCTGCTTTCTGTGACAGGGACAGTGAGTAATGCCGAGTATCTCCAGATAGTAAATTAGAAATTCAATTCCACTGGAACAGAGAAACCTGTACAAGGGATATTGTTTAATCTGAACCCAGGGATAGGTTTATTCAAAATATTTTGAGGGAGCGGAGTTGATCAACAACACCTGACTGTAGGGAAATGACAGCACATTTAGGTAAATGGTGCTGATCATATAGAGTAAACACATGCCTAGGTTCAGAATCACAGAATCCCCACAGTGCAGATAGAGGCCATTTCGGCCCATCGAGCCTGCACCGACACATATCCCACCCTATCCCCGTAACCCCACGTATTTAATCCCCCCTAACACTAAGGGTCAATTTATCATAGCCAAATCAACCTAACCCGCACATCTTTGGACTGTGGGAGGAAACCGGAGCACCCGGAGGAAACCCACGCAGACACGGGGAGAATGTGCAAACTCCACACAGACAGTCACACGAGGCCCGATTCGAACCCGGGTCCCTGGCGCTGTGAAGAAACAGAACCGGGAACAATCATGATACTAAATGCAACAACCAATTATTTAGAAGTGAAATAGAGAAAAGAAACTGGTGAAAAACGCGTGATCGCGAATCGGGTCCCGTTTCACGCTCAGTCCGAATTTCTTTTCCATTGAAGTCGCCTTTCTGTACTTCCGCCCAGCTGTTAAAAGAGCGGGCACATCACCACCGCCTGCTCAGGGCAACTACACACGGATAATAAATGGTCAGAGGTCCGTCATCACTAATTTGCAGTGCTACGGGGAAAGGGCAATGGACTGGGACTAATTTGACAGCTCTTTCAAAGAGCCAGCACAGGCACGATGGACCGAATGTCCTACATCTGTGCTGTATCGTTCCATGATTTTACAAGGAGCAGGTCCATCACCACCGCCTTCTCTGGGCACCTACACACTGGTAATAAATTTGTCCAGAGCACCGGCACACAAGGAGAGTGTGCACCAGGTGTCTGTGTGTGTTTGTGTGAAAATAATTCTCGATAAACTGTAGGCACTTTACTAATGTCAGGTTGCTGCATAGATTGTATTTGCGGTTTTATAAGGAATGAAGAACAGATAAAATCACAGACCCCGGTTTCAGTTCTTTCGCAAAGTGACGGTAATTTTTACCCCACAGTTCAATGTATTTGTGAATTTACTTTCAGACAGTTTTATTAATTTCTTTCCCCTGCGAACTCTAATTCGCAATGTCTCATTGCAGGGAGTCCTGGGAACAGTCAGGACAAAGCGTCAGGTAATCGCCTTTTATTTTCATATTATCTGGTCTCTCTCTGCTCTGATCCATCCCATTGAATATTGAGGCAAGGTGACAATCTCAGTGTCGTTTTGATCTCCGATTAACCGTCTGTCCCTCGGTCGGGAAGAGTGTTTTCCGCTGACTGTTACCAAAGATCTTTAATTCCAGCTGAGAGGTGGCTGCTGCCTTCATGCAGACCGACAATAAACGGGGTCCAGGAAGGGCAGAGTGTGAAGGACCGGCTCCACTGACACTGCTGCCGGTCCCACAGCAGCTCTCACTTTCCACCTCACCAATCAGTGCTGGCATTAAAATCACATGACTATCCAGCCCCGCCTCTTCCTCTATTGGCTCCGGGGATTGGGGGGTATTTCTTCAAATCCTGACTGTGTGTGAGCTCTTATTACGTTCAGCCAATCGGTACTGAGCATGATGTACAGCTGTCCATATCAGCCACGCCCATCTGCCGACCTCTGGAGTCTGGAATATATTCTGAGCCAATCGCCCACCCCGTCCCCGTGGGAGCCGCGCTGGTGCTGGGAACTTTCTGCTGACTTCCAGTTCCCTGCTCTTTTACACCGTTTATTAGTATTTCCCTTTTCATTGTGCCATGTTTAATATTTACTCCGGGTTTTATTCGGGGTCTGGGCACAGTTTGATGTTCTCATTGATTGCTCACATGGTCCCTGTTGCCTGGTGAATGGGGGCGGTCCGTGCGCTGGGAGACGGTGGGTTTAATACACTCTAACCGCTTGATGTTATTTCTGATATTTTACAGAGACGGTGAAGCTGAGACTGGTGAATGGGGGCAGTCCGTGCGCTGGGAGACTGGAGATTCACTACAGGGGACAGTGGGGGACTGTGCAGGATGATCTCTGGGACCTGCGGGACGCCGCTGTTGTGTGCCGGGAGCTGGGCTGCGGGGCCGCGCTGTCAGCACCGCTCGAGGCTCACTTTGGGCGAGGGTCCGGACCCATTGTGACGGGGAAAGTTGAGTGCGGCGGGACCGAGGCCGCTCTGCGGGAGTGTGGTTCAAAGCAATGGTATCACTATTCCTGGTCACACTTCTATGATGCCGGCGTCATCTGCGCAGGTAAAAATCTTTCTTCTGTCTCTCATCTCCCGCCACCTCTGATTGTTTCCGGAATAAAGCGGAAGTAAAATAATCAGCGGGTGTCCGTCCCCGGAAAGCGAGAGATTATAATTCCAGTATTCCCCGGTTATTATTAATGTTATATTATTAATATTAGGATCACTGTTTGTGTTATAATGATATTACTATTATTATATATAATAAACACCGCCACCGGGAGCAGTAAATACCTGACACTCGGCACATTTACAATGCAGACAGAACAAGTTTCCATTGAGATTAGCTCCAAAGCCGCAGTGAATGAGCTGACCCGCTGGAAATGTCACAATCTCAATCCAACTCTCCACTCTCAACCCAACAGCCGGTACCGGGCATGCGCAGTGAGCCCGGCTGTGCGCCTGCGCTATTTGCTTGATGTGCGATCTGATATTTTCCACAGACTGTGAATCTGAGACTGGGGAGGGAGGTTTCTCAGCCTCGGGAGCCTGGGCAATGGGTCTGCGGTTACTGTGGGCAGCACGGGAGGAACTACACAGTAAGATCCCACAGCTGCCTGAATTTCACAATTCTTTTGATATTTAGATAGATATTGAAACGGCAATAAGGACAGAATCTTAGACAAGATCAGTAAACTGTTCTAATAAATAAACACCATCCCATGGAACTGTTGGTAAAACAGCGGAGAATTCTCCTGCAACCCTGGCCTATAGTTATCTCCCCGACATTATCAAAACAGATTTAGTAACTATTTAATCCAGTTTCTGGCCGCGGGATCATGCTGTGCGCAATATGGATGTCCCTGAAAATGCCCGTATAGAGTCTTGTGAATGGACGTTAATTTCCCGGACGGACTATTTTAGAACAATTCTCCCCACAAGTAAGTACACAGAGGTGTACAGGACCGGGAATACCTGGATATCTGGTGCATCTGCTGCTCCTGGATATTTCACAGCCCTCGGTCCGAATTTCTTCAGGTCTTTATCCGTGTCATCCTTGAATTTGCCGAATCTGATTACTTCATATCTCGCGATTCAGTTTAAGTCCTCTCACTACTCAGCATTCTGAAAGATTCGTCTCTGTGAGTGAGTTAAACGCCTAACCTGCCCATAATAATTGGACACGTCCTCTCGTTTGTGACAGAAACATTTTGAATTAAATTCATCAGCATTTGACAGTCTCAGTGTCGATTAAATTTTCAACGTTCAAATGAAAACCACAGAATAGATGGGACTATCTGAAAAATGTTCACAATATACACGGCGATAAGACAGGAATTGATAACAACAACACTTCCCCTCACATGTTGACACAATGAAGCCCGTGTTTAAGGTGTGTCTCACCTGACTAAATAAACAGGACAATCAGATTATTGATGAGATTACAGAAACTCTGACCACATTTTAATATAAAGCGCCTTAAATACTCACTGTTTATTTCAATATAATTCCCAGGAAGTGCCAAGCCCAGACTGGTGAATGGAATCAGTCCTTGTGCGGGGAGACTGGAGATTTACAGGAGTGGAACCTGGAGCACAGTTTGCGGTAAAGGGTCCTGGTTCTTACCGCATGCGGAAGTTGTTTGTAAGGAGCTGGGCTGTGGCTCTGCAGTGGAAGCGCCGCTTGATGCTCACTTTGGAGAAGGATCAGGGCCTGTTATTGGTCCACCTGGCTGCGGACACCAGCGGGATGTTGGAGTAATCTGTTCAGGTACAAACTGAAAGTTATGGGAACATACGGGTTACCAACAATTAGTGTTGGCCGCCTCGAGATAGATAGCGACAGATTAGAAACATTCACATCTTGATAAAGGAGAGGGTGCGAAGCAGCGTTTAGGATTACATTTCTTCACTTTCGGGTGATGAGTCAGAATGTTCCACAAATGGCCGTCATAATTCACTGCTGATATTGGCTGACTTGTCCAGTCAGAAGTTAGTTGCTATTTTTCAATCCTATTGCTTTGACTGGGCAGTACAGAGCTGACAAGGGGTAATCATTTGCTGCTCCTGCTGTTGAGCGGACTCTCAGTGCACCTGTTAATGTTTGGGCTGGCGCTGCATCTTGTGCTGAGCGGTCCCAGTGCCTTTCAGTAAATCACCTGTTGAATGGCCTTTCATTGTACCCCCTGTTGACTGGGTTTTCACTGAACCTCCTGCTGAATGGCTTTTCCTTGCATTTCATATTGAGTGGGTTTTCACTGCTCCAGGTATTGAGTGGGCAGTGACTGCTCGAGTGATGATTGTGGTCTCACCTCACGCTCGAATCAAAATGGTAACTTTACAAATCAAAGTAAGAATAATACAAGTGAGTGGCGCTGTTAACAATCCATGCTGAAACAATTCCTACAAATATAACCGAACAATACTTAGCTTGCCCAGATAGGTGGATATTTTTGCAATTGGGGAATTACTTTATTCCAATTCTATTTCACCCTTCAGGGTTTTCTACACCACAGTAGTGTCCTCCGGTCTGTCCAATTACTCCAGATGGAGCCTTTGGGTTTACATTTCATCAAATTTGCTCTCCATTCATTCATACATTTCCTGCAACAATTTAATTGTTACAGTGTTCCTTTCTCATTCTAAAACTTCTGAACCAGTGAACACTACTCGCCGACTAAAGTTCAAAGATTACAAGGTTGACACGGCCCAGAACCTGCTTTCTGTGACAGGGACAGTGAGTAATGCCGAGTATCTCCAGATAGTAAATTAGAAATTCAATTCCACTGGAACAGAGAAACCTGTACAAGGGATATTGTTTAATCTGAACCCAGGGATAGGTTTATTCAAAATATTTTGAGGGAGCGGAGTTGATCAACAACACCTGACTGTAGGGAAATGACAGCACATTTAGGTAAATGGTGCTGATCATATAGAGTAAACACATGCCTAGGTTCAGAATCACAGAATCCCCACAGTGCAGATAGAGGCCATTTCGGCCCATCGAGCCTGCACCGACACATATCCCACCCTATCCCCGTAACCCCACGTATTTAATCCCCCCTAACACTAAGGGTCAATTTATCATAGCCAAATCAACCTAACCCGCACATCTTTGGACTGTGGGAGGAAACCGGAGCACCCGGAGGAAACCCACGCAGACACGGGGAGAATGTGCAAACTCCACACAGACAGTCACACGAGGCCCGATTCGAACCCGGGTCCCTGGCGCTGTGAAGAAACAGAACCGGGAACAATCATGATACTAAATGCAACAACCAATTATTTAGAAGTGAAATAGAGAAAAGAAACTGGTGAAAAACGCGTGATCGCGAATCGGGTCCCGTTTCACGCTCAGTCCGAATTTCTTTTCCATTGAAGTCGCCTTTCTGTACTTCCGCCCAGCTGTTAAAAGAGCGGGCACATCACCACCGCCTGCTCAGGGCAACTACACACGGATAATAAATGGTCAGAGGTCCGTCATCACTAATTTGCAGTGCTACGGGGAAAGGGCAATGGACTGGGACTAATTTGACAGCTCTTTCAAAGAGCCAGCACAGGCACGATGGACCGAATGTCCTACATCTGTGCTGTATCGTTCCATGATTTTACAAGGAGCAGGTCCATCACCACCGCCTTCTCTGGGCACCTACACACTGGTAATAAATTTGTCCAGAGCACCGGCACACAAGGAGAGTGTGCACCAGGTGTCTGTGTGTGTTTGTGTGAAAATAATTCTCGATAAACTGTAGGCACTTTACTAATGTCAGGTTGCTGCATAGATTGTATTTGCGGTTTTATAAGGAATGAAGAACAGATAAAATCACAGACCCCGGTTTCAGTTCTTTCGCAAAGTGACGGTAATTTTTACCCCACAGTTCAATGTATTTGTGAATTTACTTTCAGACAGTTTTATTAATTTCTTTCCCCTGCGAACTCTAATTCGCAATGTCTCATTGCAGGGAGTCCTGGGAACAGTCAGGACAAAGCGTCAGGTAATCGCCTTTTATTTTCATATTATCTGGTCTCTCTCTGCTCTGATCCATCCCATTGAATATTGAGGCAAGGTGACAATCTCAGTGTCGTTTTGATCTCCGATTAACCGTCTGTCCCTCGGTCGGGAAGAGTGTTTTCCGCTGACTGTTACCAAAGATCTTTAATTCCAGCTGAGAGGTGGCTGCTGCCTTCATGCAGACCGACAATAAACGGGGTCCAGGAAGGGCAGAGTGTGAAGGACCGGCTCCACTGACACTGCTGCCGGTCCCACAGCAGCTCTCACTTTCCACCTCACCAATCAGTGCTGGCATTAAAATCACATGACTATCCAGCCCCGCCTCTTCCTCTATTGGCTCCGGGGATTGGGGGGTATTTCTTCAAATCCTGACTGTGTGTGAGCTCTTATTACGTTCAGCCAATCGGTACTGAGCATGATGTACAGCTGTCCATATCAGCCACGCCCATCTGCCGACCTCTGGAGTCTGGAATATATTCTGAGCCAATCGCCCACCCCGTCCCCGTGGGAGCCGCGCTGGTGCTGGGAACTTTCTGCTGACTTCCAGTTCCCTGCTCTTTTACACCGTTTATTAGTATTTCCCTTTTCATTGTGCCATGTTTAATATTTACTCCGGGTTTTATTCGGGGTCTGGGCACAGTTTGATGTTCTCATTGATTCCTCACATGGTCCCTGTTGCCTGGTGAATGGGGGCGGTCCGTGCGCTGGGAGACTGCGGGTTTAATACACTCTAACCGCTTGATGTTATTTCTGATATTTTACAGAGACGGTGAAGCTGAGACTGGTGAATGGGGGCAGTCCGTGCGCTGGGAGACTGGAGATTCACTACAGGGGACAGTGGGGGACTGTGCAGGATGATCTCTGGGACCTGCGGGACGCCGCTGTTGTGTGCCGGGAGCTGGGCTGCGGGGCCGCGCTGTCAGCACCGCTCGAGGCTCACTTTGGGCGAGGGTCCGGACCCATTGTGACGGGGAAAGTTGAGTGCGGCGGGACCGAGGCCGCTCTGCGGGAGTGTGGTTCAAAGCAATGGTATCACTATTCCTGGTCACACTTCTATGATGCCGGCGTCATCTGCGCAGGTAAAAATCTTTCTTCTGTCTCTCATCTCCCGCCACCTCTGATTGTTTCCGGAATAAAGCGGAAGTAAAATAATCAGCGGGTGTCCGTCCCCGGAAAGCGAGAGATTATAATTCCGGTATTCCCCTGTTATTATTAATGTTATATTATTAATATTAGGATCACTGTTTGTGTTATAATGATATTACTATTATTATATATAATAAACACCGCCACCGGGAGCAGTAAATACCTGACACTCGGCACATTTACAATGCAGACAAAACAAGTTTCCATTGAGATTTGCCCCAAAGCCGCAGTGAATGAGCTGACCCGCTGGAAATGTCACAATCTCAATCCAACTCTCCATTCTCAACACAACAGCCGGTACCGGGCATGCGCAGTGAGCCCGGCTGTGCGCCTGCGCTATTTGCTTGATGTGCGATCTGATATTTTCCACAGACTGTGAATCTGAGACTGGGGAGGGAGGTTTCTCAGCCTCGGGAAGCCTGGGCAATGGGTCCGCGGTTTCCGTGTGCAGCACGGGAGGAAACTACACAGGAAGATCCCACAGCTGCCTGAATTTCCCATTTTTTAAATTTTTAGATAGATATTGAAACAGCAATAACGACAGAATCTTAGACAAGATCAGTAAACTGTTCTAATAAATAAACACCATCCCATGGAACTGCTGGTAAAAGAGTGGAGAATTTTCCTGCAACCCGGGCCCATAATTCTCGCTCCGTCATTATCAAAACAGATTAATTAGCTATTTACTCCAGTAGCTGGTCGTGGGATCATGCTGTGCGCAACAGGGATGTCCCTGAAAAATGCCGGTATAGAGTATTCTTATTGGACGTTAATTTCCCGCACGGAGTATTTTAGAACAATTCTCCCCACAAGTAAGTACACAGAGGTGTACAGGACCGGGAATACCTGGATATCTGGTGCATCTGCTGCTCCTGGATATTTCACAGCCCTCGGTCCGAATTTCTTCAGGTCTTTATCCATGTCATACATGAATTTGCCGAATCTGATTACTTCATATCTCGCGATTCAGTTTAAGTCCTCTAACTAATGAGCATTCAGAAAGATCCGACTGTGCTAACGAGTTAAACGCCTAACCTGCCTACAATAATTAGACACGTTCTCTTGTTTGTGACAGAAACATTTTGATTTAAATTCATCAACATTTGACACTCTCAGTGCCAATTATGTTGCGGTCCATCGATTAAATTTTCAACGTTCAAATTAAAACCACAGAATAGATGGGACTATCTGAAAAACGTTCATAATATACACGGCGATAAGAAAGAAATTGATAACAACAGTTCCCCCTCACAAGTTGACACAAGGAAGCCAGTGTTTAAGGTGTGTCGCACTTGACTAAATAAACAGGACAATCAGATTATTGATGAGATTACAGAAACTCTCACCACATTTTAATATAAAGCGCCTTAAATGCTCACTGTTTATTTCAATATAATTCCCAGGAAGAGCCAAGCCCAGACTGGTGAATGGGAGCAGTGCCTGTGCGGGGAGACTGGAGATTTACGGGAGTGGAACCTGGAGCACAGTTTGCGGTAAAGGGTCCTGGTTCTTACCGAATGCGGAAGCTGTTTGTAAGGAGCTGGGCTGTGGCTCTGCAGTAGAAGCGCCGCTTGATGCTCACTTTGGAGAAGGATCAGGGCCTGTTATTGGTCCACCTGGCTGCGGACACCAGCGGGATGTTGGAGTAATCTGTTCAGGTACAAACTGATAGTTATGGGAACATACGGGTTACCAACAAGTAGTGTGCGGCCGCCTCGAGATAGATAGCGACAGATTAGAAACATTCACATCTTGATAAAGGAGAGGTGCGAAGCAGCGTTTAGTATTACATTTCTTCACTTTCGGGTGATGAGTCAGAATGTTCCACAAATGGCCGTCATAATTCACTGCTGACATTGGCTGACTTGTCCAGTCAGAAGTTAGTTGCTATTTTTCAATCCTATTGCTTTGACTGGGCAGTACAGAGCTGACAAGGGGTAAGCATTTGCTGCCTCTGCTGCTGAGCGGACTCTCACTGCACCTGTTAATGTTTGTGTTGGCGCTGCACCTTGTGCTGAGCAGACTCTCACTGCACCTGTTAATGTTTGGGCTGGCGCTGCACCTTGTGCTGAGCGGACTCTCACTGCACCTGTTATGTTTGGGCTGGCGCTGCACCTTGTGCTGAGCGATCTCGGTGCCTTTCAGTAAATCTCCTGTTGACTGGGCTTTCATTGTAACCCTGTTGACTGGGTTTTCACTGAACCTCCTGCTGAATGGCTTTTCCTTGCATTTCATATTGAGTCGGTTTTCACTGCTCCAGCTATTGAGTGGGCAGTGACTGCTCGAGTGATGATTGTCGTCTTACCTCACGCTCAAATCAAAATGGTAACGTTACAAATCAAAGTAAGAATAATACAAGTGAGTGGCGCTGTTAACAATCCATGCTGAAACAATTTCTACAATTATAACCGAACAATACCTAGCTTGCCCAGATAGGTGGATATTTGTGTACATGGGGAATTTCTTTATACCAATTCTATTTCACCCTTCAGGGTTTTCTACACCACAGTAGTGTCCTCCGGTCTGTCCAATTACTCCAGATGGAGCCTTTGGGTTTACCTTTCATTAAATTTGCTCTCCATCCAATCATACATTTCATCCACAATTTAATTGTTTCAGTGTTCCTTTCTCATTCTAAAACTTCTGAACCAGTGAACACTACTCGCCGACTAAAGTTCAAAGATTACAAGGTTGCCACGGCCCAGAACCTGCTTTCTGTGACAGGGACAGTGAGTAATGCCGAGAATCTCCAGATAGTAAATTAGAAATTCAATTTCACTGGAACAGAGAAACCTGTACATGGGATATTGTTTAAACTGACCCCAGGGATAGGTTTATTCAAATTATATTGAGGGAGCGGAGTTGGTCAACAACACCTGGCTGTAGGGAAATTACAGCACCTTTTGGTAAATGATGCTGATCATCAAGAGTAAACACATGCCTAGGTTCAGAAGAAACAGAACCGTGAACAATCATGATACTAAATGCAACAACCAATTATTCAGAAGTGAAATAGAGAAAAGAAACTGGTGAAAAACGCTTGATCGCGAATCGGGGCACGTTTCACACTCGGTCCGAATTTATTTTCCATTGAAGTCGCCTTTCTGTACTTCCGCCCAAGAACAATTGCACCTCCAACAATTCTGCAAAGAAGAATCTAAAGTAATTTCTGATCATGGTAAAAGGGTGGGCATAGAGATTAACAGGAACGTGGAATTGAGTGGAGCAGAACCGCAAAACATAAAAGTATGAACTGAGTTCAGAAAATGAACATGAAGAGGACAGAGAAGACGATACCACAATCTAAAGAACTGGTGATTATAAAATAGATGATGCACTAAACGATGACCTCCCCTGCCTCTAGCAATTGTTAAGTAACAATATAATTACAATTAACCATTTCTGTGAAAATAATCTCGAGTTTCTAGAAAAGTATATGGGCTCAAAATTAACAAGTCCCCAGGTCTGGACGGTATTTATCCAAAGGTGATAAAGAGGACAGGAATGAATATTGGCAATGGTGATGGACATTATGAGGGATTTGGTTCATTGTAGCCTGAGGAAGTGCCAGGGTGCAGTGAGCTAAAGGGATCTGACCCAGGTGGAATAGAATCAAATATTGGCAGGTAAAACAGTAAATGAGCAATTCGCAGGTAAAACTGCAAATGCGGCTTCAAATAGATGACTGTTTCGGTACGGATTAGACGTATTCCCACGAGGTGGAAAGGTCGGTCATGCAGAGCTCGAGCTCCCTGGATGACTAAAGATATAGAAATTAAAATGAAACAGAAAAAGGAAGCTTATGATAAATGTCGGCCTCGTAATTCAATAGAGAACCAAGCTGAATATAAAAAGCATAGGGAGAACTGAGAAGGGAATAAGAGGATCAAGCGATTGTATGAGAATAGATGAGCGTGTAACATAAAAGGGAATGCAAATGTCTTTTATAAACAGATAAATAGTAAAAGGGTAGTCAAAGGAAGTGTGGAGCCAAGTAGGCACCTAAAAGGAAATCTTCTTGTGAGCCAGCCGGCATGGCTGAGATAAAAAATGAATAATTTGCCTCTGTCTTCACTGAAGAATAGGACGCAGCCATTGTCCCATTAAAGTAGGAGGTAGTAGACACATTGGATAGGATTAAAATAGATAAAGAGGAAATATTTAAAAGGCTGGCCCTGCTCAAAGTAGAAAAGTTACCTGGCCTGCAAGGGATGCATCCTAGGTTTTTGAGGGAAGTAAGGTTGAAAATTGCAGAGGCTCTGGCCACAATCTTCCAATCCTCCTCAGATATGGGAGTGATGCCAGTTGACTTGAGGATTGCAAATGTTACACACCTGTGCAAAAAAGGGGTGAGGGGTAAACCTGGCAACTACAGACCAGTCAGCCTAATGTCAGTGGTGGGGAAACTTTTCGAGATAAAAATTCGGGTCAAAATGAATTGGCACTTGGAAACATATTGGTTACTAAAAGAAAGCCGGCACGGATTTCTTAAAGGCAAATCGTGTTTCAGTAACTTGATTAAGTTCTTTCAAGAAGTACCGGAGAGAGGTGATGAGAGTAGTACTGTTGATATTGTGTATATGGACTTTCAAAAGGCGTTTGACAAAGAACGACATAATACATTTATTAGCAAAATTGAAGCCGATGGGATTAAAAGTGCAGTGGCTACGTGGAAACGAAATTGGCTAAGGGACAGAAAGCAGAGATTAGTTGTGAACGGACATTTTTCAGCCTGGAGGGAAGTGTGCAGTGGTGTCACCCAGGGATCGAAAGTGCGACCACTGCTCTTTTTGATCTATATTAATGACCAGGACTTGGGTATACAGGGCATCAGTTCAAAGTTTGCAGATAACACGAAACCCGGAAATGTAGCAAACAGTGACGAGGATAGTAACAGACTTCAGGAGGACAAAGACAGACAGGTGAAATGGGCAGACAGATGGCCGCTGATATGTAATGCAGAGAAGCGTGAAGTGATTCATTTTGGCAGGAGGAATGAGGAGAGGCGATATAAACTAAATTATACAACTTTAAAGATGTTGCAGGAACAGAGAGTCCTGGAGTGTACGTACAGAAATCTTGAAAGATGGCAGGACAAATTGAGAATGTTGTTGAAATGGCTTTGGGGATCCTTGTCTTTATAAAAAGAGGCATAGAATACAAAAGCAAGGAAGTTATGCTAAACATTTATAAAACACTAGTTAAGTCCCAGCTGGAATATTGTGGCCAATTCTGGACCACACTTTAGTAAAGATGTCAAGTCTTTAGGAAGGGTATAGAGGAGATTTAATGGTATGATACCAGGGGTGAAAAACTTCAGTTACGTGGAGAGACTGGAGAAACGGGGTTGTTCTCTTTAGAGCACAGAAGATTAAATTGGGGGTGGGACTTCTGATGAAAGGTCATCGACTTGAAACGTTAACTCTGTTTCTCTCCCACAGATGCTGCCTGATCTGATGAGTATTTCCAAAATTTTCTGTTTTTATTTCAGATTTCCAGCATCCGCAGTATTTTGCTTTAGTATTAAGGTTAAGGGGAAATTTGATAAAGGTGTTGAAAATCAGGTAGGGTTTTGATAGAGTTAATAAAGATGAACATTTTCAGTGGCACAATGATGGATAGCCAGAGGACACAGATTTATGGTAATTGGCAAAAGTCCCTGAGGCGAAATGAGGAAAAAATGTTTATGAAGTGAATTGTTATGATCTGGAATGCACTGCTGGAAAGGGTGGTGGAAGCAGATTCAATAATAACTTTAAAAGGGCATTGGAGAAATACTTGAAGTGCAAAAAATATTGCAGAGCTATGGAGAAAGGACAGGGGACTGGGACTAATTAGGTAGCACCTTCATAGAGCCAGCACAGGCATGATGGGGCGAATGGCCTCCTTCTGTGCTGTATCATTCTCTGATTCTATGATTCTGAGTTATGTGTGGTTGAATTTTTGAGCAGGTCCTTAACAAGGAGGACAGGGGACTGTCTTTCGATGGTGTCTTTATTAGATAAGGTTCTGCAAAAACGATTATGAGCATAATTAAAAGTGCACGTGATTGAAGGTTACCCTGTAACATGGGCTGGTAATTGTTTGGGAGGTAGGGCACTGCGTGTACAGATAAAGTGAAAACTTTGATTGGCGGGATCACGGATCTGTATGTGGGCTCAGCTTTCCATCATATTAAGTAACGACTTGGATGATGGAATAGAAAGTTGTATATCCAATTTTGCAGATTATTCTAAGTTAGGAGGCACAGTAAGTTGTGTAGACGGGATCAGAAAGTTACAACGGGGCACAAACAGATCAAGTGAGTGGGCGAGTCCGTGGCAGAATGAATTCATTGTAGGCAAATGTGAAGTCATTCATTTTGGATCCAAGAAAGACCAATCGGAATATTTTCTTAATGGTGGGAGACTAGGAACTGTGGAGGAGCAAATGGGATTGGGTGCCCAGGCACACAAATCACTAACAGCTATGCGCAGGTACAAAAAGTAATGAATATTGCTAGTGAAATATCAGAATTGATAGCAAGCAGGCTGGAATACCAATGAGAGGGAGTGTTGCTTCATTGTACAGAGCCTTGGTCAAACCCCATCTGGAGTACAGCGTTCAGTCATGGGCACTAAACATCAGGAAGGATATATTTGTCATCGAGAGGGTGCTGCGCAGATTCAGCAGACTGAAACCAGGGCTAAAAGCGTTAAATTATGAGGACAGGTTTCATAAATTTGTTTTGTATACCCTTGAAGTTTAAAAAGTTGAGGGGTTATGAAATTGAGATGTTTAAAGTGATAAAAAGATTGGATGAGTAGATACCAAGAAAGTATTTCCTCTGGTGTGGGGATCCAGAACAAGGGCACAATCTTAAAGTTAGAGCTCGGCCTTTCAGACGTGAGATCAGGAAGCACGTTTACATTCAAAAACGGTAGCGGAAATCAGGAATTTCCTCCCCCAAAAGGCAGCTGTAAATTTCGAGGCTGAGATCGATAGATTTTTGTTCGGTTAGTGTATCAAGGGATCTGGAGCAAAGGCAGGAACATGGAGTTGAGGACCGATCAGCCATGACCTAACTGAATGGAGGAACAGGCTCAAGGGGCTGAATGGACTACTCCTGTTCTATATTCCTGGTAATAGTGATAGTAGAAGTAGTAATAGTAGGAACAGCAGCAGTAGTAATACTAGTGCTAACAGGTGTAGTAGCAGTGATAGCATTAGCAGTAGTAATGGTAGTTGTAGCTGTGGTATTAGTAGCAATACTAGTATAAAATTAATATTAGCATTAATAGTTGTAGTAGCAGTCGTTGTGATGGTAGTAATAGTCGGAGAAGTAGTAATAGTCATGTTGATAGGAGCAATAGTTGTTTTTGTTAAGCTGTAAAGAGATGAGATTTGAATCGTTTTCATATAATTATGATAAATCCGACGTTATTAGTATTTATTAATATAAAAATAATATATTAATATTTAGTTCACAGAGGTCTCAGACTGGTATCCGGGGGCACCCGATGCTCCGGCCGGGTGGAATTGCTACACGGAGAGCAGTGGGGGACGGTGTGTGATGTTTACTTTGGCTTAGAAGACGCCAGCGTGGTCTGTGAGCACCTTCAGTGCGGGGCAGTAAACGGAATCCCGGGAGCAGCTCACTTTGGGGAGGGAACCGGCCCAGTGTGGAAGGAGAACTACAGGTGCCGGGGGATCGAGTCCCACTTGTGGGATTGTCCGGTTTCATCCTGGGATCAGTTTAGCTGCTCACATGGAAATGACGCCAGTGTCATCTGCTCGGGTGAGTTCTCTCAGTCTATTGAACTGCAATACACCAACTGTAGATGTTTCCTTTGAAACTGAGCGAGTCTGAGTTGTGTTTGTCGGTCGATTTGTCTCAAGTGAATTAGTAATAAACCATAGGGTTTCAATGCAGCACAAGTGTAATCAATGACTGTCTCGTGTTACGGTGTTTATCTCTGTCCGGGTGAATCCACAGCATTACCCAGAATCCACCACCTTGAGCTGCTGGCAAAAAAGTTCAAACAGCAAAACGGGGACCGCTGCGACACAATGGAAATGCTGCTCCTGTATTTAATTATTTTTTATTTATTCATTCACGGGATGTGGACGTCGCTCCAAGTCCAGCATTTATAACCCATCAACCCTTCGGCCTGTCCCGCCGTTAGAGCAGTGACTATAAATCAAAAGTACTTCATTGGCTGCGAAATGGTTTGAAACGCGCAATCAATTTAAACTTTTCTCTGTTTCTCTCCATATTGGCTAAGATGAACTGTGAGCAGCCAAAAGCTATTTTAAGCCCGTGCTCCTGCCTTTGATCACAGCTCATATCAATAGCCCGCCTGGGCCGCCCGCCCCCAGTTTGTTTTTAGCCCCTTTCCCCAGATCGGCCTCCGGAAGCTGCTCGGCATCTCTCCAAAATCAATTCACTGAGAAAAGGTCAAGGCGGAGAGGATCTGCCCACAAGCCTTGTGGGTAATTATTACAGAAATGTAACCATTAAAATTCATAATAACTGTCCGGGTGAGAGTTAGTAAATTATGGGATATTTTGGCTCAGTTTAACGGTTGCTCTAAATGTGTTTCTTTTTGTAGATGAAGGTTGGCCGCCGAGACTGACTAATGGGGGAAGCCGCTGTGACGGGCGAGTGGAGATTTACTACAACGGCAGCTGGGGCAGAGTGCGGGACAACCTCTGGGACCTAAATGATGCCAAGGTGGTCTGCAGACAGCTGGGCTGCGGCTCTGCGATAGCCGCTTATAACTCTTCAAAGTACGGAGAGAGTGAAGGGCCCGTGTGGGTGAATGATGTCCAGTGTGAAGGAAACGAGTCTCAGCTCCGGAACTGCAGCTCATTCACATTGAATCCATCTCTCAATGACAGCATCGGCGTAGGGGTCCTGTGTTCAGGTGAACAAATGGTTCACTTTTACAGAACCATAAAGTGGAATATCTAATCTGCTGAGAAAAGTGGTAATATTGGTCACTTGTTCCTCGGCGTCTACACCAATTATTTGACTCGGGGTGAGAACAAAGCGAGAGGAAACGGGCTGAAGTGAGAAACAACAACAACGATAACTTGCATTGTTTTGCGCCTTTAACAAAGACAAACGTCGCAAGGCGTTTCACAGGAGCGCAATCAGGCAGGAAACTGACACAGAGCCAAACAAGTAGATATTAGAGAGGGTGACTAAAAGCTTGGTCTGAAGGGTAGATTACCAGAGGACGTCTTAAAGGTGAAGAGACGGAGATGTTTAGGGAGGGATTCCGTGGTTGCAAATCAGTTCCATTGTGCAGCATATAAGTGTAGACAGATGTGCTGGAGTTGTACTGGAGTAGCTTTCATTATTCTGTGTATAAATGAAATGAACATGGGCTAAATTAAATGAAATAGGAGATGAGAGTAAATGTCAAAAAAGGTAACGAATACGGCTGACATAAAGGAACATGGAACAGATGCAATTTTAGAACATGAGTATAAAATGACTGTTAAAAATAGATGAAGTGAAACGATTAATAAAAACACATTCAATTGCCTGAACAACAATGTGCACAGCATTCGAAACAAAATGGGGCAACTGGAGACAATAATTCCAAGCAGCCAGATGTAGCAGGAATATCTGAAACATTTCTGTGCTGTGCATTCTATGTAATATGTAAGAGTAGACAGATGTTCTGTTGTTTAGTTTCATTTACCTGTCACAGGCGATTTTAAAGGGTAGACTTTTTCGGCTGAAGAAGGTAACATGGGTTGGAGTGAGTGATGAGGTTAATGTGTATTGGAAGTATAATCCTCCTGTATTGTTCTCCAACAGAACACGTGCAGTTAAGACTGTCCGACGGTGGAACCCCATGTGCTGGGCGAGTGGAGGTTTATTACAATGGGACCTGGGGCTCAGTTTGTGATGATTCCTGGGACCTGGCCGACGCTAACGTGGTTTGCAAACAGCTGGGTTGCGGAAATGCATTGGACGTGGAACTTTCTGCTGCTTGTGGACGAGGCTCAGGCCCAGTTTGGTTGGATGAACTGAACTGTTCGGGTAACGAATCGTTTCTCTGGGAATGTCCCTCCGCACCGTGGGGTAACCACGACTGTGCTCATAAAGAAGATGTGAGGATGGTGTGTTCAGGTAGGGGCGCTTTCAACCTGCTCATTTTCTGCAGTGTTATTCGCGCGGCTTCAAACGGGAGATATTACATAGAATTACATAGAATTACATCTCAGAACCAGGCTATTCGGCCCAACTAGTCGGTGTGGTGTTCATGCAGCAGGCGAGCATCCTCCCACCCTACTTCATCTAACCATATCTGTATATCCTCTATTTATTTCTCCCTCGTGTACTTATCTAGCTTCACCTTAAAGGTATCTGTGCCATTCGCCTCAACTATTCCATGCGGTCCAAGTCTCAACTTCTAATCACTCTCTGGGTAAAGAAGATTCTCCTGAATTCCCTATTGGATTTATTTATGACTATCTTATATTTATGATCCTTAACTTTGGTGTCCGCCACTTTTAGTGATTAGTGAATCTGTATCCCTCGATCCGTTTGCTCACCTACCCCATTTAGACTCTTATTTTAGAACATAAGAATATAAGAAACAGGAGCAGGAGTGGGCCAATCGGCCCCTCGAGCCTGCTCCGCCATTCAATAAGATCATGCCTGATACAAGCTTGGCCTCAACACCATTTTCCTGCTCTCTCCCCATAGCCCTTGACTCCCTTGTAGTTCAAATGTCTGTCAATCTCCGCCTTGAATATATTCAATGACTCCGCCTCCACAGCTCTATGGGGTAGAGAAGTCCAAAGATTCACGACCCTGAGAGAAGAAATTCCTCCTCATCTTCGTCTTAAATGGGCGACCCCTTATTCTGAAACGATGCCCCCTAGTTCTAGATACCCCCACGAGGGGAAACATCCTCTCAGCATCCACCCTGTCAATCCCCCTCAGTATCTTATATGTTTCAATAAGATCACCTCTCATTCTTCTAAACTCCAATGACTATAGGCCCAACCTGCTCAACCTTTCGTCATACGTCAACCCCTTCATCCCAGGAATCAACATAGTGAACCTTCTCTGCAATGCCTCCAATGCAAGTATATCCTTCATTAAATATGGAGACCAAAACTGTATGCTGTACTCCAGGTGCAGTCTCACCAGTGCCCTGTAAAGTTGCATCAAAACTTCCCTCCTTTTATACTCCGTACCCCTTGCAATAAAGGCCAACATTCCATTAGTCTTCCTAATTACTTGCTGTGTCAGCATACTAATTTTTTGTGCTTCATGTACTAGGAACCCCAGATCCATTTGTTCCACAGCATTTTGTAGTCTCACACCATTTAAATAATAATTTGCTTTTTCATTCTTCCTTCCAAAGTGGATAACCTCAGATTTTCCCACATTATACTCCATCTGCAAAATCTTTGCCCACTCACTTAACCTATCTATCTCCCTTTGCAGACTCTCTGTGTCCTCCTCATACCTTGCTAACCCATCTATCTTGTCATCATCAGCAAATCAACAGTACACTCAGTCCCTTCATCCAAGTCATTAATATAGATTGTAAATAGTTGAGGCTCCAACACTGATCCCTGTGGCACCCCACTAGTTACGGATTGCCAACCGGAAAATGACCCATTTATCCCGACTCTCTGTTTTCTGTTAGTTAGCCAATGCCCTATCCATGCCAATATATTACCCCCAACCCTGTGCGCTCTTATCTTGTGCAGTAACCTTTTATGTGGCACCTTATCGAATGCCTTCTGGAAATCCAAATACACTACATCTACTGCTTCCCCTTTATCCACCCTGTTTGTTACATCCTCAAAGAACTCTAGCACATTTGTCAAACACGATTTCCCTTTCATAAAATATTATTGAGTCTGTTTGATTGTCTTATGATTTTGTAAATGACCTCCTTAATAATGGATTCCAGCATTTTCCCAATGACCGATGTTAGGCTAACTGGCCTATAGTTTCCTGCTTTCTGTCTCCCTCCTTTCTTGAATAGTGGCATTACATTTGCGGTTTTCCAATCCGCTGGGACCTCTCCAGAATCCAGGGAATTTGGGTAGATTACAACCAACTGTCTCTGCAGCCACTTCTTTTAAGCCCCTAGGATGCAGGCCATCAGGTCCAGCGGACTTGTCGGCCTTTAGCCCCATTAGTTTGCCTGGAACTTTTTCTCCAGTGATAGGGGTTGTTTTAAGTTCCTCCCTCCCTATAGCCCCTTGATTATCTATTATCATTGGGATGTTTTTGGTGTCTTCTACTGTGAAGACCAATCAAAAATAATTGTTTAGTGTCTCTGCCATTTCTCTATTTCCCATTATTAATTCCCCAGTCTCATCCTCTAAGGGACCAACGTTTATTTTAACTACTCTCTTCCTTTTTATATACCCGTAGAAGCTCTTACTGTCTGTTTTTATATTATTTGCTAGTTTGCTCTCATCCTCTATCTTCTCCCTTCTTCCAAAGATTATGTGGCCACATTATTCCTCCTACCAAAATGCAACACCTCACACTTACCTATACTAAAATTAATTTGCCAATAACACGCCCATTCTGCCAGTTTATTAATGTCTTCTTGTATTTTGTTGCAGTCTTCCTCCGTATTAACCAAACCCCCCAATTTGCTGTCACCTGTAAATTTTGAAATTCTACTTCCGATTCCCAAGTCCAAATCATTAATGTAAATGATGAGTAGCAGTGGCCCCAACACCGATTCCTGTGGATTCCCACCTGCCGCCAGTCTGAGTAACTACATTTAATCCCGAATTTCTGTTTTCTGTTTAGTATCCAGCTAGCTATCCATTCTGCTACTTGTCCACTGACTCCACATGCTCTGGCCTTAGTCATGACTCTACAATGTGGTACCTTATTGAAGGCCTTTTGAAAATCCACGCATATTACTCCTTAGGCTTTAGCCTCTTCTACTCTTTCTGTAACTTCTTCAAAGAATTCTACAGCGTTGGTCAAGCATGAACTTTCCTTTTGAAATCCGTGCTGACTCTTCTTTCTCATATGTTCGGAATGTAGATGTATTTCCTTTACAATTCTGAAATAATTACCGACACCAGTAAACACAACCGGTGCAACATGTGTTGTGCAGTATGAACACACGACGAGTTATCAATCGAACCACCTGCATGTTTCTTGTTTTATTGGCAGAGCACAAAGAGATGCGGCTGGTGAATGGAAAGCATCGCTGTGAGGGAAGAGTGGAAGTGTTCTACAATGGCACCTGGGGAACAGTGTGCTCGGATAAACTGGAACGAAATGATGCAGAAGTAATCTGTAAACAGTTACAGTGCGGCCCCCTCATATCTATTGAAGATAACACTCAGTTATTCGGAGCGGGATCCGGACCCATTTGGCTCGATGAGCTGGAATGTAATTCACACGAGTCGACCCTTTGGCAGTGTCAGTCAAACCCGTGGGGTGAACACAACTGTCATCACAGGGAGGATGCAGGTGTTGTTTGTTCAGGTAACACAAGGAACCTCTCAATGTGCGGGTGTCATTTCAAACATTGATTTCTAATGCAGTCAGCATATTTCTCTTCTCAATAGAAGCCAAAGTGCCAAAGAGATCCCACAGTTCAAGGGTCTGCGTTCGAGAATCTGGTTCTAAACATCAACATTCACCAGGTGCTTCCTCCTCTTCATTATACCAACTATCTGACTTGTGTTCCAGGCTTGTACTAAATAAATAACAATAAATTATTACATTTGATAGACTCGGGACAACCGTTGCAACTGGTTGGAGGCAACACCAACTGCTCCGGGAGAGTGGAGATATTGTCCAATAACAGCTGGGGCACGGTGTGTGATGACTCCTGGGATATGGCTGATGCCAATGTTGTCTGCAGACAGCTGAGTTGCGGCCCCGCTCTATTGGCCGCAGGAGGGGCAGCAATTGCCCAGGGTGACGGTCTTATCTGGCTGGATGAGGTGAAGTGCACCGGAAGTGAATCCTTTCTGTCCGACTGTCGTTCCTCACCGCCAGGTCAACATGACTGTGATCACAAGGAAGATGCCAGTGTGATTTGTTCCGGTAAGTGTCGCAGGTGGTTTCCTCGTTCTGTGAACATGACTCATGGATTTCGGAAAAAAAGAACAACGTTTATATTTTTAATGTAAAATCCTGATGTTTGAAGTTTATGAAATGTTTGTACAATATATTCCACAGGACTCGATTTGCCTCCTACTGCTTCTCCGTCCACACCTGCAGGTACTTACCATAATTAGTACTATTATTAGTATTCATGTTAGCGTCCGTATTAGTGGTATTGGTATTATTGACATTTTCCTGTTTTTTTTTAATTTCTGAAGATAATGTGAGCGGTTTTAAATTGACTGGAACATTTTTTTAAATACATGGCGGACTATGTCTGTGTTAAATCTTTCTGTTATCCTGTGATTAGGACAGGGTGGTAAAACCACCTCCAACCCTATTATCGTCTGCATAACCCTCGGAGTCCTTCTAATCTGTGAGCTGATCGCACTGATGGCGGTAATACAGAGAAAGTCAACAAGAAGAGGTGAAGCTCAAATCTTTCCATTGAACTAAAACTTGATCTCAGATGCTTCATATCCTGTCGGGTCTGCAGGTCATTGCACATTTCTATAGGACCTACATTGGTTCCTGGTTAAGCAGCGCCTCGATTTCAAAATTCTTATCCTTTTTTTCAAATCCCTCAATGTCCTCGCCCCTCCCTATCTGTGTAATCTCCTCCAGCCCCACAACTCCCCAAGATACCTGCACTCCTCTAATTCTGCCCTTTTGAGAATCCCTGATTATAATCGCTCACACATTGGTGGCAGTGCATTCTGCTGCCTGGGCACTCAACTCTGGAAATTCCACCCTAAACCTCTCCATCTCACTTTCATCCTTTAAGACGCTCCTTAAAACCTACCTCTTTGACCAAGCTATTGGTCACCTGCCCTAATTTCTCTTTATGTGACTCGGTGTCAAATTTGTTGTCTAATAATACTCATGTGAAGCGCCTTGGGACGTTTTACTACCGTAAATGCGCTATATAAATACAAGTTGTTGTTGTTGTTGAGTGTCACGTGGTATTGTTAGAAATAAACCTTCAGCCGCTTTTGGTGAATTGTTCCATTCAATGTGCTGCCCGAATTCGTGAAATGGACATTTAAAATGGAGAGTTATTTAAAGTGTTTACATTGACTGTGCTAGATCATCAGCCGGTACATGAGATTCCAGATGAATTTACTTGTTGCAACATTGGAACAGAAAGTTTATTGAACTATTTGGGCTGTGCGTTCAGTTATTTATTGGTCTGTTATTCATCCTTTATCCATTGGATATCCGTTCCAGCCCTTCAGTTTCTGGGTCCGGATGCCCAATCTCGAACTCTCTGACCGGGTTCTGTCCACCATTTTGAGAGATGACAGTTTTATAGGACTTTCTGCAATCTCCGGTGATTATTCTACATCCCAACACAACTATTCCACTCATATCTCACCCGCCCAACACACTCCTGCTCTGTGTACACAGCAAGGCTCCTCTCACACTGACGGGACATGCCAAAGAACCATCAGCTCCTCACTCGCGCTTCCAAACTGATGCTGTCCGCAAAGATCAATCAACTTCAACTGAACTCCCCGTGTGGCCCCGTAACCGAGCGATCAACTGGAGCTCATTTCTCCTGATAGCCCCTCATTCCGTCTTCCCGAGGTCAACACAACTGGCCGCAGTCTGCTGGAGGTGAACATGTGTCTATACAGAGACACAGACACACACACGGAATCACACACACAACTAAACACCTCCACATTCACGCTAACTGGTTCTGTCCCTTGACGATCACTATATCTGTTATTTGGATTTATTCGCAGATGAATTCCTGTGAAACGCGCGTGGAGTGAATCAAAATGTTAATCTCCCCGCCCTCCCTCCAACAGGTGCTGTCATTCGCGGCAGGGAGTCACCTGCTGGTTTGAACCAAGCAATTTATGAAGAGATTGAGAATATTCCACCTGGCGAGGATTCCGCTCAGACCCAGGGTTCAGGTCTGTATTTTCCGTTTGATACCGAATCTTCACTGTACAAATGTCGCCTCACCTTTTAATGGTCAATGTACTGACTGGACTCGATCAGCAGTCCGCTCACTGTCCCCATGTGAAGGAGTCCTATCTCAGTGAGAGTGTCTCTGTGTCCGTGTGTATAGTGAGAACAGCAATTGTTTTGGGAAGATTCCCACTGGTCGGCGTTGCTGAAAGACCGGGTTTTCGGTTTGTTGTGTATTCTTTTATTTTATATTCACTCAAACATCAACTGAATTCATAGATGGATACAAAAGTATGGAGGTTATGCTTCATTTATACAGGGCATTGGTGAGACCACATCTGGAGTACTGTGTACAGTATTGGTCTCCTTATTTAAGGAAGGATGTAAATGCGTTGGAAGGTTTAGAGAAGGTTTATTAGACTAATACCTGGAATGGGCGGGTTGTCTTATGAGGAAAGGTTGGACAGGCTAGGCTTGTGTCCGCTGAAGTTTAGAAGAGTAAGAGGTGATTTGATTGAAACATATAAGATCCTGAGGGGTCTGGACAGGGTGGATGTGGAGGGGATGCTTCCTCTTGTGGGTGAATCTAGAACCAGGGGTCACTGTTTAAAACAGAGATGAAGAGAATTTTTTTCCTCACAGAGGCTCGTGAGACTTTGGAACTCTCTTCCTCAGAGGGCGGTGGAAGCAGAGTCTTTGAATATTTTTAAGGTAGAGGTAGATAGATTTTTGATAAACAAAGGGGTGAAAGGTTATGGTGCTAGGCGGGAATGTGGAGTAATCAGATCAGCCATGGGCTTATTGATTGGTGGAGCAGGCTCGAGGGGCCGAGTGGCCTACTCCTGCTCCTAATTCGTATGTTTGTATGTATGTTCGTATGATTGAAACCATCATCATTCCTTCACTTATCACCTTTCCTTTATAATATTGGCCTCAAAATTGCGGTCGGAGGCTTGCCGCGGATGAACGCCTCCGACCTTTGGTCTGTTCCGCTCCTGGGCCTGCAGGCGTCCGCCTGCGTAAAGGTTCCGTATCCCAGGGGCGCAAGCGGTTCGCAAGCGTCCGTGGGATCACGTGGGCATTCCTAATTTGTTAATGGGGATTCCATTTCAGTACGGAATCCCCGTAAGCATGATGGCCCAGATTTCCCGCGGCCTATGACCGAGTACGTGTGTACCCAGCCGTAACTTCCCCACGCGTTCCGGGTTTGCACGTGCGATGCGCCTGCGCCAAAAGTCGGAACTTGCCATCTGTCAAGTTCCAGCTCGGCAGATCCACCGCTCCCCGGAAATGGACATTCGCTGGCGGAGAGTTGGGCTATTTGCCAAACTACTGCCCAGCAAATGGTCGTGAAACTCTTACACCTGGTAAAAGCAGGGGTAAGGACTCCTTTTAACAGCGTAAGAGTTTAAATGAATATTAAACTATATATATTTTTAATTATTTAAACATAAACCACGTTTAAATTTAGTTTAGGTTATATTTAGCCCCTTTTAAAAGTTTAAATTTATTTTTAAAAAATTAAACTTTTGTTTTAAATATTTAACTAAATTGTATTTTAATTAATTTTGAACGTGTAATGATTTTTTTTTTATTTAACTGGTGTGTAATTGTCTTTTTTAGGGGATTCCTATTCATGCTTATGGTGATTCTGTCCGTAAATCCTCCTAAACAGAAAGGCGATCCGCCTTTTTGATTAGTTGGGATGGCTCACGTGATCCCAGAGGCGCTCACGAACCACGTGCGCCTGAAACACATGGGCCTTTACGCCAGTGTGGGCGGAGAGGCCCAGGAGCTCAAGTGTCCGAACCTATGAGACCATCAGGTCGGTTCGTACTTTTCTTGCGGTTCGGAGGCATTCGCCTGCGGGAAGCCTCCGACCACAAATTGAAAGCGCAGTTTCACACCACTTAATTGAAAATAAATAATCACAGGTTCCAAATTGGTTAAAATTCAATTTAATTAAACATTTAAAACAAAAATTTATTTTTTGTAGAATAAATGTAAACATTTTTAAATTGTCCAAAAATAACCTAAACTAACTTTAAAGATTTAAATAACCCTTACGCTGGTAAAAGTAGGCCTTATCGCTGCTTTTACCAGGCATAAGGGTTTCGTGGGCATTCGTTGGGCATTCGTTGGGCAAATAGTCCAACTCCGCACCAGTGAATGTTAATTTCCTGCGGATTCGAACGATCTGTTAAACAGAATCTGGACAGATTGCAAGTTCTGGGTTGTCGCTCATCACATGCGGAACCCCGGAACTTACGGGGCACTTACGATGGCGTGTGTACGCCGTCATAGGCCGCGGAAAATCCGGGATATCATTTTCTGTGTTAGCTGATCTTGGAGTCTCTGTCAATATCATTTCATTTTATTCCCTTTAATCAATCCCATAAATACTCGCTGCTTTTATGAGGCGACAGCCGCATTGTCCCAGATTCCATTTCTCTCGGTGACTGGATTCCTTTATCTGGAACACGTTCCTCGCAAGAAATCCCTACCTGTGATTGGTTGTTTCTATCCGACCTATTCTGGTAGGTTGTCTTCTGATATATAACATTAATTTACAAATTGTGCTTTACGATATTAGAGCAATAACGCTGATCGAATCGATGAAACCTTCGTCTTGGGCTATTTTTAGGGATGGATTTAACCATTAACATAAATCACTCGGTTAAAAAAACATATGGATGAACTAATCGGATATTGTCCTCCTTGCACTATTTTCTGGCCCATGTATGGGGCGGGGGCGGGGGTTCAATTTTTGCAGTCACCGCCGACGGTTTTAGAGTCTCCGAAAATGAAAGAGACGGCGGGAGGATGAGGGGCGGGAAATCATGATCAGGAAACCCCGTTCACTCTCTCTGTACTAACCAACTATGTTATACACTATTTTTTCTGCTCTGATACCTGAGATATGTACTAATGGGCTGTACTGTATATTATTGTGTCTGACCGCTGGGAGGGCGGTCATTTATGGTCCATCCGTAGTTTCCCTGATAAGGTTGTTATAGGCCTTCCTCTTGAACCACTGCAGTCCTTGTGGTGAATGATTTCCCACAATGGTGTCAGTTGCCAAATTCCAGGACATTGTCTCAGGGATGATGAAGCTATTGGGCTGGAAATTGCGGTCGGAGGTTTCCCGAAGGCGAATGCCTCTGAACCACAGGTAAATTCCGCACCTACCTGGTGTCTCTGGACCTTCCGACACTTGTGCTCCTGGGCCTGTGTAAAGGCCCACGTATCCCAGGAGCACAAGCGGTGCGCAAGCGTCCCTGGGATCAAGTGGGCCGGCCCAACTAATCACAAAGGGGGATTCTTATTATGATTATGAAGATTCAATTTAAAGAAAGAAATACTTGCCTTGATATAGCGCCTTTCACGACCACCGGACGTCTTAAAGCGCTTTACAGCCAATACTTTTGGAGGTTAGTCATTGTTGTAATGTGGGAAATGCGGCAGCCAGGTTGCGCACAGCAAGCTCCCACAACAGCAATGTGATAATGACTGGATAATCTGTTCTTGTTATGTTGATTGAGGGGCAAATATTTACGCTCGGAATCCACATAAGCATAAAAGGAATCCCCTAAAAATTACATTTTAAAAACAATGTAATAAAAATAAATCATCACATGTTCAAAATTAATTCAAATATAATTTAATTAAACATTTAAAACGAAATTTAAAAAAAAATGAAGTTAAATGTTTTTCAAGGGGCAAAAAATAACGTAAACTAATTTTAAACGTTTTTGTATGTTTAAATCATTTAAATAGATTTATTTTACTATGTATGTAAACGCTTACACTGGTACAAGAAGGCCTGTCAAACAGAATCTTGACAGATTGTAAGTTCAGGGTTTTTGTGCATGTGCATCACATGTGGAAACACTGAACTTGTGGGGCACTTATGATCATGTACGCTGTGCGTATGCGGTCATAGGCCCCGGAAAATCCGGGCCATTACGTTGTCTGCTCCGATGTCCTGAAAAATCTCTTCAATAACCATCCATAATTTGTGTTTGACAGTTTCGGGCTCAATTGACTCCCTCAATCAGATTGAATGTTACACCAGTGACCTTTTGGGTGACACAGACCCGGGATCAGGAAATCCTGAAGGGAACTCCTCCAGTATTCAAGGTGGGTACATTTTTAATTCCCATGATCTCATTTTTGAACGTCACACTTTCTACTACCTAAAACCAACAACTAAAGATAACAGAGCTTATTCGCCGATGAATGACACTGCCAAGGACCCGTAGTACCGGACAGTGATATTGGTTACAAAATATTGTCGAAATAATTTGGATTTGAAAAAAATCATGTAATTTCCCCCAATGGTACAATGGAATTTGTTTTTCGTTCCTGGATTCGCTGGGAAGGCCGGCATTTATTTGCCCATCACTCGTTGCGCCTGAGAAGGTGGTGCTGAGACGCCTTCTTGAACCGCTGGAGTCCCTGTGGTGAGGGTAATCCCACAGTGCTGTTACGGAGGGATTTCCAGGATTTTGCCCAAACGACAATGAAGGAATGTCGATATACTTCCATGTCAGGATGGTTTGCAACTTGGAGGGGAACTTGCAGGTGATGGTGGTCCCAGGCGCCTGCTCGCCTTGTCCTTCTAGGTGGTAGAAGTTGCGGGTTTGGGAGGTGCTGCTGAAGAAGCCTTGGCGAGTTGCTGCAGTGCATCTTGTCGATGGTACACACTGGAGCCATGGTCCGCCGGAGGTGGAGGGAGTGAATATTTAAGGTGGTAGATGGGGTGCCAATCAAGCGGGCTGCATTATCCTCGATGGTGTGGAGCTTCTTGAGTGTTGTAGGAGCTGCACTTATCCAGGCAAGTTGAGAGTATTCCATCACACTCCTGACTTGTGCCTTGTAGATGGCGGAAAGACTTTGGCGGCTCAGGAAATGAGACACTCGCAGCAGAAGTACCAGCCTCTGATCTGCTCTTCTAGCCATAGTATTTATCTGACTGGTCAATGGTGACATCTTCCATTTCTTTGCTGATGATTGAGAGTAGACTGATGGGGCGGTAATTCACCGGATTGGATTTGTCCTTCTTTTTGTGAACAGGTCATACCTGGGCAGTTTTCCACATTGTCGGGTAAATGCCAGTGTTGTCGCTGTACTGGGACAGTTTGGCTAGAGGTGCGGCTAGTTCTGGAGCACAGGTCTTCAGCCGGGATGTTGTTAGAGCCCATAGCCTTTGCTGTATCCAGTGCGCTCAGCCGTTTCTTGATATCACGTGGAGTGAATCGAATTGGCTGAAGACTGGCTTCTGTGATGGTGGGGACCTGAGGAGGAGGCCGATATGGATCATCCACACGGCATTTCTGGCTGAAGATTATTGCAAGTGCTTCAGCCTTATCTTTTGCACTCGTGTGCTGGGCTCCACCATCATTGGGGATGGGGATATTGATGGAGCCTCCTCCTCTCGTTAGTTCTTTAATTATCCACCACCATTCACTACTGGATGTGACAGGACTGCTGAGCTTTGATCTGAACCATTGATTCTGTAAATTTTGTACCCTTGCTGCACTCAGTGCTTCTTCCCAGTGGTCTTCAACATGGAGGAGTACTGATTCAGCAGTGGAGGGAGGGCGGTAGGTGGTAATCATCAGCAGGTGTCCTTGCCCGTGCCGCACCTGAAGCCATAGACTTCATGGTTCTGGAGTCAATGTTCCACACTCCCATTGCCACTCCTTCACTACTGTATAGCACTGTACCGCCACTCCTGGTGTGACTGTCCTGCCGGTGGGACAGAACATACCCAGAGATGGTAATGGTGGAGTCTGGGACATTGGCTGAAAGCTATGATTCTGTAAGTATCACTATGTCAGGTTTTTGTTTGCTAGTCTGTGGGACAGCTCTCCCACTTTTGGCATAATTCCCCAGATTTTAGTGAGGAGGATTTTGAAGGGTCGACTGTGCTGGGTGTGCCACTGTCATGTCGAAGGGGGATCATGATCGGGAAACAGTGATCACTCTCTCTGTACTTACCGACTATGTTAAACATTATTTTCTCTGCTCTCATACCTGAGATATTGGCTGTACTAATGGATTGTACATTATTGTGTCTGACTGCTGGGAGGACCGACATTTATGGTCCATCCCTAGTTGCCCTGATAAGTTAGTGGTGGGCCTTTCTCTGAACCACTGCAGTCCTTGTAGTGAATGATCTCCCACAATGGTGTCAGTTACCAAATTCCAGGATATTTTCACTGGGACGATGAAGGTATTATGTTGTCTGCTCCTATGTGCTAATCAATCTCTCCAATAACCATCCATTTGTTGTGTTTGACAGTTTCGGGTTCCATTGACTCCCTCAATCAGATCGAATATTACACCAGTGACGTTTTGGGTGACACTGATCTGGGATCAGAAAATCCTGAAGGGAACTCCTCTAGTATTCAGGGTGGGTACATTTTCACTTCCTACAATCTCTTTTTTGGACTTCACGCACTCTACTACCTGAAACCAACAACTAAAGACATCAGAACTTACTCGTCGAAAAATGACACTGACGGGGATCCGTAGTACTGGACAATGATTTTAGTTACAAAATATTGTGAAAATACTTTGGATTTGTAGTAAAATCATATCGATTTCCCCCAACGGTAGAATGGAAGGAAACATTCAGTTCATTGTGTTTCCTCACACGGCTCTATGGGATGTGAAATGTGTGTGCAGGTTGGGTGGGTGATTCAGTGGGATATGTGCGACTTTAAAACGGAGACAAAATTACCTCGACACGACACGGTCCAATCATTCCCCAGCTAGTCCCACTTCACCCGAAGATCACATTGGTCCACTCTCCCGCCCCGCAAGGCCCGGATAGATTGACTTATAATAATATCATTCTGAGTACTCAGTGCTGGCATTTGGTTTCAATGGAAATCTCTATTTCCTCCCAGGTCCGGTTCCGGCCGATTATGACGATGTTGAGACTGAAGTCACTGACACTCAGGACGGTCACTTTCTGCTGGACGGTGGTCCTGATGATCTCCTCACACTCAGGAGTGCCGGCGGTGATCTCTCCACTCTCGGTGAGTTACATCTCTGACATTCCCACAGTCATGATGCGGAGATGCCGGTGTTGGACTGGGGTGGACAAAATTGAGAGGTCGCACAACACCAGGTTATAGTCCAACAGTTTTATTTCAAATCACAAGCTTTCGGAGCTATCACTCCTTCCTCAGGTGAAGTAAATTGGATACAGAATCGCCAGAGCATATATAGATGGAAAAAAAAGCATGTGTACTTTACTGTAAAAAAGTAAATTTTTTTTTTAAAGCTTTTCGTTTTACATACAGACGGCAGCTTTTGACACGTTGGAACCCCTGCGACTACACCTCATTGTCTCAGTTGTATCTTGCTATGTCTTTTGAT
The DNA here is from genome assembly GCA_030390025.1 of Squalus acanthias. Lineage (NCBI taxonomy): Eukaryota > Metazoa > Chordata > Chondrichthyes > Squaliformes > Squalidae > Squalus > Squalus acanthias. The sequence goes on from CM059441.1 coordinate 63,272,262, forward strand.
GTGGTACCTTCCTGGCTGACTTAATTAACTTTATCACACCTCGGCAGATAGTCAGGATGATTTAATTTATTGGTCTGCAATTGTAAAGTACACATGCTTTTTTTTCCATCTATATATGCTCTGGCGATTCTGTATCCAATTTACTTCACCTGAGGAAGGAGTGATAGCTCCGAAAGCTTGTGATTTCAAATAAAACTGTTGGACTATAACCTGGTGTTGTGCGACCTCTCAATTTTTTCCCACAGTCACCAGCCTTCTGTGCAGGAATGGACTGGCGCTGTTTTAAATTCCCTTCCAATCGGCGGTGACACAGAGCGATGGTTCATGTTGTGATTACAGGAAATGAAGTGTTTTAGAAAAGAGATGTTCTAGGAAAGAGATCCTGATGCTGTTCAGTGTGGATTATCTTCCTTATTAATACTCGCACCAGGAATCATTCCAGTGCTCAAACTGAACCGCCCGATTCTCGGATATTAGTTGCACCTCGTCTGCTGTCACCCAGCGGTAAAACACAGCACCGGGGTGTGGGTAGAAAACAATTCTCTTCCACTCACAAATCAACAAAGTCCAAAGTTCACCAAATTGAGAGATGTATGTGACCCACACTGATCCCGGTTTTACCGCCATCATTAATCCATAATCTGTCTCTCCCACAGTGTACAGCTCTCAGACCCGCACTGATCCCGGTTTACCGGTTCCAACCACTCCTGGTAACAATGACCATGTTCACTGTGACACGTTCACAACCCCGGACATTCCGTCACCGATGGGCAGTGACTGTGTGGTTCAAAATGTTACATCTAGGTTAAGCCGGTAAGAGCAATGTTTTATTATCTGTTGCATTTTTTGTGCCCCAGTGCTGGGGGAGTGTCCAGTCCCGGGTGGATTCTACTGTGTGACAATGGGGAGTGTGTTCAACCGTTAGTGATACTGAAACTATCAGAGAGAACATGCTGTGTATTTACTGTTGAAATAAATACCCTATTAAACTGCCTGTAATTAATTCAATCCTGTGATTGTGTTTAACGGCAAATGATACTGAAACTTTCAGAGAAAACATGTTGTTTATTTATTATTTAAATAAAAGGCTGATAGAAGTGATATATCGGGGACAATATTCTGTGTAGTGAAAAAAGACTACATTTGATTGTATCGTGTGTTGGTGGGAATTGTTTAATCCTCTCTCTCTCTCTCTCTCAAGGTGTTTGTTTCTTCCTTTCAGGTAAAAGTCAGCGGAAAATCCCGGATGCGATGTCCCGGGACATGTCACACAGCAGCGGGAAATATTCTGTGTTAAATCTGAGAGAATGTCCATTAACTTTTCCAACAGTGTGAACATGCTTAATATGCTTTTCTTCACGATATAATCATCACTTTATTTTAATCAATCGCCATGTTAATTTGTTTTGAAATAAATAGATATAGCTTTTATCTATATTTTGGCTGCTTTCTGCATAATTAAAAATGATAAAACAGAAAGAATGTATGTCGGATAATTGCTCTGTCTATATTAATACTGTAAGACACTGCTCTGTGTGAATTAATCAACACTAACAGAGATTAAGAACCTATGTCCTAGAGTCATATGTTTATTGATGAAGGGTTTATATGAACTTCATTTCGCAGCCGCTTCACTTTTTCATACTCCATTTAAGATGGTTCAGAAACAGCAGGGGATCTAATGAATGGTCTGTCTGTTTTATCTCCCTTTATTGTAACTGCTCCCTTAACCGCATATATTCGATGTACAGAGACTGCTGCAGTCTCATAATGGAAGTGGTGATGTGCATAGCGTTTAAAAATTAGAAATGCATTTATTAAATATTTCATTTGAAATGTTTGCCTTTGTCGATGTTAATTTCTTTATTATGTCCCATTTAGTAAACATACACCAATTCCTAGATACAGCACAATGTTGTTTTACTGCACTACACCTATCCCTGGGGGTTCGGAGTATGGCGGGAGACCAGGAGAATCTGATCAGAGTTTCACGGCCACTGTTTTTGGACTTTAATTCTGAAAGCTAAATATTTCAGTTATTCAGACGCAGAGAGCAATATCACTCAATCAGCAAAACGACTGTACCGTGCAGTATCCGCCAGCAGGTGGAGCAGCTTATTCCATCAGTATCACCACTGCAATGGCAAGTATCTACCAGCAGAGGGCGAAATAAAAACAGAACGTGCTGGAACCACTCAGCAGGTCAGGCAGCATCTTTGGAAAGAGAAACAGTTAACGTTTCATGTCAGTGATATCTTCAGAAATCTAAAATGTTAGAGATTAACCGCTTTTATGAAATAAAGAGCCAGGGAAAAGGGGGCATGAAAAGATCAAAAGGCTGAAGGTCTGTGATAGGATGGAGGGCAGGAGTGATTCAGTGAACCCTCGCTTCACTAACTCTGATCTATGTCCCTGTGAACTTGCAGCACTCCATTCTCTCAGGTCCAAACCTGACTATAACATTACATCTGCTGATAAGGGAGTCACTGTTGTTCTTTGACGAAACGACCTCTAACTTGTGGTTTCTAAACATAAACTCTCTGACATCTCCTCCTCCCTCCCCCGCACCATGACCCCACCACCGACAGTCAAGTCATCATTTCCCAGACTGTCACTGACCTCAACTCCTCTGGAGATCTTCACCCCACGGCCTCCAACCTCATAGTCCATTAACCTCGCGCAGCCCCTGCCACCTCCTTCCAAACATCCACGAACAGGACCACGCCGGTAGACCAATCATGTCAACCTGTTACTGCCCCACGGAACATATTTCATCCTATCTCAACTATAAGTGTTCTCCCCTTGTCTAATCTCTTCCGACGCCATCCTCCATTTTAGCCATTCCAGTTTCTTGGCCATAGCCATCTCCTTTTCACAGTAGACGCCCAGTCCTTCTACAACCTAATCCCCACCAGGACATTGAGGCCCCTACAGCTCCATCGCTCACCAGGTTTTCCAGTTCCTTTATATCTCCATCTCTCATCATGACGTCCAGTCCCTCTACACCTCCATCCCTTAGAAGGATGTCCAGTGCCTCTGCATCTCCATTTTTCACCAGGCCGTCCAGTCCCTCTATACCTCCACAACACCAGGATGACCTGCGGGCCCTGCGCTTCTTCCATGCATGGCGGCCCAACCATATCCGATCCACAACCACCCTCCCCCACCTGGCCAAACTCGTTCTCACATTGAACAGCTTTTCCTTTAACGCTGCTCACTACCTCCAAATAAATTTGTCATTGGTGAACCCATATGGGTCCAAGCAATGCCTGTCTTTTAACGCTATATGTGGAACATTCTTTGCTTCAGACCTAGTCAGGTCACATCCCTGACATCTTTTTCCAGTACGTTGATGGTCTGTGCGACTTCCTGCTGTCGCCCTGAACTGGAAAATATCATCAATTTTGCTTTAACTTCCAGCCCTGCCTTACGTTCACATTATCCATCTCTGACCCTTCCCTTCTTGACTTCCTATCTACATTTCTTGGATTAGGTTGTTTAGAGTGTCTACTACAGGACCACCGAATCCCACAGCTACCTTGATCATACTTCCTCCAATCCTGCTTCGTGTAAGGTCTCTATTGCATTCTCCCAGTTTCTCCATCTCCGTCATATCTGATCCGACAATGCCATCTGACATCTTCCACACCAGTGCATCCGAAATGCCTTCCTTCTTGCTCCACCGAGGAGTTCCCTACACACAGGTTGACAGGACCCTCGAATGTGTCCGTCCCATTTCCTGCACTTTCGCCCTCACCCCTTCGCCTGCCCACTAACATCATGACAGAGTCCCCTTTTCCTCAGCTTCCAAAACACCACCTTCACATTCAACACGTTTCTGCAATTTCCAGCACGATTTCATCACCAAACACATTTTCCCCTCCCGTCATCTTTCAGCTTTCCAAAGAGACCATTCTCACCGCGACACCCTTTTCCACTCTCCATCCATTCTTGCCACGACACCCTGGTTCAATTCTCCATCAATCCCAACACCGCTCCCCTTCTCCCAGAAACATCCCATGTAACTGTCGGAGATGCAACACCTGCTCTTCGCTCTCCTCCCTTCCACCGTCCAGGGCCCCAAACATTCATTGCCGGTGAAAGTCATTTACTTGTACTTCTTCCAACTTAGTATACTGTATTCGCTGCTCACAATGTGGTCTGCTCTACATTAGGGAGACCACCGCAGATTGGGTGATCGCTTTGCTGAACACGTCCATTCAGTCAGCACCTCAACTTTTCTACTCCGCACTTAAACCACCGCTCCTATATTGGAGTTGCAGGCTTGGCTCGCCTTCTTCTGAAGGGCCTAATTATGCAGAGGGATCTGGAAGCATAAAAAGGATGAACGAATAGTACTGGGCAGCTTAGGCAGCATCATACATATGGGAGTGGCGAGACATCCACAATTTGGTCAGGACCCTGTAAGAGATGCGCATCCAGGCCAATTGGAAGAGAAGAGAACCAATCACAGACCAAATCATTTTGGACGGTTACGTATTTAGTTGGCGATGTATCAGTTCTGAAGAATTGTTCAATTAATGAGTGGTGGGTCATTTTATGGACAGGCTCGATTCATGGCTGGGGTCAGTTTATATTCAGTTTGTGTGCAAGGGGTCAATTTATGAAAACTTTGTCAATTTATGGTTAGTGGGCCACTTGATGGTTGATGTGTCACTCTATGCGTGGTGTGTACATTTACTGTCTTGAAACAGTTTAGATGTACTGGATAAATTATGGGACTATATCCAGCAATGAAGTTTATGAAACATGTTTTGCTGTATTACTATTCTTATTATTTAATATCCGATACTTGTTGCTCTTGAAGTTACTTGTAAGTGTCTCTAACCTTTCTAACAAATGCATGGCGACCCCGGGTTGAGAGTTCTGTGTGCAGGGGATTCCTGGGGTGCGAGAGTTTATTGACAAGATGAGAATGGAAGTGAGAATGTGTGCCAGTTTCACAGGGTCCTTGGGGCACTGTCATCATTTACATATGGACCTCTGGATTTCTTTATCTATAGACTGTCTCGGGGAATGTGTCACAATATTCACAGGTGGTCCATGGAATTGGCAGTATCTGAAGAGGATCTCTGGGAGATTTTCGGGATCTGCGTGAATGTCTAAGAATTTACAGGAGATCTTGGGATTGGTCAGTATTTACTGGGGACGGTTAGTGTAACATTATTAACAGGGATCACAGGGACTGTCAGTGCTCTATTTTTATACAGGATCCCATTAAGTATCTCAGAAATTAGAAAGGGATCCTGCGGTTCCTTGCTGAATATAAGAACATAAGAATTAAGAGCAGGAGTAGGCCATTCGGTCCCTCGAGCCTGCTCCGCCATTCAATAAGATCATGGCTGATCATCGACCTCAACTCCACTTTCCCCCCGATCTCCATATCCCCTGATGCCCCTAGAGTCCAAAAATCTATCTATCCCAGCCTTGAATATACTCAAAGACTCGGCATTCACAGCCCTCTGGGGCAGAGAATTCCAAAGATTCACAACCCTCTGAGTGAAGAAATGTTTCCTTTTATTATCATCGACATAGTGATTGCTGTGTTGAACAACTCCAACAAGTCTGCAGGTTCAAATAGTGTCTACATTACCTCAGCTGCTTCACCGCCTTCTGTGTCAAGAAGGAGCTGAATCTTGCTAGGGTGATGGTCCACCAGCACCAGTCGCCCTCCAGTGCCTCCCCAATTGCCTGTGTCCTAACCTGCACCAAATCCCACTCAACCCATCACCCCGTGCTCGCTGACCTACATTGGCTCCAAGACTCCAAACAGTTCAATTTTAAAATTCTCGTCCTTGTGTTCAAATCACTCCATGGCCTCGCCCCTCCTATCTCTGTAACCTCCTCCAGCCCCACAACCCTCCAAGATCTCTGCATTCTTCCAATTTTGGTCTCTTGCGTATCCCCAATTTTCATAGCTGCACCATTGGCGGCTGTGCCTTCAGCTGTCCATACCCTAAGCTCTGGAATTCCCTCGCTAAACCTCTCTGCCTCTCTACCTCTCCTCCTCTAAGAGAATCCTTAATCATCTTTCACCAAGCTTTTAATCACCCACCCTAATATCTCATTCTTTGGCAAGTGTCATTTTTTGTCCGATTACACTCCTGGGTCATTTCACTATGTTAAAGGCGCTATATAAATGCAAGTTGCTGTTGTTCTCACCCGGCACTCACTAATGCATAGTTTCCAGCAGATGTTACTGCATAGCATCGGGAGTGTGCAACCTGGCAGATTTTTTCACCATGTCCTTAGTTCCGAGGTCAATTGTAACATCTGAAGTTAGATAACTCAGCACAGACCAGGAATCGAACCTGGCCCCTCCTAATTCATCGTTCCACTGTGGGTCAAATGCTCATGTGTTGTGCAGATGGCGATTTGAAGGCAGGCTCTTGTTTTTAGTCGCTGACTCTCCGTCTCACTCGTACGGAAATGATGCAGTGACACAATAACATCCACCGATGAGGCCTGTGTACTCACACTGACAAAATTAGATAAGAATTTGTAAAAGATTCATCGTGCAAACACTGCGCTGGTCCCACTGGGTCACATTAGAACATCAAGACGTGTATGCTGTGCTTGAGGCTAAGCCAGAGGTAAATCTGGTAGAGAATAAGAAAATAATTTTATGGATTGCACTTTCATTTCTTTCATTAACAAGGCAGCAGAATGCATTCAATTCAGGAGAATAGAGACAAGTATGACAAGTGGGGCTGCGTCAGTCACTGTATTCCTGTTCTGATAGTTCAACCCAAACTTCTCGCCAAATCCCTCAACTGCACGCACCCAACACCATTGGAAATAGGATGTGATTAAGGCTGCAGATACCCCCAGATACCCTCCACCTTATACCCCCTCGCAGATACCCTCCCCACATACCCTTACCCAGACACCGTCCCCCGGAAACCCCCTCCCCAGGTACACCCTCTCCCTAGATATCCTCCTCCAATTACCCCCAAACTCAGATACCCAATCTCCCCAGACACCCCCTCCCCAGATACACCCTCTCCCCGATAATCCCTCCCCCATGATGGGCGAATTGACTCCTTCTCTGCTGCATCATTCTATTACGATTTACAGGATGTTCCTGAGTGAGTGTCAGTATTTACAGGATGTTCCTGAGTGAGTGTCAGTATTTACAGGATGTTCCTGAGTGAGTGTCAGTATTTACAGGATGTTCCGGAGTGAGTGTCAGTATTTGCAGGATGTTCTTGGTTGAGTGTCTTATACTCGCCCAGGAATATCCTGTAAATGCTAACACTCCTCCAGGAACATCCTGGAGCCACCAGCAGCTGCTGCGGATGTTGCTCCCCGACCTTGGTGAAAGTTTTTAAAGAACTAGCGAAGGATGGAGGGTTGTTCGACCCTGACAGTGGATCGATCTTTGACCATGTTAAGCAGATGGAAGATGTGAGGATCAGGCTGCAAATACAGCCGGAGGTCCTGATGCGGCTTCTTCCTCTCAGCATCCCTGTGGGATATGACGCTCTACTTCCGCTATTCGGCAAGAGGGCAGGAAAAATCCCCAGCAGATTTTAGGAAGATACTGCTGTCTCGACAGCCGGAGGAATCAGGGTTGCTTTGGTTCCTGGGAAGTCCCGGTTGAGTGTTGTGATGGGTTCTGGTGCTGATGGGCGCGTGTCTGGAGCAGACGGAGACAGGCACCGGGATGGAACAAGCCTAAAATAGCTGCGTTTGAGGAGCCCAACCAGCAACAGCAGGCGGAACCACTGAAAGCAGAGGGGCCGATAATTGGGGGACGGATCTCGAATCCACCGCCTCACAGCCCCCGGTGGAATAAGAATAGCGGGAGAGGGCCCGGTCCGGGAAGTTCGAAAACAAAAAACTGGGGCGGGGAAACCCGGGCAACGACCCTAATTGCCGACAAATCCTTTCTGACCAATTAGATCACAGCAATACCCCTGTCGCTCGCTGATGACTGAGAGCCCCGCCCACATTGTGATCGATGGTGGGGTCTGGGAGCCCCGCCCACATTGCAACGGAGGGCGCTCTGGGAACCCAGCCCACATTGTGCCATTGGGCGCTTTGGGAGCCCCGCCCATATTGTGACATGAGGTCTGGGAGCTCCGCCTACATTGTGACTGATGGGGGGTCTGGGAGTCCAGCTCACATTGGGACATGTGGGATTAAGGAGCCCCGCCCACATTTTGACATGTGGGATTAAGGAGCCCCGCCCACATTTTGACATGTGGGATGAAGGAGCCCCGCCCACATTGTGACATGGGGGAGTGGGAGCACCGCCCACATTGTGACGGCTAGGTGTCTGGGAGCCCCGCCCACAATGTGACGGATGGGGTTTCTGGGATTGACGGTCCCGGGCCTCGCGGGTGGTCCTGGAACCGCTCCAAGTTAACGATGAAAGATTGCTTGTTTAATCTTACTAACCGACTGTTGATATTCCCGGGAAATGTGAGAGAGGAGGTTACATAAGAACATAAGAAATAGGAGCAGGAGCAGGCCATACCGCTCTCGAGCCTGCTCCGCTATTCAATAAGATCATGGCTGATCATCGACCTCAACTCCACTTTTTCCGCCTGATCCCTATATCCATCGATTCCCTAGAGTCCAAAAATCTATCGCTCTCTTTCTTGAATATACTCAACGACTGAGCATCCACAGCCCTCTGGGGTAGAGAATTCCAAAGATTGAATTCTGAGTGAAGAAGTTCTTCCTCATCTCAGTCCTAAATGGCCGACCCCTTATACTGAGATTATAGCCCCTAGTTCTAGACTCTGCAGCCATTGGAAACAATCTCTCAGCATCAACCCTGTCAAGCTCTCTAAGAATTTGATACGTTTCAATTAGATCACCTCTCATTCTTCTAAACGCCAGAGAACATAGGCCCATTCTACTCAATCTCTCCTCATAGGAAAGCCCATTCATCCCAGGGATCAATCTAATGAAACTTCGTTGCACCCCCTCTAAGGCAATTATGTCCTTCCTTCGGTAAGGAGACCAAAACTGTACACAGTACTCCAGGTATGGTCTCACCAAAGCGCCATATGATTGCAGCAAGACTTCCTTATTCTTATATTGCAACCTGCTTGCAATAAAGGCTTACATACCATTTAGCTTCCTAATTTCATGATGTGCCTGCATGTTAACTTTCTGTGTTTCGTGTACAAGGACACCCAAATCGCTGTGAATACCAACATTTACTAGTCTCTCACATTTTACGACATATTCTGCTTTTCTATTTTTCCTGCCAAAGTGGATATTTTTACACTTCCACACATTATACTTCATCTGTCACCTTCTTGCCCAATCACTCCATATCCCTTTGCAGCCTCTTTAAGTCCTCCTCAGAGCTTACTTTCCCACTGGTTATGCACGATCACTACACGATGGCTGCGGTTAAAAAAGTTGACCACCTGAGTCTGGCTGTTTTCCTTGAGAGACACGCGGATCAGACACGATTAGAACCCACAGTGGCGGAATTTCGTACTGCCTTCGTCACTCATAAACCTGACTGTAGCAGCGTTAGTATGGAAGGTAAATCTCTCATCCTGACCCATATTACCAGAGAGAGCATCCCTCTCCGAGAGAGAGAGTGCTCCACCCCATAGAACGGCAGTATGCCTACCCAAGAGAGACAATATCCCTGCCCGAGAGAGAGAGTTTGTCTCGAGAGAGACAGCATCCCGACATGAGAGAGGGAGTACCCCAGTTTAGAAAAGCCAAGAGAGCCAGTAACCCTACCAGAGAGACTGCACCCCTAACCGAGAGAGAGCACCGCTAACTGACAGAGACAGTACCGCTTCCCGAGAGAGAAAATACCCCTATCTGAGAGACAGAGTGTAAAATTAGTCGAGAGATAGAGAGAGACAGTATTCCTACTGCGAGATACAGAATGCCTTCTGGAGAGACATGACCCCAGCCAAGAGAGACAGTACCACAGCCGGGAGAGGCAGTACCACAGCCGGGAGAAAGAGACAGAACCCCTATTCGAGAGAGACAGTGCCCCTACCCGAGAGAGACAGTGCCCCTATCCGAGAGAGACAGTACCCCTACCCGAGAGAGACAGTACCCCTACCCGAGAGAGACAGTACCCCTACCCGAGAGAGACAGTACCCCTACCCGAGAGAGACAGTACCCCTACCCGAGAAAGACAGTGCCCCTACCCGAGAAAGACAGTGCCCCTACCCGAGAGAGACAGTACCATTACCCGAGAGAGACAGTGCCACTACCTGAGAGAGACAGTACCCCTACCCGAGAAAGACAGTGCCCCTACCCGAGAGAGACAGTACCCCTACCCGAGAAAGACAGTACCCCTACCCGAGAGAGACAGTACCCCTACCCAAGAGAGACAGTACCATTACCCGAGAGAGACAGTGCCACTACCTGAGAGAAACAGTACCCCTACCCGGGACAGACAGTACACCTACCCGGGAGAGACAGAGTCCCTGCCCGAGAGAGGCAGTACCTCAACCCGTCAGTGACAGTGTCCCTACCCGTGAGAGACAGTACACCTATCCGAGAGAGACAGTACACCTACCAGAGAGAGACAGTGCCCCTACCCGAGAGAGACAGTACCCCTACCCGGGACAGACAGTACCACTACTCGAAAGAGACAGTGCCCCTACCCGAGAGAGACAGTACCCCTACCCGGGAGAGACAGTACCCCTACCCGAGAGAGACAGTACCATTACCCGAGAGAGACAGTACCCTACCTGGAACAGACAGTACCCCTACCTGAGAGAGACAGTACCCCTACCCGAGAGAGACATTACCCCTACCCAAGGGAGACAGTTCACCTACCCGGAACAGACAGTACCCCTACCCGAGAGAGACAGTGCCCCTCCCGGAACAGACAGTACCCCTACCTGAGCGAGACATTACCCCTACCCGAGAGAGACAGTGCCCCTCCCGGAACAGACAGTACCCCTACCTGAGAGAGACAGTACCCCTACCCGAGAGAGACAGTACCCCTACCCAAGAGAGACAGTGCCCCTACCCGGAACAGTCATTACCCCTACCCGAGAGAGACAGTGCCCCTCCCGGAACAGACAGTACCCCAACCTGAGAGAGACAGTACCCCTACCCGAGAGAGACAGTACCCCTACCCGAGAGAGACAGTGCCCCTACCCGGAACAGACAGTACCCCTACCCGAGAGAGACAGTGCCCCTCCCGGAACAGACAGTACCCCTACCTGAGCGAGACATTACCCCTACCCGAGAGAGACAGTGCCCCTACCTGAGCGAGACAGTGCCCCTACCCGAGAGAGACAGTGCCCCTACGCGTGAATGACAATAGCCCTCCCCTCATTGCTGGTGACTCTCAGAGCTGCATCAGCTGCGTCCACAAAGTGCTCCCCATTTGAAATGATGACTGGAAAAACGAAACAATTTGATCGAACATCTGATGGTTGATCTTCCAGGGCCATTGACCGAAACAGTTACTGTGCATTGGGACGTGAGACAGTTGAAAGTTGGTACAAAAGACTTCCACTTGTGGATGGCTTTTCAACTGGGGGCTGGAGGCACAGAAACCAGAACTCCAATAGATAAAGTGATTCGGAAATGTGAGACAAGGTGATAGTACTCCAGTTCACTGACAGGGGACAAGATCTTTCCTCTAAATGACAGGTTCCATATCGCACTGTGGATAAAATCAGTTAATCTGCGTATAATATTCGTGTTACAGGTGGAAAGAGACCCACCGAGAGATACCGCCACACAGACCACCTTAAAGGGGGATTCTGGTACCTCCACACAGACCAACTTAAAGCGGGATTCTAGTACCTCCACACAGACCTCCTTAAAGGGGGATTCTAGTACCTCCACACAGACCACCTTAAAGGGGGATTCTAGTGGGATTTTAGCTCAAGTCCAGATCAGTAGCCCGAAATGTGGAAGCACACCCTGTTGTGGAGTCTGACTGTGACCGTTTGGAGGAGATGAGGAAATGTCTGCCCGACCTTTGAAGATGGAGCCACGAGCAGGATTGTTGCCTCAGAGACCTCGGGTGTCCCAGTGAGCAATGGCCGATATGTACATATTCCTGTAAGAATTTATATGTCAGCATGGAACATTTAATCCTATGAATATTGTAAGAACGCTACTGGAGTTAGTAATTTGGAGTATGAATTGTATAAGACACTAGAAAAATGTCACTCACATGCCCAATATCACTTACATGGTTGACAGGCTGGTTCACCATGGAGATCGCAGCGACACATCAGGAGTGGTATGAAGAGTCCTTGGAGGAATTTGGAACGGGAACGGCCTATTTGAACAGATAAAGGAGAATTTTAGCACTATTAAATAGAGAAAAGGCAGCTGGGATAGATTACCCATGATTGATGGGATTAGAGAACAGACAATAAAAGAGACATTGACGGTGGAAAACATGCGCAAATTTGTGGAAAAGTTTAGGCAAGTACAAACTACTTTCAATAAGTTGAGCAGTAATATCAATGCAATGATGACTAAGAAATCAAGGGAAATGGCCTGTGGATTGATAGGAACCGTTAGAATCTATCATATGGAGAAAGCTGTGTTTGGCTTGTTGGATGGTAAGGTTCCTCTAGGGCTCTTATATAAAGATGAAATGATCAGACTTTATAGTAATGCAATGGGATCATGTAACCTGACTGGGCGAGAGTACCAAACAGCATTTGTACTATGGGAAAGTGGCCCAATAGACCCGGGTTTTTACCGAGCGTTTGTATTTAATGTCTCTCTTGTTGACTTTTTTTTAGAAATGGAGAAGTGGAAAATACCCTTACTATAAATCACCATAGTGATGGGAGACGGAATCTTGTGCTCCTCACCCAACGGGTATGACAGATGTATGATCCTGACAACTGTAAATGCATTAAACACAGAGCCCCAGTCTGACCACCTCATAGTGAGATAGATTTGGGGGACACTGTTCAATTTGGTTTTTCCTACTCTCCATCCACGACAGGAAAGGAAACAATGTCCTGAAATCTTGAATAACAAAAGAAAATGCTGGAAACACTCCGCATGTCAGGTAGCATTGTGGAGAGAGAAACAGAGTTCTTGAGACGGTCTGGTGAATGCAATAAGACTAAGGAACGACAGCTTCCTTCTGGAAATGACCATTTCACCCCCAATGTTTAATTGAGGCGATATATTCCGCAAACTAGCCGCTGCCCGTAATATCGGCACCACACAACTACAACAACAACTTGCATTTATATAGCGCTTTCAATGGAGTCAAACGTCCCAAGGCGCTGCACAAGAGCTTAAAAATTGACACCGAGCCGCATGAGCAGAATTTAGCACAGGTGACCAAATGCTTGGTCAAACAGATCGGTTTGAAGGAGTCTTTTAAGGGCGAAGAGGGAGGTGAAGAGGTTTAGCAGGGAATTCCAGAGTTTAAGGCCCATCTGAAGGTACGGCCGCCAATGGTGAATCGATGAAAATCGGTGATGCCTGTTTATGTCTTGCGGGCTACAGTTGGCGATCTTCAGTTGGGCCAGACATCTACCTCTTCGTCACTGGGAGGCCTTGTGGTCAGCAGACACAGCAATGGTCGCTAAAGGGACATTGAAGCGTGTTCCCGATCTCGTACCTCCCTCCTGTCGGTTTCCTAGGCTCAGCTTTGCAACACAAATGTATATATAAATATGAATAGTAAATTGACAAAAACACAGCGAAAAGTAATGATATATTATGCAAGTCACTAAGTACGACATACACTAATAAAATCAATAAAAATGCAAGAAGAAGTGCTCATATAACTCACCTATCCGCCTGACTTGGTCTATAGTTTGGGAGAAAGCCAGAGGGAAGGAACTGAAAGGTTTTGCGCTTGGCGTGATTGGCAAGAAATGCTTGACCAGGGATAACATGATGCTGACCCATTGGGACAAGAGATTCAAAGTTTCGCCTCTCTCCGCACAAACACCTCTCGCGCACAATCATCAAATGTGATTGGTGGAGGTGGTGATATGAGCTCACTGCGTACAGTCAGGGAATTCTATAGCACAGGAGGAGGCCATTTGGCCCATCGCAACTAAAAGAGCGATCCAATTGGTCCCGTTCCAACACCCTTTCCCCATTCAGTCCCTCTCCCCTGTGCTAGCTCTCTGAAAGAACTCTCCCCTTCGTCCCAATCACCTGACATTTCCCGATACATTTAAACAAAGTTTCCTACTTCAAATATTTCTCCACTTCCTTTTTAAAATCTATTCTGGATTCTGCTTCCCTCAGTGTTCCTGGCCGGGCATTCCACGTCCCAACAATCCTCTGCGTAAAGTGACTCTCTCCGAAAAACTGCTCAGTGTGCATTGCACAAAGGGAAGTACAGATGAGAGGCCATTCGACCCATCTAACTAAACATTCCACATAACCCCGGAATCCTCCGTCACCCAATCTCTCCGCCTTGTAAATGACTCCAAAGTTTTTGACCCCACTCCCCGACCTGGATCCAATCCCAGGTTTTGATCGCTCTCCTGGATTACTTCAATCCTGACATCCCCGATTTCCTTTGATCTGTCATTCGCAGCCCTGCCTTCAACCGCCGGGGCCCTAAACTCTGGAATTCCCTCCCTAAACCTCTCCGACTCTCTCTCTTTACCTCCCTTAAGACGTTCCTTAAAACCCAGCTCTTTGACCAAGCTTTTGCTCACCTGTCCGGATATGAAGAGGAGACCACATCGTGAGCAGCGAATACAGTATATTAAATTGCAGGAAGTACAAGTAAATCGCTGTTTCACCTGGAAGGGGTGTTTGGGGCCCTGGACAGTGGGAAGTGGGGAGGTATAAGGGCATGTGTTGCATCTCCTGCACTTGCACGGGAAGGTGCTGGGCGAAGGGGAAGGTGTGCTGGGGGTGGTAGAGGAGTGGACTAGGGTGTCGCGGAGGGAGCGGTCCCTGCGGAATGCTGAAAGCGGAGGTGAGGGGAGGATGCGTTTGGTGGTGAGATCGCGCTGGAGGTGGTAGAAATGGCAGAGGATGATCCGTTGAATGTGGAGGCTGGTGGGGTGAAAGGTGAGGACAAGGGGAACTCTATCGTGGTTCCGGGAGTGAGGGAGGGGAGTGAGGGCAGAAGTGCGGGAGGTAGAATGGACATGATCGAGGGTCGTGTCAGCCACAGTAGAGGGGAATCCTCGGTTGAGGAAAAAGAAAGACATGTCGGAAGCACTGGTATGGAAGGTGGCATCGTCAGAGCAGATGCGGCGGAGATGGAGAAACTGAGAGAATGGAATAGAGTCCTTACAGGAGGTGGGGTGGAGGAAGTGTAGTCCAGGTAGCTGTGGGAGTTAGTGGGCTTGTAGTGAATGTTTGTCAATAACCTATCCCCAGAGATGGAGACGGAGAAGTCGAGGAAGGGAAGGGAAGAGTCGGAGATGGACCATGTGAAGGTGAGGGAAGGGTGGAAATTGGAAGCATAGTGAATGAAATTTTCTAGTTCAGGGCAAGAGCAGGACACGGCACCGATACAGTCATCAATATACCGGAAAAAGAGGTGAGGGAGGGGACCTGAGTAGGACTGGAACAAAGAGTGTTCTACATATCCCACGAAAAGGCAGGCATAGCTAGGACCCATGTGGGTACCCATAGCAATACGTTTGATTTGGAGGAATTGAGTGGATTCAAAGGAGAAGTTGTTCAATGTGAGAACAAGTTCAGCCAGGCGGAGGAGGTTGGTGGTGGATGGGGACTGGTTGGGCCTCTGTTCAAGGAAGAAGCGGAGCGCCCTCAGGCCATCCTGGTGGGGAATGGAGGTGTAGAGGGATTGCTCATCCACAGTGAAAAGGAGGTGGTTGGGGCTGGGAAACTGGAAACTGTTAAAGTGGTGGAGGGCGTCGGAAGAGTCGCGGATGTAGGTGGGAAGAGACTGGACAAGGGGAGAAAAAATAGTGTAGAGATAGGAAGAGATAAATTCCGTGGGGCAAGAATAGGCTGAAACGATGGGTCTACCAGGGCAGTCCTGTTTGTGGATCTTGGGAAGGAGGTAGAAGCGGGCTGTGCGGTGTTGGTAAACTATGAGGTTGGCGGCCGTGGGGGGAAGATCTCCAGAGGAGATGAGGTCAGTGACAGTCTTGGAAACGGTGGCTTGATGTTCGGTAGTGGGGTCATGGTCCACGTGCAGGTAGGAGGATGTGTCGGAGAGTTGGTGTTCAGCTTCCGCTAGGTAGAGTTCGGTTCACCAAACAACAACAGCACCACGCTTGTCAGCAGGTTTAATGACAATGTCAGGGTTGGATCTGAGAGAATGGAGTGCTGCAAGTTCATAGGGAGGTAGGTTGGAGTGAGTGAGGGGAGCAGAGAAATGGAGATGGCCGATGTCACGCCGACAGTTTGCAATGAAAAGATCTAGAGAGGGTAAGAGGCCAGAGGGAGGGGTCCAGGTAGAACGGGAACTCTGAAAGCGGGAGAAAGGGTCAGCCGTGTGGGGGGAAGTCTCCTGGCCAAAGAAGTGGGCAAGGTTGTCTCTTCAACCTTGTTCATCTTCATTGCTTTCAGTTTCCCTTCTCGTGTTTGAACAGGTACCTGTCAAGACTCGGTTTCACAGCCACATCTCTTTCCTCAGTAACTGTCTCCGGTTCCAAATTATTCCACATGGATTCCAACTAAACTTCCACGCTTCGTGTTTCGGATCCACCCAGGATTACAAATATCTGCCAGATAGTCATCGTTCCTCGAACTACTGCTCTCGCCGCATCTTGAGATCCACGCTCAATGCCATGCGGTGCCACATGAACACTCTCGACCTCTCTCTTCAGCAGCACCAGCGCACTCTAGCTCAAAGCTGTTCGGGTCCACAGTTCCATTTCATCCTTCGACTCATCCGACGCTTCAACCAAAACCTTTTTTCCTTCCTTTCTGATGTCAAGGATCGCAAGCTTCATCAAATCTTGAACACCAACGCCCCTCCGGAACCTTCTTCCCCTTCACTTTCCTCTGCCCCCCCTTCTCCCAATCTTACCCCCTGCCGCGTTTTCACTATCCCTTCTGACCTTCCCCTCTCTGACCCCGAACGATCAGTCCTCAGCTTGAGCTTCATCCCCTTACGCCCCCACCTCAATGACTATCGAGCTCGGTACGATGCTGAGCTCTTTTTCCCCCGCCTTCACCTCCGTGCCCACTTCTTTGGCCAGGAGTCTTGCCCCCTGCACGGCTGACCCTTTCTCCCGCTTTCAGAATTCCCATTCTTCCTGGACCGCTCCCACTGGCCTCTTACCCGCTCTAGATCTTTTCATTGCAAACTGCCGGCGTGACATCGGCCGTCTCATTTCTCTGCTCCCCTCACTCACTCCAACCTACCTTACTCTGAACTTGCAGCACTCCATTCTCTCAGATCTAAACCAACATTGTCATTAAACCTGCTGACAAGGGTGGTGCTGTTGTTTTTTGGCAAACTGACCTCTACCTAGCGGAAGCTGAACGCCAACTCTCCGACACCTCCTCCTACCTCCACCTGGACCTTGTAACTAAGATCCACTTTAAGTGCAGCGTCCTTCCTGGTACCTCCTCTTTATCAATTTTTATCCCATCCAGTATCTCCTCTACCTCCTCCTTCACTATGTCTATGGCAACATCTTTTTCCTTGGTGAAGACAGATGGAAAGTACTCATTTAGCACCTCAACCATACCCTCTGCCTCCATGCATAGGTCTCCTTTTCGGCCTCCAATTGGCCCCACCCCTCCTCTTACTACCCATTTATTATTTATATGCCTATAGAAGACTTTGGGATTGTCTTTTATGTTCGCTTCCATTCTATTCTCATACCCTCTCTTTTCCCCTCTTATTTTCTTTTTCACTTCTGCTCTGAACTTTCTATATTTAGCCTCATTCTCAGATGTATTCTCGACCTGACATCTGTCATACGTGCTCTTTTTCTGCTTCATCTTACTCTCAATCTCTTTCCTCATCCAGGGAGCTATAACTTTAGTTGCCTTACCTTTCCCCCGAGTGGGAATGTACCTCGACTGTACCTGAACTTTTTCCTCTTTAAAGGCAGCCCATTGTTCGATTATAGTTTTGCCTGCCAATCTTTGATTCCAATTTAACTGGGCCAGATCAGTTCCCATCCCACTGAAATTGGCCTTCCTCCAATAAATATTTTAACCCTAGTTTGCTCCCTGTCCTTTTCCATAGCTAATCTAAACCTTATGATACTGTGATCACTGTTCTCTAAATGTTCATCTACTGACACTTGCTCCACTTGACATACTTCATTCCCCAGAACCAGATCCAGCAATGCCTCCTTCCTCGTTGGGCCGGAAACATACAGAATAAGAAAGCTCTCCTGAACACAATTCAGAAATTCTTCCCCCTCTCTGCCCTTTAATCTATTACTACCCCTGTCTATATTAGGATAGATGAAGTCCCCCATTATAATTACTCTATAGTTCTTGCATTTCTCTGTAATTTCTCTGAAAATTTGCTCCTTCATACTTTTCCCAATAGTTGGTGGCGTATAGAATACACCTAGTAGTGTAATGGCACCTCTGTTATTTCACAACTCTAACCATATAGATTCTGTCATTGACCCTTCCAGGACATCCTCTCTCTGCAGCACTGTAACATTCTTCTCAACCAATAATGCGACATCACCTCCTATCTTTCATAGAAACATAGAAACATAGAAGATAGGAGCAGGAGTAGGCCATTCAGCCCCTCGAGCCTGCTCTGCCATTTTATGAGATCATGGCTGATCATCCAAATTCAGTACCCTGTCCCTGCTTTCTCCCCTTGATCCCTTTAGCCTTAAGAAATATATCTAACTCCTTCTTGAATATATTAAATGAATTGGTCTCAACTGCCTTCTGTGGTAGAGAATTCCACAGGTTCACCACTCTCTGGGTGAAGAAATTCCTCCTCATCTCTGTCCTATATGGCTTACCATTATCCTTAGACTGTGACCCCTGGTTCTGGACTCCCCCGCAATCGGGAACATCCTTCCTGCATCTGGTCTGTCTAGTCCTGTTAGAATTTTATAAGTTTCAATGAGATCCCCTCTCATTCTTCTAAACTCTAGCGAATACAAGCCCAATTGTCCCAATCTCTCTTCATACGTCATTCCTGCCATCCCAGGTATCAGTCTGGTGCATCTTCGCTGCACTCCCTCCATGGCAAGAACATCCTTCCTCAGATAAGGCGACCAAAACTGCACACAATACTCAAGGTGTGATCTCACCAAGGCCCTGTACAACTGCAGCAAGACATCCTTGCTCCTGTACTCGAATCCTCTCGCTATGAAAGCCAACATACCATTTGCCTTCTTAAGCACCTGCTGCACCTGCATGCTTACCTTCAACGACTGGTGCACAAGGACTCCCAGTTCTCGTTGCACTTCCCCTTTTCCCAATCTATTGCAGTTCAGATAATAATCTGCCTTCCTATTTTTGCCGCCAAAGTGGATAACCTCGCATTTATCCACATTATACTGCATCTGCCATGCATCTGCCCAATCACCCAACTTGTCCAAATCATGCTGGAGTTTCTCTGCATCCTCCTCACAACACACACGCCCACCCAGCTGTGTGTCATCTGCAAACTTGGAGATATTACATCTAGTTACCTCGTGTAGATCATTAATATATATTGTGAATAACTGGGGTCCTAGCACCGATCCCTGCGGTACCTCACTAGTCACTGCCTGCCACTCGGAAAAAGACTTGTTTATTCCAACTCTTTGCTTCCTGTCTGCCAACCAGTTCTCTATCCAAGTCAGTACCTTACCCCCAATCCCATGTGCTTTAACTTTGCACGCTAATCTCTTATGCGGGACCTTATCGAAAGCCTTCTGAAAGTCCAAATACACCACATCCAATGGTTCTCCCTTATCTATTCTACCAGTTACATCCTCAAAAAATTCCAGTAGATTAGTCAAGCATGATTTACCTTTTGTAAATCCATGTTGAATTTGTCCCATCCTGTCACTGTTTTCCAAGTGCTCTGCTATTACATCTTTTATAATGGACTCTAGCATTTTCCCCACTACCGATGTCAGGCTTACCGGTCTATAATTCCCCGTTTTCTCTCTCCCACCTTTTTTAAATGTGAGAAGTCGCACAACACCAGGTTATAGTCCAATAGCTTTATTTGAAATCACAAGCTTTCGGAGCGCTGTTCCTTCCTCGCCTTTGTCCACCCCAGTCCAACACCGGCATCTCCACATCATGGCTACCTTTTTTAAATAGTGGAGTTACATTAGCTACCCTCCAATCCATGGGAACTGTTCCAGAGTCTATAGAATTTTGGAAGATGACCAGCAATGCATCTACTATTTCTAGGGCCACTTCCTTAAGTACCCTAGGATGTAGATTATCAGGCCCTGGGGATTTATCCACTTTCAATCCCGTCAATTTCCCTAACTCCATTTCCCTACAAATACTGATTTCATTCAGTTCTTCCCTCTCATTAGACCCTATGATCCCCGACATCTCTGGGAGGTTATTTGTGTCCTCCTTTGTGAAGCCAGAACCAAAGTATGTATTTAATTGGTCTGCCATTTCTTTGTTCCCCATTATAAATTCCCCTGATACTGACTGCAAGGGACCTACGCTTGACTTCACCAATCTTTTTCTCTTCACATATCTATAGAAGCTTTTACAGTCAGTTTTTATGTTCCCTGAAAGCTTACTCTCATACTCTATTTTCTCCCTCTTAATTAATCCCTTTGTCCTCCTTCGCTAAATCCTAAACTGCTCCCAATCCTCAGGTTTGCTGCTTTTTTTGGTCAATTTATATGTCCTCTCCTTGGATCTTATGCTATCCCTAATTTATCTTGTAAGCCACGGTTGAGTTTCCTTCCCTTTCTTTCCTGAACATCTTATATCCAGGAATATTTAATACCCAATCCTGCCCTTTTTTCAACCAGGTCTCAGTTATTGCCATGACATCAAATTCCCATCTGGCTATTTGTTCCTGCACCTCAGCAATCTTGTTTACTATGCTTCGTCCGTTCACATACATACATTGTATACCTATCTTAGACCATCCTGTGTTCTCTCTTAGTATGACCCCACTTAATACCTAACTATTTCTTACTTTAGTGCTATCAATCTCTTCCAATCCTTTGCGACCTTTGTTTCCCCTTTCTAATGCTGCATTCTGGTGCCCATCCCCCTGCCAACTTAGATTAAACCCTCCGCAACAGCATGAGCAATCCTCCTCACGAGGATATTGGTACCGGCTCTGTTGAGGTGCAACCCGTCTGGCCTGTACAGATCCCACCTCCCCCGGAACCAGTACCAATGCCCCAGGAATCTGAAGCCCTCCCTCTTTTTCCATCTCTCCAGCCAAAGATTCATCTGCTCTATCCTCCTATTGCTATACTCACTCATGTGTGGAACCAGCAGCAATCCAGAGATTATTACATTTGAGGACCTGCTTTTTAATATCTTTCCTAGCTCCCTGAAATCAGCCTGCAGGACCTCATCGCTCTTTCTACCTATGTTGTTGTTGCCGATTTGGAGCACGACCTCTGGCTGTTCACCCTCCCCCCTCAGAATGTTCTGCAGAATGTCATACCTTTATTTATTCGACTATTAAATAACTTTACAGAAACTTTAAAAGGTGTGACTTATACCAATGAATCCGTTTCCAGCTATCCTGTGACATCACTCCTTGTATTTTTTTTGAATCACCGCTCAGCTCCATTCATTCTGCTAACGCCACTCCCGCTCAGATCCGCGCTCTGTCCTGGGACTTCTCCACCTCTACATTTTTGCTGCTGCCGCCGCTTCCACCCCTAGCAGTCCCGCTCAAGTCGGCACTCACAATTACAGCATGACTGTTTACATAGACAGAGTCATTTACAAATGTTGACATAGGAACTTATAATGGGGAAAAATGCCTAGAAATGCATGCAGAAAAGAGATGCAGAGAGATGAAGCATGGACTCTTGTTGCGCACTGTGGTTGCTGACTGTATGGCTCCTCCGACCATGAACCTCTCCCTCAGTACTGCCCCTCCAACAGCGAAGCGCTACTTCAGTACTGCCCCTCCAACAATGCAGCTCTCCTTCAGTACTGCATCTCCGACAGTGCAGCACTCCCTCAGTACTGCCCTTTCGACAATGCAGCGCTCCCTCAGTACTGTCCCTCTGACAGTGCAGCGTATTATCAATACTGCCCCTCCAATAGTGCTGTAATCCCTCAGTACTGCCCCTCCGTCCACTTGAGTGACTTTGTTTTTGTTCCTGGGATGTGGGGGTCACTGGCAAGGCCAACATTTATTGCCCATCCCTAATTGCCCCTGAGGAGGTGGTGGTGAGCAGCCTTCTGGAATTGCTGCAGTCCGTGTGGTGAAGGTACTCCCACAGTGCTCTTAAGGAGGGAGTTCCAGGATTTTGACACTGTGACGATGAAGGAACGGCGATATATTTCCAACTAAGGAAGTTGTGTGACTTGAAGGGGCACTGTGAGGTGATGGTGTTCCCATGCACCTGCTGCCCTGGTCCTTCTATGTGGTAGATGTTGCGGCTTTGGGAGGTGCTGTCGACGAAGCCTTGGTGAGTTGCTGCAGTGTACCTTGTAGATAGAACACACTGCAGCCACGGTATGCCGATGGTGGACGGAGTGAATGTTTAATGTGGTGAATGGGGTGCCAATCAAGCTGGCTGCTTTGTCTTGGACGATGTCAAGCTTCTTGAGTGTTGTTGGAGCTGCACTCGTACAGGCAAGTGGAGAGTATTCCATCACACTCCTGACTCATGTCTTGTAGATGGTGGAAAGGCTTTGTGGAGTCAGAAGGTGAGTCACTCATTGCAGAATACCCAGCATCTGACCTGCTCTTGTAGCCATTGTATCTATGTGACTGGTCCAGTTAAGTTTCTAATCAATGGTGACCCCCCAGGATGTTGATGGTGGGGGATTCAGTGATGGTAATGCCGTTGAATGTCAGTGGCGGTGGTTAGGTTCTCTCTTCTTGGAGATAGTCATTGCCATGCACTTGTGTGGCACAAATTTTACTTGCCACATATGAGCCCAAGCCTGAATGCCATCCGGGTCTTGCTGCATGCGAGCACAGACTGCTTCATTATCTGAGGAGTTGCAAATGGAACTAAACAC
This sequence comes from Squalus acanthias, assembly GCA_030390025.1. Taxonomy (NCBI): domain Eukaryota; kingdom Metazoa; phylum Chordata; class Chondrichthyes; order Squaliformes; family Squalidae; genus Squalus; species Squalus acanthias. Next base: position 63,295,299 of record CM059441.1, read on the forward strand.
TACAATCATCAGTGAACATCCTCACTACTGATGTTATGATGGAGGGAAGGTCACTAATGGAACAGCTGAAGATTGTTGGGCCTCGGACACTGCCCTGAGGAACACCTGCAGCTATGTCCTGGTGCTGAGATGATTGACCTCCAACAATCACAACCATCTTCCTTTGTGCTTGGTACGACTCCAGCTTGTGGAGAGTTTTCCTCTGATTGCCATTGTATTCAATTTTTTCTAAAAGCACTTGCATTCCCTACATTACAATAGTGACTACACTTCAAAAGTACTTCATTGGCTGTAAAGTGCTTTGGGACATCCTGAGGTTGTGAAAGGTGCTATAAAAATGCAAGAATTTTACTAGGGTTCCTTGATGCCACACTCGGTCAAATGCTGCTTTGATGTCAAGGGCAATCATTTTCGCCTCACCTCTGGAATTCAGATCTTTTGTCCAAGTTTGGACCAAGGCTGTAATGAGGTCTGGCGGAACCCAAAAATGAGCATTATTGAGTAGTTTATTGCTGAGTAAGTACCGCTTGATAGCACTGTCGATGGCACCTTCCATCACTTTGCTGATGATTGGGTGTAGACTGATGAGGCGATAATTGGCCGGATTGGATTTGTCCTGCTTTTTGTGGACAGGACATACCTGGGCACTTTTCCACAGTATCGGATAGATGCCAGTGTTGTAGCTGTACTGGAAGAGCTTAGCTAGAGGTACCGCCAGTTCTGGAGCATAAGTCTTCTGCACAACAGCCAGGATGTTGTTGGGGCCTGCAGCCTCTGCTGTATTCAGTGCGTTCAGCTGTTTCTTGATATCACGTGGAGTGAATCGAATTGGCTGAAGACTGGTTTCTGTGATGGTGGGACCTCAGGAGGAGGCAGACATGAATCATCCACTTCGCACTTCTGGCTGAAGATGGTTGCAAATGCTTCAGCCTTGTCTTTTGCCCTCACGTGCTGGACGCCGCCATCATTGAGGATGGGGATGTTCATGAATCTCCTCCTCTCGTTAGTTGTTTAATTTTCCACCTCCATTCCTGACTGGATGTGGCAGTACTGCAGATCTTTGACCTAATCTGTTGGTTTTGGTATTGCTGAGCTCTGTCTATAGAATGCTGTTTCTGTTGCCTACCTGCCTAGCATGCATGTAGTCCTGTGTTGTAGCTTCACCAGCTTGGCACTTCATTTTTAGGTACACCTGTTACTGCTCCTGGCATGCTCTTCTACACTCGTCAGTGAACCAGGGTTGGTCTCCTGGCTTCATGGAAATGGTAAAGTGAGGGGTATGCCGTGCCATGAGGTTACAGATTGTAGTGGAATACAATTCTGCTGTTGCTGATGTGCCACAGCGCCTCATGCATGCCCAGTTTTGAGCTGCTAGATCTGTTCTGAATCTATCCCACTTAGCAAGTTGGTAGTGCCACACAACACGATGGAGGGTGGAGGGTGTCCTCAGAGTGAACATGGGACTTCGTCTCCACAAGGACTGTGTGGTAGTCACTCCTACCAATACTGTCAGGAACACATGCATCTGCGATAGGTAGATTGGTGGGGATGAGGTCAAGTCGGTTTTTCCCTCGCGTTTGTTCTTTCAAAACCTGCCACAGGCCCTGTGTGGCAGTTATATCCTTCAGGACTCGGCCAGCTCGGTCAGTAGTGGTGCTACTGAGCCATTCTTGGTGATGGATATTGAAGTCCCTCACCCAGAGTACATTCTGTACCCTTGCTACCCTCAGTGCGTCTTCCAAGTGGTTTTCTACATGGAGGAGTGCTGCTTCATCAGCTGAGGGAGGGCGGTAGGTGATAATCAGCAAAAGGTTTCCTTACCCATGTTTGACCTGATGCCATGAGACTTCATGGGGTCCGGCGTCAATGCTGAGTACTCCCAGGGCCACTCCCTTCCGACTGTGCCGCCTGCTCTTGTGGGTCTGTCCTGTTGGTGAGACAGGACATACCCAGGGATGGTGATGGAGGAGTTGGAGACATTGGCTGAAAGGTATGGTACTGTGAATATGATTATATCAGGCTGTTGTTTGATTAGTCTGTGGGACAGCTCTTCCAATTTTGGCACAAGTCTCCAGATGTTAATGAGGAGGACTTTGCAAGGTCTACTGGGCTGGGTGTGCCTTTGTTGTGTCCCATGCCCAGGTCGATGCCGGTTTGTCCGTCCGGTTTTATTCTTATTATTGATTTTAATAGCGTCACAGTTATTCCTTGGTCACATAAAAACAGAGTACAAGGCGCTAACTCTCAGTTATACATCACCCTTTCACCACCTCAGGATGTCACAAAGCGTTTTATAGCCAAAGAAAGACGTACGATTGTATGGCGCCTTCCCACCTCTCTAGATATGGCATCAGAAATCACATATTAAACACTAATAATTGAACCTGACACTGCTTGTTACCAACAGAAACCGAAAGAAAGAACACCCATTTATGCACTTTACAGACAATGAAGTGCTTTTGAAGTGTAGCCACAATTGTGATGCAGAAAACGCGGCAGACAATTCGCAAACAGCAAGCTCCCACAAACAGCAGTGTGATAAATGGCAAGACAGTCTGTTCCTGATGTAGGGTAATGCATAAATCTTGGCCCAGGACACTGGGGAGAACTCCCCCCCCCACTTCTTTGAAATTGTGTCTGTGGGAAAATTTACATCCGCCTGAGAGGGCAAACGTGGCCCGAATGCCCTGCTACTGTCCCTTTGTAACAGTCTTCATGGGCTGAATGGCCTCCTCCTGTTTCGATGTAACAAGCTCGAGGACTTGAATGGCCTCCTCCTTTTCATATGTAACAGGTTCGAGGGGCTGAATGGGCCTTCTCCTGTTCCTATGTAACAGGATCAAGATGCTGAATGGCCTCCTCCTGTTCATCTGTACCAGCTTCAAGGGGGCAGAATGGCCTCCTCTAGTTCATATGTAATATCCTCGAGGGGGTTGAATGGCCCTCCTCCTGTTCCTATTTAGCAGGCTCAAGGGGCTAAATGGCCTCCTCTTGTTGCTATGTAACAGACTCGCGGGGCTGGAAGGCCAAATCATGTTCCTATGCAACAGGCTCTAGGGGCTGAATGGTCTCCTCTTCTTCCTTTGCAACAGTCTCGAGTGGCTGAATGGCCTACTCCTGCATCTATTTAATAGGTTTGATGGGCTAATTACTTAACTCCTATTCCTATGTAACAGGCTCGAGGGGCTGAATGGCCTTTTCATGTTCCTATGTAACGGGCTCGAGGGGTTGAATGGACCTCCTCTTGTTCCTAAGCAACAGCCTCAAAGGGTTGAATGGACCTCCTCTTGTTCCTAAGCAACAGGCTCGAGGGGCTGATTGGCCTCCTCCTTTTCCTATGTAACTGGATCAAAATGTGAATGGCCTCCTCCTGTTCATGTGTACCAGCCTCAAGGGGGTGGAATGGCCTCCTCCTGTACCTATGTAGCAGGCTCAAGTGGCTAAATGGCCTCCTCTTGTAGCTATGTAACGTTCTCGTGGGGCTGAATGGGCCACCTCCTGTTCTATGTATCAGGCTCGAAGTGCTGAATGGGTCTCTTCCTATTCCTATGCAACAGGCACAAAGGGCTGAACGGCCTTCATCTGTTCCTACGCAACAGGCTCGAGGGGCTGAATAGCCTCTTCCTGTTCCTATGTAACAGGCTCAAGGAGCTGAATGGTCCAATCATGTTCATATGCAACATGGTTGAAGGGCGGATTTGCCTCCTCCTGGTCCTGTGCAGCAGCCTCAATGGGCTGGATGGGCCTCCTGTTCCTATGCAACAGGCCCAAAGGGCTGAATGGCCCTGTGAGACAGTCTCGAAGGGCTGAATTGCCTCCACGTGTGACTATGCAACATCCTACAGGGGCTGAATGGGCCTCCCCCTGTTCCTATGAAACAGGCCCAAAGGGCAAATGGCCTGTGTAACAGGCTCGAAGGGCTAAATGGGCTTCTTCCTGTTCCTATGGAACAGGCCCAAAGGGCTGAATGGCCGACTCCCGTTCCTATGTAACAGGTTCGAGGGGCTGAATGGCCTAATCATGTCCCTATGCAACAGGCTCATTGCTCTGAATGGCCTCCACTTGCTCCTCCGTAACAGGCTTGAGGGGCTGAATGGCCTCCTCCTCTTCCTATGTAACAGGCTTGAGGGGCTAAATGTGGCTCTGCCTGTTCCTATGTAACAGGTTCGAGGTTCTGAATGGCCTCCTCCTGTTCATATGTAACAGCCACCTGGGGCTGAAGGTGCTTCCTCTTGGTCCGATGCAACAGGCTCAAGGGGCTGATGGGCCTCCTCCTGTTCCTATGTAAAAGGCTTGAGGGGCTGAATGGCCTCCTCTTCTTCCTGTGTAACAATCTCAAGATCAATAATGGTCTCCTCCTGTTCCTCTCTAACAGGCTGAATGGGCCTCCTCCTGTTCCTATGCAACAGGCCCGAGGGGCTGATTGGACTATGCCTGTTCCTATGTGACAGTGTCGATGAGATGAATGGTCCTCCTCCTGTTCCTATGCAAAAGACTTGAGGGGCTGAATGGCCTCCACCTGTTCCTGTGTTACAGTCTCGAGGGGCTGAATGGCCCCCTCATTTTCCTATGTAACAGGCTCGTTGTGCTGAATGGCCTCCTCCAGTTGATATGTAACAGCCTCAAAGGGCTGAATGTGAAGCCTCCTCTTCCTATGCAACAGGCTCGAGGTTCTGAATGACCTTCTCCTGTTCATATGTAACAGCCCCTTGGGGCTGAATAGGCCTCCTTCTGTTCTTAACAACAGGCTTCAGGTGTTGAAAGACCTCCTCCTGTTCCTATGTAACAGGCTCGAGCTCTGAATTGCCTCTTCTTGTTCCTTTGCAACAGTCTCAAGGGGCTGAATGGCCTCCTCCTGTTCCTTTGTAACAGGTTCGATGTTCTAAATGGCCACCTCATGTTCCTCTGTAACAGGTTGGAGGGGGCTGAATGGCCTCCTCCTGTTTCTACATAACAGGCTCAAGGGGCTGAATGGGCCTTCTCCTGTTCCTATGTAACAGTCTCAAGCAGTTGAATGGCCTCCTCTTGTTACTATGTAACAGGTTCGAAGGGCTAAATGGGCTTCTTCCTGTACCTGAGCAACAGGCCCAAAGGGCTGAATGGCCTGCTCCCGTTGCCATGTACCAGGTTCGATGTTCTAAATGGCAACCCCCTGTTTGTATGTAACAGGCTCGAGGGATTAATGGCCTAATCATGTCCCTATGCAACAGGCTCGAGCTCTGAATGGCCTCTTCTTGTTCCTTTGCAACAGTCTCAAGGGGCTGAATGGCCTCCTCCTGTTCCTTTGTAACAGATCGATGTTCTAAATGGCCACCTCATGTTCCTCTGTAACAGGTTGGAGGGGGCTGAATGGCCTCCTCCTGTTGCTATGTAATGGGATCGATGGATTGATTGGGCCTATTCCTGTTCCTATGTAACAGACTCGACGGCTGATTGGCATCCCCCTTTTCCTTTGTAACAGTCTCGAGCTGCTGAATGGTCTCCTCCTGGTCCTATGTAACAGGCTCGAGGGTTCAATGGGCCTCCTCCTTTTCCTGTCCAACAGGCCCAAGGTGCTGAATTTTCTTCTACTGTTCGTATGTAACGGGATCGAGGGGCTGAATGGCCTTCTTTGTTTCTATGTAACGAGCTCGGGGGGCTGAATGGACCTACTCCTATTCCTATGCAACAGGCCGCAGGGGCTGAATGGCCTCCTCCTGTTCCTTTGTAACAGTCATGAGGGGCTGAAAGGCCTCCTCATCTTCCTATGTAACAGGCTCGAGGGGCTGAATGTGAAGCCTCCTGTTCCTATGCAATAGGCTCATGGTTCTGAATGGCCTCCTCCTGTTCATATGTAACAGCCATCTGGGCAGAAGGGGCCTCCTCCTGTTTCTATGTAAGAGGCGCGAGGGGCTGAATGGCCTCCTCCTGTTCCGATATAACAGGCTTGAGATGCTGAATGGCCTCCTACAGTTAGTATTTATCAGCCTCAAATGGCTGAATGTGAAGCCTCCTCTTCCTATGCAACAGGCTAGAGGATCTGAATGGCCTTCGCCTGTTCCTATGTAACAGACTCATGGGGCTGACTTGGCCTGCTTCTGTTCTGAACAAAAGGCTCGAGGTGCTGAATGAACTCCTCCTGTTCCTATGTAATATACTCAATGCGGCTGAATGGCCTCCTCCTTTTTCTACATAACGGGCTTGAGGAGCTGAATGGCCTCCTCCTGTTCCAATATAAAGGCTCGAGATCCTGAATGGCATCTTCCTGTTCTTCTGTAACAGGCTCGAGGGGCTTAATGGCCCTTCTCCTGTTCCTATGCAACTGATCCGAGGGGCTGAATGTACTACTCCTGTTTCTGTGTAACAGGCTTGATGGGCCTGAATGGGCTCCTCCTGTTCCTATGTAATAGGCTCGAAGGGCTAAATGGGCTTCTTCCTGTTCCTATGCAACAGGCCCAAAGGGCTGATTGGCCTACTCCTGTTCCTATGTAACAGGCTCGAGGGGCTGAATGGCCCAATCATGTCCCTATACAATAGGCTTGTGCTCTGAATGACCTCCTCTTGTTTCTCTGTAACAGGATTGAGGGGCTCAATGGCCTCCTCCTGTTTCTATGTAATGGGCTCGAGGGGCTAAATGTGGCACCTCCTGTTCCTATGCAACAGCTCGAGGTTCTGAATGGCCTCCTCCTGTTAATATGTAACAGCCACCTGGGGCTGAATGTGCTTCCTCCTGTTCCTATACAACAGGCTCAAGGGGCTGATTGGCCTCCCCCTGTTCCTATGTAAAAGGCTTGAGGGGCTGAATGGCCTCCTCTTCTTCCTTTGTAACAGTCTCGAGATGCTGAATGGTCTCCTCCTGTTCCTATGTAACAGGCTCAAGGGGCTGCATGGGTCTGCTCCTGTTCCTATGCAACAGTCCCGAGGGGCTGAATGGCCTACTCCTGTTCCTATGTGACAGTGTTGATGAGATGAAAGGTCCTCCTCCTGTTCCTATGCAACAGACTTCAGGGGCTGAATGTCCTCCATCTGTTCCTGTGTTACAGTCTCGAGGGGCTGAATGGCCTCCTCCAGTTGGTATGTAACAGCCTCAAAGGGCTGAATGTGAAGCCTCCTCTTCCTATGCAACAGGCTCGAGGTTCTGAATGACCTTCTCCTTTTCATATGTAACAGCCTCGTGGGGCTGAATGGGCCTCCTCCTGTTCTTAACAACAGGCTTGAGGTGCTGAATGACCTCCTACTGTTCCTATGTAACAGGCTCAATGCGGCTGAATGGCCTCCTCCTGTTTCTACATGACAGGATCGAGGAGCTGAATGGGCCTTCTCCTGTTCCTATGTAACTGTCTCAAGCAGTTGAATGGCCTCCTCCTGTTCCTATGTAACAGGCTCGAAGGGCTAAATTGGCTTCTTCCTCTTCCTGAGCAACAGGCACAGAGGGCTGCATGGCCTGCTCCCGTTCCTATGCACTAGGTTCGATGGGCTAAATGGCAACCTCCTGTTCCTCGGTAACAGGCTCGAGGGGCTGAATGGCCTACTCCTGTTCGTATGTAACAGGATCGAGGGGGCTGAATGGCCTTCTCCTGTTTCTATGTAATGGGCTCAAGGGGCTGAATGGACCTACTCCTGTTCCTAGGCAACAGGCATTAGCGGCTGTATGGCCTCCTCCTGTCCCTGTGTAACAGTCATGAGGGTTGAATGGCCTCCTCCTGTTCCTATGTAAAAGGCTTGAGGGGCTGAATGGGCTCCTCTTCTTCCTTTGTAACTGTCTCGAGATGCTGAATGGTCTCCTCCTGTTCCTATGTAATTTGCTCGAGGGGACTGAATGGCCTTCTCCTGTTTCTATGTAACGGGCTCAAGGGGCTGAATGGACCTACTCCTGTTCCTATGCAACAGGCTCAAGGTTCTGAATGGCCTTCTCCTGTTCATATGTAGCAACCACCTGGGGCAGAAGGGGCCTCCTCCTGTTCCTATGTAAGAGGCACGAGGGGCTAAATGGCCCCCTCCTGTTCCTATATATTAGACTGGAGATGCAGAATGGTCTCCTCCTGTTCATCTGTAGCAGACTCAAGGGGTCGGATAGGGCCTCTTCCTGTTCGTATGTAACATCCTCGAAGGGGCTGAATGGTTCTACTCCTGTCCTATGTAACAGGCTCGAGGGGCTGAATGGTCTAATCATGTTTCTCTGAAAGGGGTGCGTTGCGGCTGAATAGCCTCCTCCTGTTCCGATATAACAAGCTCGAGGGGCTGAATGGCATCCTCCAGTTAGTGTGTAAAAGCCTCAAATGCTGAATGTGAAGCCTCCTCTTCCTATGCAGCAGGCTTGAATGGTCTTCGCCTGTTCATATGTAACAGCCTCATGGGGCTGACTGGGCCTCCTCCTGTTCTTAACAACAGGCTCGAGGTGCTGAATGACCTCCTCCTCTTCCTATGCAACAGGCTCGAGATGCTGAATGGTGACTTCCTCTTCCTATGCAACAGGCTCGAGGGGCTGAATGGCCCTTCTCTGTTCCTATGCAACAGGCCCAAAGGGCTGAATGGCCTACTCCCGTTTATATGTAACAGGCTCGAGAGGCTGAATGTCCCAATCGTATCCCTATGCAACAGATTCGTACTCTGAATGACCTCCTCTTGTTCCTCTGTAACAAGCTTGAGCAGCTGGATGGCCTCCTCCTGTTTCTGTGTAACAGGCTCGAGTGGCTAAATGTGGTGCCTCCTGTTCCTATGCAACAGGTTTGTGGTTCTGAATGCCCTCCTCCTGTTCCTATGTAAAAGGCTTGAGGGGCCGAATGGCCTCCTCTTCTTCCTTTGTAACAGTCTCGTTATACTGAATGGTATCCTCCTGTTCCTATGCAACAGGCCCGAGGGGCTGAATGGCCTACTCCTGTTCCTATGTAAGAGGCTCGAGAGGCTGAATGGCCTAATCATGTTTGTATGTAACAGGATTGAGGGGGCATGAATGGCCTCCTCCTGTTTCTATGTAATGGGCTAGAGGTGTTGAATGGGCCTACTCCAGGGGTTGAATGGCCTCCTCTTGTTCCTATGTAACAGGCTGGAGGGGCTGAAGGGCCTCCTCCTCTTCCTGTGTAGCAGGCCTGAGGGGCTGAATAGCCGACTCCTGTTCCTATGTAACAGGCTCGACGGGCTGAATGGAGCTCCTCCTGTTCCTATGCAACAGGCTCAAGGGGCTAATGGCATTCTCCTGTCCCTTTGTAACAGTCTTGAGGGGCTGAATGGCCTCCTCCTGTTTATTTGTAACAGGCACGAGGGTCTGAATAGCCTCCTCCTGTTCCTTTGTAAGAGGCTCAAGGGGCTGAATGACATCCTGTTCCTATGCAACAGGATCATGGGGCTGAATGGCCTTTTCTTGTTCTTATGTAACAGGCTGGAGGAGCTGAATGGCATCTTCCTGTTCCTTTGTAAAAATCTCAAGATGCTTATTGGGACTACTCCTGTTCCTTTATAATTGGCTCAAAAGGCTTAATGGCCTCCTCATGATCCTATGTACCAGGCTGAAAGGGCTGAATGGGCCTCTTCCTTTTCTGATGCAACAGGCCTGAGAGGATGAATGGCCTTCTCCTGTTCCTATGTAATAGGCTCAATGGGCTAAATGGCCACCTCCTATTCCTATGTACGGGCTCGAGGGGCTTAATGGCCTCCTCCTGTTCCTATGTAGCAGGCTCAAGGGGCAAAATGGCCTTCTATCTATGCAGCAGGCTCGAGGGGTTGAATGGCCTAATCATGTTCCTATGCACCAGGCTCTAGGGGCTGAAAGGCCTCCTCCTGTCCCTATGAAACAGTCTGGAGGGGCTGAATGGCCTCCTCCTGTTTATATGTAACAGGCACGAGGGCCTGAAATGGCCTCCTCCTGTTCCTATGTAAGAGGCTCTAGGGGCTGAATGACATCCTGTTCCTATGCAACAGGATCGAGGGGCTGAATGGGCCTCCTCCTGTTTCTATGTAACTGGCTCAAGTGGCTGAATGTGGCACCTTCTCTACATATGTAACACCCTCGAGAGGGCTGAATGGTCCTACTCCTGTTTCTATGTAACAGGCTTGAGGGGCTGAACAGCCTCCTCCTGTTCCTATGTAGCAGGCTCAAGGGGCAAAATGACCTTCTCTTCTACCTATACAACAGGCTCGAGGGGCTGAATGGCCTAATCATGTTCCTATGCACCAGGCTCTAGGGGCTGAAAGGCCTCCTCCTGTCCCTATGAAACAGTCTTGAGGGGCTGAATGACCTCCTCCTGTTTCTATGTAAGAGGTTTGAGGGCCTGAATGGCCTCCTCCTGTTCCTATCTAACAGCTTCGAGGGGTTGAATAGGCCTCCTCCTGCTCCTATGTAACAGGCTCGAGGGTCTGAATGGCCTCTTCTTGTTCTACCTAAGAGGCTTGAGGGGCTGAATGGCCTCCTCCTGTTCCTTTGTAACAGTCTCAAGATGCTTACTTGGCCTACTCCTATTCGTATACAACTGGCTTGAGAGGCTAAATGGGCTCCTCCTGTTTCTATGTAATGGGCTCGAGAGGCTGAATGGGCCTACTCCTCTTCCTATGCAACCGGATCTAGGGGCTGAATGGCCGCCTCCTGTCGCTTTGTAACAGTCTTCAGGTGCTGAATAGCCTCCTCCTGTTTCTATGTAATGGGCTCGAGGGGCTGAATGGGCCGACGCCTGTTTCTATGTAACAGCCTCGATGGGCTGAATGGGACTCGTCCTTTTCCTAATAACAGGCTCCAGGGGATGAATGGCTGCCTCCTGGAACATAAGAACATAACATAAGATTATAATAGTTAGGAGCTGAAGTAGGCCATTTGACCCTTTGAGTCTACTCCGCCATTCATAAAGATCATGGCTGATCTTGTACCTCAACTCCACCTTCCCGTACTATCCCCATATCCCTTAATTCTCTTCGTTCCCATAAATTTATCGACCTCTGTCTTGAATATACTCAACGACTGAGCATCCATACCTCTCTGGGGATGAGAATTCCAATGATTCACGATACTTTGAGTGAACAAATTTCTCCTCATCTCATTACTAAATGGCCAACCCCTTATTCTGTGACTGTGACCTTGTGTTCTAGATTCCCCAGCCAAGGGAAACATTTTCCCAGCATTAACGCTGTCAAGCCCCTTAAGGATTTTATGTTTCAATTAGATCACCTCTCATTCTTCTAAACTCTAAGAAATATAGGCCTAGTCTATTCAATCTCTCCTCATAGGGCATTCCCTGCATCCCAGGAACCAGTCTAGTGAACCTTCGCTTCACTCCCTCTAAGGCAAGTATGTCTTTCCTTAGGAAAGGAGACCAGAACTGTATAAAATACTTCAGCTGTGGCCTCACCAAAGCCCTGTATAATTGTAGTAAGACGTCTTTACTCTTATACTCTAATCCCTTTGTAACAAAAGCTAACATACCATTTGCTTTCCTTATTGCTTGCTGTACATACATGTTAACATTCTGTGATTCATGTACAAGGACACCCAGGTCCCTCTGAGTGCAAACATTTCCCAGTCTCTCACCATTCAAAAAATATTCTGCTTTTTTTTTCCTACCAAAGTGGATAACTTCACACTTCCCCACATTGTAATCCATTTGCCATGTTCTTGCCCACTCAGTCAACCTGTCTATATCTCTCTGCAGCCTCTTTGCATTCTCCTCACAGCTAACTTTCCCACCTAACTTTGTATTATCAGCAAACTCAGATACGTTACACTCAGTCCCTTCATCTAAGTCATTAATATAGATTGCAAATAGCTGAGGCCCAAGCATTGATCCTTGCGGTACCCCACTAGTAACTGCCTGCCAACCTGGAAAAGTCCCTTTTATTTCTACTCTTTGTTTTCTGTCCATTAACCAATCCTCAATCCATGCTAATATATTACCCCCAATACCATGAGTCCTAATTTTGTGTAATAACCTCTTGTGTGGCACCTTATCGAATGCATTTTGAAAATCCAAATACATGACATCCACTGGTTCCCCCTTATCCATCCTACTAGTGATATCTTCTAAAAACTCTTAACAGATTTGTCAAACATAATTTCCCTTTCATAAAACCATGTTGACTCTGCCTAATTATATTATGATTTTCTAAGTGCCCTGTTACCACGGCCCTAATAATAGATTCTAGCATTTTGCCTACTACTGATTTCAGGCTAACTGGCCTGTAGTTTGCCATTTTTTGTCTTCCTCCCTTTCTTAAATAGCGGGGTTATGTTTGCTACCTTCCAATCACGCTCTTTTCAAACAGCCGCTCTGCTCACCGCTCCCGCTCTTTTCAAACAGCCGCTCCTGTTTCAATGTAACTGGCTCGAAGGCCTGAATCAGTTGACAGCTTTTCCTATGCAACAGGCTCAAGATGTTTATTGTGCCTACTCCTGTTCCTATACAACTGGCTCGAGAGGCTGAATGGGCCTCCTCCAGTTCCGAAGTAAAGAAAGAAATACTTGCATTTATATAGCAACTTTTACCATCACCGGACATCCCAAAGCGCTTTACAGCCAATGAAGTACTTTTTGAAGTGTAGTCACTGTTGTAATGTAGGAAAGTGGCAGCCAATTTGCGCACAGCAAGCTCCCAATAACAGCAATGTGACAATGACCAGAAAATCTGTTTTAGTGATGTTGATTGAGGGATAAATACTGGCCAGGACACCGGGGTATTTCCCCTGCTCTTCTTCGAAATAGTGCCATTGGATCTTTAATGACCACCTGAGAGAGACGACAGGGCTTCGGTTTACCTTCTCATCTGAAAGACAACACCTCCGATATTGCAGCACTCCCTCAGTAGTGACCCTCCGACAGTGTAGCACTCCCTCAGTACTGCCCCTCCGACATTACAGCACTCCCTCAGTACTGCCCCTCCGACATTACACCACTCGCTCAGTAGTGACCCTCCGACAGTGCAGCGCTCCCTCAGTACTGCCCCTCTGACAGTACAGCGGAGGCTCGCTCAGCAATGCCCCATCGATAGTGCATCGCTCCCTCAGTACTGTCACTGGGGAGTGTCGGGTTAAATTATCTGTTTAAGTCTCGGGAGCAGGAGTTCAACCCAAAACCTTTTGGCTCAGAGGCGAGAGACAGAGTGCTAAATCCACTGAACCACAACTGCCGCAGCATAGATTGACTTTCGGGTTGGAAACTGTAACCAAGTCTCAGGTTGAGTTGATAAGGGGAAGTCTTTCAGTTTTAGTTGATTTTTAACTACAGAAAATATCTAAAATGGAATATTTTATTATTTATATATATGTTTATTTATATTTATTTTTCCTTGTAACAGTTTTGAGGGGCTGAATGGGCCTCCTCCTGTTCCTATGCAACAGTCTCAATGGGCTGAATGCCCTCCTCCTATTCCTATGTAAAAGGCTCAAGGGGGCTGAATGGCCACCTCCTGTTCCGATGTAACAGGCTCGAGGGGGTAAATGGGCCTCCTGCTGATCCTATGTAACAGGCCCAAGGAGCTGAATGGCATACTCTTCCTATGCAACAGGCTCGAGGGCGTGAAAGGCCTCCTCCTGTTATTTTGTAACAGTCTTGAGTGGCTGAATGGCCTCCTCCTGTTCCTATGTAATAGTCTGGAGGGGCTGAATGGCCTCCTCCTGTTCCTATGTAACAGGCTCGTGGGGCTGAATGGGCATCCTCCTGTTTCTAGGCAACAGGCACCAGATGCTTAATGGGCCAACTCCTGTTCCTATACATATAGCTCGATGCGCTGAATGCACTCCTCCTGTTTGGATGTAAATGGCTTGAGGGGGCTGAACGGCCTCCTCCTGTTTCTATGTAACTGGCTCGAGGGACTAAATCGTCCTACTCCTGATCCTATGCAATCGGCTCGAGGGATTGAACAACCGCATCCTGTTCCTATGTTAAAGACTCGAGGGGCTGAATGATCCTCCTCCTGTTCCTATGCAGCAGACTCAACGGGCTGAATCCCTCCTCCTGTTCCTATGTAACAGGTTCGAGTGTCGGAATGGCCTCCTCTTGTTCCTATGTAGCTGGTTCAAGGGGCTAAATGGCCTCCTCCTGCTTTTCTTAATTCATTAATGAGATGTGGGCGTCACTGGCAAGGCCTGCATTTATTGCCCATGCCTAGTTCTTGAGAAGGTGGTGGTGAGCCACCTTCTTGTACCGCTGCAGTTCATCTGGTGAAGGTACTCCCACAGTGCTGTTAGCGAGGGAGTTCCAGGATTTTGACCCAACGACGATGAAGGAACGGCGATAAACTTCCAAGTCAGGATGGTGTGTGACTTGGAGGGGAACTTGGAGGTCGTGGTGTTCCCATGCGCCTGCTGCCCTTGTCCTTCTAGGTGGTAGAGTTTGCGAGTTTGGGAAGTGCTGCTGAAGAAGCCTTGGTGAGTTGCTGCAGTGCATCTTGTAGATGGTACACACTGCAGCCACGGTATGCCGGTGGTGGAGGGAGTGAATGCTTAAGGTGGTGGATGGGGTGCCAATCAAGCGGGCTGCTTTGTCCTGGATGGTGTCGAGCTTGTTGAGTGTTGTTGGAGCTGCACTCATCCAGGCAAGTGGAGAGTATTCCATCACACTCCTACTTCGTGACTTGTAGATGGTGGAAAGGCTTTTGGGAGTCCGGAGGTGAGACACTCGCCGCAGAATACCCAGCCTCTGACCTGCTTTTGTTGCCACATTATTTATGTGGCTGGTCCAGTTAAGTTTCTAGTCAATGGTGACCACCAGGATATTGATGGTGGGGGATTCGGTGATGGTAATGCCATTGAATGTCAAGGGGCAGTGGTTAGACGCTTGCTTGTTGAAGATAGTCATTGCCTGGCACTTGTGTGGCGCGAAGGTTACCTGCCACTTATCAGCCCAAGCCTGATTATTGTGCAGGTCTTGCAACATGCGGGCATGGACTGCTTCATTATCTGAGGAGTTGCGAATGTCACTGAACACTGTGCAGTGATCAGCGAACATCCCCACTCCTGACCTTATGATCGAGGGAAGGTCATTGATGAAGCAACTGAAGATGGTTGTGCTTAGGACACTGCCCTGAGGAACTCCTGCAGCGATGTCCTGGGGCTGTAATGATTGAACTCCAACCACCACAACCATCTTCCTTGGTGCCAGGTATGACTCCAGCCAGTGGAGCGTTTTCCCCCCCGATTCCCATTGACTTCACTTTTACTCGGGCTCCTTGATGCCACACTCGGTCAAATGCTGCCTTGATGTCAAGGGCAGTCACTCTCACCTCACCTCTTTTGTCCATGTTTGGACCAAGGCTGTAATGAGGTCTGGAGTCGAGTGATCCTGGCAAAACCCAAACTGGGCATCAGTGAGCAGGTTATTGGTGCGTAAGTGCTGCTTGAGAGCTGATGATTGAGAGTAGGCTGATGGGGTGGTAATTGGTCGGATTGGATTTGTCCTGCTTTTTGTGAACAGGATATACCTGGGCAGTTTTCCACATTGTCCGATAAATGCCAGTGTTATAGCTGCACTGGTACAGCTTAGCTAGAGGGGCGGCTAGCTCTGGAGCACAAGTCTTTAGCACGGCAGCCGGGATGTTGTCAGGGTCCACAGCCTTTGCTGTATCCAGTGCACTCTGCCGTTTCTTGATATCACGTGGAGTGAATTGAAATGGCTGAACACTGGCTACTGTGGTGGTGGGGACCTCAGGAGGAGGCCAAGATGGATCATCTACTTGGCACTTCTGGCTGAAGATGGTTGCAAACGCTTCAGCTTTGTCTTTTGCACTCACGTGCCGCGCTCCACCATCATTGAGGATGGGGATATTCATGGAGCCTCATCCTTCCGTTTGTTCTTTAATGTTCCACCATCATGCACGACTGGAGGTGGCAGGAACAAGAGGTTGAATGGCCACCTCTTGTTCCTATATTGCAGGCTAAAGGGGCTAAATGGTCTCCTCTTGTTTGTATGTTGCCATCCAACAGGCCCGAGAGGCTGAATGGGCCTACTGCTGTTCCTATGCAACAGGATCAAGTAGTTGAATGGCCTCCTCTTGTTCTTATGTAGCAGATTTAAGGGGTTAAATGGTCTCTTGTTTCTATCTAACAGATTCGAGGGGCTGAATGGCTGAATCATGTCCCTATGCAACAGTCTCGTGATGATTATTGGGCCTCCTCTTGTACCTTTGTAACAGGCTCAAGGAGCTAAATGGTTCCTCCTGTTCCTATGTAGCATGCTCAAGGGGCTGATGGGCCTCCTCCTGTTCCTATGCAACAGGCCCGAGGGGCTGAATGGACTACTCCTGTTTCTATGTTACAGGCTCGAGGGGGCTGAAAGGCCTACTCTTGTTCCTGTGCAACAGGCTCAAGGGGCTGAATTGCCTCCTCCTGTTCCTTTGTAACAGTCTTGAGGGACTGAATGGGCCTCCTCCTGTTCCTATGCAACAGGCCCAAAGGGCTGAATGGCCTGTGTAACAGGCTCCATTAGCTAAACGGCCACCTCCTGTTCCTATGTAAAAGTCTCGAGGGGCTGAATGGTCTGCTCCTGTTCTTCTGTAACAGTCTCGAGGGGATTAATTGCCTCCTCCTGTTCTATGCAACAGCCTTGAGGGTCTGAATTTTCTGTTCCTCTGCAACAGCCTCGAGGGGCTGAATGGCCTTCTCCTCTTCCTGTGTATCAGGCTCGAGGGACTGAATGGCTTCCTCCTTATCCTATGTAACAGGCTCAAGGGGATAAATGGCCTCCTCCTGTTTCTATGAAACTGGCTTGAGGAGCTAAATGGGCCTACTCCTGATCCTATGCAACAGGTTCGAGGGACTGAACAACCACCTCCTGTTCCTATGTTATAGATGCCACGAGATGAATGGCCTCTTCCTGTTCCTATGTAGCAGGTTCAAGGGGCTGAATGTGAAGCCTCCTGTTGCCATGCAACATGCTCGAGGTTCTGAATGGCCTCCTCCTGTTCCTAACAACAAGCTCGAAGGGCTGAATGGCCTCCTGCTGTCCCTATGCAACAGGCTCAAGGCGGCTGAATGGCTTCCTCCTGTTTCTACGTAACAGGCTTGAGGGACTGAATTGCCTCCTCCTTTTCCTTTGTACAGGCTCGAGGGGCTGAATGACTTAACATGATCCTATGCAACAGGCTCGATGGGCTGAATAGCCGCCTCCTGTTTCTATGTAATGGGCTCAAGGGGCTGAATTGGCCTACTCCTGTTCCTATGCAACAGGCTCTAGGGGCTGAATGGCCTCCTCCTTTTCCTAATAACAGGCTTGAGGGGGCTGAATGGCTGCCTCCTGTTTCAATGTAACTGGCTCGAGGGGCTGAATCAGCCTACTCCTGTTCCTATGCAACAGGCTTGAGATGCTTATTGGGCCTCCTCCTGTTGCTATGTAACAGGCTCGAGAGGGCTGAATGGGTCTCCTCCTGTTCCGAAGTAAAGAAGGAAAGAAATACTTGCATTTACATAACACCTTGCATTACTATAGAACTCTGAAATGAGCTTCCTACCACATATCCGCAGCATAACAAAGACCGCCTATTTCCATCTCCCTAACATCGCCCGTCTCTGCCCCTGCCTCAGCTCATCTGCTGCTGAAATCCTTATCCATCCCTTTGTTACCTCTACCCTATGTAAACTTGAGGTCATCTAAAACTCGGCTGCCCGTGTACTAACTCGCATCAAGTCCCGTTCGCCCATCACTCCTGTGCTCGCTGACCTACATTGGCTCCCGGTTAAGCAGCGCCTCGATTTCAAAATTCAAAATTCTCATTGTTTTCAAATTCCTCCAAGACCTCGCCCCTCCCTATCTCTGTAATCTCCTTAAGCCCCACAACCACCACCTCCCCCCCGCCAAAGATTTCCACGCTCCTCTAATTCTGCCCTCTTGAGTATCCCTAATTATAATTGCTCAACAATTGGTGACTGTGTCTTCTGTTGCCTCAGCCCTAAGCTCTGGAATTCCCTGCCTAAACCGCTCTGCCTCACTACCTCTTTCCTCCTTTAAGACGCTCCTTAAAACCTACCTCTTTAACCAAGCTTTTGGTCACCTGCCCTAATTTCTCCTTATGTGGCTCGGTGTCAAATTTCTTGTCTTAGAATACTCCTGTGCAGCGCCTTGGGACCTTTTACTACCTTAAAGGTGCTATACAAATACAAGTTGTTGTTGTTGTTTTGCAACTTTCACGACCACTGGATGTCCCATAGCACTTTACAGCTAATGAAGTACTTTTTGAAGTGTAGTCACTGTTGTAATGTAGGAAACGTAGCAGCCAATTTGCACACAGCAAGCTCCCACTAATGGCAATGTGATATTGACCAGATAATCTGTTTTAGTGATGTTGATTGAGGGATAAATACTGGCCCGGACACCGGGGATAACTCCCCTGCTCTTCGGCGAAATATTGCCATGGGATCTTTTACCTCCATCTGAAAGAGCAGAGGAGGCCTCGGTTTAATGTATCATCCGAAAGGAGGCACCTTCGACAGTGCAGCACTCCCTCAGCACTGCAGTGGAGTGTCAGCCTAGATTTTCCTGCTCAAGTCCCTGGAGTGAGACTCCACCCCACAACCTTCTGCCTCAGAGGCGAGGGTGCTGCCCACTGAGGCAGGGCTAGAACAGGCTCGAGGGGCTAAATGGCTTCCTCCTGTTCCTATGAGGCAACTAAAGTGCCGCCAAAAGCCAGAAATCTGTGAGGATCTGCAGTTTGCCGGATGTTCAATGCTGAAGCAGACATCGGAAACTCTGTCCCCCTGAGCTGCGCGCGCGGCCGCGCACTGAAACAAACGGTCCGCACGCGCGCTCCCGCGGCTCACCGAAGCTTCGCGCCGGAGCCGCTGGCTCGAGGCTGGGAGCTGCGCGGTAACCGACCCTCACTGGCAGCCGTCTGATTGGCAGGCACTCTGATTGGCGGGCCTGGGCAGCCAATGACATGTGTCTGCGGGCTTTCGCCAGTGTGGTTCCCTGGCCAATCAGTGCAAAGAGAAGGCGGGCCCCTCTCGACGCAAGTCAGTGGCTCGACCGGCCTGCCAATCACACCGGCCTGCCAATCAGCCGGCTGCCCGTGAGAGAGAGGGGGGCTGCTGGTTACCGCCCAGCTGCCGCATCCAATCAGCAGCGCCGGCGCGAAGCTTCAGTTTGCTTCACCAAAGCCCAGTACAATCGTAGTGAGGCTTCCTTACTCTTCAGAGCAGGGATTAATATTGTGGAGAATATTTGAGAGCAAAACATTCGAAGCGAAATTCGTAAGTTAACAACTTTACGTCATCATACTTGTAAACATTTCCAAGTCAGTCTGATTGGTTCTTTTGTCCAGGAAGAAAGATGAATGTTTATTTCTGTTAAATCAAACCTTTTCCAGCTTTTTGTTTTTAATTTGGAAAGACAAATTGTGCATGTGTTTTTCTGCATTTGTGAATAAGTGCTGCATGGGGTGTGTACTGGTTCAAGAAGACAATGATTATTAATGGAAGTGAACTAAAGAACTACAGCAGTTTATATTTGTTGGGTGTCTGGTTGTATTGTGAATAATCTAATTACTTATGTGGACGGTCAGCACCACAGGACAGCTGCTGTTCCTGCTGCTTGTGCAGCCATTGCTATAGTGACATGAGGGATGGACTAATATATTGAAAACTTTAAGATGAATACAAATTGCACGAATATATTGCCTCTTTCAGCTCACATTTGGCATTTGGATTGTAACTGAGTGACGTTTCTGAAGTGTAAATGCATTATTATGCAGTTCTTTTATATCCCAGTCATTTCTGACCAGTATTTTTTTTTTAAATAGAGTTTGTACATGTTTCTAAAAGCTTTTAATTAATTCGACTGTAAACAAACTTGTACAATGGGCATGTAAATGACAGATAAATTTCAATATAGATAAGAGTGAGGGGATGCATTTGGAAGGAGGAATAAGGAGGCGACCTACTCCTTGGAAAATATTAGCGCCCCGAAAAAGTTCGCGCCTCCGCAGCCGATTTTGCCAGGTAGCGCCCCGAGAGGGAGGAGGGGCGCTACTGGAAGTGCCCCGCGTCCCTCTTGGGGTGCTGCGAGCCAATATCAACATCGCGCCGCGGTACTGCAGGCCTTCCTCCCCTTATTAAAGGGGAGGGGCAATGTGCAGCGCGTCCCGGCGCCCAGCTGGGCCATCAGGGATCGGCAGTGCCGGCAAACGTGTCCGGCAATCAAAAGGAGTGCCGGGCTCACGGAGAGCAGCTGGCACCCCGCGGGCCAGCTTCACGGGGGCTGGGGACAGCAACGGGAGCAGGTGCTGGCAGGCGGCCAGCAACAAAATTGGCCGCCCGCCACCTCCCCTTTAACTAGCGCTGCCCTGGCCGCAGGTAGGCACCCCTGACCCCGGTGGACATAGTGTCCGGTGGTAAGTTGGGGGGCGCCACCCAATATTACAACCAGGGCGCGAGCGAGGCGCTGCACACGGTAATGACGTCATCGTTGGCGGCGCTAATGGTTAGCTGAATCTCACGGGAGGCATGAGCAGCGCCGCGCCCAGGCGCTAGTTGATTTGCACCACGTTAGCGCAAACGGGAGGTGCAAATCAACCGAATTTAGTCCCCTAAGAGTCTAAATGGAGTAGAAGTGCAAAGGGATCAAGGGGTACAGATTCACAAATCATTAGAAGTAGCAACGCAGGTTAACAAAGCCAAAAAATTGCTAATAAAGCACTGGAGTTCATTTCTACAGGAATGTAATTCACAAGCAGAGAACTTATGTTAAACTTGTATAGAACCTTGTCTGATTGTGTCATGTTTTGAGACGGTGGGGTGGCAATATGGCGTTACTGTATACATAGATAGATAGAGTTATATAGCACAGAAAGAGGCCCTTCGGCCCATCGTGTCCGCACCGGCCATCAAGCCCTGTCTATTCTAATCCCATTTTCCAGCACTTGGTCCGTAGCCTTGTATGCTATGGCGTTTCAAGTGCTCATCTAAATGCTTCTTGAATGTTGTGAGGGTTCCTGCCTCTACCACCCTTTCAGGCAGTGAGTTCCAGATTCCAACCACCCTCTGGGTGAAAAAGTTTTTCCTCAAATCCCCTCTCAACCTCCTGCCCCTTACCTTGAAACTATGACCCCTGGTTATTGACCCCTCTACTAAGGGGAAAAGTTCCTTTCTATCTACCCTATCTGTGCCCCTCATAATTTTGTACATCTCAATCAGGTCCCCCCTCAGCCTTCTCTGCTCGAAGGAAAACAACCACAGTCTGTCCAGCCTCTCTTCATAGCTGAAGCGCTGCAGCCCAGGTAACATCCTGGTGAATCTCCTCTGCACCCTCTCCAATGCAATCACATCCTTCCTATAGTGTGGCGACCAGAACTGCACACAGTATTCCAGCTGTGGCCTAACTAGCGTTTTGTACAGCTCCATCATAACCTCCCTGCTCTTATATTCTATGCCTCGGCTAATGAATGCAAGTATCCCATATGCCTTTTTAACCACCTTATCTACCTGTCCTGCTGCCTTCAGGGATCTATGTACATGCACACCAAGGTCCCTCTGATCCTCTGTCCTTCCTTGGGTCCTACCATTCATTGTGTATTCCCTTGCCTTGTTAGTCCTCCCAAAATGCATCACCTCACACTTTTCAGGGTTAAATTCCATTTGCCACCGTTCTGCCCATCTGACTTACCCGTCTATATCGTCCTGCAGCTTGAGACTTCCCTCCACGCTATTTACCACCCCACCAATTTTTGTGTCATCTGCGAACTTACTGATCATACCTCCTACATTCATATCTAAATCATTAATGTACACTACAAACAGCAAAGGACTCAGCACTGATCCCTGAGGTACACCACTGGACACAGGCTTCCAGTCACAAAAACAACCTTCGACCATCACCCTCTGCCTCCTGCCACTAAGCGAATTTTGGATCCAATATGCCAAGTTGCCCTGGATCCCATGGGCTCTTACCTTCCTGACCAGTCTCCCATGCGGGACTTTGTCAAAAGCCTTACTGAAGTCCACGTAGACCACATCAACTGCACTATCCTCATCCACACACCTAGTCACCCCCTTGAAAAATGTAATCAAATTGGTCAGACATGGTCTCTCCCTGATGAAGCCATGCTGACTATCCTTGATTAATCCTTGCCTCTCCAAGTGGAGACTAATTCTGTCCCTCAGAATTTTTTCCAATAATTTCCCTACCACTGATGTTAGGCTCACTGGCCTGTAATTCCCTGGTTTATCCCTACTACCCTTCTTGAATAATGGTACTGCGTTAGCTGTTCTCCAGTCCTCTGGCACCTCTCCTGTGGCCAGAGAGGTTCTGAAAATTTGTGTCAGAGCCCCTGCAATCTCCTCCCTTGCCTCACACAGCAGCCTGGGATACATCTCGTCTGGGCCTGGGGATTTACCCACTTTTAAGCCCACTAAAACCGCTAGTACCTCCTCCCTCTCACTACTAATTTGTTCAAGTATATCACAATCCCCCTGCCTGATTTCTATGCCTACATCATCCTTCTCCATAGTGAACACAGATGCAAAATATTCATTTAAAACCCCACCTACATCTTCTGGCTCTGCACACAGATTGCCACTTTGGTCCCTAATGGGCCCTACTCTTTCCCTGGTTATCCTCTTGCCCTTAATATACTTATAAAGCACCTTGGGATTTTCCTTTATTTTGCCCGCCAGTGTTATTTCATGCCCCCTCTTCGCTGTCCTAATTTCTTTTTTAAGTACCCACCTGCACTTTCTATACTCCTCTAGGGCTTCCACTGTTTTTAGTCCTTTGTATCTGCCAAAAGCCTCCCTTTTTTTCCTAATCCATTCTCATATATCCCTTGACATCCAGGGTTCCCTGGGCTTGTTGGTCCCACCCTTGACCTTTACGGGAACATGTTGGCGTTGTACTCTCTCTATTTCCTTTCTGCGGAGATGCTGGTGTTGGACTGGGGTGGACAAAAGTTTAAACCCACCCCAACAGTACTAGCAAACCTCCCCGCAAGGATGTTGGTCCTGTTCCGGTTCAGGTGCAACCCGTCCGACTTGTACAGGTCCCACCTTCCCCAGAAGCAGACCCAGTGATCCAGGAAACTAAAGCCCTCCCTCCTGCACCAACTCTTTAGCCACGCATTCATCTGCTCTATCCTCCTATTCCTACACTCACTAGCACATCGCACCAGGAGTAATCCAGAGATTACAACCTTTGAGGTCCTGCTTTTTAATCTGCTGCCTAGCTCCCTAATTTCTTGTTGCAGGACCTCATCCCTCTTTCTACCCATATCATTGGTACCAATGTGAACCACGACCTCTGACTGTTTGCCCTCCCCCTCATGCTTTTAAGTGGTTGCTGTTGCTGCTGGTGTTGTAAAAGATTTTGTTGTTGTACTTAAATTTGCCCACGGCCAAAAAGGTTGCGCTCAAAGGAGGTCGTGGCTCGCTCACTACAAAAAATAATTAGAATCTAAATCACAGATCTCAACAACAGGTGAAACAATAACAGTTCTTGTTGTAATGAGCTCACTGTGCTCATTTCACACTTTGTCAAATCCCTTTCGTCCATTTTACACCCTTGCCGCCAACCAAAGAGTCTCCTTGTCTCTGGTGGAATCTCCGAACATTTGCCTCCCGGTGCACTTCCAGATCGCTTAAGTGCAAGTACTGAGATCGGGAGTAAAGCTCTTACTATTCTGCTTCGGGAATGTTTCTTAACCTCACCCAACCGAGAAGGACAAGGCAGCAGGCGCATGGGAACACCATCACCTTCAAGTTCCCCTCCGAGTTGCACACACACCATCCCAACTTGGTGATATATCAGCCGTTCCTTCGTCGCTGGGTCAAAATCCCGGAACTCCCTACCTAACGGCTCTATGGGAGCACTTTCACCACACGGACTGCAGCGGTTCAAGAAGGCAGCCCACCACCACCACCTTCTCAACTAGGGATGAACAATAAATGCCGAGAATGAATTGAAGAAAAATGCAGGAAGAGCAATCTTGTCTTGTGCCAACCCAATTGTATTGGCGTCACAGTCAATCTTTGTGACCTCTCGGAGGCAAGTCGCCAATCGGTGCCACTCAATGCCCAAATGGGGGCTGTTGTGTATGGATTTAATGTCATCAGTAACCTCGTGGATAGAAATTCTGCTGCACCAGTCTTGGTGCACTCCAGGAGTGCTCTGTTTCCAATGTCACGCACACGTAGCAAACAGAGAAGGTTTTCGCCTGAGCCTTATTCTCAACTCGATTGGACATGTATCCATTCCCGTGATATTCTGCTGTAATAACCACCCTGTTTCTGTGTACATCTTAATTACATTAGTATACTCCCGCTCTTCAGGCAGTGACTGATGCTTGGATCAGTTCCACAGGTGCAGCAGCGCACGGTGTCTAAACCAGGTAGCCATTCTACACGTGTCGGCGGACAAACTGGCTGTTTGACCATGAAGGGCAGCACCCCCAAACCCAAATCTCTCTTCACTCAACCCACGTTTAACAGAGGGATTCACCAGTTACAGATTAAAAGCAGGAGCGTTACTTATTTCCCACTCCTTCACCCAAGCACCTGGTTGAGGTTATTTAAGCTAACACAGACCAGAACCAGGATCTAGGCCCTTGGCCTCTGTATTCGGTTTCATACAACATGGTTCCACCCATCCACTGAGCCATGAGGGTCGATGCTAATTGTACTTTCAAAGACTGAAATACTAAAATAGTTGTTTATTGTAGCTGTAGTTCATTATGTAATCAAAGTTGTTTCGTTCATTTATGATATATTAAAACATCTTACATCTGCAAGCAACTCCGTGTTGAACACCACTTGGAAGAAGCACTGAGAGTAGCACGGGCACAGAATGTACTCTGGGTGGGGGAATTCAATGTCCATCACCAAGAGTGGCTCGGTAGCACCACCACTGACCGAGCTGGCCGAGTTCTGAAGGACATAACTGCCAGGCTGGGCCTGCGACAGGTGGTGAGAGAACCAACACGCAGGTTTCGTAAATATCATGATCTTGATATCGATTGATGCGGCGATTAGATTTGATTTCATGGTCCTCCTCCTCTTTCTTCTGTAATAGAAATGGAAATGAGCAGAGTGACAATCAGCATGATCTGTATTTGGTATCTTTGAATCCAATTAGGAAATTCTTCCCATAATTGGTGCCATTGATTATTGATACTGAACAGTGTTGGGTTTGATTATTGATACTGAACAGTGTTGGGTTTGATTATTGATACTGAACAGTGTTGGGTTTGATTATTGATACTGAACAGTGTTGGGTTTGATTATCTGATTTATTCGCGTCAGCCATGGCTCCGTGTTTTTAGCTCTCTCTCTCACCTCAGAATCAGAATGTCATGAATTCAGTTTCCATTCCAGAGGCTTGAGCACAAAAGTCTAGGCTGACACTCCAGTGCAGTACTGAGAGAGTGCTGCACTGTTGGAGGTGCCGTCTTTCGAATGAGACGTTAAAAAAGGTGAGCGGGGGCCACGGGAGTGGCTGGAGAGCGCGAGACCTCGGCTGATTTAAAGGTGAGCGGGGGCCCACGGGAGCGGCTGGAGAGCGCCAGACCTCGGCTGATTTAAAGGTGAGCGGGGGCCCACTGGAGCGGCTGCAACGGATCGGTGAGTGTAAAGAAGTAAAATGTAATCGAAGTGTGACGTCACCAGAAAGCAGGTAAGTGATTGGTTGGTGAATATTTCTCTATTTCTCGCTTTTTCCCAAACTTGGGCGTCTAAATTTAAGTGCCTTGGTGTAGATTAAAAGATAGACATGTTCCAAATTTTAAAACTAATTAATTACTTAATTGAGATGGGAGACCAGGCAATGTGTTCTTGTTGTTGCATGTGGGAGCTGGTGGACACCATTGAGGTCCATGGCGACCACATCTGCAGCAAATGTTGTCTGCTCGAGGAACTTCGGCTCAGAGTTGATGAGCTGTAGTCCGAGCTTCGGACACAGTGGCACATTAGGGAGGGGGAGCGTTACCTGGACACTAAGCTCCAGGAGGCAGTTACACTCACTAGAGTAATTACTTCCAATTTGGCCCATGGTCAGGTACAGGAGGGTGTGACTACAAGCGAGGCAGGTATTGGAATCCAGGAGGTAGTGATGAAGGAGCCTCAGCCCTCTGCCTTGTCTAACAGGTACGAGATTCTTGCTCCCTGTGTGGACGAGGGCAGGGACTGCAGGGGGGATGAGCAATCTGACCACAGCACCATGGTACAGGGAGACATTCAAGTGG
Source organism: Squalus acanthias (assembly GCA_030390025.1). Classification (NCBI taxonomy): domain Eukaryota; kingdom Metazoa; phylum Chordata; class Chondrichthyes; order Squaliformes; family Squalidae; genus Squalus; species Squalus acanthias. The sequence continues at coordinate 63,321,410 of CM059441.1, forward strand.
GGGGAGTAAAAAGAAATGTTGTAGTGATTGGGGACAGTATAGTTAGGGGGATAGATACTATTCTCTGCAGCCGAGAGCGTGAGTCCCGAAGGCTGTGTTGCCTGCCTGGTGCCAGGGTTAAGGACATCTCTGGGCTGTAGAGGAACTTGGAGTGGGAGGGGGAGGATCCAGTTGTCATGGTCCACGTAGGCATAGGTACCAATGACATAGGTAGGACAAGGAAAGAGGTGCTGCTGAGGGAGTATGAGCAGCTAGGGGCTAAATTAAAAAGCAAAACCACAAAGGTAATAATCTCTGGATTACTACCTGAGCCACGAGCGAATTTGCATAGGGTAAATAAGATCAGAGAAATGAACGAGTGGCTCAAAGACTGGTGTGGGAGAAATTGGTTTTGATTGTGGAGCACTGGCACCAGTACTGGGATAAGAGGGGAGCTGTTCCGTTTGGATGGGCTTCACTTGAACCATGCTGGGGCTAGAGTCCTGGTGAATCGAATGACTAGGGCGGTAGAGAGGGCTTTAAAGTAAATAGTGGTGGGGGGGGGTCGAGGTGAGCGGGAATTTAAAAAGTCAATGAGAAAAAAATAGAGCAGGATAGAGATGGGGGAAATAATAACCAGAGTGTGACAGGAAGGGACAGAATGATTAAAACGAAGAGTGCAACAGAAAATGGAGCCAAAACAAGGTGAAATGTTAAAAAGACAAAGTTAAAAGTTCTGTATCTGAATGCACATAGCATTTGTAACAAGGTAGATGAGTTGATGTCACAAATAGATACAAATGGATATGATCTGATCGCCATTAAAGAGACGTGGTTGCAAGGTGACCAGGGCTGGGAACTGAACATTCCTGGGTATTTGACAATTCGGAAGGATAGACCGAAAGTAAAGGGAGGTGGGGTGGCTTTGTTGGTAAAGGATGCGATCAGTGCAGTGGTGAGAAGTGATATTGGCTCAGATGATCAAGATGCAGAATCGGTTTGGGTCGAGATAAAAAATAATAAGGGGAAAAAGTCTCAGGTGGGCGTAGTCTACAGACCCTCGAACAGTAGCAATACTGTTGGACGGAGTATAAATCAACAAATAATGGAGGCCTGTAAAAAAGGTACGGTAATAATCATGGGTGATTTTAATCTCCATATTGATTGGACAAATCAAATTGGCCATGGTTGCCTTGAGGAGGAGTTCATAGAGTGTATCTGGGATGGTTTCATAGAATAGTATGTAATGGAGCCAACCAGGCAGCAGTGTATCTTGGATCTGGTACTGAGTAATGAGACAGAATTAATAAATGATCTCATAGTAAAGGAGCCTCTCGGAAAGAGTGATCATATCACGGTTGAATTTCAAATTCAGTTGGAGGATGAGAAAGTTGCATCTTAAACCAGTGTCCTGATCTTAAACAAAGGCAATTACAGTGGCATGAGGGCAGAACTGGCTAAAGTGGACTGGAAAAATAAATTAAAAGGTACGAGAGTTGAAATGCAGTGGTGGACATTTAAGGAGATATTTCATAACGCTGAACAAAAATATATTGCAGTGGGAAAGAAAGATTTTAAGAGAAGCGAGCACTATCCGTGGTTAACTAAGGAAGTAAAGGATGGTATCAAATTGAAAACGAAGGCATACAATGTTGCCAAGATTGGTGGGAGGCCAGAGGATTGGGAAATTTTTAAAAAACAGCAAGGATGATAAAAAAAATAATAATGAGAGAGAAGATGAATTATGAGAGTAAACTGGCAAGAAAAATAAAACAGAAAGTAAGAGCTTCTACAGGTCTATAAAAATAGAAGAGAGTAGCTAAAGTAAACGTTGGTCCCTTCGAGGATGAGAATGGGGAATTAATAATGGGGAACGGGGAAATGGCAGAGAATCTGAACAAATATTTAGTACCTGTCTTCACGGTAGAAGACACTAACAGCGTCCCAATAATGGATAATCAAGCGGCCACAGGGAGGGGGGATCTGAAGACAATCACTATGGAAAAAGTACTTGGTAAAATAATGGGACTAAAAGATGACAAGTCCCCTGGACCAGATGGCCTGCATTTAAGGTCTTAAAAGAAGTGGGTGCAGAGATAGTGGATACATTGTTTGCAATATACCAAAATTCCCTGGAATCTGGAGAGGTTCCAGCAGATTGGAAAACCGCAAATGTAATACCCCTATTTAAGAAAGGAGGGTGACAGAAAGCAGGAAACTATAGACCAGTTAGCCTAACATCTGTCGTTGGGAAAATGCTGGAGTCCTTCATTAAGGAATCAGTAGCAGGGCATTTGGAAAATGATAATGCAGTGAAGCAGAGTCAACATGGTTTTATGGGAGGGGGAGGGGGAACAGCCAGTTGTCGTGATACATGTTGGTACCAACGACGTAGCTAAAAAAAGGGAAGAGGTCCTACAAGTAGAATTTAGGGAGTTAGGAGCCAAGCTAAAAAGTAGGACCTCGAAGGTAGTAATCTCTGGATTACTACCAGTGCCACGTGCTAGTAAGAGTACAGAGAACAGGATAGTTAGGCTAAATACGTGGCTTGAGCAGTGGTGTAAGAGGGAGGGTTTTAAATTTTTGAGGCATTGGAACCAGTTTTGTGGTAGGTGTGACCTATACAAAAAGGACGGTCTACACCTGTGCAAAGATGGAACTGATGTTCTCGGGGTAATTTTTGATAAAGCAGTTCGGGAGCATTTAAACTAGTATGGCAGGGGGCTAGAAACCTATGTAGTGAAATAGAGGAAAGTGAAAGGCAGACAGAAATAAATGGTAAAAGGGTGAGGAACAAAAAACAAAGGGCCAAACTAATTCATAAAAAATGTGAGCATAAAAAAAGCCTGAGGGTTTTATACCTTAATGCGAGAAGCATCAGGAACAAGGTAGATGAATTAGCTGTGGAAATAGAGGTTAATAATTATGATCTAATTGGGATTACGGAAACATGGTTGCAGGGTGAGCAGGGCTGGGAGCTTAACATACAGGGGTATTCAGTATTTAGGAGGGATCGACAAAAAAGAAAGGGAGGAGGGGTAGCATTGCTGGTAAAAGAGGGGATAAATGCAATTGAAAGGAAGGATATTAACTCAGTTAATACAGAATCTATATGGGTGGAGCTAAGAAATAGCGAGGGGCGAAAAACATTAATAGGAGTGGTATATAGGCCTCCAAATAGTAAAATAGAGGTTGGGGAGGGCATCACGAGGGAAATTAGAGAAGCGTGCAATAAGAGCACAGCTGTCATCATAGGTGACTTTAACTTACATATAGATTGGACTAGCCTAATCAGTAAAAATAATGAGGAGGAGGAATTCCTTGAGTGTTTAAGGGATGGTTATCTGGATCAATATGTCGAGGAACCAACTCGGGAACAGGCTATATTGGACTGGGTACTGTGCAATGAGAAGGGACTAATTAGTAATCTTGTTGTACGGGGACCCTTGGGTCAGAGCGATCATAACATGATCGATTTCTCACTCGAAATGGAGAGCGAAGAAATTGACTCAGAGACTAAGGTCCTGAATTTAAACAAGGGGAATTGTGATGCCATTAGACGGGAACTGAGTAGGTCTGATTGGACAACGTTCCTGGGAGGACTGGAGGTAGATAAACAATGGCAAGCATTTAAAGATAGAATGACAAAATTGCAAAAATTGTTTATACCAATCTGGCATAAAAGGAAATCTAAAAAGGTGACTCAACCGTGGATAACAGGGGAAATTAGAGCCAGCATAAAATCCAAAGATAGGGCGTATAAAATAGCCAAAAAAAGCACCAGAGCGGAAGATTGGGAACAGTTTAAGATAGAGCAAAGGAGAACAAAGGGCTTAATCAAGAGGGGCAAAATAGCTTACGAAAGCAAGCTGGCGGAAAATATAAAAACTAACTCCAAAAGCTTTTATAAGTATATCAAGAGGAAAAGACTGGTGAAAACCAAGGTTGGTCCATTGCAGTCAGATACGGGGGAATATATAACGGGAAATAAGGAAATGGCAGACCAACTAAATGCATACTTTGGGTCAGTCTTTACGAAGGAAGACACAAAAAACCTCCCTGGGATATCGGGAAAAATAGGGACATTGGCAAAGGAGGAACTGACGCAAATCAATATCTCTAAGGATATGGTGTTAAGGAAGCTAAAGGGATTGAAGGCGGACAAATCCCCAGGGCCCGATAACATGCATCCTAGGGTACTGAAGGAGGTGGCCCTAGAGATAGCGGATGCACTAAGTATGATTTTTCAGAATTCATTAGACTCGGGAACAGTGCCCATGGATTGGAGGGTAGCTAACGTTACCCCACTATTCAAAAAGGGGGGTAGGGAAAAAGCAGGTAATTACAGACCTGTAAGCCTTACATCAGTTGTGGGCAAAATGCTGGAGTCCATCATTAAGGATGAAATAGCGGAGCACTTAGCAAATGGGGACAGGATAGGACAGAGTCAACATGGATTTACAAAGGGTAAATTGTGCTTGACTAATCTATTGGAATTTTTTGAGGGAGTAACTGGTAAAATAGATGGGGGAGAGCCAGTAGATGTGGTGTACCTGGACTTCCAAAAGGCCTTCGATAAGGTCCCACATAAAAGATTAGCATGGAAAATTGAAGCTCATGGGATAAAGGGGAAAGTATTGACGTGGATAGAGAACTGGCTGTCCGATAGAAAACAGAGAGTTGGAATAAACGGCTCATTTTCTGAATGGCAGGCAGTAACAAGTGGGGTACCACAGGGATCTGTCCTGGGTCCCCAGCTGTTCACAATTTACATTAATGACCTGGATCAGGGAGTCAGATGCAGCATTTCCAAATTTGCAGACGACACTAAACTAGGAGGGGGGGTGGGCTCAGAGGAGGAGACCAGGAAGCTCCAGAGCGATTTGGACAGACTGGGTGATTGGGCGGATAAATGGCAGATGCACTATAATGTGGACAAGTGCGAAGTTATCCACCTTGGGTGCAGGAACGGGAGGGCAAATTATTATTTAAATGGCAATAAATTGGGAGAGGGGGAAGTACAGAGAGACCTGGGTGTTCTTGTACACCAGTCACTGAAGGCGAGCATGCAGGTGCAACAGGCGGTCAAGAAGGCAAACGGTATGCTGGCCTTCATAGCAAAAGGGTTGGAATACAGGAACAGGGATACCTTGCTGCAGCTGTACAGGGCACTGGTGAGACCACACCTCGAGTACTGTGTACAGTTTTGGTCGCCTCATCTGAGGAAAGATGTTCTTGCCATGGAGGGGGTGCAGCGGCGATTCACCAGGCTGATACCAGGAATGGCGGGATTGACCTATGAGGAGAGACTATGTAGTTTAGGGATGTACACACTGGAGTTTAGAAGATTGAGAGGGGACCTCATAGAAGTGTATAAAATTCTGACAGGTCTAGACAGACTAGATGCAGAAGGAATGTTTCCCTTGGCGGGTGAGAACAGAACTAGAGGACATAATTTAAGGATAAGGGCTAAACCATTTAGGACAGAAATGAGGGGGAATTTCTTCACTCAGAGGGTGGTGAACCTGTGGAACTCATTGCCACAGAGGGCAGTGTACGCCAGCTCATTAAATATATTTAAGAGGGAATTAGATATATTTCTACAGGCAAAAGGGGTTAAGGGTTACGGAGAGAAGGCGGGGACGGGATACTGAATTGGAGGATCAGCCATGATCTCATTAAATGGCGGAGCAGGCTCGAAGGGCCGGATGGCCTACTCCTGCTCCTATCTTCTATGTATCTATGTATCTATGAAAGGGAAATGATATTTAACAAATTTGCTGGAGTTCTTTGAGGATGTAACGATCAGGGTGGATTAGGGTGAGCCAGTTGATGTGGTGTATTTGGATTTCCAGAAGGCATTCGATAAGGTGCCACATAAAAGGGTACTGCATAAGATAAGAGCTCACGGAGTTGGGGGTAATATATTAGCATGGATAGAGAATTGGCTAACTAACAGAAAGCAGAGAGTCGGGATAAATGGGTCATTTTCCTGTTGGCAAACGGTAACTAGAGGGGTGCCACAGGGATCGGAGCTGGGGCCTCAACTATTTACTATCTACATTAATGACTTGGATGAAGGGACCAAGTGTAATGTAGCCAAGTTTGCAGGTGATACAAAGATGGGTGGGAAAGCAAGTTGTGCAGAGGACTCAAATAATCTGCAAAGGGATATAGACAGGCTAAGTGAGTGAGCAAACACTTGGCAGATGGAGTATAATGTGGGAAAGTGCGAAGTTATCCACTTTGGCAGGAAAAATAAAAAAGCAAATTATTATTTGAATGGAGAGAGATCACAAAATGCTACAGTTCAGAGGGACCTGGGGGTCCTTGTGCATGAAACACACAAAGTTAGCATGCAGGTACAGCAAGTAATAAAAAAGACAAATGGAATGTTGGCCTTTATTGTAAGGGGGTTGGAGTATAAAAGCAGGGAAGTCCTGCTACAACTGTACAGGGCATTGGTGAGACCACACCTTGAGTACTGCATACAGTTTTGATCTTCTTATTTAAGGAAGGATATATTTGCATTGGAGACAGTTCAGAGATGATTCACTCGGTTGATTCCTGAGATGAGGTGGTTGACTTATGAAGAAAGGTTGAGCAGGTTGGGCCGATGCTCATTGGAATTTAGAAGAATGAGAGGTGATCTTATTGAAACATATCAGATACTGAGGGGGCTCGACAAGGTAGATGCTGAGAGGATGTTTCCCCTCGTGGGGAAATCTAGAACGCGGGGGCAAAGTTTTAGAATAAAGGGTCGCCCTTTTAGAACTGAGATGAGGAGGAATTTCTTCTCTCAGAGGTTCGTAAATCTGTGGAATTCACTGCCCCAGAGAGCTGTGGAGGCTGTGTCATTAAATACATTTAAGGTGGAGATAGACAGATTTTTGCAAGATAAGGGAGTGCAGGATTATGGGGAGCGGGCAGGGAAGTGGCTTTGAGCCCAAGATCAGCCATGATCTTATTGAATGGCGGAGCAGGTTTGAGAGGCCAAGTGGCCTATTCCGGCTCTTATTTCTTATGTTCTTCTGTTAAACCAAGGCCCCGTCTGCCCTCTCAGGTGGACGTAAAAGATCTTATGGCACTATTTTGAAGAAGAGCAGGGGAGCTCACCCCGGTCTCCTGGGCCAATATTTATCACTCAACAAACATCAAGCACAGATTGTCTGGCCATTTATCACACTGCTGTTTGTGGGAGTCTGCTGTGCGCAAATTGGCTGCCGCGTTTCCTACATCACAATCGTGACTACACCTCAAAAGCACTTCATTGGCTGTAAAGGGCTTTGGGATGTCCAAAGGTGGTGAAAGGAGCAGTGTATAAATGGGAGTTCTTTCTTTCGGTTTCTGTTGGTACCAAGCAGTGTCAGGTTCGATTACGTGTGTTTAACGTGTTTACGTTGTTTTTCGGACTGGAGGAAGGTATCCAGTGGTGTTCCCTGGGGGTCGGTACCTGGACTACTGCTTTTCTTGATCTATATTAATGACTTGGAGTTGGGAGCACAGGGCACAATTTCAAAATTTGCAGAAGATACAAAACTTGGAAGTATAGTGAACAGTAAGGAGGATAGTGATAGACTTCAAGAAGACACGTGGCAGATGAAATATAATGCAGAAAAGTGCTCGATCTGGTAGGAAGAATGAGGAGAGGCAGTATAAACTAAAGGGTACAATCCTAAAGGGGATGCATGAAGAAAGAGACCTGGGGATATCTGTGCACAAATCGTTAAAGGTGGCAGGGCAGGTTGAGAATGCGGTTCAAAAAGCTTACGGGATACTGGGCTTCATAAATAGAGGAATAGAGTACAAAATCAAGGAGGTTCTGATGAACCTTTATAAAACACTGGTCTAACCTCAACTGGAGTATTGTGTCCAATTCTGGGCAAGGATGAGAAAGCCTTAGAGAGATTGCAGAAAAGATTTACGAGAACGATTCCAGGGATGAGGGACTTCAGTTGCGTGGATAGACTAGAGAAGCTGGAGTTGTTCTCCTTACAGCAGAGAAGGTTGAGAGCAGATTTGATAGAGGTGTTCAAAATCATGAGGGGTCTAGACAGAGTTTATGGAGAGAAACTGTTCCCATTGGTGGAAGGGTCGAGACCCGGAGGACACATATTAAAGGTGATTGGCAAAAGAACCAAAGCTGACATGAGGGAAACTTTTTTATGCAGTGAGTGGTTAGGATCTGGAATGCACTGCCTGAAAGGGTGGTGGAGGCAGACTCAATCGTGGCTTTCAAAAGGGAATTGGATAAGTAACTGAAGGAGAAAAAAATTGCAGAGCTACGGGGAAAGGGCGGGGGAGTGATTCTATGATTGTATGATAATGCGTGATTTCTGATGCCGTATCTAGAGAGGTGGGAAGGCACCAAACAATCGTCCGTCTTTTTTGGCAGTAAAGCACTCTGGGACGTCCTGAGGTGGTGTATTAAAGGGAGTTGGCGCCTTGTACTCTGTATATGTGACGAAGGAATAATTGCAACTCTATGAAAAACAATAAGAAGAATAAAACCAGACGGACTACTCGGCATCCACACAGGCACCGGACATGACAAAGGCACACCCAGCCCAGTTGACCCTGCAAAGTCCTTCTCACTAACATCTGGGGACGTGTGCCAAAATTGGGAGAGCTGTCCTACAGACTAATCAAGCAACAGCCTGACATCGTCTTTCTCACGGAATCATACCTTTCAGCAAAGATCCCAGAATCCTCCATCACCATCCCTGGGTATGTCCTGTCCCACCAGCAGGACAGACCCACCAGAGGTGGCAGCACAGTGGTAAACAGTCGGGAGGGAGCGTCCCTGGGAGTACTCAACATTGACTGCGGCAAGTCTCATGGCATCAGGTTAAACATCACAAGGAAACCTCCTGCTGATTACCACCTGCCGCCCTGCTTCAGCTGATGAATCAGTACTCCTCCATGTTGAACACCACTTGGAAGAAGCACTGAGGGTAGCAAGGGCACAGAATGTTCTCTGGGTGGGGGACTTCAATGCCCACATAGTCCATGTGGAGACAAAGTCCCGTCTTCACACTGAGGACAACCTCCATCATGTTGTGTGGCACTACCACCTTGCTAAATGGGATAGATTCAAACAGATCTTGCAGCTCAAAACTGGTCATCCGTGAGACGCTGTGGACCATCAGCAGCAGCAGATCTGTATTCCACCACAATCTGTAACCTGATGGCGGAGCCCAGCACGTGAATGCAAAAGACAAGGCTGAATCGTTCGTAATCATCTTCAGCCGGAAGTGCCGAGTGGATGATCTATCTCGACATCGTCATCGCCCACCATCACAGAAGCCAGTCTTCAGCTAATTCGATTCACTCCACGTGATATCAAGAAACGGCTGAGCGCACTGGTACAGCAAATGCTACGGGCCCCGATAACAGCTGACAACATGTGCTCCAGAACTGGCCGCGCCTCTAGTCAAACTGTTTCAGTACAGCTACAACACTGGGATCTACCCAACAATATGGACAATTGCCCAGGTATGTCCTGTCCACAAAAATCAGGACAAATCCAATCTGACCAATTACCACCCCATGAGTCTGTTCTCAATCATCAGCGAAGTGATGGAAGGTGGTGTCAACAGTGCGATCAAGCGGTACTTACTTGCCAATAACCTGCTCACCGATGCTCAGTTTGGGCTCCGCCAGGACCACACGGCTCCAGACCTCATTCCAGCCTTGGTCCAAACAGAGCTGAATTCCAAAGTTGAAGTGAGAATGACTGCCCTTGACATCAAGGCAGCATTTGACCGAGTGTGGCATTAAGGAGCCCGAGTAAAAGATTGCATTTTTATAACGCCTTTCACGAACTCAGGACGTCACAAAGCACTTTGCAGCCAATGAAGTACTTTTGAAGTGTAGTCACTACTGTAATGTAGGAAATGCCAGTCTTTTTAGTAAAATTGAAGTCAATTTGAATCATGGGGAAACCTCTCCACTGGCTGGAGTCATACCTAGCACAAAGGAAGATTGTTGTGGTTGCTGGGTGCCAATCATCTCAGCCCCAGGACATTGCTGCAGGAGTTCCTCAGGGCAGTGTCCTCGGCCGCACTATCTTCAGCTGCTTCATCAATGACATTCCCTCCATCATGAGGTCAGAAGTGGCGATGTTGGCTGATGATTGCACCATTTGTAGCACCTCATAATTAAGCAGTCCGTGCACGCATGCAGCAAGACCCGAACGACATTCAGGCTTGGGCTCACATGGCAAGTAACATTCGTGCCCCACAAGTGCCAGCCAATTATTTTTTAACAAGCGAGAGTCTAACCACCGCCCCTTGACATTCAACAGCATTACCATTGCGGAATCCCCCACCATCAACATCCTGGGGGTCAGCATTGACCAGTAAACTTAACTGGACCAGCCACACAGATACGATGACGACAAGAGCCAGTCACAGGCTGGGTATTCTGCGATGAGTGACTCACCTCTTGACTCCCCAAAGCCTTTCCACCATCACAAGGCACAAGTCAGGAGTGTGAAGGAATACTCTCCACGTGCCTGGATGTGTGCAGCTCCAACAACAATCAAGAAGCTCCACATCATCCAGGACAAAGGAAAGGATTGGCACTCCATCCAGCACCTTAAACATTCACTCCCTCCACCATCGGCGCACTGTGGCTGCAAGATACACTGCAGCAGCTCGCCAAGGCTTCTTCGTCAGCACCTCCAAAACCCGCGATCTCTACCACCTAGAAGGACAAGTGCATCAGGCGCATGGGGACACCATCACCTCCAAGTTCTCCTCCAAGTCACACACCATCCTGACTTGGAACTGTATCACCATTCCTTCTTCGTTGCTGTGTCAAAATCCTGGAAGTCCCTCGCTATCAGTGCTGTGGGAGAACCTTTACCACGCGGACTGCAGCGGTTCAGGAAGGCGGCTCACCACCATGTTCTTAAAGGCAATTGGGGATAGGCAATAAATATGGGCCTTGCTAGTGACGCTCACATTCCATGAACGGAAAAATAACGTCACTCAAGTAGACAGTTGTTACCTGGGCCATTTTGGGCAGTGCAGGGAGCATTTTAGCGTATTTCTCCCTCTTCTGTTTTGGACTCATCGACCGCATTTCAGACTGGTCCTCTGACACCGGCGCTTCTGCCTTATGCGTCTTATTTTCAGCTGGTCTAACAACCTATTTTAAGACAAACATACAAGCACCGGACATAATGTGAGATTCTGGTTGAAATGACTGGAATTGAAGGCTGATTATAAGATTTGGACCGCATTTTAACCAGTGTACCTGACACACTGTCTGAAATCTAGCCATTTTTATCACTTCAAAAGCAAGCTGAGGATGAGGAATATGGTTAACTGTGAAGAGGGCTATTGGAACTTCAGGAGAACAGAGACAGACTGGGAGATTGGGCAGAGGGATGTCATTTAATGCAGAGAAGTGTGAGGTTATACATTTTAGGAGGAGTAATAAGGAGAGGAAGCAAGGGCTAAATCATATTATCTTACAGCACAGAAGGAGCCCACTTGGCCCATCGTGCCTGTGCTGGCTCTTTGAAAAAGCTATCCAATTAGTCCCACTCCCCTGCTCTTGCTCAATGGACCTGCAGATTTCTTCCCTTCAAGTATTTGTTCAATTCCCTTTTGAAAGTTACTATTGAATCTGCTTCCACCGCCCTTTCAAGGAGCGCATTCCAGATCACAACTCGCAGTGTAAAAAACATTCTCCTCATTTACCCCTCTGGTTCTTTAGCCAATTATCATAAATCAGTGTCCTCTGGTTTCCGGCCCTCCTGCCAGAGGGGACAGTTTCTCCTTATTGAATCTATCAAAACCATTCAGGACTTTGAACGCCTTGTTGAAATCTCCACTTAACCTTCTCTGTTACAAGGAGAACAATTCCAACTTCTCTAGTCTCTCCACATAACAGAAGACCCTCATCCCTGGAACCATTCTGGTAAATCTCCTCTGCACCCTCTCCAAGGCCTTGATAGGCTTCCTAAAGTGTAATGGTTTGAAAGGAGTAGACGAACAGAGAAACTTAGTGATTCAGATATGCGCAAATGTTCAAAAGTGGGAGGACCAGCTGTAAGAGAAAATCTTATCTTGGCAGATATATAACTTGCTGCATTGATAATCGCTCGCCGTTGTTTTAAACGGAAATGGAAATCAGGCGGTTTCCATAATGGGCAACCGACCCCAAAGATTGGCGACTGAGTTCTCCCCAGTGACCTGGGTCCGATATATATCCCTCAACTAACATTGCTCAAAAAAAAAAATGAGATTATCTGGTCATTGCTGTTTGTGGGATCTTGCTATGTGCAAATGAGGCGGCCCCAGTGACCATTCTTCAAAAAAAAAGTACTTAGTTGGCTGTGAAGTGTCAGCCGTAGCTCAGTGGGTTCAGCACTCTCTCCTCTGAGTCAGAAGGTTCAAGTCCCACTCCAGAGACTTGAGCACGAAAATCTAAGCTGACGCTCCCAGTGCAGTACTGAGGGAGCGCTGCACTGTCGGAGGGGCAGTACTGAGGGAGCGCTGCACTGTCAGAGGGGCAGTAGTGAAGGAGCGCTACGGTCAGAGGGGCAGTACTGAGGGAGCGCTGCACTGTCGGAAGGGCTGTACTGAGGGAGCGCTGCACTGTCGGAGGGGCAGTACTGCGGAAGCGCTGCACTGTCGGAGAGGCAGTACTGAGGGAGCGCTGCACTGTCAGAGGGGCAGTAGTGAAGGAGCGCTACGGTCAGAGGGGCAGTACTGAGGGAGCGCTGCACTGTCGGAAGGGCTGTACTGAGGGAGCGCTGCACTGTCGGAGGGGCAGTACTGAGGAAGCGCTGCACTGTCGGAGAGGCAGTACTGAGGGAGCGCTGCACTGTCGGAGGGACAGTACTGAAGGAGCGCTACTGTCGGCGGGTCAGTACTGAAGGAGCGCTACTGTCGGAGGGGCAGTACTGAGGGAGCGCTGCACTTTCGGAGGGTCAGTACTGAAGGAGCGCTGCACTGTCGGAGGGGCAGTACTGAGGGAGCGCTGCACTGTCGGAGGGGCAGTACTGAGGGAGCGCTGCACTGTCGGAGGGGCAGTACTGAGGGAGCGCTGCAGTGTCAGAGGGTCAGTACTGAGGGACGCCGCACTGTGTCTCGTAGACCCTGCCTGATCCAGTTACCCCAATGCTCCTTCCTGGCAAATGCCACTTGACCTCAACTGATGAGTTGGATTGGACGACACAAAGGCAGTTTACGTTGGTCAGATACCGCATGCATTTCAACTCTGACAGTATGACTGCATCATCTGTAAGATGTGATTTGAGAAAAAGGCCCATTAAATTATCCAGTTTCAGTGGACAGGTACACGAAAGCGATCGAACATGGGCCTTTATCTCGAGGGTTGGAATGCAAAGGGGAGGAAGTTATGCTGAGCCTTGTACAGAGCCTTGGTCAGACCGTATCTGGAGTATTGCCTTCAGTTCTGGGCACCGTACCTCAGGAAGGATATATTGGCCTTGGAGGAGTTGCAGCACAGATTCACCAGAATGATACCAGGGCTTAAATTATGAGAATAGGTTGCAGAGGGTAGGCTTGTATTTTCCCGAGAATAGAAGATTAATGGTTTATCTAATCGAGGTGTTTAAGATGATTAAAGGATTTGATAGGGTAGATAGAGAAAAACTATTTCCTCTGGTGGGGGGAATCCAGAACAAGGGGACACAATCTTAAAATTCGAGCTCGGCTGTTCAGGGGTGATGTCAGGAGGCACTTCTTCACACACAGGGTAGTGGAAATCTGGAAATCTCCCCAAAATGCTGTGGATCAATTGGAGCTTTCAAGATTGAGATCGATAGATTTGTTGGTAAGGGTATCAAGGGATATGGAGCAAAGGCAGGTAAATGGAGTTGAGGTACACATCAGCCATGGTCTAATTGAATGGCTTGACTGACTGGCTAATTGAATGACTGGGAGTGCGGCCTGGATTATAGGGCTCCATTCTCTGGATTGGGAGATTTCCCGAGATCATAAAAGGCGCTATATTCATGCAAGTTGTTTATTACTTCAAGTTGAACTTAAAGTTTTGTCATTTGAGAGCGTCTTAAGAACTCTGAATTACGGAACAAGACATTCGGTTTATTTTGGATCAACATCAAAATGCAGGAATTTCTTTTCATCAAAATTAAAAGTACCCACATTCGGTGGGAATTCTAACTGGCGGAGACCGTGAGCTGCCCAGGGCACTTGCTGCTTTGCAGTATTAGGAGATTTCCTCTCCGATGCCAGGAACAGTAATAGGTTGACCAACTTTTCTCAGATCAGTATCTCTTCCGTGGAAGACCTTGGACCAGGAGAAACTGTGGACTGCTGGGTTACCCTCACTGGAACAACTCAGGGAAATCATATTTCCTTTTATGAATGTCATTCTGACGAGAGTGTCTTGAGGAGAGTGTTTGAAATGCAAAATTTATCAACACATTAAAGTACTGAGCTAAAGTCAGGAGAGTGATGGAGTGCTCACCACTTGCCTGGAGGGGTGCATTCTGAAAAAACGCTCAAGAAGCTCGACACCATGCAGGACAAAGCAGTCTGCTTTATCGGCAGCCCACCCACCACCTTAAACATTCACTCCCTGCACCACCAGCTTACCGTCGCTGCAGTGTGTACCACCTACAAGATGCACTGCAGCAACTTGCTAAGGCTTCTTCAACAGCACCTCCCAAACTTGCGATCTCCTAGAAGGACAAGGGCAGCAGGCACATGGGAACACCATTGCCTCCAAATTCCTCCCCGAGTCACACACCATCCCAACTTGGAGATATATTGACTGTTCCTTCATCGTCGCTGGGTGAAAATCCTGGAACACCCTACATAACAGCACTGAGGGAGCACCTTTATCATCGGGACTGCAGTGGTTCAAGAAGGCAGCTCACCACCATCTTCTGAAGAGGCAACTAGGGATGGGCAATAAAAGCCGGCCTTGCCAGCGATGCCCAGATCCCGAGAATTATTTTTTTTAAATGAACCCATGGGAGTTTAACATCTAATATGAGAGTCTCGGAATTTGACTGGGGCTGCATACAAGCTGGGACTGGATACAGCTCCAACACTAGCACATGTACAAACTGCTCTGTGTTCCTGATTAGAGACTGATTTTACATAGAATTACATAGAATGTACAGCACAGAAACAGGCCATTTGGCCCAACTGGTCCATGCCGGTGTTTATGCTCCATACGTGCCTCCTCCCACCCTACTTCATCTCACCCTATCAGCATATCCTTCTATTCCTTTCTCTATCATGTGCTTATCTAGCTTCCCCTTAAATGTATCTGTGCCATTCGCCTTAACCACTCCATGTGGTAGTGAGTTCCACATTCTCACCACTCTCTGGGTAAAGAAGTTTCTCCTGAATTCCTTATTGGATTTATTATAGTGATTAACTTATATTTATGGCCCCTAGTTTTGGACTCCACACCCCCACACCCCACCCAACCCCCACAAGTGCAAACATCTTCGCTACGTTTACCCAATTGAACCCCTTCATAATTTTGAAGACCTTTATTAGGTCACCCCTCAGCCTTCTCTTTTCGAGAGAAAAGAGCCCCAGCTTATTCAGTCTTTCCTGATAATAACCCCTCAGTTCTGGTACCATCCTTGTGAATCTTTTTTGCACCTTCACGAGTGCCTCATTTTATATGTGACCAACAGCACCTGTAACACAAACAAGACTTGATAGCCAATACTTACATTTTACACTTAAGGTGACGGAGTTCACCAGTTGATGGCTGGTTTCAGTGTAGTCGGACGTACAGTGAACAGTTAGCCCGTGATGCTCGAACGAAGGGTTAAACGTCAGCACAGTGGAAACCTCGCCACTGTTCTTGGTGATGGTGTGGACAGTGGAATCTGGCAATTCACTCCAGGTTGGAATGGGACGATTATCAGGGCAGGCTTAGAGGGATTTGCAGATTATATTCACGGGACGCCCTTCGCCTTTATCCTCCGGGAGTAATATGTCGGGTCTATCCGGAACATCTGGACAGTAAGAAAGATACAGAGGTTGGCAGTCAAACAGATCAGAGCCGTCGATCCAATGATTCGCTTGGGCTTGTCCTATGATTTTCACAGAACAATAGAAACTTACACCACAGAAGGAGGACATTTGGCCCGTCGTGCCTGTGCTGGCTCTTTGAAAGAGCCGTCGTGCTTAGTCCGACATGCCCGCTTTTTGTCCGTAACCCTGTGAGTTCCTCATCACAGAATCCCCACAGTGCAGATAGAGGCCATTTCGGCCCATCGAGCCTGCACCGACACATATCCCACCCTATCCCCGTAACCCCACGTATTTAATCCCCCTAACACTAAGGGTCAATTTTATCATAGCCAAATCAACCTAACCCGCACATCTTTGGACTGTGGGAGGAAACTGGAGCGCCCGGAGGAAACCCACGCAGACACGGGGAGAATGTGCAAACTCCACACCGACTGTCACCCGAGGCCGGATTCGAACCCGGGTCCCTGGCGCTGTCATCCTTAAGTAACTGTCCAACTCCATTTGAAAATTATTGATGGAATCAGCCTCCACCACATTTTCAGGTAGAGCGATCCCGATCCCAACAACTCTCTGAGTGAAAACATTTCTCCTCATCTCCCCACTAGATCTTTTTCCAGTGATTTTGAATCTATGACTTCTAGTTATTGACCCACTCACCAGAGGGAATAATTTTTCTCTACTTACTCTATCAAAACCTCTCATCATCTTGAAAACCTCTATTAGGTCACCTCGCAACCTTCTTTGTTTCAAGGAGAACAGTCGTAACTTTTCCAAGCTCTCCTCATAATTGAAGTCTCTCATCCCTGGTAACATCCTGGTAAACCTCCTCTCTACCGTTTCTAAGGCCTTTACAATTTCCTGAAGTGTGGGGCCCAGAATTGTCCACAATACTCCAGCTGAGGCCCAACCAGTGATTTATAAAGTTCTAGCACGATCTCTTTGCTTTAATATACGATTCCTCTGTTTATAAAACCAAGTAACCCATATGCTTTTTTAACCACCTTATCAACTTACATTCTCATCTGCAAACTTCTTAGGCACTTGACGCGTGGTTCTATGTGTGGTAGCGTAGTGGTCCTGATACTGGACAAGAAACCCAATGGTCATGAGTTCAAATCCCACTAGGGCAAGTTGAATTCAATAAATCTGGTCATTTGTGGACAGAAAAAATGGCCATGGAATCTGCAGGAGTGTCCTAAACACCGCCCCCCCAACCCCGCAACTGGATCATCAATGTCCTCAGTGAAGAGAGCCTACCATCGCTATCTGGTCTGGACATGCATATGACTCCAGTCCCACGTGGTGTGGTTCACACATGGCGAGGTGGCTCACTTGTGACAATAATTAAAAATTCTGATAGGGCTTGACAGGGTAGATGCTGGGAGGATGTTTCTACTGGCTGGAGAGTCTAGAACTAGGGGTCATAGTCTCAGAATAAGGGGTCGGCCATTAAGGATTGAGATGAGGAGAAATTTCTTCACCAAAGGGTTGTGAATATTTGGAATTCTCTGCCCCAGAGAGCTGTGGATGCTCAGTCGCTGATTATATTCAAGGCAGAGATCGATAGATTTTTGGATACTAAGGGAATCGAGGGATTTCGGGATAGTGTGGAAAGGTCGAAGATCAGCCACAATCTTGTTAAATGGCAGAGCAGGCTCGAAGGACCGTATGGCCTACCACTGGTGTCTTTTCTTATGTTCTTAAAAGTCATACTAACACCTTCTCAGGACAAGTTGGGTGTGTCCAAACCTCAAGACAGATAAAATAAAAAATAATTCATATTCTGGTATCTCACTTTAGATAGAATTACATCACGTCTACAGCACAGAAACAGGCCATTTGGCCCAACTGGTCCATGCCAGTGTTTATGCTCCACACGAGCCTCCTCCTACCCCTCTTCATCTCACCCTATCAGCATAGCCTTCTATTCCTTCCTCCCTCATGTGTTTATTTAGCTTCCCCTTAAATGTATCTGTGCTGTTCGCCTCAACCACTCCATGTGGTCGCGAGTTCCACATTCTCACCACTCTCTGGGTAAAGAAGTTCCTCTTGAATTCCCTATTGGATTTATTAGTGACTGTCTTATATCGCGTGTGAACCCAGATAGTGAGTGTGGACAGAGTATTTGGGTGTGTAGGGAATTCCGACCCAGTCAATCGTTTTCTCACAGGACATCCCCACACAAATTGGGTATTTTTAACGTTTATCGGAAGCGAAATCGAGCGCCTGCTTTACTCCTTGCACGATATTCACTTCCATCCGCTTCAATCCGGGATCTTGCTGTGCGTAAATCGGTTGCTATATTTCTCTACATTGCAACTATGACTCGAGTTTTCAGTTACTTCATGGGCTGTGAAGCGAATTGGAACATCCTGAAGATGTGAAAGGCGCTATATAAATGCAATTCTTTCTTTCTTTATCGATCTCTGACTTCAAAATTAGCAGCACTTTTGACTTAAAATCGTACAGCACAGAAGGAGCCATTCGGCCCATCCTTCCTGTGCCAGCTCTTTAAAGAGCAATCCAGTTAGTCCCACTCCCCTTCCTGCTCTTTCCTGATAGCCCTGAAAATGTGTCCTTTTCATGTATTTATCCAATTCCTTTTTCAAATTTAGTATTGAATCTGCTTCCACCGCCCTTTCAGGCAGCGCATTCCAGATCATAACTCGCTGCGTCAAAACATTTCACGTCATCTCGCCCCACTGGTTCTTTTGTCAATTATCTTAAATCTGTGTCCTCTGGTTAACAACCCTCTTGCCAGTGGAAACAGTTTCTCCTTATTTCCTTTATCAGAACTGCTCGTCATTCTGAAAACCTCTATTAACTCTCCTTTTAACCTTCTCTGCTCCAAGGAGAACAATAGAATCATAGAAATTTACAGCACCGAAGGAGGCCATTTCAGTCCATTGTGTCCGCGCCGGCCGAAAAAGAGCTATCTAGTCTAATCCCACTTTCCAGCTCTTGGTCCATAGCCCTGCAGGTTACGGCACTTCAAGTGCACATCCAAGCACTTTTAAAATGTGGTGAGGGTTTCTGCCTCTACCACCCTTTCAGGCAGTGTGTTCCAGATCCCCACAACCCTCTGGGTGAAGAAATTTCCCCTCAAATCCCCTCTAAACCTCCAATCAGTTACTTTAAATCTATGTCCCCTGGCTGTTGACCCCTCTGCTAAGGGAAATATGTCCTTCCTATACGCTCTATCTAGGCCCCTCATAATTTTATACACCTCAATAAGATCTCCCCTCAGCTTCCTCTGTTCCAAAGAAAACAAACCCAGTCTATCTAATCTTTCCTCGTAGCTAAAATTCTCCAGTCCAGGCAACATCCTCGTAAATCCCCTCTGTACCCTCTCTATTGCAATCACATCTTTCCTGTAATGTGGTGACCAGAACTGCACGCATAACTCTAGCTGTGGCCTAACTAGTGTTTTATACAGTTCAAGCATAACCTCCCTGCTCTTGCCGTTATTAGCCGAGGCATGGAATATAAGTATTCCATATGCCTTCTTCAACACCTTATCTACTTGGCCTGCTACTTTCAGGGATCTGTGGACCTGCACTCCAAGGTCCCTTTGTTCCGCTACACTTCTCAGTGTCCTACCATTTAATGTGTATTCCCTTGACTTGTTAGCCCTCCCCAAATGCATTACCTCACACTTCTCCGGATTGAATTCCATTTGCCACTGTTCTGCCTACCTGACCAGTTCATTGATATCTTCCTGCAGTCTGCAGCTTTCTTCTTCATTATTAGCCACAAGGCCAATTTTAGTATCATCTGCAAACTTCTTAATCATACTTCCTACATTCAAGTCTACATCATTGATATATACCACAAAAAGCAAGGGACCAAGTACTGAACCCTGTGGCACCACACTGGAAACAGCCTTCCAGTCAAAAAACACCCATCAACCATTACCCTTTGCTTTCTGCCTCTGAGCTAATTTTGGATCCAAATTGACACTTTGCCCTGGATCCCATGGGCTTTCAATTTTGTGGTAAGTCTGCCGTGTGGGACCTTATCAAAAGCCTTGCTAAAATCCATATAGACTATATCAAATGCATTACCCTCATCGACCCTCCTTGTTACCTCCTCAAAAAATTCAATCAATTTAGTCAGACACAACCTTCCCTTAACAAATCCATGCTGACTGTCCTTGATTAATCCGTGTCTTTCTAAATGAAGATTTATCCCGTCCCTCAGAACTTTTTCCAATAATTTTCCCACCACCGAGGTTAGGCTGACAATCCCAGCTTCTTCCATCTCTCTACGTAACTGAAGTCCCTAATTCCTGGTACCATTCTGGTACATCTCCTCTGCACCCTATTCAAGGCCTTGACATCCTTCCTAAAGTGTGTGATGCCCAGAATTGGACACAATACTCCAGTTGGAGCAAAACCAGTGATAAAGAAAGGGGTTCAGCATAATCTCCTTGCTTTTGTACTCTGTGCCTCCTCGATCTCTGAAGCCCAAGGAGCTTCACATGCTTATCTCATCTTCTGGTCAATCTCGAACCTCGGACTTCTCAAAAAGGGAAGGACTGCTCCTGACTCACTTGCTGAGGGCAATGTTTTGGAAGCGGTTTTGTATTCCCTGCGTTGACATCCCACAAACTGTTCCAGCAAAGTGACCAAACTAAAACAAAGTCTTGTATTTCTACAGCGCCTTTCATAACCTCAGGACGTCCCAAAGCATTTTACATCCAATGAAGTAGTTTTGAAATGTATTTACTGTAAACACCAATGTCCAGCTCATCTGGTTTTTTTTTGTGATATTGGTTGAGGGACTAACATTGGCCCAGGAAGAACATGCCTGCTCTTCTTCCACTCTAACCTGAGAGAGCAAGGCGAGGCCTCGGTTTAACATCTGTATCTGAAAGAATGTCAGCCTGGATTTTGCACTCCAGTCTCTTGGAGTGGGACTTGAACCCACAACCTGCTGATTCACAGGCGAGAGAGCGAGAATGCTAAACCCACTGAGCCACGGCTGACGCTGACAAACTGAGTGTCAAAGGACCTGAGACTTACAGACAACCTGTAGCTGGACGGGTTCTTTGAAACTCTGATCTTTGAAGCCCTCCAAACCCACGTCACTGTCGTCGGGACTGAGATTATTGATCCGCAAGAAGTAATTCTTCTGCTTCAGGTCTCCAACTATTTCAGTTCGTCCCATGAATGTGGACATCCCACATTTGGGATCTTTGGTGTAGTAGAGTGTATACTTCCAGTAATAAAAGTACTTCAACCAGGCTCCATGTAGGGCTGTTTAAGGGTGTGAAGGAAAGTCGACAGTACAGGGATTCACTTATTTCAATGTGTATGATTTGTTTTCATGTAGTAATAGAAAGTAACGAACACACTAAGCAGCCCCACATGTCAGTGGCTCATCCTGCTTAAACAAAGTAACTTCTAACTAATCCTTCGAGCAGACAAGGCTAAGAGGAGATTTGATAGTTGTTTAAAATCATGAAGGGTTTAGATAGAGTAAATAAAGAGAAACTGGCTGAAGGGTCGATAACCAGAGGGCACAGATTTAAGGTGATTGGCAAAAGAACCAGAGGCGACATGAGGAAAAACTTCTTTACGCAACGAGTGGTTAGGATTTGGAATGAACTTCCTGATGAGGCAGTGGAAACAGATTCAATAGTAGCCTTCGAAAGGGAATTGGATAAATACTTGAAGGAGAAAATTTTGCAGGGAAATGGGGAAAGAGCGGGGAAGTGGGGCTGACTGGATTGCTCTTCGAAAGAGCTGGCACGGACTCATTGGGCTGAATTGCCTCCTTCTGCGCTTTACTATTCTGTGATTCTATGATTCTATTCACCTGCAATCTAAGCTTCCTGCGGCCTTAGATGGGCCTGATTGCCTGTGTTTTTCCCCCTTCTATTGTCACCAGAAGGTATCCAAAACCCAGGCCCCGTCTGCCCTTTCAGGTGGACGTAAAAGACTCCACGGCCAATATTTGGAAGAAGAGCAGTGGGAGTACTCCCCGGTGTCCTGGGGCCAAAATTTATCCTTCAACCAACATCATTGAAAAATCAGATAATCTGGTCATTATCTCATTGCTGTGTGTGGGATCCTGCTGTGCTCAAATTGGCTGCCACGCTTCCTACAACAGTGACCACCTTTCAAAAGTATTTCATTGGCTGTAAAGCGCTTTGGGACATCCTGAGGTTGTGAAAGGCGCTATATAAATGCAAGTTCTGTCTTTAAGCAGATCCTGTTCGTGTGGTGGGACCTTTTCGACAGCAGTGCGTTTTTACACAAATATCGCCACCTACTGCTGATGAGCAATATTGCAGGCAGCACACACACACACACACACACACACACACACACACACACTGTTGTAAAGTGTGTAATGGATTTGAAACATCCTTTTATCAGTTTTTCTTGTTTAAAGTGTTAACAGATAAGCTTGCCCCTTTTCAAGTAGCGCTCCAATTATCCTGCACGCTCCCAGTTTGTAGAGATGCAATTTTTTCATTGTTTCACATAGTTCACCTGTTTATTTTGTTTCCCAGCTAACAGCAACTTGCATTTACACAGCGCCTTTAATGTAGTAAAACGTCCCAAGGCGCTTCACAGGAGCGTAGGTCAGACAAAAATTTAACACCGAGCCACATAAGGAGATATTGGGACAGGTGACCAAAAGCTTGGTCAGAGGCAGGTTTTCAGGAGCGTGTTCAAGGAGGAGAGAGAGGAGCAGAGGTTTAAGGAGGGAATTCCAGAGCTTGGGGCCGAGGCCGCTGAAGGTACGGCTGCCAATTGTGGGGCGATGAAAATCGGGGATGCACAAGAGGCCAGAATTGCAGGACGGCAGAGATCTCGGAGGGTTGTCGGGCTGAAGGAGGTTACAGAGACAGGGAGGGGAGAGAGGCAATTGAGAGATTTGAAAACAAGGATGATCATTTTAAAATCGAGCCATTGCCAGACTGGGACCCAATGTAAGTCAGGGGTGCTGGATGAACCCGACTTGGTGCGAGTTCCGATATGGGGCAGCAGAGGTTTGGATGAGCTGAACTTTACGGAGGGTGGAAGATGGGAGGCCGGCCAGGAGAGCGTTAGAATAGTCGTGTCTGGAGGTGACAAAGGCATGGATGAGGGTTTCAGTAGCAGATGAGCTGAGGCAGGGGCGGAGACGGACGATGTTACGGAGGTGGAAGTAGGCGGTCTTGATAATTGAGAGGATATGGGGGTCGGAAGCTCAGCTTAGGGTCAAATAGGAGACAGAAGGGAAAAAACAAGCACAAAATAACCATTTGAGTCTGTACAAGCAACAGATCTGATAAGTTCCCAGGATTAACTCACAGTCCCGATGTATATGTAATACATTGACAGCAACATCGCCCAACGTCAGGTCAAAAGGGGTGTAAGAGTTAGCAGTAAGATTAAATTGCAGAAGTTGCTTGGCCCATAAGAACACTCACAGATCAGATCATGGTGTGAATTGCAGAGCCCCGTACAGCTTGTAGATCATTAGCACTTTCATTATCAAAAGTCTCGCAACCTTTTCAAATTTGCATGAAAACATTACAGTTCATATGAGTGTGTATAAGTGTGTCTGTGTGAGTGTGTGTGTATTTGGGTGAATGAGAGTGTGTGTGAGTGAGTGTGTGTGTGACTGTGTGTGTGTGTGTGACTGTGTTTGTGAGTGTGTGTGTGTGACTGTGTTTGTGAGTGTGTGTGTGTGTGTGTGTGACTGTGAGTGTGTGTGTTTGTGAGTATGTTGGTGTGAGTGAGTGTGTATGAGTGTATTTGGGTGAGTGAGTGTGTGACTGTGTTTTTGCGAGTGTGTGTATGTTTGCAAGTGTGTGTGTGAGAGTGAGAGTGAATGTGTGTGTGAATGTTTGTGTGTGAACTGCCTAAGAAGGAGAAGAAGAAGTGTCAGTGTTTGTGTGTCTGAGAGTGAGTATGTGTGTGATGGGGGTCTCAGGATAATTCGCTGAGCTATTGACTCAATGTTAGTAAAACTGTGATCTGTTTAGTTCTCAGATCTGAGCTGCAAACACAGGATCACAGGATAGTTACGGATCAGACATTCAGCCAGCGAGAGAAACCCAACACTCCCGCCATTACAGCCACCAGTCTTTTTGTAAATGATGCCAGGATTGTTTCCCCGACTCTATCCTTGAGTTCATTCCAAGTGTCGATCTGCCATTGTGTAAAGATTTTGCTGGCTTCAGTCCTAAATTTATCTTCTACCAGTTTGAACCAGTGTCCCCTTGTCTTTCTCTAACAATTCAATTTAAATGAACATTCCAGATTTCCTTTTCCATTCCCTGGTCAATCATGGGAATAGGAGGAGGCCATTCAGTCCCTCGAGCCTGTTCTGACATTCAATTCGATCATGGGGGATCTGCAATCCAAGGAAGATTGAGAGAAGCACTACATGAAACATTTCAATCTTTCTCTGCTTGCTACCAGGTACAATTTACTTTCTGAGCTGAATTCAGGAAATTGGATTCATTCTAGCCCTTGGATTGAGAGAGCAGCCACTTAATGAAAGGGAACAGATTTGTCCTTCAATCATAGAGTGAGCAGATATAGAATCATAGAATCATACAGCACAGAAGGAGGGCATGCGGCCCATCGTACCTTTTGAAAGTTACTATTGAATCTGCTTTCAACTTTTTTCTTTCAGTCTTGGTTGGAGATCTGGAGCAGATGAATTGTTCCTTGAGGTTCAACAGTCTCAGACCGGACGACAGTGACGTGTATTACTGCGATGTGGATTTCCAGGGCTTCAAGGATCATACTTTCACAGACCCGTCTAGCTGCAGGTTGCCCGTAAGTCGCAGTTTCTTTTATCTCGGTTGTTCGGTCACTTTGCTGGAACAGGTTGTAGGATGTCAACGAGGGGAATGCAAAAAATGTTTCCAAAACATTGCCCACGGCAACTGCATCAGGAGCAGTCCTTCCCTTTTTGAGACACTCTAGGGTCAAGATTGACCAGATGATGAGATAATCATACGGAGGTTAATGGGCTTTATAAATAGAGGCACAGAGTACAAAAGCAAGGAGGACATCTGAAACCCTTTGTATATCACTGGTTAGGCCCCAGCTGGAATATTGTGTCCAATTCTGCTCACCACACACTTTAGGAAGGATGCCAAGGCCTAAGAGAGGGTGCAGAGATAATTTACCAGAATGGTTCCAGCGAAGAGGGACTTCAGTTATGCGGAGAGACTTAGAGAAACTGGGATTGTTCTTCTTAGAGCAGAGAAGTTCAAAGGGAGATTTAATAGAGGTGTTCATAATGATGAAGGATGTTGATAGAGTAAATAAGGATTAATTGTTTCCACTGGCATAGGGTCGGTCGGTAACCAGAGGTCACAGATTTAAGGTAATTGGCAAAGGAACCAGGAGGAGAATTATTTTCCTGTGGGGAGTTGTTGTGATCTGGAATGCACTGCCTGAAAGGGTGTTGGAAGCAGATTCAATAGTAATCTACTTTGGGTTCACTCTTTTTTGAACTTATTCTTGGGATGTGGGCATCGCTGACAAGGTTGACATTTATTGCCCATTCCTAATTGCCTTTGAGATGGTGGTGGTGGGCCGCCTTCTTGAACCGCTGCAATCCATGTGGTGAAGATGCTGTTAGGTCGAGAGTTCTGGGACTTTGACCCAGCAACGATGAAGGAATGGCCGATATATCTCCAAGTCGGGATAGTTTTTGTGACTCGGAGGGCAACTTGGAGGTGATCGTGACCTGCTGCCCTTGTCTTTCAAGATTGGGTGAGGTTGAGGAATATTTCTGAAGCAGAATAGTAAGAGTTTTAGTCTCCACCAGGCACTTTTCTCCCGATCTGGCCACTTGCCTTTAAGTGATTTCAAGGCGCACTGGGAGGCAGATGTTCGGAGGTTCCACCAGAGACAATGAGACTCATTGTTTGGAGGCAATACATAAACATAAGAACATAAGACGTAGGAGCAGGAGTAGTTCATTTGGCCCCTCGAGCCAGCTCCGCCATTCAATAAGATCATGGCTGATCTGATCTTGGCCTCAACTCCACTTCTCTGCCCACTCCCCATAACCCTTGACTCCCTTATCGTTCAAAAACCTATCTGTCTCCACCTTAAATATATTCAATGACCCAGCCGCCACAGCTCTCTGGGGAAGAGAATTCCAAAGATTCACGACCCTCTGAGAGAAGAAATTCCTCCTCATTTCTGATTTATAAAGGATTTCCCCTTCTTCTGAAATTATGCCCCCTAGTTCTAGATTCCCCCACGAAGGAAAATATCCTCTCTGCATCTACCCTGTCAAGCCCCTTCAGAATCTTATATGTTTCAATAAGATCCCCTTTCATTCTTCTAAAAACCAATGAGTAGAAGCCCAACCTGCTCAACCTTTCTTCATAAGACAACCCCTTCATCTCCGGAATCAACTTCTTGAACCTTCTTTGAATTGCCTCCAATTCAAGTATATCTTTCCTGAAATAAGGAGACCAAAACTGTATGCAGTATTCCAAGTGTGGTCTCATCAACGCCCTGTACAGTTGTAAAAGGACTTCCCTACATTTATATTCCATTCCCTTTGTAATAAATGGTGTAAAACTGCAAACTTTGAGTTCCTTCCATATTTCTGGCTTTTGGTTGAACTTCAGTTGCCTCAAAGGAACAGGAGAGGCCCATTTAGCTGCTCCAGCCTGTTACCATAGGAACAAGAGGAGGCCATTCAGACCCTGGAGCCTGTTGCATAGGAACAGGAGGAGGCCAATTCTACCCTTCTAGGCTGCTGCATAGGAATAGGAGGAGGCGCATTCAGCCCCTCAAGGCTGTTACATAGGAACAGGGGGAGGCCATTCAGACCCTCGAGACTGTTAATAGTGACAGGAGGAGGCCATTCAGCCCCTCGAGCTTTTTTTTTATTTGTTCATGGGATGTGGGCATTGCTGGCAAGGCCTGCTTTTATTGCCCGTCCCAAGTTACCCTTGAGAAGGGTGTGGTGAGCAGCCTTCTTGAACGCTGTAGTCCATGTGGTGAAGGTACGCCCACACTGCTGTTAGGGAGGGAGTTGCAGGATTTTGACACAGAGACGATGAATGAACAGTGATATACTTCCAAGTCAGGATGGTGTATGACTTGGAGGGGAACTTGGAAGTGGTGGTATTCCCATGCGCCTGCTGCTCTTGTCCTTCTAGGTGATAGAGGTCGCGGGTTTGGGTTGTGCTGTCGAAGAAGCCTTGGCGAGTGCATCTTGTAGATGGTGTACACTGCAGCCACGGAACGCCATGGTGGAGGGAGTGTATGTTTAAGGTGGTCGATGGGGTGTCAATCAAGCGGGCTGCTTTGTCTTGGATGGTGTCGAGCTTCTTGAGAGTTGTTGGAGCTGCACATATCCAGGCCAGTGTAGAGTATTCCATCAGACTCCTGACTTGTGTCTTGTAGATGGTGGAAATGCTTTGGGGAGTCAGGAGGTGAGACACTCGCCGCAGAATACCCAGCCTCTGACCTGCCCTTGTTACCACGATATTTATGTGGCTGGTCCAGTTAAGTTTCTGGTCAATGGTGACCCCCCACGATATTGATGGTCAGGGATTCGGTGATGGTAATGCAGTTGAATGTCAAGGGGCGGTGGTTAGATGCTCGCTTGTTGGCGATACTCATTTCCTGGCACTTGTGTGGCATGAATTTTACCTGCCACTTATCAGCCCAAGCCTGAATGTTGTCCAGGTCTTGTTGCATGCGGGCATGGACTGCTTCATTATCTGAGGAGTTGCGAATGGCACTGAACACTGTGTAGTCATCAGTGAACAACCCCATTTCTGATTTTATGATGGAGGGAAGGTCATTGATGAAGCAGCTGAAAATGTTTGGGCCTAGGACACTGCCCTGAGAAACTCCTGCTGCGATGTCCTGGGGCTGTGATGATTGACCTCCAACCACCACAACCACCTTCCTTTGCGCTAGGTATGACTCCAGGCAGTGGAGAGTTTTCCCCCTGATTCCCATTGACTTCAGTTTTACTAGGGCTCCTTGAAGCCACAATCAGGCAAATGCTGCCTTGATGTCAAGGGCAGTCACTCTCACCTCACCTCTGGAATTCAGCTCTTTTATCCATGTTTGGACCAAGGCTGTAATGAGGTCTGGAGCCCAGTGGTCCTAGCGGCACTCAAACTGGGCATCAGTGATCAGGTTATTGGTGAGTAAGTGCTGCTTGATAACACTGTCGACGACACCTTCCATCACTTTGCTGATGATTGAGTGTAGACTGATGGGGCAGTAATTGGCTGGATTGGACTTGTCCTGCTTTTTGTGGACAGGACATACCTGGGCAGTTTTTCACATTGTCGAATAGATGCCAGTGCTATAGCTGTACTGGAACAGCTTGGCTAGAGGCGCGGCTAGTTCTGGAGCACAAGTCTTTAGCAGGACAGCCGGGATGTTGTCGCGGGCCACAGCCTTTGCTGCATCTATTGTGCTCAGCCGCTTCTTGATATCACATGGAGTGAATCGAATTGGCTGAAGACTGGCTTCTGTGGTGGTGGGGACTTCAGGCGGAGACCGATATGAATAATTAACTTGGAAGTTCTGGCTGAAGATGGTTGTAAACGCTTCAACTTTGTCTTTTGTACTCTCGTGCTGGGCTCCACCATCATTTAGGGTGGGGATATTCATGGAGCCTCCCCCTCCCGTTAGTTGTTTAATGGTCCACCACCATTCTTGACTGGATGTGGCAGGACTGCAGAGTTTTGATCTGATCCGTTGATTGTGGGATCGCTTTGACCTCTCTATAGCACCTCTCTGCTTCCGCTTTTTAGCATGCACGTAGTCCTGTGTTGCAGCTTCCCTAGGTTGGCACCGCATTTTAAGGTACACCTGGTGCTACTCCTCGCTTACTCTTCTACACTCCTTATTGAACCAGTTTTGCTCCCTTGGCTTGATGGTAATGGTAGAGTGAGGGATATGCCGGGACATGAGGTTCCAGATTGTGGTGGAATACAAATCTGCTGCTTATAAATATTTATAGAGACACAGTGGCCCAGAAATTCGCCTCTGCGGCTTGCCGCGGGGGTAAGGATCGCGCGCGCTCTTACCTACCGCGCCTGCCGTTGCGTTTTGGGCCCACGGGAACTTCAGCTCCTGGTCCTGCTCCAAGAGCCGGCGCGCAGTGCTTGCGTGTCCCAGGAGCGTAGTTAGTGCGATACGTTCCCTGGGATCACGTGGGCCATGGAGAGCCAATGGCAGCAGACCATCTTTCATTCATAGATTTGACAGGACTGTCAAATCTGTGAATTGAAATCGGCCTCAAAAGAACAGCTAAACTTAAAATAAATTTTAAAAAAAACCATCACATTTATAAAATAACTATAGTTAAATAAATTAACCACTTTAAACAAAAATTTTAATTTTTGAAAAAATTAAAATACTTTTTAAAAGTGATAAAAATAAACTTACCTTTCTTTAAAGTATCTAAAAAAGATAAACCTGTTGAAATTTTTTTTAAATTATACTTAATTAACCACTTACCTTGTTTTAAAAGCGTAGTTTCTTCAATACTTACCCTCGCGTAGAAACCTGAAAAAAATCTAAGTTTGCTGCGTGCGCGCAGCCTCTACCGTGCACGCGGTTCACCCAGGAACCGCCCCATTCACCATACCGGAAGTTCCGGTTTCCCGCGCATGCGCAGTGCATGCAGGAAACCGGCACTTCGGGACGCAGTACGGGTGAGTACGGACTGTGTACTCATCCGGGAAGGGCCGAATTTTTGGCCCAGTATATATACTAAGATTAATGCAAAAGAAAAATAAGATGTATCAACTGCGCTTTCACCTCCTCCCTTCCCACCATCCGGGTCCCCAAACACTCCTTCCAGGTGAAACAGAGATTTACTTGTACTTCTTTCAAATTAGTATGCTGTATTCACTGCTCACAATGCAGTCTCCTCTACATTGGGGAGACAAACCCAGATTGAGTGATCGGTTTGCTGTACACCTCCGTTCAGTCCGCAAGCGTGACCCTGAGCTTCCGGTTGCTTGCCATTTTAATTATCCGTCCCGCTCCCACTCTGAACTCTCTGTCCTCGGCCTCCTCCACTGTTCCAATGAAGTTCAACGGAAGTTCGAGGAACAGCACCTCATCTTTCGATTAGGCACTTTACAACCTTCCGAACTCAACATTGAGTTCAACAATTTCAGTTCATTATCACTACTCCCATTTATTCAGACAATAGGTGCTGGTAATGGTTCTGCTGTTGCCATTTATTGCTCCTCTAGACCGATCTTTTGTTGCCTTGCATCATCATCCCTTTTGTCATTTAATCACTCTTGCCTTCCACCCTATCACAGATCTTCCCTTTTGTACTTTCCTCTCCTCCCCCAAATCCTGGCCTCAGTACCTGCTTAAAACTGTTACATCTCTAACTTTTTCCAGTTCTGACGAAGGGTCATCGACCTGAATCGTTAACGCTGTTTCTCTCTCCCCAGATGCTGCCTGACCTGCTGAGTATTTCCAGCATTTTCTGGTTTTATATTTAGTAACACATTGTCAGGGACTTCGACTGAGCAAATAAACCAGTTTTCAGTGCGGAATACCGGTGAGGGTGACGGCACCTCGAAGGAGTACAGGACTGCATGGGGGCACAGCGAAGTGTAGGAATGCAGTGGGTGTAAGCGATTTAATAGTCAGAGGAGAGACAGGCGTTTCTGCAATGCCCAAAGTGTGTCTCGCATGGTCTGTGGCCTCTCTGGCGTCAGGGTAAATTATGTCACTGAACGGGTGCTGAACATTCCACGGGGGGGAAGGGGAGCAGCAAGAGGTTGTGGTACATGTTGGAATGAGGGAAGAAAAGGGTTGAGGTCTTGGAGTCCGAGTCTCGGGAGCTAGGGAGGAAGTTAAAGAGCAGGACCTCAAAGGTGGAAATCTTTGGATTATTCCCAGTGTCACGTGCGAGTGAGTGTGGGAACAGTAAGATAAGGCAGTATACTGGTCACTGGAGAAATTGTGCAGGAGAGACGGCTTCACATTCCTCGGGGATTGGGACCAGTTCTGGGGCAGGAGCGACCTGTACAAAATGGACAGGTTGCACCTCAATTGGGCTGGGACCAATGACATTGCACGGAGGTTAACAAGTGCTATGAGTGAGCATTTAAACTAACTTGGTGGGGGAGGGGCACCGAGCTGAAGCAATGGATAGGAGAGACAAGGTGCACAGAGGACGGGGAGTGGCAAACAGCATTAGAATGAAGGGTAGCTCTGAAATAGGAGGGATCAGAGAAGGGGAAATGAGAGGCAGACAAGTTGGGATTTGGAGTACATGTGTGTAAATACACAGAACTCGGTCAATAAGGTTGGTGAGCTGCAGGCACAAATTACCACATGGGATTATGATATAGTGGCAATAACGGAAGCTTGGCTCAGACAAGGGGAGGATTGGGATGTGGGCCAGATGGGATGCATCCGATGCAGTAACAAAGCTCCAAATTTCACCCCGAACGCCATCAAACTGTCACTTTTGCCCCAATCCTGACGTATAATTTCCCTGTTTGTTTCCCTCCTTACAGTTAACTTAATGACGATTGTGATCCTATCTCGGGGAAGTGCAATCTCTCCAACTGTGTCAGTCGCTACCTGGTGGCCATGGCAACGGCGGATCTACTCGTCGTTATCACCGATCTGATATTGAGACACATTCAGATTGCCGTCCTGCTTTTCACAGCCACAGACTGTTCTGTCTGGTCCGCAGTCACTTTAACCTTTGATCGATTTGTGGCATTTGTTTCCAGAAGCTGAAAATGAAATATTGCACCGAGCAAATGGCGATTGTGGTTCTGGGAGCAGTTGCTGTGCTGTGCTGTTTAAAGAACATTTTCAGGAATGTTTTGCGTACAAGTGAATACACGCTTTATAATAATCCCTGATTTTGTTAATTAACAGGCAAAGTTCAGTTTCACAGAGTGGGCAGCAGTCAAAATTCTTTGACATGGTCCTACCCGTTTTGATTATTTCTGATTCTGCTCCATGCTTTAAACGACAGACATATTTTAGTGGCCAGCAGAGCCTGCAGGAGACTCCGGGGCCACAGCAGTGGGGAGTGTTCCAGTGACCCAGAGATGGAGAGCCGAAGGAAATCCATCGGTTTACTTGTCATACCAACAGGATATAAGAACATAAGAAATAGGAGCAGGAGTCGGCCATACAGCCCCTCGAGCCTGCTCCACCATTCATTAAGATCATGGCTGATCATCGACCTCAACTCCACTTTCCCGCCCGATCTGCATATCCCTTGATTCACCTAGAGTCCAAAAATCTATCGATCTCCGCCTTGAATATACTCAAAGACTCAGCATCCACAGTCCTCTGGGGCAGAGAATTGCAAAAATTCACAACCCTCTGAGTGAAGTACCTCCTCCTCATTTCGATCTTAAATGGCCTACCCCTTATCCTGAGACTATGCCCCCTAGTTCTAGACTCACCAGCCAGGGGAAACAACCTCTCGGCATCTACCCTGTCAATCCCATTCAGAATCTTGTATGTTTCAATGAGATCACCTCTGATTCTTCTAATCTCCAGAAAGTGTAGGCCCATTCTACACCAACTTTCATCATAGGACAGCCATCTCATCCCAGGAATCAATCTAGTGAACCTTCAATGTACCGCCTCCAAGGCAAGTATATCCTTCCTTAGATAAGGAGACCAAAACTGTGCACAGTACTCCAGGTCTCACCAAGGCCCTGTACAATTGTAGCAAGACTTCCTTACTCTTGTACTCCAAACCCCTTGCATTAAAGGCCAACATGCTATTTGCCTTCCTTACACCTTGCTGTACCTGCATGCTAGCTTTCTGTGCTTCTTGAACGAGGAGACCCAAGTCTCTCTAACAACAACATTTAAAAAATATTCAGCTTTTTCTTCTTCCTACCAAAGTGAATAACCACATGTATATTATACTCCATCTGCCACCTTACTGCCCACTCACTCAGTTTAACTATATCCCTTTGCAGACACTTTGTTTTCTCCTCACAGCTTACTGTCCCACCTAGCTTTGTATCATCAGCAAACTTGGATACATTACACTCGGTCCCTTCATCTAGGTCATTAATATAGATTGTAAATAGCTGAGGCCCCAGCACTGATCTTGCGGCACCCCACCAGTTACAGCCTGCCAACCTGAAAACGACCCGTTTATTACTACTCTTTGTTTTCTCTCTGTTAACCAATCCTTTATCCATGCTAATACCTTACCCCCAAACCCATGTGCCGTTATCTTGCTTAACAACCTTTTATGTGGCACCTTATCCAATGCCTTTTCGAACTCCAACTATACTACATCCATTGATTCCCCTTTATCTACCCTGCTAGTTACATCTTCAAAAAAACTCTAATAATGTGTCAAACACGATTTACATTTCATAAAACCATGTTGACGCTGCCTAATAATATGGGCCCTGAATTTGCGGTCGGAGGCTTCCCGCAATGAATTGCCTCTGATCCACAAATAAAATGCCCAAGTACCTGGTGGTCCGGGAGTTATGGAGATTCACGGTCTTGGACTTCTCCGGGTACCTGCGGGTAGAGGCTCATGTGTCTCAGGCGCACGTGGTTTGCAAGCGCCCCTGGGATCATGTGGGCCAGACCAATGAATGAAAGAATGGGATCCCATTCATACTTATGGGGATTCTGTATGTATGGAAACACCATAAGCATGAATGGGAATACTCCCAAATATACATCTACACCTCAAATAAAAAAAATACATATTAAAATTAATTAAAATGGCATTTAATTAAATATTTAAAACAAAAATTTAATTTGCTGAAAAATAAATTAAAATGTTTAAAGGGCCTAAAAATAAACTTACCTTATTGCACAGGGTTTTTAATGCATAAATGATTGATAAAAAAATATTTTTATGCTTTTTTTAAACACTTACACTGGCAAAAGCAGGCCTTGTACCTGCTTTTACCAGGCATAAGAATTTCATGGGCTTTTGCTGGGCAGAAGTTGGGCAAATAGCCCAAATCTCCGCCCGTGGATGCCCTTTTCCTGGGGATGCGCTGGATCTGTCAGGAAAATTCTTGACAGATCACAATTGCTGGGTTTATCGCGCATGCGCGAAAACCAGGAAATTAAGGGAGCGTGCGCACCTCGTACGTGCCCGTAGGGGTCGCAAATTACGGCCCATTATGATTTCCTAAGTACCCTGTTACCAAATCCGTAATAATGGATTCCTGCATTTTCCCAATAACTGATGTCAGGCTTACTGGCTTGTGGTTATGGGTTTTCTCTCCCCTTCCTTCCTTGAATAGCGGGGTTACATTTGCTATCTTCCAATCCGCTGGGACCTTTCCTGAATCTAGGGACTTTTGGAATATCACAACCAATGCATCTGGAGTACTGTGCCCAGTTTTGATTCCCTCCCGCCCCCGCTCCATCCCCACATGGCGGGTGATGTAGTGGCCTTTGAAAAGGTCCACAGCAGAGCTCCGAGAAGAACATCAGCTACTGGAATAGTCTCAAGGGCCTTGGTCTATTCAATTTAGAGCAGCGTAGACTCAGAGATGACCTTATAGATGTTGATGAAATAATTAAAACGCTGGATAGCATGTCTATTGATAGACTATTTCAGTTTAACAGATCAGAACTCTGATTGGGGCTGTGGAACCGTCTGCCGACTCAAGCCGTGGACGCCGATTCGCTGACTTCCTTCAAGCGAGAGCTGGACCTGTTTCTGGCTGGGCTGGAGATCTCTTCATACAAAAGGTTGGTACTGTATAGAATTATCAGGGCCGGGGTGATCTCCTGGACTAGTTTCGATTGCCAATGAGTGTCGGAGAGGAATTTCCCAGATTTTTGCCCCCAATATGGCCACGGTTTTTACCTGATTTTTCGCCTCTTCCATGAGATCACATGATGGCGGGTGCAGTGGAAAGTGTATTTATTATGACAGACAAGTTATCACACTTGTTTGGGACATGATGGACGGACCAGAGGGTATTTTCCTGTCCTTCTTTGTTCATAAGTGGTTGTAGGTGTGAAGGGTCCCAGAATCATCCCCTGCTGCACTTTTCCGTTTGATCTCGTGCTGTGCTCCTATTTATTGCCCATCACCCGTTGCCATGAGCAGATGGTGGCGGGCCTTCTCCTTGAACCACTGCAGCCCTTGTGGTGATGGTGTTAGGGACCCATTTATTGCCCATTCCCGAGCTGCCCTTAGAAGGTGGAGGTGGATCTTCTTCTTGATTCCTGCTGTCCTTATGGTAATGGTGTTCCCACGATGCTGTTAGGTGGAGAATTCACGTGTGTTGTCCAAGTGACGATAAATGAACGGTGATACATGTGCACACCAGAAAGCTTGGCCTATTTTTGTAGTTTCCATCTTCACTTAAAGTGGCGCATTTCCCTCCCACCAGAGCAGGAAGGTGATTGGCTCCTCGGAGATACACGAGAGCGACCCCAAATATTTTCCACCTCCATCTTTCTGCGTGAGTGCTTCAAGTTGCTGTGACAACCTGTTGCTGCCACCACCCAGAGCTCACGCTCACAGTATTGTAAGTCTGTTTGATATCCACAAAACTCACCTCAGGGGGCCCATCGGGGCAGGAGCGGATACACCTGCAGAAACCAGTGAGTGCGCGGCAAAGTTATGAGGGGCTTTCCACTGTTTTAACTGATTTTCATCTTGTTGACAATGCGGGTTGGGGAATTCTTTAGTGAAATTTACATTTCTGGTGAGATGTTTCATTCCACGTGACATCCGCAGAATGAATTATTTGCCCGTTTTAGACTCGTGGTAACTTTTTATAGTAACACCTCAGCTGTGTCCATTCATTGATCTGTATTAAATATTCAAGCTCTATTCATTCTCCAGATCTACATTCACTCTTGGAGAAATCAGACCCACATTTAAATTGATTTATTGAGATACAATGGACAGTTTCTGCAATCAACCGTCGACCTTCGGATCCCCTCTTTGGATTGAATCACAGCGAGTCACCCTTTTACAGTGATACAGGCCGCACTTCCCCTGATTGTGTTAGATTCTTTAGAGCTTTAATGTTTCATTGACCTATACACAGATAAAAAGACCAACCTAAACCGCTCCTGGATTCTTCTATTTCACTTCGAAATTACAGGGAGTATTGCTGCTCCCGTTGTACCTGAATTTACTGATAGATTTGGACGCAGGTAGAGTCTATTGATCCTGACCTGTTGAATTTTTTGTTATAGATTTAGGGAAGTGTGCAGAGATTACGGCCATCTTGTACTCTGAATCAGTGTTTGCGATAAGGGATAAGTTTATTTGCAGATACGTGTCATGTGTTTGCAGTGAATTAATGACATTACCCAGATATGCTCCTCCGAATACATTGACCCGCTGGATGATATGCAGCCTATGTTCAAACCCCCAGATGAAATGTCCAGCAGCAGTATGTCAATATTTCAGGGGAGCAGCCAACAAAACTCGAGCACAAAAATCACCACAAAGCCAGGTGCTTCCTGTCAGTTCAAGAGAACAGCAAAACAAACAGCGACTGCTCTGAGGCACTGCAGACTGCGAGCGGCTTTTCACACACTACGGTTAGGGATGGTCATCCGAGATTCCTA
Source organism: Squalus acanthias (assembly GCA_030390025.1). Classification (NCBI taxonomy): domain Eukaryota; kingdom Metazoa; phylum Chordata; class Chondrichthyes; order Squaliformes; family Squalidae; genus Squalus; species Squalus acanthias. The sequence continues at coordinate 63,357,945 of CM059441.1, forward strand.
GACCCTTTATAAAACACTTTGGGGGAGAAATTCAGTATCGCCCTGTTCGAGGCGCAATTATCGGCCGGGCGCAAAGATTAGCGCCTGGCGCTAATTATCGCCTCCGACTGAAAACTTGACTTTTATCGCCCCTGGAGGTGATTGGAGCGCTAAATCAGGCGCTACACTCCGGTCTTAAGGCGCAAAGGCCGAGGAGCGAGGCGCTAACTCAGAGCGCGGGCGCAGCGCAGGTGCTGTCAGTTAGCGATGGAACACAGACACACTGGCGCCAGACAGTTCTTAAAGGGGAGGGTCGATCTTGCACTCCAGCCACACCCTGCTCATTGGAGCCTTGAATCTCGGCCTGGAGAGACCTGTGCCTAAATCTTCCAGCCAACGCCTATGGAGAGGGTGAGAGAACGAGCTCAGCGCTTCAGCGAGCGGGCCTTGGATGCTCTGGTTGGCGCGGTGGAGCGCAGAAGATCTATACTCTTCCCTGAGAGTGGCAGGAGGCCTTTGCCGCGCGAATACAGAAGAGTGTGGAGGGAGGTGGCTCAGAGAGTCTCCTGCAGGAGCATGGTGCCCAGGACCCATGTACAATGTCGAAAAAAGTTCAACGACCTCACTCGGATCGTCATGGTGAGTGGCTTTTTTTCAATACCTCTCCATCCCTCCATCTCAACCTCACTCTATGGCCAGAGGGTCTTAAAACCCCAATGCACAACACTCATCCAACACCTATGGCCCTCTCATGAAACACACACGCACATTCCACACTTTGCATACAGTAAGGGCTATTCACCTATGGGAGGCACATCAGGCAAGACCATGGCTGCATACAGTAAGGGCTATTCACCTATGGGAGGCACATCAGGCAAGACCATGGCTGTATATTTACTCAGACGCCGTCCTTTTTCTTGCAGGCCAAGCTATCTCATAATAGGAGACAGCAGCAACGGACGGGTGGAGGGCGGCCTCAGCTGCAACCCCTCAGCGATCTTGAGGCGCGCGTCCACAGGATTGTGGCAAGCCGGTTGATCGGTCCCGTCGCCACTGGAGACGCTGACCCCGTTCTGGACAGCAATGGTAAGGTCAGCACCTTTTTGTCCTCTGTCCTTCCACTTGTCCCTCACAACACCAGCCTTTGACACTTTCAATCCAACTTACTAAATCGCTGCACTTATTCCTCCCTTACTGCCACCCTGTCCTCACGCTAAAGCCACTCTTGTACCTCCCTGCTTTCAGATGGTGATTCACCAGCTGAGGAGACGGGCCTTCAAGCTGCCAGTGGGAGTGAAGCTGCAGGCGAGGAGGAAGATGAAGGCGGAGCATCAGTGCCACCCTCTGCCGAGGAAGCCCATGCCCACACTGGGAACTCGCCTTCCTTGGAGGGGAGCAGGGGGGAAGGGTCTGATGAGGGTGAAGCTCCAGGACCCAGCGGGCTGCAGCAACGTCATGGGGGTGGGGAAGAACGGGGGCCTTCTCCCCGGAGGGAGAGTATGCTAGCGACTCCTACTGCACTGGACGCAGAGGAGGAGCGGCTCATCGCTGAAATGAACACCCAGATGGTGGACATGCACACTGAGCTCATGGGTGCAGTGGGAAGGGTGCCCGAATGCATTGAATCACTGGCAAGGAGTGTGGAGCACTTCGCTGTAGCACAGGCGGATGCCACACTAAAGCTTAGTGCTGCAATTCAGTCACTGGCTGCTCTCATGCAGACTCAGATTGAGGCCACGCAAGCACTGACTGCTGCCATCCTCGATGGTTCGTACACATTTCCCCGGGGCTCTCACCGCGCCGCAGCAGGCCAGCAATCTGTGCTCCAGCAGATTGCTCCGGATGCTGAAGTGCTGCCCCGTGGGAGTGCCAGTGTGTCGGTCGAGCAGGGAGTTGCTGTCCTCTCTCAAGATGACAGCATTCCTGCTGCCTCCACTGTCACTTCTCCACTGCACTTGCCACTGCCTGTAGGACAGACTGCTGCCGCCCATGCAGAGTTGGTGCAGTCTGCAGCCGGGCACTCCAGGCCCAGAGCTGGTCGAGGCCGTCCTTCAAGGGCATCTGCAGTCTCAGGTTCTGACAATCAGCAGCCTTCCACCAGCCTTGCTGCAGCCACTGAGGTCCCATTACGGAGGAGCAGTAGGGTGGGAAGGGGGGAAGTGCACAAGGGAAGGAGATCACCCTCGAAGGGCAAAAAGTAGGAGGTGTGACAAAATGTTGCTCATTTTTTTATTAAAGGCTAAGGTTCGTGGTCAAACTTTTGAACATTATCTCCAGGTTATGAGAACCAGTTCTGTTAATGACTGTGTTTTTGTGTTTCTTTCTATTAGTTTGTCATGAGGAAATGACACACACAGAGTTTGTGAAATAAATAAGTTTTTGTATTCAAAATATACATGTTTGGTCTTTGGAATCATTGGTGCCTTGGCCGGCTTAGGGGTTGCTGGTTGGTTTCTTTCATGTTGTTCTCAATGGCAGAAGCCATTTCCTCAGCAGGGGCCTAGAAGCGGCTTGCTATCAGCCGTTGACGGACGGCCCTTGCAGTTTCAACATTGTGGGCCGCCCTCCCGCCTTGGTGCTGCTGATGATCATCCTCCTCCTCCTCTTCCTCCTCCTCCTCTGGTGGTGCTCCAAGGCCTGGTGGCATTGGCTGGGTCCTGAGGATTGCCATGTTATGCAGCATGCAGCACACAACTACGAAGTGGGAAACTCGCTCAGGCGAGTACTGCAGGGCTCCTCCAGAATGGTCCAGACAGCGGAACCGTTGCTTGAGCACGCCGATTGTGTGCTCAACGATGTTCCTGGTAGCTTGATGGCTCTCGTTGTACCGCAGCTCAGCAGGGGTGTTGGGCGTACGGAGCGGTGTCATCAGCCAGGTGCTCAGTGGATATCCCTTGTCCCCGAGAAGCCAACCAACTGGCTGATGCGGTGCCTCAAAGTTCTGCCACAGTAGTCTGGTGCAGGATGAATGCATCGTGGCAGCTGCCAGGATAGTGGGCATTGACAGCGAGTATCAGCTGTCTGTGGTCACAGACCAACTGAACGTTCAAGGAATGGAACCCCTTTCTGTTCCGGAAATCCTCGGCATTCTCATGCGGAGCACGCAAAGCCACATGCGTGCAGTCAATGGCGCCCTGCACCATGGGGAAGCCCGCTATCCTCGCAAAGCCCACAGCGCGTTCATGCTGCTTGTCTGGGGTCATGGGGAAAGAGATGTGCTCTCGTCTCCTTTTAAAGAGGGCATTTGTGACCTGACGGGTGCAGCAATGCACCGCGAACTGGGAGATATTGGCGATGTCCCCAGTAGCAGATTGAAATGAGCCAGTGGCATAAAAGTTCAGAGCCACTGTGATCTTCACTGCCACCGACAGAGACGTCCTGGACCTCAGTTGAGGCTGCAGATCTGGCTGCAGCAGGTGGCAGAGCTCAGTGACCACCTCCTTGCTGAAGCGCAGCCTTCGCAAACACTGCTCCTCAGACATATGAATGTAGGAGAGCTGTTGACGATATACCCTGGGAGGGTAAGGTCTCCTGTACAGAGGCCTGTTGGCCCTCCTCCATCTGGCCATGATTGCCACTCTCTCTCTGCGTCTCCGTGTCCTCCGATTCTGGTGGCGCAGGACGACGCCCCCAATCAGTGCAACCCCCAAAGTCTCTTAGCAATCAAAGTTATGAAGGCCAAAAACCAAAGTACCTGCAAAGTTATGATCAGTCGCCAAAACTAGCTCACACAGCGTTGACTCAATGCAGAAGTCTCTCTTTCTCTCTCTCCAAATCTCTCTCTCTCTCTCTCTCTCTCTCTCTCCGAACGAGTGGTGCAAAAATGTCAACCACAGAGAAAGACAGGAAGAGGCCCCCTTTAAATAGCACCCCCCCAGCCCCACAGCGACTGGTAGCGTTCCAGTCTTCCGGTCGTTGGTTGCGCCAGGTGGAAAGGATGGGGGCGTCACTCAATTTCCGCTCCGGGGCACCACAAGGGCGTTGCACCCTCGTATGACGTCATGATCTGCGTGCGCAGGAGATCGCAGCAGTAAAGTTTAGCGCTGCCGCAAAATGTCTAGTTAAGTTCGCGAGCGGCGCAAACATCGCTGTGCCCAGGTGCTAGTTGCTTTGCGCCCCATTAGCACCCTGTTAAGGCGCTAACGGGAGGCGCGGCCAACTGAATTTTTCCCCCTTGACTTTTTGTTTACATGGTGTGCTCCAATATAAAACTGTTAAAAAAAATAAACAAAAATGTTGTGGAACAAAATCTATATTAGCAGGCAGTGATAAGTAACCAAATAAATAAATTATGTGGAACATAATGTACCGAGAGGAAATCGTCAGTGAAGATAAATGAACAATCATTCAGAACCGTGATCCTTGTGACGGGGGCCGTGTTGGATGGACACACTTTTTGGGCAGTATTTCTTCAGAGTGCACTGATTCAAAGACTGGGGGCAGAATTTTCATTGACCCATGGAGGCGGATTTGGAGGCGTGTGGGGGGTTAAAATTGCAAAAACCGGCGGGCGGGCCCAAGCCCTCCTCCATCCCACCTCCACGCAATTTTCATTAAATCGTGTCTGCTGGTCCCGACTCCGTCCCGCCTCCAAGAGGCGGGATAGGCTGTTAAGGCCCTTAACAAGCACTAAATTGCCTCTCTATGCAGGGGCTGGTGTGTGGGGTCAGCCTCACCTCTGAGTCAGTGAACGGTTCGAATCGCTCCCACGCCCCTGGTTCAAGACCTTGTACTTGTTTAGGGGTTGTGAACAAAGATACAGTAGACAACAGGTTCTGATGAAAGAATTTTCACTTTATTAAAAGAAAAAGGTAACAAACTTAAAACACTATTAATGCTTAAACACAGGTTGGGGAACACATGGTACAGGCGAGGGAGAATCACAATATACAAAAACCCTTATCCCTCCCAATCCCACTGTCTAGCTAGGTTTCATTTCCAAAGGATCAGGGATAATGCTCACCAATGACAGTTCGTGACAGTTGAGGTATTTCGCGATTTCAGGGTTCACTAAGGTTTTTGATTGTTGGGACCTGCCGTACCCCGGACGTGGTAGAAGACTCCAGCTGCACTCCAGGTCAGTTTGGGTTTGTCTGCAGATGCGGTAAGGTGCATATTGGACTTTATCAGGTAAGTACCCGATTTTTCTCCCTTAGAGGTAGGGTTTAGAGTTTTTTAACGGAAAATCTTACCCAGGGGTAAGTCAGGAATAGTTTGTAGTGTGGAAACTTGCGTATCTTCGGTTTTTCCTGGTGTTGGTCTGGTTTTTGGTCGTGGTTGCCTGGTGGTTGGTTGTTGCGCGGGGCCTTGGTTTCCGCGGTGCTTTCAAGTGTCGATTCACCTCGTGGAGCCCTTGGCAGCTCTTGTTGCTGGTTTGTCGTGTTGGAGGCCTGTCGGGGAGGTACCTCCTGGAGCTGGACCGTGGGTTGAGCGATGCCAACTCGCTTCCAGTGGCCTTGGCTAGTACCTACTAGAGCTGGACCGTATGTTGAGCGATGCCGACTCGCTCCCAGCTCGTGGTCTCAGTTCTAGCCCTTGCCCGGCCTTGTCTGTCCCTGCCTCCGATCTCGCCTCGGGTCTGCCTGCCTCGTGGCTTAGCTGCTTCTCTCTCCTCCTGCTCGTGTCGTGTGGCCCTCTGTAGCGGTGAGTAGCATGCTGTGTCTTGCTGGGGGAATAGGCCCTCAATTATACTGTTCAGGCCTATTGTGTTTTTCGCGCCAAAACCCCTTTACTAAATCGGTTTCTGGTTGAAGTGATTTAGGTTTCAGTTGAGGCCTGTTCATTCCATTGTCTTTGGTTTTGGCGGGCTCGTTAAGTTTGATGATTTTAACTTGGTGTTAATTTGTCCTGATGGCTTCCGATGTCCCCCATTTAGGCAGGGCCTTTATCTACATGCCAAATCTCGCCCCTTTTGTCTCAGGTTTTTGGCGGGCTTGTTAATCTGTCCCTGTAGAAACCTGGCTGATTGGTTTTTGATGGGGTAATGGGTTTACTGGATGTTTTATTGTTTTCAGACTTCTAGCATCCTGTTTGGGCCTGGGGATTTCAAAAGGGGTCTTGGATTATTCATTTTTGGATGTGTATGTGAGGTTTTGGGTGAGGCTCTTCCACCCTGGTTGGATTGCAGTGCAAACATTTCCCAGACAGCTTGACTGGGCCCCATACCCAAAAGCTGTCCACAGCCTTGCCACACCCCTCCGCAGCCTGTCCTCGTCTCTGTGACTGAGAGGTTTTTCCCAATAGTAACATCCAAAGTTATTTTCCTCAGGGTTTTTCTTCCCTGATCCTTAAAAATGTCCAAAACTGAGGTTTTCACCTCAAATCACTTCATTTAGGTCCCATCATCCCAAATTTGTATAAAAAATCCCAAAATCACCCCCTTTAGGGTTCTGTTCGAGTTTCTGGGGGATTTTGCGAAGCCTACACGCCCCCCTGTGATACTGAACCTGAATCAGTGTCATGACCAGGTGAGCAAAATTTCTGATCTCCAAAAACCAACCTTCCCCTATAATTACCTAAACTAAAAGCCCAAACATACATTCCCCTTTAAATGTGGTGTTTCATGTACATACAGGTAAGAAAATCAATCTTTATTTCACATCCAAGCACGGAGAGGGTCCGACACCCCGACACTGCTTGGGAAAACACATTATACACATCATAAGAATGACACAACACACACACAAAATTTTATTAGAAAAACTAAATCAAGGTTCGTTTCATCCCTGGCCATAGCCTTTATTTTGATGCACTTCCCAAGACCCTTTGTGTCTGGATCGGAGCTCCCCGTCCCTTCCCCTGCACTTTGTATACAGCAGGTAGAGAACTATCCCGAGCTGGCAGACCACCAAAAGATGGGAAGTCATCCTGATCCAGGAAAGTACCTCGATATTCTCGAAAATATCCCAACAGGGTGGAACTACTATATCCAAAATCTCTGCCCCTATTTCAACTGTTTTCTGTTCCAGGGTGTAGAAATGTTTTTGTGAAATCTCTACAGCTTTAAGTAGAATGGTAAGATGTTCGGGTAGAGGGGGAATTTTATATCCAAAGTAAGTCACATACTTTTGCAGGTTGGTGATTTTTTCTGTTACCGTAAGGTGAATAGTGGAGGGTTCAGGAATGGGGACCATCCGTTCCTGGGCCACTTGAACTTCTGCCTCGGGTTTAAAGCAGAAACTGCTGTCACACCAGAAGTGTCCATGCTGGTAGTGGGATGCACCTGTGGTGACACAATATGTCCCACTCCCTATATATGCTACCTGTGGGGAAACATGGCCGTGTGCCATTACCTCCATGGTACAGTTGATAGGTCGTGCGCCAGCAGCTTTAAACCCGCACTGTGGTTTAGAATAGGCGTTCAAGTGCTGGGGACACGGTATTATCTGTGAAACCCCGGTTCCGGCACCCGGAGAGGTCAGTACCTGTCATGGCATGCTCCCACTTTATGACATAAGGCGGGACCGCTGTGAAACGGATGTGTGCACCCCCTTGAATGATTCCAATGTTCTCCACCCTGTATACCGGTACGGGACGGGCTGTCCCACTCATGACTGGCATCCTCACTACTATCCCCATGATAGTGTGATTGGAATGCCCACAATCTATTGAGACAGGGTAGGCTTCAGAGGCTAGCCGAAATTGACATGGGCTCAGCAAATTACTAAACGGGTGGTGGGCTGCGAGGTGCTTGTTGCTGATCCAGGAGGGGACTAAACCTTGCTTTAAATCCTCCAGGTTGCTACGACCCTCGCCCAGCAACCATGCCCCGTACAGCACACGCACCTCATTCTGTGCAGCCTGATCCGATGCATTCCTATCCTTCCGTATGAGTGCATTTACTGTTTTGGCATGCCTTTCCAATTCCGCAATAATTTCCTTTAAATGAACCATCATAGCTTGGTCCTCATGTAGCTCTGAGCCTATCACTGTGTTCCCATCCTTGAGGATCTTTCTTAACTGGGTTTTTAAACCATTTATCTATGTCTGTAATTCCATGTCATCCAGGCTATTTATTACAGAGGATCCTGCATTATAGGCAGTGAAAACATCATTCCAGGCTCCCCTTCTTTGTCGACCCGTGCCCATAGGGTTCTCGGGGTGTACTCTGTATAACTCTACTTGTCTATATTGGCAAAATCAAACTCGTAAAATTTTCTAATCATTTCCTTTAGCAGGGCCTGGTGCAACTGCTCTGTCTCCTTAGGACACCACTCAGGTAAGTATACCTCAGTAAGGTTTAATATTACTGAAGCTACTGCATAGTGTACCCCCTGGTATAGTACCTTTTCGGTTGGTACTAGGACTAACCCATTCCCTGGTCCCTTGGTGGTGGTAGGACACTTTTCTTCCAGGGTGTTTGGTACCTGGGTCGTGGGTAGGGGCTTTCGGGTGTGTGCCACGAGTTCAGTTGCGTTAACTGGGATCGGAATGTGTGGGACCACGCATCCATGCAGGCTAGAATCCCACCCTATCCCCTCCCCGGCATCTTGCCATTGTCTGGAGAAGATGATGGATACCCCTGTGGGGCAGGCTTTCTCTGATCCCCACATACAAACATAGACTCCCTGTTCCGACTCCCACCACTTATCCCAACACACACTCATTCCCGCTTGGGTCTCTGTGATTGTCCGGTAGATGTCATTCCCTAATCTTTCCCAGTCGGCTGTATGGTCTCCTGCGTCCCTGCTCAGCTTCCTGAGCCACCACCACCTATTCAGGGGAATTCGTCCCTTACAGGTAAGGCACACACGCTTCCCCTTGGTGACACTGACCCTTGTGGCAACGACCTGTATGCTGGGGCATGGGAGGGAGGCCTCCCCGTACGTGAACCCGGCCTGGTTGGAGAATTTAGTAGAGTTGGTCCCCAGCCACCCTGGCCACCTTCCCTCGTGGAAGTAGATGGCGAGCTCCTCCACTCCCCGCTCGCCACCCCCTGCGGTGACGACCGGTGCTCTCTCTCCCGAGCACCCATGGATGTGGGAGTCCTCTACGTCACCTCGGTCACCGATGCTCACCCCTACCAGGGCGAGCAGGAGCAGAACCCTTGTCATTCCGAATTCCTTCCTGTAGGGGCACACAGAAAACATATAGCCATGTCCCAGAAAGGTTCTCTGGCTGGATAATTAATCGAGCCCTTAAACTTAAAACTCTACAAATAACTAAACTAATGATAACCCATAACTACCAAAACTGCAATTACTTAAAACTTAAACTCTGTACATTTGCCGCCCGTCACCGGACGGCCAGGTTAAATCCTGTTTAGCCTCTGCCTTTTGTGGCCTCTGGATGGCTTGTACACCTGGGTGTAGTGCGGCCTGTACCGCCGGACCCAGAAGGCCTTCCTCAAAACCGCTGGGGGGTATCGTAACATCCCAGCTGACTCCTTTGCTGCAGCAGACTATCCCCTTTGGTGTGGCTGCAGCGCCCTCGTTCATATCTGTGGGCTCCTCCCAGCCTGAGGCTGCAGGCTGGGGACCCTTCTCCCTCTCTTCTCCCAGTGCTACCTCTCCTGTGAGTCCCTCACTGTTGGAGGCTGTAGGCTGGGGATCCCCAACTTTAGAAAGCTCCTTGCTCTTGGGCGCTCTTTTTCGGGTTGCAGCCCTCTTTGGGTGGGACCCTGTAAACTGATACACCTGTGACCACAATAGTCTTGGCTGTGGTGTGCGGGGTGACCTTCTTAGGAGTCTGGCCACTGGGGATGTGCTTGAGTCCCACGTAATCGGTGGAGGGTTCTCTGCTGTGAAACAGCACACTGTCCCTGCCGCTGCAGCTTGTGCGTCTGCCACAGCTGCTGCTGGCTGAGGATTTCTAACTTGGGGGCAGTCCACCTTTGCTGGCTGTTCCCTGCTTCCAGCTTTGAACAGCTTGCATTGGTTGATGTGAAACCACTTTGTACGACGGGGCATCTTTATGCCATAGACCATGGGGCTTGCCTTGTCTACAATGTTGTAGGGCCTCATGTACAATGGTTCGAAACTCCCTACCCGGGCAAAATTTCTCACCATGACCTGATCTCCTACCTCCCACTCGTGGTGCTTGCGGGGTTCCAGCAGCAATTGGTTACCCCGATGTTGCTTTCCCATGTTACTCGCAGCCTGCCAGTGGACCTGTTTAAGGTGGTCCAACAGATTCCTGACGAATCTGTCCCGATTCACTTCCCTGAGCTGCCCTTCCGTGAGCACCGGGGCTAGCAAATGGGTGGGGGTCCGCATAACCCTGCCAGTCATGAGCTGGTGTGGGGAATACCCCGTGCTTTTTGACTGGCTGGCCCAAATCCCCATTAGGATCAACGGTAAGGCTTCTACCCACTTTTTGGGTGAGTCTCCCATCTCCTTTCGCAGCCTTTCTTTGATGGTACGGTTTAAATGTTCCACAATCCCTAATGACTGTGGGTTGAGGGCGACATGCCATTTCCCTTCTATGCCGAGTACCCTGAGGGTCTCTTGCATGACCTGCCCAGTAAAGTGACTCCCCTGGTCTGACTCCACATACTGTGGGAGTCCCCATCGTGAGAACACTTCCCTGACCAGGATCCTGGCTGTACCCAAAGCGGTAGCTGTTCGACATGGAAAAGCTTCCACCCACTTTGAGAACACATCCACCAGGACTAGGCATTACTTGTCGCCTCCCTGGGCGGTGGGTAGGGGCCCGATGTAGTCGACCTGGATCCACTGCCATGGTGTCTCTACCCTCCTGATGTGTCCCATAGATACCTTCCGTTTCTGGGGGTCAGGGTTGTTTGCAGCACACACCAGACAGCCTGCACAGAACTCGCTGACATCCTCCCTCAGTCCTGGCCACCATCCTGCCTATTCCACCCGCTGCCAGGTGGTCTCAGGCCCGGGATGCCCCGCTCCTGGACCCTCATGGGCCAGTTGGAGGAATTCCCTTCGGTGCTGCTACGGCACTATCCATTGTTCCCCCCTGAACAGCATGCCTTCTTTGTTGGTGATGGCTGCTGCGCCGTATAGGCCCTCTACTTTCTCCCCTCTAGCCAGCGTTTCCAGGACAGTTTTTAGGATGGGATCCTGTACCTGGACTGTCTTTAGGTCCGGGGTCAATGCTACCCCTGCACTCCCTTGGGTTTCTCCTCTGCCTCTGATTGCTGCTACCGGGTTTGATCCATATGAATCGCAAAACGTGCCTGTACTGGCGCCCTCTTTGGCCAACATGTCGGCCAGGTGATTGCCCTCTGCGCGGGGCTCTACCTTGGAATGGGACTTCACCTTGTGGATGTAGACCCTACCTTCCTCCCCTACTGCCCTCATGATTTTCTCCAACAAAGGCTTGAGGGCCAGGGGTCTCCCATCAGCGGAGGTGTATCTGCGACGAGACCAAATGGCCAGGTACTCTGTACATGAATTGCATGTGAACATGCTGTCCGAGCAAATTGTGTATGGGGTAGGGAATTCCTCGGGGTGTGTGACTACATACACCACCGCAGACAGTTCAGCCTGCTGGGCACTCATGGTGCTGGGGAGCTTGATTGCCAGAGCAATGTCTGCTTCTGGGTCATAAATCCCACACCCTGTGAGTCGTTTGCCAGCGGATACTGTGCTTGAACCGTCCACATAGATTTTGCGGCCTGTGGGGTGTATCCCGGCTCGCAAACCTATGTTGACTTCCCATACCCCTTCAACGGAACACCGGTGGGCGGTCCCTCGGTAAATCATGTTGGCTGCGAGCTTTGGCTCGCAGAGACCTTTAACCCTCAGATCCATTTGTGAGAGAAGCAGGGTCCAGCGAGCAATGCGGGCACTGCTCACTGTCCCATCTTTAATTCTCCCATCTAGGAGCATCTGGGTGGGCGTGTGGTTGGTGAGGAGTGTGATGGGAGAGGTGCCTGTGAAGATCAATGATCTTTTCACAGCCCAGTGAGTGGCTAGGAGGTGCCTCTCACAGTTGGAGTAGCCCTTCTCCACATCAGTGAGTATCCTGGAGGAGTAAACCACTGGTCTCAGCCGGCCGTGCCTCTCTTGGAGCAACACTGCACTCAGACTGTCCCCACTGGCTGCTACCTCCAGGAAAAACTCTTCCTTCCCATCAATAGCCCCTAGAGCCGGTGCGGTCTGCAGATCTCTCTTGAGTTTTACAAAGGCAGCCTCGCAATCCTCATCCCAAACCCACTCCACTCCCTTGTGTAGGAGTCGGAGCAGAGGGGCTGCTGTGGCTGCGTAATCCTCAATGAAATCTCTGCAGTCCCCAGTTAGCCCTAGAAAAGACCTTACTCCTGTAACTGTTGGGGGCTGGTAACTCCTGAACTGCTTCCCTTCTAGCTTTGTCAATGGCCCTCTGCCCTGCTCGCATAGTCAGGCCCAGGAATTTGACTTCCCGTTGGCCAATCTGCGCCTTCTTGGGGTTTACTTTAAAACCCTCTTGCCTCAGCAGTTCTGCCAGAAGGGGACCATGTTCCTCTCCCTCATCGGTAAAGAGGAGTAGGTCGTCCACATACTGGACCAGCTGCTAGGGCCTGCTGAAGCCCTTCAAGCAATTCGCCATACATTGGTGAAAAATGCTTGGGCTGTTATGGAAGCCCTGGGGCAGACAGTTCCAGCTGTACTGTTGGCCTTTAAAGGTAAAGGCAAACTTGTACTGATCCTCACTCCGCAGAGGGATGGACCAGAACCCGTTGGAAATATCCAGCACTATAAAGGTGGTCACAGATGCTGGGATACTTCCAATGAGGTCGGCTACGGCTGCAACCGTGGGTGCACAGGCGGGGATGTTTCGGTTGAGTACTCGATAGTCTACTGTGGCCCTCCAGGAGTTGTCTGGTTTTCTAACCGGCCACAGTGGGGAATTTACGTGGGTAACTATCGGTCTCAATACCCCCTGCTTGACTAAAGAAGTCAAAGCCGTTCCAAGTCTGCCTCAGCTTCCCTGGGGAAGTTATACTGTTTTTGTGGGCGGTTCATGGGGTCCCCACTCACACTAACCTCGACCCCGGTTACCCTCCCACAGCCGTGCTTGTGAGTGGCAAATGCTGCGAGCTTTTCCGGCACAAATGCCTGGTACTCCATTGGAGTGTTACTGACCATGAGTTCGAGGTCGTAACCCACCTTTGGTTTTACTGTGCACAAGGTCCCCTTGCCTTGTGCCTCCGGGATGACTGCTACCTCACTACCCTTTTGGGTACATGCTCCCCATAGACAGTGGTTCCTTAAATCCACTAAAATCCTGTGGCCTGTGATAAAGTCGGCCCCCAGGATCCCCTTCCCCTCTTGCTCCCACTTCATTAGGACACAGGTCCACTTGGTGTGGAGTGCTCCCAAATGAATGGACAGCGGGATGGAGAATGAGCCAGCCTGCTCGTTACCTGTGAATCCCAGTAAGCTGTATGGGACCCCGTTAGACAGAGGTGAGCTGGCTGGGTTGGGTTATCTGAATAGATAAGGGTGCTCGAGGCTCCTGTGTCTAACAGATAGGTTCCTTCTAACTTTTCTACCTCCATCTTAACATGCGGTCTCTTCCAGGCATCATACTCGAGGGGACACAGGTAGACAGGCTGTGCTGGCCCTAGTCATGCCTCTGGGTTGGGTGGGGCAGATGGGAACACCGTACCAATGGCTGTAGCTACCTTCCCTGGGCCATCAAACAGGACTCTGATGGCCACTACTATTTTGTCCAGTGAGGGGGACGAGGTCGGTGCCTCTACTTTTGGGGCAGGAGTTGGGGACTTCTTTGCTAGGCTATCCTTCCAGGGATTCCTACAGTCCTTTCTCCAGTGCCCTGTCTTCCCGCACCCAAAGCAGCTACGCTTCGTGTCGGAAGGTTTACCACCTTCCTGGTGCCACTCCTTATCCTGACTGGGCTTTATTTCATGCACCTTTCCTTTTGGTGGGGGCTCTTCTGCCCCCCTACCGTTCCGGTAGGCCAGGTTCAGCTGTCTGATCACTGCCTCCTCGGTGACCCGGGGGTCTTTCGGGTCAAACCAAAGCTCAGCCTTGGTTTTGATTCGTGGCAAGCTGTTTGCCACTAGGCTACGGAGCCAGTGGGCCAGCTCGTCCCTGTTCAGGTTAGCTCGGTCGAGATCCCCATTACAAGCACCCCTGTACACAGGCCACAGCCTGTCTGCGAAAGCCTGTGGGGTCTCCCCTGCGAGCTGCACTGTCCTCTCCACCCGGGAGAAGGGACTACCATCATTCATCCCCATGGCCTCTAAAACCTCCTCTCTGACGGCAGCATACCCATTCTGCCCTCTCTTGCTCTCAGGAGAGAGGGACTGGTATAGCTTGCCATCTAGTGAGAACAGGAGCATTTTTGCCATCTGAGCATCATCACAATCGTTGATGCCAGCTGACTGTTCCACTTCCATGAAGTGGACTGAGGGGTCCCCCTTTTGTGGAAGTTTACTCAGGTGGCTTACCATAGCTCTCAGCTGTTGTGTACCATTAGGAGCCATGAATTGATTTTCAAGGAGTCATTGACCTCCACCACCGGCGGGCGGGCCAAACTTTTGCTCCCGGGCTGGGCACATTGGCCCCGGCTCCGACCTCTCCTGCATCAGTTTGCCCCCCTCTCCCTGACCGAGTCAAAACTCGGTGCCACAGGTGGTGGTGTGCACTCCCTGTCAGCCTCACAGATTATCTGCCCCTCCTGCTGCCTAACCAAGTTTCTCCTTGGCGCCACAGGTGGTGGTCGAACAGTTTCCCCTTGCTCTTCCAGGCCTTCCTGTGCCGCACCCGGGCTTATCAGGCACACCATGCCTTTTGCCTTAGACAGAGCAAGGTTCAGAATCTCAATCTGCTTCTGACAGGGGCCGTGGTCTCCTACCTCAAACCCCCCTAGTACTGGCTACTCTGTAAGCTTTCTGAACGTCTTTTAACTTTTCTTGTAATTCCCTTAATTGCTTGGCAAGGCGTGTGTTCTCTTCCCACAATGCCAGTTCACTACTTTAGGCCTCGGTGGCCTGACACTGGAGGTATCCTTTACTGGCACGGTGTTCCTCTATTATCTGCAACTGTTCCTGATCTTTTGAGTTTAGCTCTGCTAACAACCTCTCCCCTGCTATGGCTCTGGCATCAGACAGTTGGTTTTCTTCCCTTAGCTCTTCTGTGAGAGTCTGAATGCGCTTCCCCATAAGCTGCATCTGTTTCTGAGAGCAGACCAACCATATGGCCTTTTCCACAGACTTATTATATTACTTGCTCTCAGTCCATGTAGCTGCAGCGTCCATAGGACGTTCAGCATGCAACAGCCTCAGTACCCATTTCTTGGTTATATTAACCTTTTTGAACTCATAGGATGACATCCTCTCTTCCATTTTTGTTCTCTCCTCAAAACCAGCGTTTACTGCTTCACAACCCTTTTGCCAAGGTCCTGCCATTTTGTAGGCGGTGGTGTGAAGGGGTCAGCCTCACCTCTGACTCAGTGAGCGGTTTGAATCGCTCCCACACCCCTGGTTCTAGACCTTGGACTTATTTAGGGGTTGTGAACAAAGATGCAGTAGACAACAGGTTCTGCTGAAAGAATGTTGACGTTATTTAAAGAAATAAGTAACAAACTTAAAAACACTATTATTGCTTAAACAGAGGTTGGGGAACACATGGTACATGCGAGGGAGAATAACAATATAGAAAAACCCTGATCCCTCCCAATCCCACTGCCTAGCTAGGTTTCAATTCCAAAGGATCAGGGATAATGCTCACCAATGACAGTTCTTGACAGTTGAGGTTTTTCGCGATTTTGGGGTTCACTAAGGTTTTTGATTGTTGGGACCTGCCGTACCCCGGACGGGGTAGAAGACTCCAGCTGTAGTCCAGGTCAGTTTGGGTTTGTCCGCAGATGCGGTAAGGTGTCTATTGGACTTTATCAGGTAGTACCCGATTTTTCTCCCTTAGAGGTAGGGTTTAGAGCTTTTTAACGGAAAATCTTACCCAGGGGTAAGTCAGGAATAGTTTGTAGTGTGGAAACTTGCGTGTCTTCGGTTTTTCCTGGTGTTGGTCTGGTTTTTGCTCGTGGTTGGTTGTTGCGCGGGGTCTTGGTTTCCACGGTGCTTTCAGGTGTCGGTTCACCTCGTGGAGCCCTTGGCGGCTCTTGTTGCTGGTTTGTTGCGTTGGCGGCCTGTCGGGGAGGTACCTCCTGGAGCTGGACCGTGGGTTGAGCAATGCCGACTCGCTTCCAGTGGCCTTGGCTAGTACCTACTAGAGCTGGACCGTATGTTGAGCGATGCCGACTCGCTCCCAGCTCGTGGTCTCAGTTCTAGCCCTTGCCCGGCCTTGTCTGTCCCTGCCTTCGATATCGCCTCGAGTCTGCCTGCCTCGTGGCTTAGCTGCTTCTCTCTCCTCCTGCTCGTGTCGTGTGGCCCTCTGTAACGGTGAGTAGCTTGCTGTGTCTTGCTGGGGGAAATAATTATACTGTTCAGGCCTATTGTGTTTTTCGCGCCAAAACCCCTTTACTAAATCGGTTTCTGGTTGAAGTGATTTAGGTTTCAGTTGAGGCCTGTTCATAGAAACATAGAAGATAGGAGCAGGAGTAGGCCATTCGGCCCCTCGAGCCTACTCCGCCATTCGATGAGATCATGGCTGATCATCCAAACTCAGTACCCTTTACCTGCCTTCTCCCCATATCCCTTGATACCTTTAGCTTTAAGAAATATATCTAACTCATTCTTGAATATATTTAATGACTTGGCCTCAACTACCTTCTGTGGTTGAGAATTCCACAGCTTCACCACTCTCTGGGTGAAGAAATTCCTCCTCATTTCTGTCCTAAATGGCTTACCCCCTATCCTTAGATTATGACCCCTGGTTCTGGACTCTCCGACCATCGGGAACATTTTTCCTGCATCTAGTTTGTCCAGACCTGTCTGAATTTTATATGTTTCGATGAGATCCCCTCTCATTCTTCTGTACTCCAGCGAGTATAAGCCCAATCGACCCAATCTCTCCTCATATGTCATTCCTGCCATCCCAGGTATCAGCCTTGTGAATCTTCACTGAACTCCCTCCATGGCAAGAACATCCTTCCTCAGATAAGGCGACCAAAACTCAACACAATACTCAAGGTGTGGTCTCACCAAGGCCCTGTACAACTGCAGCAGGACATCCATGTTCCTATACTCAAACCCTTTCGCTATGAAGGCCAGCATACCATTTGCCTTCTTCACCACCTGCTGCACCTGCATGCTTACCTTCAGCGACTGGTGCACAAGGACACCCAGGTCTCGTTGCACTTCCCCTTCTCCCAATCTATTGCCATTCAGATAATAGTCTGCCTTTCTGTTTTTGACACCAAAGTGGATAACCTCACATTTATCCACGTTATATTGCATCTGCCACGCTTCTGCCCACTCACCCAACCTGTCCAAATCATCCTGGAGTTTCTCGGTATCCTCCTCGCAGCACACACTCCCACCCAGCTTTGTGTCATCTGCAAGCTTGGAGATATTACATTTAGTTCCCTTATCTAGATCATTCCATTGTCTTAGGTTTTGGCAGGCTCGTTAAGTTTGATGATTTTAACTTGGTGTTAATTTGTCCTGATAGTTTCCGATGTCCCCCATTTAGGCAGGGCCTTTATCTACACGCCAAATCTCACCCCTTTTCTCTTAGGTTTTTGGCGGGCTTGTTAATCTGTCCCTGTAGAAACCTGGCTAATTGGTATTTGATGGGGTAATGGGTGTACTGGATGTTTTATTGATTTCAGGCTTCTAGCATCCTGTTTGGGCCTGGGGATTTCAAAAGGGGTCTTGGATTATTCATTTTTGGATGTGTCTGTGAGGTTTTGGGCGAAGCTCTTCCTCCCTGGTTGGATTGCAGTGCAAACATTTCCCAGACAGCTTGACTGGGCCCCAATTTCCAAAAGCTGTCCACAGCCTCGCCACACCCCTCCGCAGCCTGTCCTTGTCTCTGTGACTGTGAGGTTTTTCCCAATAGTAACATCCAAAGTCATTTTCCTCAGGGTTTTTCTTCCCTGAAACTTAAAAATGTCCAAAAATGACCTCAAATCACTTCATTTAGGTTCCATCATCCCAAATTCGTGTAAAAAAATCCAAAAATCACCCCCTTTAGGGTTCTGTTCGAGTTTCTGGGGGTTTTTGCGATGCCGATACAAAATGCCATTTTGAAAGGCCTTTGTAATTTTAACCCGTTTTCCAGGTGAAGCATGCCTGTTCTGAACCACGAATGTGAAACCTGACTGTAGCACATTTGGATTGCTGACGATCAGCTGCAGCTCAACCATGAAATAGGAGATGTGATCAGCCATCATTTGCAGTTGGCAGGACTTTTTTGTCTGAGGTCTGGGGGAACTTTTATATGGCATAACCACAGCTGTGGAAGTTTGGAGCCTGACGCCCATCTCCAGTGTGACCTCCTGGGAAACCCCTCTCGCCACCTTGACTGAGCGCTTCCTCAACTGAAGCATCTACCAGAAGCATGGGAAGCATTTATTTCCTTTCCTCCTGGACATCAGATTCGGACGAAGACCAGCCGTGTCAGCAGCAGAACCATGAACAACAGCAGCAGCATCAACAGGAGTGCCAAGCTGCTCCTCACCCACCTGAAGCTGCACAGGCCAGAAGGCGCCAATGCGCGACCACATTGCTGCAAGGGATGTACTTGACCAGATTTGCTTAGCCTCCACAATCAAACACTTTTGCCTCGCACCTTCTTATCAGACCATCGACAATGGCCAGGAAGCTGCGGATTCCTATCACTTTGACCACCATACTGACAATTGCAAGTCATCCTAAGCCCTCAATGTGGAAGTCCCATTTGCGAAATGACAGACGCCACAACTTCAGCAGTTTGCCAGCAGAATTTTTAATCAGACCAAGCAAGTGCTGGCATTTCAAGATTAAACACATCATTACACCCAAGTGACTACCATTGTGACTACTTGTGCATTATTTTTCTTTTATGCATGCTCCTATGTGGTGCTTCCCCTGTGGCTTCAGCAGATGTGGAGGCCCCTTGCTCACTTTCTTGCTGCTCCTGCCTTGACACCTTTGGCGGGTGTCCTCTGGGGTTGCGAGCCTGTGAGGGCTCGGCAACAGTCTGCTGCTCCTGCGGCTGTGCAGGGGTTGAGACGCCGATCTCAGTTGGGTGAGGACTCTGGTGGGGCTCTGACCAAGGGCTTTGCAGTGGCTTGGTCATGTGAGCGCTTGGAGAGGAGCCCCCACTTCCTTGTTGTCTGCCACCAACATCCCTCTCATGGGTCAGCCCCACCTCAGCGCTTGCAAGTGGATTGAGAGCACCTTCCTGCACATCAGGGGGTCCATGGGGACCCGTATCTGCACTGGAAGTCCTACTCAGAAGGACTTCCATGAAGGTCTGGTTTCTGTGTTCAATGGATGACCATCGCTCCTCAAGAGATGCCAGCCTATTCTGAACAATGACCATGTTTTCTACACTCTGGCAACTTATCTCCTCCATAGCCATAGCCATCCTCTCCTCTACTGTAGCCACCCTTTCCACGGAGGTTGCCATCCTTTCCATGGTGATGTGTTCATGCGCCAATGACTCCACAAAGGCTCTGCTCATGTTTGCTATGGACTCCTCCATTCGCTCCACACTCGCAGCGACCCTGGAGACAAAACCTGCCAGAGACTCCTGCATCTGTTCCTGGAGTTTCAGCACCGCTGATCTTATGGATGGACCCAGAGGCAGAGGGTCGACATGCAGCTGAGCCGAGCTAGGAGAGTCCTGCGCCCTCCGACTAGGACTCTCCACTGCTGTCCCTGTCTCCACTATCTGCTGATGCTCACTTGTGAGCTATGATACACCAGGTGACAACACTACTCTATCTCGCGATGTTCCCTCCGAGGTGTGAGTGTCTGCGCTGGTGCTGGGTGCGCTGAATTCTGCTGACGCGGCGCCCTCAGAGTTTGCAGCTTCCTCTGAGGAGTCTTGAGGCTCATGCTCTTCCTCCTGGACGGTGGGGACGGGTGCTTGCGATGGTCCTGGGGGGGAGTAAAGGAAAGAGTCAGAGATGTGAGTCCAAGGTTACATGCACATTGCATATTGCAGATGATCATAAGTCAGTCTGCTGAAGCATCAGAATCATTATCAGTGACTCATGCAATGTCAATGAGAGCGATGATGAACTGTTCTGTCACCAGCTTGCTCTGATGCACCCGTCTGTTCGTCCCCCACTTGCGCATCCTCCTCCACTCCCATGATCTCCAGGACCTACTCCTCCCAGGTGGTGAGCTGGGCTACGCTACTGAGGGTGGTCCTCCTCCTGTCCTCGCTCTTTCCCTCTTATTGTGAGCTCTCTTTTCCTGCAATGAGGGAGACAAGTGGAGTTTGAGTGAGAATGAAGGAGTGAGTGTCGAGAATCTATATCATTGATGGTTAGAAGGGGACAAATTCGGAGTGATGTGGCAAGACCATGGGCCTTCCCTGTGTGTTGTAAGTTGTTTTCATAGCATCACAGCGATAGGGAGTGTGAGGGCTGCATAGTCAAATAGTTAGGTGAATGTGACCATACAGAGAGAGGGAATGGGTAAGGGTGCAGGGATGTCCATGTCAAGTGGGATGTGCAGGAAGAGGTTGTCAAAGCTCAGTGCTGGTGAGGAGAGGCAATTGGGGATCAGAATGAGGGTGATGGGAAATTCATACTCACTTTTCCAGTGCGCAGCAGTTCATGAAACCTCTTCCTGCACTGAAGTCAGGTTCTGCGGGTTATAGACAACGAGTTGACCTCCTCTGCCACCTGGATCCACACAGCCTTGGTATGATGGGAAGGCTTCATCCTCCCTGAAGAAAGGAAGAGCACCTCCTTATTAGCTCTGACTCCCTCAATTAATGTGAGAAGTTGCACAACACCAGGTTATAGTCCAACACCTTTATTTCAAATCACAAGCTTTCGGAGCGCTGCTCCTTCGTCACTTCACCTGATGAAGGAGCAGCGCTCTGAAAGCTTGTGATTTCAAATAAAGCTGTTGGACTATAACCTTGTGTTGTGCAACTTCTCACATTTGTCCACCCCAGTCCAACACCGGCATCTCCACATCATCCCTCAATTAAAGCTTGCAGGGCGACATCATCAAATCAAGGTGCAGACCTAGTTCTCTGGCGGGCCATTCTTCCTGCAGGTGCCTCTAACATGTAAAGGCAGAAGCTTGGCAGTCTGCAGAGGAAGCAAGGCTTGTTGCAGACGTTAAATGCTGCAGCAATGATGACGTCATCGGAAGCGACTTTCAGAAAGGAAAAACTCACTGGCCATGGGTTCCCACACGTTGGAACTCAATTGGCTAATTATGTTGAAATCGCATCGATCTCCCACATCGATTTAGATTCGGGTGGCTAACACGAAATGCGGATTACACGACCCCTGCCCGCCCCTGAATCAAAATCCAGCCCTGGGTTTAAACCACTTGAATGGTATCAATTACAAAGAACTTCATATAATCTCCAGCACAGCAAAAAGGCAGCTTGGCACAACTGGACTATGCCGGTGTGGACATTCCACACCAGCCTCCTCCCACTCCTGACCTCATCCCACCATGCCCCGTATCCATCTATTACCTTCCCTCTCATTTAAGTATCAAGCGTTCCCATTGAATGCATCAATGTTATCTGCATCAAACGCCCCATGTGGCAGCGAGTTTTACGTTCTCACCACTGTCAGTGTGAAAAATAAATCCACCTCACTGCTTTATCTGATCTGTTTGAGGCTATTTTATATTATGGACTCACCCACAAGTGGCAACAGTTTCTCCACATTCACCCAAACGGACTCTTTCATAATTTTGAAGATCTCTTTGATGTCTCCTCTTAGTCTTCTCTTTTCCAGAGAGCAGAGCCCTTGCCTGCCCAATCTTTCTGATAATCGCATCCTCTCAATTCGCGTAACATTCTTGAAAACATTATCCGTATTTTTTTCTGCTCCTTCATTGTCATTTTTATAGTATGGAGACCAGAACTGCACACATTGGAACAAGTGGTCTAACCAAGGTTCTATCTAAATATAAAATGACCTCCCTGCTTTTGTAATCTCTCCCTGTAGAAATGAACCCAGCACATTGGACTCTTTGGGCTGGATTTTGAATGACCCGTGGAGTCGGGTTTGGACGCGTGTGGGGGGTTAAATTTGTTGGGTAGGGGGTCCCGACCCCATCCCGCCGCCTCGCAATTTTGACAAAATCAGTCGCGTGTTTCCCGACTCTGTCCCGCCTCCAAGAGACGGGAGAGGCCATTAAAGCCCTTAACAAGCCCTAAATTGGCTCTGTAATGCCATTTTGAAACGTTTTAGCTAGTTTAACCCTTTTCCGAAGTGAAGTACGCCCGATGTGAAACACTCCAGTGAAACCTGGCGGGAGCACAAGTGGATAGCTGACTATCAGCTGCAGGTCCACTATTACAACGGAGATGTGATGAAGGTATTAGGTCGAAAAGTTGATGCTGCTGCATTGAATGTCTTCAGAGACTGCCTGGCCTTTGCTGGGAGAGGACCTGGATGCAAAAAAAAATCAATCTCTCTCTCTCTCTCTCTCTCTCTCTCTCTCTCTATCTGTATATCTCTATCTATATATCTATATATATCTCTATCTATCTATCCAGGTCCACTCACAGCAAAAGCCAGGCAGGTCCTCTCTCACCAACAGTCAGTCAGTCTCTGACCTGCAATGCAGCAGCAATGATGACATCATCAGAGGCGACTTTCAGACTGAAACCACTAATTAGTTCATGGGTTCCCACATGCTGGAACTCAATTGCCCAATTAAGTAAATATTGCATCATTCATCCACATTAATCTGGAGTCGGTGGGGGGTGGGGGGGGAACACGAAATGCGGATGACACGACCCCAACCCGACCCCAAGACAAAATCCAGCCCTTTATGTCTTCACCAAATCGTGTTCATAGATTTAGTGATTTATTTATCTATATTCCCAGATCTCTTTAGTCCTCTAACTCATTTAGTTTCTTATCATCAAGGAATAAGTGCCCTCCTCGTTTCGTCCAACAATATAAACCACCTCAAGGCAAGGAAAGTTGGCAAGGGAATAACAACAGAGATGCTCTGTGATAGGGTGGAAGGCAGGAGTGTTTAAATGGACAACAGATTCATTACCCGCACGCGCGGTCCGAAAAAAATAGGAGCAGAGGTTATGATCTGAAATTGGTGAATTCCATGTTCTGTTCGGAAGGTTGTCAATTACCTCATCGAATGATCAGGTGCTGTTCCTCGACCTTCCGTTGAGCTTCATTAGAACAGTGCAGTAGGTCACTATCAGAGTGGGAGTGAGACGGAGATTTAAAATTGCATGTGACCAGAAGCTCAGGGTCACGATTGCAGACTGAATGGAAGTGTTCAGCAAAGCGATCACCCAATCTGCGTTTGGTCACTCAAATGTAGAGGAAACTGTAGCGTGAGCAGTGAATACAGTATACTAAATTGAAAAAAGTAAATCGCTGTTTCACGTGGAAGGAGGATTTTGGCCCCTGGACGGTAGAAAGGGAGGAGGTGAAAGGGTAGCTGTTGCATCTAATGCCCTTGCTTGGGATGGAGCCGTGGAAAGTGTAGCCGGTGTTGTGGGTGATGAAAGTGTGGTCCAGAGTGTCATGCAGGGAACAGTCCTTTCGTAATGTTTAAATGGGAGTGGAGAGTAAGATGAGTTCGGTGGTGTGATGTAATATTTAACAAATGTCGAAATTCAGCATCATTCCGCCACAATGAAATATCAGAGCAGGTGCTCAACAGCACACAGATGAGATAAGTCTCGAGAGACAACTACAGAGATCATTCATTGGATACCCGCTCTCTAAAAGGTGACACGATTTGTGGATCGAACTTCTATTGGCAATCACTTTATAAACAATGGAAATTTATCCCAAGTATTGAGTGAACTGATGTGTTTAAAATTATCTTTTGGAACATAATGGAACCGATGCAGAAATAACTCAAGAAAGCAAGGGACAGGAGCTGAATCACTGTAACGAACCGTCACTCACAATTCAACAAGAACTAAACAAAGTAAAGGACATCAGCCGAATCACTGTACTGAATTGTTCCTCACAATTTAACAATAAGAACTAAATACCCATAGAACAGGCACCCGCTATTCGAAGCATCAAAATAACATAAGAACATAAGAAATACGAGCTGGAGTAGGCCATTTGGCCCTTCGAGCCTGCTCCGCCATTCAACAAGATCATGGCTTATCTTTTTCCTCAACTCCTCCTTCCTGCACTATCCCCATATCCCTTAATTCCCTTAGTTCCCAAAAATGAATTGACCTCTGTCTTGAATATACTCAACGTCTGTGCAGCCACAGCTCTCTGGGGTAGAGAATTCCAAAGATGCACAACCCTTTGAGTGAAGATATTTCTCCTCATCTCAGTCCCAAATGGCCGACCACTTATTTTGAGAATGTGACCTCGTGTTCTCGATTCCCCAGCCAGGGGAAACATTTTCTCAGCATTACAGCTGTCAAGCCCCTTAAGATTTGTATATGTTTCAATTAGATCACCTCTCATTCTTCTAAACTCTAGGGAATATAGGCCTAGTCTACTCAATCTCTCCTCATAGGACAATCCCCTCATCCCAGGAACCAGTCTAGTGAACCTTCGTTGCACTCACTCGAAGGCAAGTATGTCTTTCCTTAGGTAAGGTGACCAGAACTGTACTCCGTACCGCAGGTGTGGCCACACAATGCCCTGTATAATTGTAGTAAGACTTCTTCACATTTATAAACGAATCCCTTTGTAACAAAAGCTAACATACTATTTGCATTCCTAATTGTTTGCTGTACCTGCATGTTAAGTTTCTGTGATTCATTTTCAAGGACACCCAGGTCCCTCTGAATGCAAGCATTTCCCAGTCTTTCACCATTCAAAATTATTCTGCTTTTTTTTTACCAAAGTGGATAACTTCACACTTCCCCACAATGTATTCCATTTGCAATGTTTTTGTCCGCTCAGTCAACCTGTCTCTCTCTCTGCAGCCTCTTTGCGTCCTCCTCACAGCTAACTTTCGCACCGAACATTGTATCATCAGCAAACTTGGATATGTTACGCTCAGTCCCTTCATTTAAGTCATTAATATGGACTGTAAACAGCTGAGGTCCAAGCACTGATCCTTGTGCTAGTTACAGCCTGCCAACCCGAAACAGTCCCGTTTATTCCTACTCTCTGTTTTCTGTCCTTTAACCAATCCTCAATCCATGCTAATATATAACACCCTATCCCATGAGTCCTAATTTTGTATAATAACCTCTTGTATGGCACCTTATCGAAGGCTTTATGAAAATCCAATGACACAACATCCACTGGTTCCCCCTTATCCTGCCGACTAGTTACATCATCAAGAAACTGTAACAGATTGGTCAAGCACGATTTTCCTTTCATAAAACCATGTTGACTCTGCCTAATCATATTACGATGTTCTACGTCCCTAATAATAGATTCTAGCAAAACTAAACACTTTGAGCTTCAGATCACATTCAGACTGAAGGTCAACCCAACAGCTTGCTAAAGGTCCCCTGTTGGAGTGGTTTCCCTCTCTGAAATGCAAATCAAATCTTTTGCGTATCTCTGTAGAACTTCGCTGTGAAGTTCTGCATATTCCTCGGTGTCTTCTACTAATTATACTGATTAGGGACTGTGGAGAATCCAACGAAATCTGTAATAATCAGACACACAAATCCCAGTCAAAACACACTATCAATACCCGCACAATTGTTTATCTGAGGTCATTTTAAACGGCCCCGTTAGGTCATCGAGAGGAGAAAGAAAAACTAAGTAGATATTTCAGCTGCTTATCGCTGTCATTTTCTAACATGATATAAAGGCCACTGTACAATAGGTCTGAATGGTTCAGGTCAGTTTTTGTCTGTGTGTTTAACGGCTTGTTTAACATTCGGTTAAAGACATTGCAGTCTGTGACTAACAGTAAATGCTGTAAGCCACACGCTCTCTCAGTTAATGCACTGATTGTAATCAGGATGTAGAAAGAGTTTTAAAAGGGCAACACACTAAGTTTAAACTGTAAAATATTACAGTGCGCAGACTGAATGGAAGAACTCTCTTCGAGACTATTGAGTTGTCTACATGTAATATGATATTTATATCCAGGATTAAAAGGATGATGAAAACAAAAAATGCTGGAAGTACTCAGCAGGTCAGGCTGCAGCTGAGGAGTGAAAAACAGAGTTAACGTTCAGGGGGACGCCCTCCGCCACTGTTCCTGACATTAACCATCTCCTTTTCATCATGGACATCCAATCCCTCTACACTTCCATCCCCCACCGATGGGCCTAAGGACCCTCTGCTCCTTCCTTGAGCAGAGACCCAAGCAGTCTCCATACACCACCACCCTTACATTGAACAACTTTTCCTTTGACTCCACTCTCTCCCTGCAAATAAAAAGTGTTCCTATGGGAAACCGTATAGATCCTAGTTATGCCTGCCTTTTCGTGGGATACGTGAAACATTCATTGATCCAGTTCTAGCCAGGTCCCCTCCCTCACCTCTATTTCTATTTGATGACAGTATTGGTGCCACTTCCCGCTCTGCCCCGAACTGGAAAATTCCATCAACTTTGCTTCCAATTTCCACCCTTCCCTCAGCTTCACATGGTCCATCTCTGACTCTTCCCTTCCCTTCCTCGACATCTCTATCTCCATTTCTGGGGATAAGTTGTTGACCAATATCAACTATAAGCACACTGAGTCCCACAGCTACCTTGATTTCGCTTCCTTCAATCCCGCTTCCTGTAAGGACTATATTTCACTCTCCCAGTTTCTCCATCTCTGTCGCATCTGTTCTGACGATGGTACCTTCCATTTCATTGCTTCTGATATGTCTTCCTTTTTCCTCAACTGAGGATTCCCCTCCACCATGGTTCACAGGGCTCTCGCCCATGTCCAGCCCATTAATTGCACTTGTTTTCTCACCCCTTACCCTCCCTCCCAGAGCCATGATAAGGTTCCCCTTGTCTTCACCTTCCAGCCCACCGGCCTCCACATGCAATGGATCATCCTTTGCCATTTCCACCACCTCCAGCATGATGCGACCACCAAACTGATCTTCCCCTCTTCTCCCCTTTCATCATTGCAAAGGGACTGTTCCCTCCACGACACCCTGGTCCACTCTTCAATCACCCCCATCCAAATGTCACATTCCCGTGCAAACACAAGACATGAAACACCTGCCCGTTTACCTCCTCCATTCCAACCATCCAGGGCCCCAAACACACCTTGCAGGTGAATCAGCGATTTATAGAATCATAGAATAGTGCAGCACAGAAGGAGGCCATTCGGCAGATCATGTCTGCGCCAGCTCTTTTGAACAGAAATCCAGGTAGTCTCACTCCCCCGCTCTTGCCCCATATCCTTGCACTTATTTTCCCCTTCAAGTATGTATCAAATTCCGATTTGAAGGCTACTGTAGAATCTATATCCACCACCCTATCAAGAAGTGCATTCCAAATCCTAACCAGTCGTTGCGTAAAAAAGTTTTGCCTCATGCCACCCCTAATTATTTTGCCAGTCGGCTTAAATCTGTGACCTCTGGTTATCGATAGTTCTGCCACTGGAAATCGTTTCTCTTTATTTACTCTATCTAAACTCCTCTTAGCCTTCTCTGCTCGAAGTAGAATAACCCAAGATTCTCCAGTCTATCCACGTAACTGTAATCCCTCAGCCCTGGATCCATTCTAACAACTCTCTCCTGTACCCTCTCTAAAGCCTTCACGACCTTCCTAAATTGTGGTGCCTAGAATTTACTTTTACTTCTTTCCATTTAGTATACTGTATTTGTTGCTCACGATGCTGACTCCTTTAATTTAGGGAGACCAAACGCAGATTGCGTGATCGCTTTGTGGAACACTTCCATTCAGTCCACACACATGACCCTGAGCTTCCGGTCACCTGATATCTTAATTCTCCGCCCCAATTCCATTCTGACCTCTCTGTCCTCGGACTCTGACACTGTTCGAATGAAGCTCAACGGAAGCACGAGGAACAGCATCTTCTCTTTCAATTAGGCACTTTAGAGCCTTCAGGACTCAACACTGAGTTCAATGTATTCAGATCGTAACCATTGCTTACATTTTTTTTGCACAGCAGTTGCTGTTAATGATTCTGTTTTTGTCATTTTCAGCTCATCTAGACCCATCTTTTGTTTCTTTACTTGTCCAATTATGACCCCCTTTTGCCTCGCACCATCATCCATTTTGTCATTTAATCACTCCTGTGTTCCACCCTATCACAGACCTTCCCTTTTGTTCTTTCCTCCCCTCTCCTTTTCCTTGTCTCTGTACTTGCTTAAAAACTGTTACATGTACATCATTTTCTAGCTCTGATGATGGGTCATCGATCTGAAATGTTAACTCTGTTTCTCACTCCACAGATGCAGCCGGAGGGTCGATGGGTGTAGTGCTGTTGATGCGGTCTATATGGATTATAGCAATGCTTTTGATTATGTCCCGCATGGCAGACTGGTCACGAAAGTAAAAGCCCATGGGATCCAAGGCAAAGCGGCAAGTTGGATCCGAAATTTGCTCAGAGGCAGGAAACAAAGGATAATGGTCGAAGGATGTTTTTGTGACTGGAAGGCTGTTTCCAGTGGGGTTCCGCAGGGCTCAGTACTGGGTCCTTTGCTTTTTGTGGTATATATCAATGATTTGGACTTGAATGTCGGAAGTATGATTAAGAAGTTTGCAGATGATACAAATATTGGCCGTGTGGTTGATAATGAAGAAGAAAGCTGTAGACTGCAGGAAGATATCAAATAGTGGTCAGGTGGGCAGAACAGTGTCAAATGGAATTCAATCCGGAGAAGTGTGAGGTAATTCATTGGGGGAGGGCTCACAAGGCAAGGAAATACACAATAAATGGTAGGACACTGAGAAGTGCAGAGGATCAGAGGGACTTTTGAGTGCATGTCCACAGATCCCTGAAGGTAGCGGGACAGGTAGATAAGTTGGTCAAAAAGGCAGACGGGATATTTGCCTTTATTAGCCGAGACACAGAATATAAGAGCAGGGAGGTTATGCTTGAACTGAATAAAACACTAGTTAGGCTGCAGCTAGAATACTGCGTGCAATTCCGGTCACCACATTACAGGAAGAATGTGATTGCAGTAGTGAGGGTGCAGAGCAGATTTACGAGGATGTTGCCTGGGCTGGAAACTTTAGCTATGAGGAAAGATTGGATAGGCTGGGGGGAAACCTAATTAAGGTGTATAAAATTATGAGGGGCCTTGATAGAATGGATAGGAAGGACCTATTTCCCTTAGCAGAGGGGCGGAAAACCAGGGAGCATATATTTAAAGTAATTGGTTGGAGGTTTAGAGGGGATTTGAGGAGAAATGTTTTCACCCCGAGGGTGGTGGCGGTCTGGAACTCACTGCCTCAAAGGGTTGTAGAGGCAGAAAACCTCATCACATTTAAAAAGTACTTGGAAGTGCCGTAACCATCATGGCTACGGACCAAGTGCTGGAAAGTGGGATGAGGCTGGAAAGCTCTTTGTCGGCCGCCATTGAAAAGTAATGCCGAATGGCCTCCTTCTGTGCTGTAAATTTCTATGATTCTCTGATTCCATGACTTGCTGAGTGTTTCCAGCATTTTCTGTTTTTATTTCAGATTTCCAGAATGTGCAGTACCTTGCTTTTGTATTAAAAGGATGATGTTAAGCGAATATATTGAAAGATTGAACAGTGTTCTTTTTGCGCTATTGCCAGCGAGAATGTCCCCTCTCCTTTCTAAACTCCCCTTGTAGCTGGAGTAGAATAATCCCCTTTGCTTTACAATGCCCGTTACATTTCAGGTGAGATTTCTGCCTGATCCCTGTGTCCCTCTAACTATATAGTGTCTGTCCAGTACATTTCTGGTGAAATTTCATGCTCACCCACTGGGTATTAATCAGAAGGATGAATCGCACGCCCTGTACAGCAACCGGCTGATTTTAATTCTGCTGAAATAATGCAAATAATGAAATATTTAGTCATACACACCAGCTCACTATAGAATTTCACCCCTCAACAAAAA
This sequence comes from Squalus acanthias, assembly GCA_030390025.1. Classification (NCBI taxonomy): domain Eukaryota; kingdom Metazoa; phylum Chordata; class Chondrichthyes; order Squaliformes; family Squalidae; genus Squalus; species Squalus acanthias. The sequence continues at coordinate 63,387,865 of CM059441.1, forward strand.
CACACACATTTCCCATCAATACTCGACTCAACAATTGAACTTAATCAGTAGTTTTTGTTGAACGTCCGCAAAAAGGTAGGACTTGCAGTGAAATTTACTTCCGTTGATGCAGCTCTTGGTAAGTAAAGGATATTAGGCTGCCAAGGCCCTAAGCTCTGGCATTCCCTCCCTAAACCACTTTTTTTATTATTCGTTTCTGGGATGTGGGCGTCGCTGGCAAGGCCAGCGTTTATTGCCCATCCCTAAATACCCTTCAGAAGGTGGTGGTGAGCCGCCTTCTTGAACCGCTACAGTTCGTGTGGTGAATGTACTCTCACAGTACTGTTAGGTAGGGAGGTCCAGGATTTTGACCGAGCGACGATGAAGGAACGGCGATATATTTTGAAGTCAGGATGTTGTGTGACATGGAGGGGAACTTGGAGGTGGTCGTGTTCCCATGCACCTGCTGCCCAAGCCTGAACCTCGTCCAGGTCTTGTGGCATGCGGGCATGGACTGCTTTGTTATCTGAGGAGTTGTGAATGGCACTGAACACTGCAGTCATCAGCAAACCTACACATTTCTGTCCTTATGTTGGAGGGAAGGTCATTGATGATACAGTTGAAGATGGTTGTGACCAAGACACTGCCCTGAGGATCTCCTGCAGCGATGTCCTGGGGCTGTGATGATTGACCTTCAACCACCACAACCATCTTCCTCTGTGCTAGGTATGACTCCAGCCAGTGGAGAGTTTCCCCCCCGATTCCCATTGACTTCAGTTTTGCTAGGGCTCCTTGATTTCACACTCGGTCAAATGCTGCCTTGATGTCAAGGGCAGTCACTCTCACCTCACTTCTGGAATTCAGCTCCTTTGTCCATGTTTGCACCAAGGCTGTAATGAGATCTGGAGCCAAGTGGTCCTGGCGGAACCCAAACTGGGCATCAATGAGTAGGTTTTTGCTGAGTAAGTGCTGTTTGATAGCACTGTCGATGACACCTTCCAGCACATTGCTGGTGATTGAGAGCAGACTGATGGTGCGGTAATTGTCCAGATTGAATTTTTCCTGCTTTTTGTGGACAGGATATACCTGTGCAGTTTTCCACATTGTCGGATAGATGCCAGTGTTGTAGCTGTACTGGAACAGCTTGGCTAGAGATGCATCTATTTCTGGAGCCCAAGTCTTCAGAACGACAGCTGGGATGTTGTCAGGGCCCATAGCCTTTGCTGTAGCCAGTGTGCTCAGTCGTTTCTTGATATCACGTGGAGTGAATCGAATTGGCTGAAGACTGTCTTCTGTGATGGTCGGGACCTCAGGAGGAGGCCGATATGGATCATGCACTCGGCACTTCTGGAGAAGATGGTTGCAAACGCTTCAGCCTTGTCTTTTGCAGTCACGTGCTGGGTTCCACCATCATTGAGGATGGGGATATTCTTGGAGCCTCCTCCTCCCGTTAGTTGTTTAATGGTCCACCATTGGATGTGGCAGGACTGCAGAGCTTTGATCTGATCCGTTGATTGTGGATTCACTTAGCCCTATCTATAGCATGCTGTTCCACTTTTTTAGCATGCATGTAGTCCTGTGTGCAGCTTCCCCAGGTTGGTACCCTTTTTAAGGTACGGCTGGTGCTGCTCCTGGCATGCTCTTCTACACTCCTTTTTGAACCAGGATTGGTCCCCTGGCTTGATGGTAATGGTCGTGTGAGTAGTGCTGGGCCATGAGGTTACAGATTGTGGTGGAATACAATTCTGCTGCTGCTGATGGCCCACAGCGCCTCACGGATGCCCAGATTGGAGCTGCTACATCTGTTCTGAATCTAGCCCATTTACCACGGTGGTAGGGCCACACAACACGATAGAGGGTGTCCTCAGTGTGAAGACAGGACTTCTAGTCCACAATGACTGTGGTTGTCACTGCTACCAATACTGTCATGGACATATGCATCTGCGACAGGTAGATTGATGAGGACGGGGTCAGGTGTTTTTTCCGTCGTGTTGGTTCTCTCACTACCTGTTGCAGGCCCAGACTGGCAGCTATGTCCTTCAGGAGTCGGGCAGCTCGGTCAGTAGTGGTGCTACCGAGCCACTCGTGGTGATGGGCATTGAAGTCCCCCACACAGAGTACGTTCTGTGCCCTTGCTACTCTCAGTGCTTCTTTCAAGTGGTATTCAACATGGAGAGGTACTGATGCGCGATAACCCAGAAGGTGTGATCTGTCAAGTTTCTCCTTGACAGATCGTACCCAGCTGCTACAAATTCACTTTTGGTGGCGCAGATTTGGGCTATTTGCCCAACTACTGCCCAGCGAATACCCACCAAACCCTTACGCTTTGTAAAAGCAGGCATACGGACTTCATTTACCAGCATGAGCATTTAAATAAATGTTAAAACAATTTTTTTTAATGATTTAAACATTCACTTACATTTAAAATAAGTTTAGGTTATTTTTGTCCCGTTTAAAAATGTTTAAATTTATTATTCAGAAAATTAAAAAAAGATTTAATGTTTAATTAAAGGGTAATTTAATTAATTTTGAACCTGTGATTATTTGATTTGATTTTACAGCTGCGAAATTGTATTTATCAGGTGATTCCTATTATGCTTATGTGGATTCCGTCCGTAAATGGATTCCCATTAAGCACAATAGGAATCCAACCTTTGTCACTGGTTGTCCTGGCCAAGTGATCCCAGGGACGCTTGCGAACCGCCTGCGCCCCTGTGATCCGGGGGCCTTTAAGCAGGCGCAGTCCTGCAGGCCCAGGACCGCAAGAGTCCGAAGCTCCGGGGCCATCAGGTAAGTACGGATTTTTCTTGTGGTTGGGAGGCGTAAGCGGGCGGCAAGCCTCCGACCGTAATTTCCAGGCCATTTCTCCTTATGTGGCTCGGTGTTAATTTTTGTTTGATAACGCTCCCGTGAAACGCTATGGGACGTTTTACTCTGTTATCGGCCCTGTGCAGTTGTTGTTTTATTCCATTTATTGTTAAAGGTCAATAGTATAATTCCGTTTGCCTAAACAGAAGATCAAACATGATCGCAATACATTGGTGGTGGATTCAGACTGCATTAAATGACAAGACTCACAGTTAGATTTCAGATGGATTGGCCCAGATAATCAGTGGGCCCCCTTAGACACAGAAGAATAACTAAATCTAATGATGCGACGCTACCGGACCTGTTCCCAGAATAGATACTTATACAAGTATTTTTCATAAACCCGTTTAGAAATGAGCGGAGACCACAGGACTCACTGTTGGGAATTACATTCACAGTCATGCGCCTCTCAGTCTTTTCAACACAACAGGAAATAAAGACGTTTCTCGCTTGTTGTATGGAGAAATATGTGTAAGGAGCCAGCATTATATGTTCTTGGTTATGTATTATCTAAGAAAAAATTCATGTAATTATTTAGCCTTCATTAAACAATGCGAATCGATCATATGTTTTACCAAAACAATACTGAGTAGAACTGCCATCGGCGAAGCTCACATCCGAGTATTTAGATAAACATGAACCTATTTAAACAGGAATAAAAACAGCTCGACACGCATGCAGTGTCCCTGATTTAAGTATTGGAGCCTGAAATGCCCGGAGCTGCTGTTCCACCGTTCGAGGGTAGAACAGAGAATATGCGAGAAACAGTGAGCGGTAGGAGTGAATGGGACTGGAGATTGACACACAGAGAGAGGAGATTGAAAGCTTTGATCTAGAGCATGTAGTGACAATGTACTTTTATCAGAGGGATCCAGAGACAGCGAGAGAGACAGACAGAAAGAGACGGGGAGATATAGAGAGCCACAGCCAGAGGGAGAAATGCAGACAGAGACACAGACAGAGATGAGGATAGTGAACGCAATTAATAACAGCATGAGGCGTCCCTGTACAAGAATCAAAGGGATGGAGAGAAGGTTGGAGAGAAAGAGACATAGAGAGAGAATACATTTTGCGATGCAGAGAGAGCCAGAGAGAACAAGAAGACAGAGAGGGAGACACATTGAAACAAAGAGAGGAGAGTGAAACCAATGAACTAGAGCACGTGAGGAACCTGTACCTTAATCAGAGGAATAGATAGATAGATAAATAGATAGATAGATAGATAGATAGAGAGATCGAGTGAGATAAATAGATAGACAGAGAGATAGATGGCTAGATAGATAGACAGATGGCTAGATAGATAGATAGATAGATAGGTGAATAGATAGATGGATAGGTGGATAGATAGATAGAGAGATAGAGAGAGAGTGATAGACAGACAGTTAGATATATACATAGATAGATACATACATAGATACATACATAGATAAATAGATAGAGAGAGAGAGAGAGACGATGCCAGTGAAAAAATTACACGATTGTGGTTGACAACCAGTAAACCAATCAAAGGAATGGAGAGAGACAGATCACAAGACAATAGAAGGAGGGAAACAGAGAATCTCGAGCAGGCAGGGTGATAAGAGGGGTAAAGGTGCAGGAGCATTTAATAAGATCAGGACAGAGTGGCACAACCGGTAGAGGCCGATTTCAGGGAAAGGTAAAAGAAGGAGAAAGACTGGGAAAGCCATTTTATGGGCTTTCTCCTCACGCTCATTTAATGGCATATGGCAGACATACACCGACATTAAAGAGTTTGTGAGAAAAATAAACAGTGCTGGGCAGAGCGAATGGGATGAGAGAGTGCGGCAGGAAAATGGTAGAATGATACAGGTGTGCTGCATGTTCTACTTCATTGTTCTGAACTCCAAGACAGGCAGTAGAAGCAGTCCCTCTGCTCCATGTGCAAGATCCACCACCAAGTTACGATGCGGCTTTCGGGCAAAAAGGGAACCCGTTTGACGGAGGCAGGACTCAGGGTAAGAGCACAGGCAGACTGTAACATAGCAACCGCGGGCGCAATCAATCCCAAGATGGGAACACTTCTATTAAACCCCCTAACATGGGGCCGTGTATTTACAATTTCGTAGTTGGTGGTGTGTGAGTCTGGTAAATGATGCTACATTTAATCTTCTGGAACATCAAGAAGAATGACACCCTGCCAGCGGCCCTGTGTCCCAGCATCCACCGCGCTGAAGGCAGTTGTCCCATCTTATGTCTAAATGGGAAACTCTGAGATTCTGTGGACAGCGCTGGAGGCATTACCTATAGCCTGAAGAACCCTCCCAGTGCTCTGTGCTGGAAAACGGCCCCGGTCCGTTGGATACGCTCCAGTAGAACACTTGGACACAAGAGGTCCCTAACCCTTGGCTCTGTCAAAATGCATCGACACTCTCTGCAGTCAGGTCAATACAGTCTGTCTGTCAGGGGGAGCGTTTGGAATCCCTATCTCGACCTGTGTTTACTTCTTGACACTGGTTTACTGGAACCATTGGTCTCTCAGTTGCCCCTCTGCCATTCTGCTCTGTGTCTCTGAGACTCCAGCACTGCAGTGTCCGGCTCCAAATGAGTCTGGTGGTGTCCTTACCTCTCAGTTTCTCCAAATTTCTGAGGAGCCGGAATTCTTGTTTTATTCTCCCTCACCACGTTCCCTTTCTTTGTATGGAGCTGTCCTAATTATCACATCACATTTAGTCAGGACTTGAAAGGATCACTGGGGTTGATGGCGCTTGTTCCGCTCTTCTTAATATTCGGGAGATTGAACAGTTGTGTGAAAGCGAGTTTTATTCACCCTGTGATTGTAAATCCCGTTGTTCTGTTGCAGATATTTTACATTAGAGGCAGAATGTATCAGATGTGATATCGGGAAACACAAATGGACATGAGCGACAGTTTAGTCTGCGTCTCCTTTTTCACCAGACCCAGTCATATAGGCCGCCAACTAAAGGGGAATTTTCCGTGAATCGGCTCTCTACCCCTGTATAGACCAGGGCAAGGAACACTCGGGGACGCTGGTAAAGTGAATCAACCAAACTCTGAAACTCTGTTCAGAGTGAGATCATTATTGCTGCAGTACCGGGGGGCACCACTGGAACCATTCTGGGTCCGATCACTGAGATTAAGCTCCAGTTTTAGTGCGTGTAAGGGACGAAGGGAATTCTACCGGGTGAATAACAATCACTGTATTTATACGGAAAGGAGAATGATTTCATATTAACGTGTTACATATAATTACCTCAATATGTTATAATTTAAACCAACTGCTGCTCTAATGTGTGAGGTGACCTGTTGCTGCTCCGGGCCTGTCCCAATGGGGTTATCGGTCCAGCTCTAGCCCGGCTGGTGCCGACCGCCAGCGGGAATCGTGACCGACCCGACTCGGAATCTCCCGGATCGGAGTGTTCATGGATCTCACATTCTCCTCTCTGTATCGGTGAAGGCAATTTAAAAAAGTGAGCGCCGCTCCACCATGAACCGCTCTTGGGAGAAGCATAAACTGGGATTGAATCTGAAATCTGTTTGTCGGTGTTTAATCACTCGATCCTGTTCCGTTTAATTCCGTGCTGGGTAAAGTGCTGCAGCACATCAGAAAGTGAGCGGATTCATTCTTCTTTATCTGTACTAAAATGATAATATCAGTAATAATGATCAGTAAAGTTGGTCTGAGACCAAAATTATCTCCCATGCGGTTTTACGTCAGTGTTTCCCTGATTGACTCATATTTTCACTCACAAACCGGTATTCAGTGTTGAATCACAGTCCGGGGTAAGTTAACGCGGGAGCTTGCAGTCAGAAGCAAATGCAGGCACTGTGAGAGTGTCGGCTGCACAGTGGGGCACAAGACAGTGTAGCTCTGCGGGGGCTATTGGAGATTTGATAGTCAGGGGAGTATACAGGCGTTTCTGTAACCACAAAATGAGTTCCGAATGCTGTATTGCCTCCCTGGTGCCGAGGTAAAGTATATAATTGAACGGGTGCAGGACATTGTGCGAGGGGAACGGGAACAGGAGAAGTTGTGGTCCATATTGGAAACAATGGCTTTGGCAGGGAAAGGGTTGAGGTCAAACAGCTAGAGTTTCAGGAGCTAGGAAAAAGATTAAAGAACAGGTCCTCAACGGGGATCTGCTCTGAATTATTCCCAGTGCCACATGCTAGTGAGTACAGAAACAGGAAGATAGTACAGGTGAATGCGTGGCTGGAGAAGTGGTGCAGGAGGGAGGGCTTCAGATTCCTGGGGCATTGTGGGAATTGGTAGGGGGTCCTGTACAGGCAGGACGGGTTGCACTTGAACAGGGCTGGGACCAATGTCCTCATGTATAGTTTAATTAGTGCCCTGGGCGAGTGTTTGAACTAACTTGTCTGGGGAAAGGGCACCAGGACGCAGCAGCAGAGAGGAGTGACAAGGTGCATAGAAATATAGGAGGGACAAACAGCAACAGAACAAACAATAACTTAGTGAAATCAGTAAGTAAATGGTGGAAAAAAACAAAGCCGACTAGTTGGTATTGGAATGCATGTGTTTTAGTGCGAGAACTGCTACAAATAAAGTTTACGAGCTACAGGTGCAAGTTGCCACATGGGGTTTTAATAAATTCACTATGACGGAATCTGGTGTAAACATGGGCAGGAATGTGAACTAAAAATTCATGACTACAATGTAGTAAGGAGGGATAGGGAAGGGGATAAGAATGGAGGGCTGGCAGATTTGATCAAGGATAATATTACAGTTATAGAGAGGGATGATATACTAGATGGTTCAAACAGTGAATCGAGTAGTTTAGAGTTAAGGAGCAGAAAATGAGCTGTTACATTTCTGAGGAATGAAATAATACTGGATCTAGTTCTGGGAAACGGAGTAGGGCAAGTGCAGAGTGATTCAGAGTGAGAACATTTGGGTAATAGTGATCATAATATAATTATGTGTAAGTTGTTATGAACATGGTACAAGAAAAATCAAAGGTGAAAATAATCAAATGGAAGAGAGCTAAAATTTCAGTGATTTGTGAAGGGTTCTAGCACATGTGGAATAAAAAAATGGGCAGGAAAACAGTAAAGGAAAAATGACCGGCCTTTAAGGCGGAGATAGTTCGGGTACAAACCAAACACATCCCCATAAAGAGGAAAAAAGCGACATCCAAAACTAGAGCTCCCTGGATGACAAAGGAAATAGAGATGAAAATAAAACAGAAAACTGAGATTTATGACAAAAGTAAGGTACAGAAGACAATTGAAAACCAGGCAGAATACAGAGAGTGCAGCGGGCAATTGATAAAGGATATAAGATCAAAGAGAGAGGATGAGAAAAGATTAGCTTCTAATGTAAAAGGGAACGCCAAAATCTTTTCTAAAGCTATAAAGACTGAAAGGATAGTTAAAGAAATGGTGCGGCCGAATAGGGGCAAAAAAGGAAATATTCTTGGGGAGGCAGAGTTCATGACTGAGCTACTGAATGAATACTTTGCATCTATCTTCACAAAAGAAGAGGATGAAGATAATGTCGGAGTAGAGGAGGGGGGAGTAGAGATATTGGATATGAAAAAAAGGTAGAAGGAGGTGCTAAATATGTTGGCATCACACAAAGTTAACAAGTCACCCGGTCCAGATGGGATGAATCCTATTTTGCTAAGGGAAGTTAGTATGGAGATAACAGACGCTCTGACCACAATCTTTCAATCTCCTTAGATATTGGAGTGCTGCCAGAGGGCTGGAGGATTGCAAATGCCACACACCTGTTCAAAAAAGCGGAGAGGGGTAAACCAGGTAACTACAGGCCAGTCAGTCTAACGTCAGTGGTGGTTGGAAAAACCTACTAGGCACAATTGTCAAGCACAGAATTAATTCTCACTTGGAGAAGCATAGGTTAATAACAGACAGCGAGCACGTATTAATTAAAGGTAATTCGTGTTTGACTAACCTGATTGAGTTCTTTGATGAATTAAGAGAGATGACTGATGAAGGTACTGCAGTACATGTTGTATATATGGACTTTCAAAAGCCATTTAATAAAGTACCTCGCAGAAGATTAATTCCAAAAATATACGCTCATGATATTAAAGGGACGGTGATAACTTGCGTAGGACATTGGTTAAGGAACAGGAGGCAGAGAGTTGTGGTGAAGGGATGTTTATCTGACTGGATAGAATTATGAAGTGAGGTCCCCCAGGGGTCGGTATTAGGACCATTGCTTTTCTTGCAATCTATAAATGACCTGGACTTGGGTATAGGGAATACTATTTCCAATATTGCGGGTGATATACATTTACGCAATGTATTAAATAGTGAGCATGATAATAGCAGAATTCAGAAAGACACAGACATACTGGTGAAATGGGCAGACGCATGGAAAATGCAATTTTATGTGGCTAAGTGTGAAATTTTGCACTTTGAGAGGAATAATATGGAGAGACAGTATAATCTAAATGGTACTATTTTGAGGGGGTGCAAGAACAGAGGGAACTGAGGTGCATATTGACAAATATTTGAGGGTGACTGGGTAAGTTGAGAGGGTGGTTAAGAAAGCGTATGGGATACTTGGCTTTGTAAATATGGGCATTGAATATAAAAAACTAGGAAGTAATGCTAAAACTTTACAAATCCTGGTTATGCCTCAGCTGGAGTATTGGATACAATTCGGCGCACCACACTTTAGAAAGGATTATAGGTTTATAAGCAAAAAGTTCGGAATGTGGAACTAAATTGAACAGCTCTTTCAAAGAGCCGGCACAGGCCTCCTTCTGTTCTGTATGATTCTATGAACCGGATGCGGGGTCGGTGACTCACTTTATTTATCAGACTCACGCAGGTCAACGGCAGTGGATGGAACCTGGGCTCTTTGCAGCTATTAATGGGCAGGTTCCATCTCATTGGTGTATTTTACCAGACTGCAATTCACGGTTAACGCCTGTCAAAATCTACTGGTTATTTTGAAAGAAACATTGGTTTTTGTACAAACTGTTATCAAAGAATTAAGTTCCATTTCAGTCGGGGTGTCGGAAGGTGCTGGAGGGCCCGCTCGGTATCTGCAAACAGCATTCGGTTAATGTTCAAGTACCGTCGCTGTAACCGGCTCCGGGGACGATGCTGCGGTCCTTCCTCGCCCTCTTTTTACTGCAGCTTCTGAACTGTGAGTTATCGCTGATTATTATTATTATAATATGTGCCTCATTAATATAATTATTGGTCTTTACTACTGAACACATTGAGGTGAAGTGGAAAGTAAATGCTGTTTTCTTGATTTTAATCGTGCCATGGAGAATTTACTGAGATATCGGGACTGGTTTCTCCATCGCCTTCCACCGGCGGTTCTTGTACAGACAGAGCAGACTGGAGTTGAAAATCTAATCGGATTATTTAAACTGAGCCTGTTAGAAGTAGAGCGCGTTCACTGATGGAATAGAGTGTATCGGGGAACCTGGGTCCATTCACAGAAAACTGGCATGTTTTATTCAAATTTGTCATTCATTGGGATCGTATGGAGTGAATATTGAAATTGTTATTTAATTTGTAGAGTATTCATTGAATACATATTTTGAGCTGTTTGTTTGATTTTAAGTTCCATCAACTTGAAATAGGGAATCAATTCTCCATTTCTGTCGGTGACAATCAGTGCGTTTAGAATATTGTTCATCTGATTAACACTTGGTTTACATTCCCAGTCCAGATTTGTGTCAAACTTAGATTTAAATCCGAAATCGGCCACTTATACCGCGGCAGTTTTGTTTTATTTTGTCCCCTGCGGCTCTTGTACAGATAGAGCAGCCTGGGGTTGAAATTCTAATCGGATTATTTAAACTGAGGCTGTTGGAAGTAGAGCGCATTCACTGTTAGAATAGAGCGTATCGGAGTCTGGGGTGTGAGTGAACTCACTGAGTGAAGAACACCAGTCAAAGCTGCACCTACTGCCGACTGAACCCACACACACATTCCTGTCACAGATATTTCTCAGTAGAAGTGCTGTCTGACCCCCGTGTTTTGCAGAGACTGGAACTAACAAATAATTTGTTTAGCGTTAGAGTATTGTACAAGGTACACAATATTGTATATAAAATATTAACTAGAGGTGCAACCAATATTGTTTCAATTAGCATTAATTATTAGTATTTTAAGTACTCTATCCCAAAAGAAGATGTCACTGAAACTTCCTAAATCTCCGGGGAATTTACTGTGTGAGTGTTGTTGTTTAGTTTATCTATGGATACGCTTTTTATTCTGATATTATGTGCCTCATTAATACAATTATTGGTCGTTATACTGAACACAATGAGGAGATGTGGAAAGTAACTGTTGTTTTCTTGAATTTTAATCGTGTCATGTAGAGTTTAATGAGATATCGGGACTGGTTTCTCCATCGCCTTCCACCTGCGGCTCCTGTACAGACAGAGCAGACCGGAGTTGAAAGCCTAATTGGATTATTTAAATTGAGCCTGTTAGAAGTAGAGCGCGTTCACTGATAGAATAGAGTGTATCGGAGTCTGCGGTGTAAGTGAACTCACTGAGCGTAGAACACCAGTCAATTATACACCGATTGCCGACTGAACTCACATAGAAATTTCGGTCCCAGATATTTCTCACTAGAAGTGCTGTCTCACCCCCGTGTGGTACAGTGAACTGAACTATTTAAAAAACTTTATTCAGCATTAGAATGTTGGATGAGGTTTATAAATATTATATGATAAAATATTAACTAGTGGTGGAACCAATATTGCATCAATTAGCATTAACCATTAGTACAATTATAATTAAAGACACTCTCCAAATATTGATGTTAATAACATTCCCTAAATCTTTGGAGAATTTGCTGTGTGAGTGCTGTTGTTTAGTTAGTGATTATCTGCAAAGTTATGAACTTTTAACATTAAAATATTTTTTTCTATTTATTACATTTATATGTACAGACTAATGTAAAAATGCAACTTTCTCAGTCTCCGTCCACATGCCCCATACTTTTCATACAGAGTCATGTAGAATTTAATGTGATATTGGAACTTGTTCCTCAGTCTCCCTCCACCTGTTCCATATTACTTATAAGGTTCAATGAGATTCCGGGACTTGTTTCTCAATCTCCTTCCACATGCTCGATATTTTTTGCTGACGTTTTTGGTCGGTGACTCCGTTCATTTTCTCCCTGTTTCCAGTGTGTGTTTGTATATATTTATTAATCTCTATCAATAACAAATGCTGGTTTACTGACAGGGAAACGTTATCGCACTGTTATCAGATACTTTGTGAGTTTAACGAAAAATATTTCTGTGGTTACATTTATTTAATTTTATTAAACTGATTGGATACTATAATCCTATTTTGTAGATAATTTAAAGAACACTTTCTGCAAATCATAGAACGGAGAAAAAAGCATGAAATGTATATCACTCCCTGAATCATTTTCACAAATCGCCTGTTGATCAAATTAAATTTGAAGAAAACTGACATATTTTATTCAAATTTGTCATTTATTGGGCTCATATGAAGTGAATATTGAAATTATTATTTACTTTGTAGAAGTTTCATTTAATACACATTTCGAGCTGTTTGTTTGATTTTAAGTTCCATCAACTTGAAATAGGGAATCAAATCTGCATTTCTGTCGGTGACAGTCAGCGCGTTTAGAATATTGTTCATCTGATTAACACTTAGTTTACATTCCCAGTCCAGATTTGTGTCAAATTTAGATTTAAAAACGAAATCGGGCACAAATACTGCGGCAGTTTTGTTTTATTTTGTCCCCTGCGGCTCTTGTACAGACAGAGCAGACTGGAGTTGAAATTCTGATCGGATTATTTAAACCGAACCTACTGGAAGTAGAGCGCGTTCATTGTTATAATAGTGTATATCGGAGTCTGGGGTGTAAGTGAACTCACTGAGTGTAGAACATCAGTCAATGCTGCACCTACTGCCGACTAAACCCACACACACATTTCTGTCACAGACATTTCTCAGCAGAAGTGCTGTCTGACCCCCGTGTTTTGCAGAGACTGGAATTAATAAATTAGGCTGTTCAGCGTTAGAGTGTTGTACAAGGTCTATAATATTGTATTATAAAATGTTAACTAGAGGTGCAACCAATATTGTTTCAATTAGTATTAATTATAAGTTTTTTAAATAAACTAACCCAAAAGAAGACGTTACTGAAACTTCCTCAATCTCTGGGGAATTTATTGTGTGAGTGTTGTTGTTTACTTTATCTATGGATACTCTTTTTATTCTCATAATATGTACCTCATTAATATAATTATTAGCCTTAACTACTGAAAGCATTGAGGTGATGTGCAAAATAAATGTTGTTTTGTTGAATTTTAATCGTGTCATGTAGAATTTAATGAGATATCGGGACTGGTTTCTCCATCGCCTTCCACCTGCGGCTCCTGTACAGACAGAGCAGACTGGAGTTGAAAGTCTAATTGGATTATTTATGTTGAGCCTGTTAGAAGTAGAGCGCGTTCACTGATAGAGTAGAATGTATCGGGTGTAAGTGAACTCACTGAGCCTAGAACACCAGTCAATTATACACCTATTGCCGACTGAACCCACATAGAGATTTCGGTCCCAGATATTTCTCACGAGAAGTGTTATCTGACCCCCGTGTGGTACAGTGAACTGAACTATTTAAAAAACTTTATTCAGCATTAGAATGTTGGATGAGGTTTATAAATATTGTATGATAAAATATTAACTAGTGGTGGAACCAATATTGCATCAATTAGCATTAACCATTAGTACAATTATAATTAAAGACACTCTCCAAATATTGATGTTAATAACATTCCCTAAATCTTTGTAGAATTTGCTGTGTGTGCTGTTGTTTAGTTAGTGATTATCTGCATAGTTATGAACTTTTAATATTAAAATATTTTTTTCTATTTAATACATTTATATGTACAGACTAATGTAAAAATGCAACTTTCTCAGTCTCCGTCCACATGCCCCATACTTTTAATAGAGTCATGTAGAATTTAATGCGATATTGGAACTTGTTCCTCAGTCTCCCTCCACCAGTTCCATACTGCTTATAAGGTTCAATGAGATTCCGGGACTTGTTTCTCAATCTCCTTCCACATGCTCGATATTTTTTGCTGACGTTTTGGGTCGGTTACTCTGTTCATTTTCTCTCTGTTTCCAGTGTGTGTTTGTATATATTTATTAACCTCCATCAATAACAAATGCTGGTTTACTGACAGGGAAACGTTATCGCACTGTTATCAGATACTTTGTGAGTTTAACGAAAAATATTTCTGTGGTTACATTTATTTAATTTTATAAAACCCATTGGATACTATAATCCTGTTTTGTAGATAATTTAAAGAACATTTTCTGCAAATCATAGAACGGAGAAAAAAGCATGACATGTGTATCACTCCCTGAATCATTTTCACAAATCGCGCTGCTGATCAAATTAGATTTGAAGAACCCTGCCATATTTTATTCAAATTTGTCATTTATTGGTCTCATATGAAGTGAATATTGAAATTATTATTTAATTTGTAGAAGTTTGATTTAATACACATTTCGAGCTGTTTGTTTGATTTTAAGTTCCATCAACTTGAAATAGGGAATCATATCTGCATTTCTGTCGGTGACAGTCAGCGCGTTTAGAATATTGTTCATCTGATTAACACTTAGTTTACATTCCCAGTCGAGATTTGTGTCAAATCTAGATTTAAAAACGAAATCGGGCACAAATACCGCGGCAGTTTTGTTTTATTTTGTCCCCTGCGGCTCTTGTACAGACAGAGCAGACTGGAGTTGAAATTCTAATCGGATTATTTAAACCGAACCTACTGGAAGTAGAGCGCATTCACTATTATAATAGTGTATATCGGAGTCTGGGGTGTAAGTGAACTCACTGAGTGTAGAACATCAGTCAATGCTGCACCGACTGCCGACTAAACCCACACACACATTTCTGTCACAGACATTTCTCAGCAGAAGTGCTGTCTGACCCCCGTGTTTTGCAGAGACTGGAATTAACAAATTCGGCTGTTCAGCGTTAGAGTGTTGTACAAGGTCTATAATATTGTATTATAAAATGTTAACTAGAGGTGCAACCAATATTGTTTCAATTAGCATTAATTATTAGTATTTTAAATACACTATCCCAGAAGAAGACGTTACTGTAACTTCCTCAATCTCTGGGGAATTTATTGTGTGAGTGTTGATGTTTAGTTTATCTATGTGTTAGGGAGAAATTAATTCACACCAGTCTGTGTTGATAGGTAAAAGCAAACAGTTTATTTAATATTCAGAGATCTCTGGGAGAAGCGTCATAGACCTTACCCGGCCTAGTGACCACGGCTTCTCGACCTCCCGTTGTCAGTTACAACCTTTTATTTAAGAATTATCCAATCACATTGTTACAAAATATCACATGATTACAATTATGTCAATTCAAACTAAACCGGTTAATTCGTTATATTTCTTATCTTTGTCAACTACAAACTAAAAACAATTATCCAATTACATATATATGCTGCAAGCAATGTTTGTTGGGAATCACATTCTATGTTTTGCCTGGGTGCTGGGTCTAAACTCATTCTCACACTTGTCCATTGTATTTCTCTACAGTTGCCCATTGTATTCTGTCCTTGAATGCTGCTAGGCATACAACCCTTATCATCCACCTGGTTGCTTCTTATTCTATTTCGTACATAACTTCCATTCCCTTTACAGCTAAGAGAGGTTTAATTCAACATGAGTTCAAATAAACCCTTTCAGCCCCTCCTGTTGGTCCCGTGCCAAATTAAAGTTTTGGTCAGGGATACCGACATATTTCCCGCATTTATCATCCTGGGATTATACCTGTGTGGTAACACAATACAGCTTCCTGTGACTCGAACTTTATTGCATCACTTCCTGTGATTAGTCCAGGATAAATACTGGGCTGATCAGTTGGATCATGGAGAGGCATAGAGTAAGACCTCTTTTGTATGTAGCACCTTTTTAGTTGATTAAAGCTTACTTTAAGTTCACCACGTGTAAGGCTCATTCTTACGACAATTTAATCAACTTTGAAAAACTTCGCACTCAAACTTTTTGGACGAACTCGGAACTGAGAATCCAGGGAATCACCCATCATGGAAAACATCCTTAAACCATCGCGTCTTGACTTGGACCCAAACACCCCAGCAGCCGGTAAGGTGTGGAAACACTGGTATCGCACGTTTGACAATTTTCTCGAATATTGCAAGGCTGATGATGACTCAAAATTGCGGATACTCATCAACTGTGTCACCCCGAATGTATTTCAGTATGTCGAGGAATGGGGCAGTTACGAGGAGGCAATTCGGACGCTTAAAAGACTATATACTAAGACACCGAATGAGGTCTATGCCAGACATCTACTAGCTACAGCCCAACAAGGGCCGGAGGAATCCATTGATAAATTCCTCCAAGAGCTTCGCAGACTTAGTATGGACTGTAACTTTCAGGCGGCCTCAGCTGAGCTGTACCGTGAAGAAATGATCCGTGATGCTTTCATCTGCGGGCTTGCCTCCCCATTTATACGCCAGCGTCTACTGGAAAGTAAGACACTTCAGCTTCAGAGAGCTTATGACATGGCTTGCTCTCTAGATCTGGCAAAAAGAAATGCAGACCTTTATACAGTGCCCAGACCTCGGTCTGCTGCCTTAACGACAGTCAGGGAATTTAAGAGGCCACAGGTGAACTCTATTAGGGAGGACTTTATCCCTGACGATCAATCTGATGACTTCACTGATGAAGAGGATGATGACCCCACTGTGGCAGCCTCTTGGCAATCTAAGAAATGCTTCTTTTGTGGTGATGAGTTTCACCCTCGGAAATTCTGCCCTGCTCGCAATGCGTTTTGCAGTCATTGCAACAAAAAGGGTCATTTTGCAAAGGTTTGCCTATCAAGAGCCTCTACGAGGGCTTATCAAGCTAAGTCCTACCGAACTGCCCCGGTAAGGGCCTATCAAGATGTTCTGGCTAAAATGTATCGTGCTTCCTCTCGGGTTTTCTCTCGAAGAAACACACCTAGAGATTCAGCCACTCTTTGTGCAACGACACCAATTACAGCTGCTTGTCCTCAGAACCTATTCCATGCAGCTACAAAAGCATCAATTAATGGACATACTTTAGATGCCTTAATTGACTCAGATAGCACTGATAGTTTCATTAGGGAACAGATTGTTGCAGAGTTAAAGCTACATGTTTTCCCATCGGACCAGGCAATTGCGATGGCTCAGTCATCACTTAATACCAGAATTTCTGGCTTTTGTATGGTTGAAATAACACTTAATGGTCACAGGTATCCCTCCACCCGGCTTTCGGTGCTCAAGGACTTATGTAGTGATCTTATCTTAGGGCTAGATTTTCAAAAGCAGCATAAGAAGCTCACCATTGAGTTCGGCGGATCCAAACCTGAACTCACTATTTCTAATATACGACCTCGATTACCGTTCTGTGCATTGTCAGCAGCTTCACTGGATGAACCCTCACTGTTTACCAGTATCCCTCCTCGATGCAAACCGATTATAACAAAGTCACGACGTTTCAGTCAGGAAGACCAGTCTTTTATTGCGGCTGAGATTTCTCGGCTTTTAGCAGAGGATATCATCGAGCCTTGTTCGTCGCCATGGCGCGCCCAGGTCGTTATTGTTAAGAACCCTCTACAAGCTCACAAGAAACGGCTGTGCATTGACTATTCACAGACCATCAATCAATATACGGACTTGGACGCATACCCATTGCCGCGCATCGATGATATGGTTAATAAACTGGCTGAGTACACGGTGTTCTCAACATATGATCTGAAAAGTGCCTATCATCAGGTACCCTTGAAGGTCTCAGACAAGCAGTATACGGCCTTTGAAGCCAATGGACGGCTGTATCAATTTCGTCGTCTCCCCTTTGGGGTCACTAATGGAGTGGCTGTCTTCCAGCGAGCAATGGATGACCTGGTCAAACAGGAAGACTTAAAGGATACGTTTCCTTATCTGGACAATATTACTGTCGCAGGTCGCAATCAGCGGGAACATGACGCCAATCTCCAACGATTTTGGGATGCACTCCAGCACCGTAATTTGACATTAAATGCGGCTAAATCCATTGAGTCACAACCAACCATCAACATCCTTGGCTATTGTGTGGGCAATGGCATCATTAAACCTGACCCTGAAAGGCTTCGCCCACTCCAAGAAATCCCGCCACCTAAGAATCCGGCCTCCTTGCGCCGGGCCCTCGGCCTGTTTGCATACTATGCTAAATGGATTCCTAACTTCTCGGACCGAATCCAACCTCTACTGAAGGCCAGCACATTCCCACTAGACACAGCGGCTGTTGCAGCCTTTAACCTCCTGAAAAAACAGTTAGAGAAAGCGGCTCTTCACTCCATCGATGAGAGTCTTCCTTTTGTTGTTGAGTGTGATGCCTCGGAGGTGGCGATCTCGGCCACTCTGAATCAGGAAGGTCGTCCGGTGGCATTTTTGTCCAGGACTTTTCAAGGGGCTGAGCTACATTATCCTCCAGTCGAGAAAGAAGCTACAGCCATCATAGAGGCAGTACGGAAGTGGACTCATCTCCTAGCTCGCCAGCACTTTACTTTAATCACGGACCAGCGATCGGTCGCCTTCATGCTTGATAATCGAAAACGGACCAAAATTAAAAATAATAAAATCCAGCTTTGGCGGCTGGAATTGGCCTCTTTTGGTTACACCATCCACTATCGACCTAGCAAGGAGAATGTGGCTCCGGATACCCTCACACGAGCATTCTGCTCCGCCATGGCACCCTCTACGCTCGTAGACATCCATGATGGGTTGTGTCATCTGGGCGTTACTCGCATGCTACACTTCGTGCGGTCCCGAAATCTCCCATTCTCTACTGGGGATGTAAAGAAGATGTGCTCGGACTGCAGAGTCTGTGCGGAATTGAAACCTCAGTTTTTCCGCCCCTCCGGTGGTATACTCATACATGCGACCCAGCCAATGCAACGGCTTAGCATCGATTTTAAGGGGCCGTTGCCCTCTTCAACTCGCAACACTTATCTATTGACCATGGTCGATGAGTATTCCCGTTTTCCGTTTGCCTTTCCCTGCCCCAATATGCTGACGACCACGGTTATCAGCTGCCTTGAGCAGGTATTTGCTTTCTGTGGCATGGCATCCTATGTTCATTCGGATCGGGGCCCTTCTTTTATGTCAGGAGAACTCAAGGCCTATCTCTCGGAACGGAGTATTGCTGCCAGCAGAACGACGCCTTATCATCCGGTCGGGAATGGGCAAGTCGAGCGTTTTAACGCTATCATCTGGAATGCGGTACGTCTGGCTTTGAGATCTCGGGGCCTACCCAACCAGCAATGGGAAGCAGTACTTCCAGACGCATTACACTCCACACGGTCCCTCCTTTCGACCGCCACAAATACGACGCCTCATGAACGGTTCTTCCGATTTCAGCGTCGCTCATCCTATGGGATATCTCTCCCGTCGTGGCTGACTGCACCGGGACCAGTGCTACTCCGAAGATATGTTCGGGCGTCTAAGAATGACCCCCTGGTAGATGAGGTTGAGCTCACTGACGTCAACCCTACCTACGCCTATATTCGGTATCCTGACGGTCGGGAATCTACTGTGTCATTGCGGGATCTGGCTCCCTGCCCGCCGAAACATAGAGGGACACCAGGGGATGATATTGTACCAGGCACATCTCTGGGCTCGCCAGGTGCCTCTCATCATGATCTGGATCTGACGCCGGCTGGTACCTCACTCCAGCGTGCCGACCTGGGGCATACTGAGTATGAGCCCGTCGGGGCTCGCACGCGCAGCCACGATACACCCCGTACCATACGCTCGGAAACAGATCTGCCACAGCCCTGCTCGACACCCGTTCGGGCACCAGGACACAGTCAGGATCGTCCTGACCCCTCACAGAGCGGGCTGGATCACTCGGACTCTGGTCCACGGCCCGCGGCGGGTAAACGGGCTAGGGGCCCTCTACCGCTACGAGAACCCAAACGGGTGCGGCTCTCCCTCGTCCAGCGGCTACGAAATGGAGGGAGAATGTGGTAACACAATACAACTTCCTGTGACTCGAACTTCATCCCGGCCTCCTAATCTTTTGGGGGGGGGGGAGAATGTGGTAACACAATACAGCTTCCTGTGACTCGAACTTTATTGCATCACTTCCTGTGATTAGTCCAGGATAAATACTGGGCTGATCAGTTGGATCCTGGAGAGGCATAGAGTAAGACCTCTTTTGTATGTAGCACCTTTTTAGTTGATTAAAGCTTACTTTAAGTTCACCACGCGTAAGGCTCATTCTTACGACAACCTGTATTGATAAACTCGTCTCTCCCTTCTATCTATCCTTGGTGTCGGGTGTCTGGTGGTCTGTACGAATAGAAAAGAGCTTTACATATATATATCCTGTAGTAGCTGTTTATTGCTTGGTTCAATATTGACTACAGCAACTGGCATCATTCTGGCCATAGCTGCCTTACAACATGCATTTAGAATCATCAGTATAACACAGAATGCTATTCCAATTACGAGAACAATTATCAGTCCATGCATAAAATATGAACCCCATGATCCCCCATCCTATTGTTCAATTGTGAAGCGGGAAGGCAACCCTCGCCGTCCCTTTCTGCATGACTGACGAGGCCTCCCACTTATCTTTCTGAGGAATCTTTTGTTATGTTTCTTTAAGGACATTTTATGACTTTTTGACTCCATTTTTGTCTATTATCCCCCACCCTGTGTTGTTTTGGATTTTATGATTCCCTTATCACTTCTGTTTGTCCTTTGATGCTTGATATTCGACCTTGCTGGCATTTCTGCTATCTGTTCCTGGCTGCATGTTGTCAGTCTCTGTTCTAAGAATTAAAACCCATCTTTGAATCTAACAGCTATTTCTTACAATTCCCTTCTTTGAGAAGGAAATATCCTTATTGACTTCTCACAATCGGCTCTTGACTAATCTAGCTAGTTCTTATTGCTCTCTTAACTTGGGCGTTAGTTAGTAGGGAGTCTTGAAGATTTCTTCCTTCCTTACAGTCCATTCCTTGGAGGAGAAGGAACAACCTCTGACCCCTTACTCAAATTCAATTCATTGTTCCGGTGTTCAAATTCTGCCCCGCCTGGGGTATCATCTGTTTCTTCTATCTTTCCTGATATTACCCCGCCTGGATTCTCCTCTATATTGCGTCGGATCTTCTCTTTCGGTATGCTCAATTAATTTGTGAGTGCTGGTTAGTCATAGACATGAGTATACAATTGGCTTATGTATCAAAGTCTTACTCCACACATTACATATATCAAATACACTATCATTTCAAGTTGGATGACTACCAGAGCGTGTGAAATAATACAAATCTAAAGGTGTGCTGATATATTAAGCCCATTATCCCACCAGTGTGAGTTGCCCTCTATGCTGTCAATTTCAATATCTATTCTCGAGTTGTCTTCCTCCAAAACATAAAGATGCTTTAGGGAGGAATTCAGTCGCATCACGAGCTCACTGGTACCCTTAGACAACAGGGGAATGTAGTATCCGAATTGTGCCACATAATTGTGCAGCTCATACTTAAGTATCTCATTTACTGTCAGTTTCACTTGAGCATAGGTTTCGATATTATGTATTGATGGGACAGGTCCTGGTAGATCCGTAAAGCATGGTAGTTGCGGTAGTAGTGACACAGGAGGCACCACCAAAATCACCTCATACTGGATTGGTACTGGTTTTCCCCGTGCTCTGTTACCTACAAAACACAATTATTACAGTCACAGTTAAATTCAGTCTTACAATCATTTCAAGCGACACTACAGTTTAACATCTAATCAACAAATCATGGACTTAAAAGATTCGCCAGATCTATCTTTTACTCGTATCCATCTTGTGGATAATTCTTACTAAACATGATTTCTCCTTAGCCCTCAATTGTCCCAATCCAGATTCCTTGTAACTCTCCACTTCAAGTTCAATTTCAATCCCTCTAACAGGTACCAGTGTATTTAACTCTATTCTGATTGTTTCATTAATTATAGTTTCTCGATGGAGTATGTGTCAATGCTTTAAAGGTTGTCTCGCTCTCCCTAACCACATTAACCATTTTATGTTTTGCTGTTGTCAAGTAACTGAGCATGACTGAGACCCGTTCTTCAGTGCAGATTCACCATACATTCCCGGATGGTAATTGCCTCACATGTAACGAATCACATTTGCACACTCATATTGGTATCTCCATATCATGCCACATGTGCCTTTCTCGGGCTTTCAGGTATCTTATCAAAAGATTGTCTGGAGGTCTGTGTTCATCTTCCTCTGCATGGTCCCGATGTCTTGGATAGTGGCCAGGCTATCAAATTCAGTTTTCTTAAAAAGTTCATTATAGGCAGGGACACAAATGTATCCAAGAGAAAGCTACCAATTTACTATTCTTAGCTACTCTTTCCTGACTTTCACTAGAAAGTTTTGAAAATTCCCATTCAGTAGTGTAATTCTCCTGTTTCAATTTTACACCTTCAATCACTTCCCTTTAATTATCATTCATATCTCATTCATGAGCCCTGGAGAAACTTTACTGTCTAGTACAATATTTAAGATTGAAAACATAGATCAAACATTCTCACTTGGTCCAAGTTATTAACGTTTTTTATTTATCATTATTTTAGAGGATCTTTTATTTTCCCAAAAGTAATCCAATATATAGTGCCTGAGTCCATTTTGTCATTTCAAAATTTTCCAGAAATCCAAACAGCAGTACTGTTGAGCTGACAGGTTTTGTCAATGTTCAATTTCATTTCTATCAATTTATCTTATAAATTCCAATTTCATAAACAAGTGATTCCCAGGCTAGGTGGCTTACACAGTGTTTTAACATTAGAGACAGAAGTGCTGCAATTAGTTTACAAGGTAACTTCCATATAACTTAAACAGCTGTCAGTGGAAAGGGTTAACTCCTTTGCAGGTTTTTAAGAAGGCGGAGCGAAACATTGTCAGGCGCATGCAATTGCGTCACTTCACGTAAATTAAAAAAAACTTTCCTGATCGGAAAAGACAGTTGTGTTTTCACACTTTAACTGAACACGAACAGAATAGATAAAACAAAACAAACTAGTACATGCTTGTAGAAAACCATAAATTACATCATATTTCTTCTTGTCCTTTCTTCAGATGCCTTTGCTAAATACTGTAAAAACATTGAATATAACTGGAGAAAAATTAGTTTTTCACATTTAAGCAAATCAAATCAAACTGCTTTAGAAGATTTCACCATAGCAACCGCGACTCCAAGGTTAAATCTTAGACCGAAACTTAATCTTTTGTTAAACAAACTTTTTGTTGTTCTTCTCACTTTTACACACCAGCTTAACTTAAATTGTAGTTCAAAGTTTTTTTTTCAATTCTTGGGACACAATCTATTGCAGCCACACATCGTGGCATTGCCTTCGCTGCTCGATCCCTCTTGATGGAGTAATACGCAACGGGTCTCTGTTTCCCTCCGTGTTTCTTGCATTACGACGGCTGAATAACTCCCTTGGTTCTTGTCACAGTACAAGTGGAAGGGTCGGGTATACTCTGGCAGTCCTAGGGCAGGGGCTGTTCTTAATTCCTGTTTAAGGGCCCTATATGCTTCCTCCTGCTCTGTCTCCCCCCTTTAACTAACCGTTGAATCGGCTCTGCTTTCCCTGCAAAGTCTGATATAAAATTCCTGCAGTAGTTAAATAGTCCCAACACTTTCCTCACTCCCCGGATGGTCACTGGCCTTCGCATGTCTTTTATGGCTGCCTTTTGTTCCTGCAGGAGTGCCTTATACCCCTGGTTAATTTCGTGTCCTAGATACTTTACTTTGGACAGTCCAACCTGTGCCTTTTCGGGTTCAATTTAAAGCCAGCTTTCTTAAGTGACTGGAGGGTGGCTAGTAATGCTTTGATAGGTCTAACTCGTCTAAGGCTTGACTCAGTACATGTTGGAATATATTTGGACTATTGTGGAACCCTTGCGGGACCCTGATCCATGTATCCGGTCTATCCCTGATAGTAAAGGCGAATTTCCCTTGTGATTCCTCTGCCAATGATATGGACCAGAACCCGTTCTGTATTCAAGACTGTAAATATTTTAAAGTCTGGTTTCAGACCATAAAATATCTTATTCAATGTGGTCTACACAAATTTACACCAACCAGAATTTCACCATGCAGAATAAAAGTCTGGTTTTAATAGGTTAATTAACCTCAATAACTCCAATTCAATCCAGATCAATTTTTTTAAACTAACCAGTATCACTTGGAAAAGAAAGAAACCATAGCCACATTAACAAAGAAACAATTACCCATGCCTTGTAAACATTCAAATTCATTTCTTCCAGGCACATTGGCAACTGTGACTTCAAGGCTGAAGCTTATCTTTTGTAAAACAATTAACAAACTTAAAACAACACACGCTTGTCCATCCTTCAAGACAAGTCTTCAAAGGGTTAAACAGCTTTTAGCTCTCTGTACAAAATAATGGGTGGAGCTAAAACAAAAATGACAGACACCTTTTTTTAAAGACAGACTTCAGACAAAATAAATACTGTAACTTCTTAAACATTCACAGTCAGGAAAACTTTTAACACTTTTAACACACACTTTCACACAAACTGAGATCCCAGCATTCCTTTTAAGATTCCTTTCACTCAACAAATCTTGTGTTTTATTTGTCTCAGCACAGGCATTAATAACTTCCATGTCGGTAAAACTTTAAATTTCTCTTTTTTTTTTACATAGGCGTCTCAGCAGCTTTTCCTGGCTTTCCAAATCCCTTTTTTTTTCTTTGCTGAGTTTTCAGATTGGTTAGCCTGCAAATTAGATCTTTTCCTTCTTTAACTTTGGTTTGTCCCCTCCACCAAGCCCTTTTTGTTATCATTATCAACTGATGTATTAAAATTACTCCTGCCTTTCTAGTTTTCTTTTGTTTCTGCTGCTCCCACCACTCCCGTTGCGCCATCGGTTTTCCTAATGGATCCCACCCATCTTTCATCGTTTTCTCAATCAAACCCTTTTGGTCTTCGGCATAGAGCCGACTCAGGGATCCTGGCGGGCCCCAATCGGGTTCATCGCCTTCCGCCATAATGTATTATTCTTTGTCACTAGTTTACAGCATTCTGGTCCGCCCTAGTAACTCGTTCTCAGAGGTCTGCCTATCGTCCACCACTTGTATGATGGAGGCCCCTACTTGTAACTATTCTTGCTCACAGAGGTGAGTTTTGGGCTTCTATCCGACCCCTTTCACTTGTAGCCATTAATACATTATCACAATACGTCACGTCATACAATCCAACAGATCCCGCAACGCAACACAGCAGAGAGGTTCTTACAAATTCTTTGTCTGTCTCGGATTCCCAATTAACTCTGGCCGTCACGTGGGGTCCAATAGTCTTCTTAATTTCGGCTCAGCATGGGTCCTCGAGACATTTACATTCCGAAGTAACACATTTTATCAGGCTTCAATTCTTAACTACTATTCGTACGTTCGGTTAACCTTATTATTTCAATATTACAAACACTTTATGCGCCACCTAGGGTTTAATAAACTGTTTCTTACCCGTCACAGACACCAGATTCGTTGGATACTGCATCGCCGTCACACCACCCTGCCAAGTGACCCAATTTCTGGGTGGTCAAATATTTGACTACTCACCCCATTCACTGGTACAGGCGGTCTTTCAGCTCCGAAGTATCCTGCCGAATATGCCATTTGTTAGGGAGAAATTAATTCACACCAGTCTGTGTTGATAGGTAAAAGCAAACAGTTTATTTAATATTCAGAGATCTCTGGGAGAAGCGTCATAGACCTTACCCGGCCTAGTCACCACGTCTTCTCGACCTCCCGTTGTCAGTTACAACCTTTTATTTAAGAATTATCCAATCACATTGTTACAAAATATCACATGATTACAATTATGTCAATTCAAACTAAACTGGTTAATTCGTTATATTTCTTATCTTTGTCAGCTACAAACTAAAAAAAAATATCCAATTACATATATATGCTGCAACACTTGTCCATTGTATTTCTCTACAGTTGCCCATTGTATTCTGTCCTTGAATGCTGCTAGGCATCCAACCCTTATCATCCACGTGGTTGCTTCTTATTCTATTTCGTACATAACTTCCATTCCCTTTACAGCTAAGAGAGTTTTAATTTAACATGAGTTCAAATATGGATACGCTTTTTATTCTCATAATATGTACCTTATTAATATAATTATTGGCCTTTACTACTGAAAACATTGAGGTGATGTGCAAAGTAAATGTTGTCTTATTGAATATTAATCGTGTCATTAGAGTTTAATGAGATATCGGGACTGGTTTCTCCATCGCCTTCCACCTGCGGCTCCTGTACAGACAGAGCAGACTGGAGTTGAAAGTCTAATTGAATTATTTAAACTGAGCCTGTTAGAAGCAGAGCGCATTCACATCTGGAATAGAGTGTATCCGAGTCTGGGGTGTAAGTGAACTCACTGAGTGTAGAACACCAGTCAATTATGCACCTACTGCCGACTGAACCCACACACACATTTCTGTCACAGATATTTCTCAGTAGAAGTGCTGTGTGACCTGGTGTGATAGAGTGAACTGAATTATTTAAAAAACTTTATTCAGCATTAGAATGTTGGATGAGATTTATAAATATTGTATAATAAAATATTAACTACTGGAGGAACCAATAGTGTATAAATTATTATTAACCATCAGTATAATTATAATTAAATACATTCTCCAAATATTGATGTTAGTAACATTTCCTAAATCTTTGGAGAATTTGCTGTGTGAGTGCTGTTGTTTAGTTAGTGTTTATCTTCAAGGTTATGAACTTTTAATATTAAACTATTTTTTCTATTTAATACATTTATATGTACAGACTGATGTAATAATGAAGCTTTCTCAGTCTCCGTCCACATGCCCCATACTTTTCATACAGAGTCATATAAAATGTAATGATATATTGGAACTTGTTTCTAAATCTCCCTCCACTTGCTCCATACTTTTTATACAGTGTCATGTAGGGTTTAATGAGATTTCGGGACTTGTTTCTCAATCTCCTTCCACATGCTCGGTATTTTTTGCTGAGGTTTTTGGTCGGTGACTCCGTTCAGTTTTTCTCTGTTTCTAGTGTGTGTGTTTGGTTATATTTATTAATGTCTATCAAAGACAAATTCTGGTTTACTGACAGGGAAACGTTATGGTACTGTTACCATATAGTTGGTGAGTTTAACGAAATATATTTCTGTGGTTAAATTTATTTTATTTTATAAAACTGATTGAATACTAAAATCCTGTTTTGTAGATAATTTAAAGAATATTTTCTGCAAATCATAGAACGTAGAAAAAAGCATGAAATGGAAATCACTCCCTGAATCATTTTCCCACATCGTGTGCAGATCAAATTCAATTTGAAGAAAACGGGCATATTTTATTCAAATTTGTCACTCATTGGGATCGCATGAAGTGAATATTGAAATGCTTTATGCAATTTGAAAATTTCTCTTTTAAAACATATTTTGGGTTGGTTGTTTGATTTTAAATTCCATCAACTTCAAAAAGGAAATCTTTGCCCATTTCTGTCGATGTCATTCTATTCAGATGTAAAAATATTTTACATCTGATTTGCACTTCTTTTAAATTCCCAGGTTAGCCATGAGTGAAATTTAGTTTTAAAACCCAAATCTAAGACACTACCGCAGCAGTTTTGTTTTGTTTTGTCCCTTGCTGCTCCTGTACAGACAGAGCAGACTGGAATTGAAATTCTCATCGGATTATTTAAAAGGAGCCTGTTGGAAGTAGAGCGCGGTCACTGTTAGAATAGAGTGTTTCAGAGTCTGGGATGTAATTGAACTCACTGAGTGTAGAACACCAATCAAAGCTGCACCTGCTGCCGAATGAACCCACACACACATTTCTGACACAAATATTTCTCACCAGAAGTGCTGTCTGAGCCCGTGTGGTACAGTAAACTGAACTATTTTAAATAGTTTATTAAATATTAGAGCGTTGGAGAATGAATTTAAATATTGTTAAGTTAAATACTAACTAGAAGTAGAACCAATATTGTTTCAATTTGTATTAATTATCAGTATAATCATTGTTAAGTTCACTCTCCAAAACAATGTTACTGAAATTTCCACACACTCCAGGAGTGTGCATATTGTTGTTTAATCAGTGATGATCTTCAAAATTATTAACTTTTTATCTGAAATTAATCATTCTATTTCATACATTTCTATTAACAGTGTCATGTAATAATTAACGTTTCTCAGTCTCCTTCCACGTGCCCCATGTTTTTATACCATGTCATGTAGTGTTTAATGAGATATCCGGACTGGTTTCTCAATCTCCTTCCAACTGCTCGATACTTTTTGCTGAGGTTTTTGGTCGATGACTTCATTCATTTTCTCTCTGTTTCCAGAGTGTGTTTGGTTATATTTATTAATCTCTAGCATTAACAAAGTCTGGTTTACTGACAGGGAAACCTTCTCGCACTGTTTTCAGATACATTGTGTGTTTAACGAAATATGTTACCGTGATTCATTTTATTTGATGTTATAAAACTAATTGGAAACTAAAATCCTGTTTTGTAGATAATTTAAAGAACATGTTCTGCAAATCATAGAACAGGAAAACACATGAAATGTATATCACTCCCTGAATAATTTTCACAAATCGCGTGTTGATGAAAATCAATTTACAGTTAATGGGCATATTTGATTCATATTTGTCATTTATTGGGATCGTATGGAGTGAATATTGAAATGGTTTGATTAATTTGTAGATTTTTCATTCAATACATATTTTGGGTTGTTTGTTTGATTTTAAAGTTCCATCAAATTCAAATAGGGAACAATTGTTCAATTCTGTCGGTGACAGTTAGCATGTCTATTATATATTGCTTCTGATTAACACTTACTTTAATTTTCAGAGGACCTTTGAGTCAAATTTAGATTTAAAACCGAAATAGAACACACATTCCTCGCCAGTTTGTATTATTTTGTTCCCTGCGGTTCTCGTACAGACAGAGCAGACTGGAGTTGATCTTGCAGTCGGAGTTTCAAACCGAGCCTGTTGGAGGTAGAGTGCGGTCACTGTTAGAATAGAATTTATCGAATTCTGGGGTGTAAATGAACTCACTGAGTGTAGAACACCAGTCAAAGCTGCACCAACTGCCGACTGAACCCACATAGAGATTCCGGTCCTAAATATTTCTCAGTGAAGTGCTGTCTGACCCCGTGTAATACAGAGAGTTGACCTAATTGTTTTAAATAATTTATTCAGCGTTGGGGTGTTGGACAAGAATTATAAATATTGTAAAGTTAAGTATTAAGTAGAGGTGAAACCAATATTGCTTCAATTAGTCGACATTATTAATTGAGTTCTTATCAAGTACACTCGTCAAAAATGATGCTTTTGAAAGATCCTCAATCTCCCTGGGATTGGCTGTATGAGTATTTTTGTTTAGTCAGTGAGGATCGTCAAAACGATGAGCATTTTATATTAAATTCAGCTTTCTATTTCATACATTTATATGAACAGTGTCATGTAACAATTAATGTTTTTCAGTCACTTTGCACATGCTCCATACTTTATATACAGTGTCTTGTAGTGTTTAATGAGTTATAGGGACCTGATCTTAATATCCTTCCAATTGCTCCATAGATTTATATAGTGTCATGTAGTATTTAATGAGAGAGTGGGACTTGTTTTTCAATCTCCTTCCACAAGTCCCATGCTCTAGTAGCTTTGTGTAACAAATCCTGATTTTGTTTGTATATTTAACTTCGGCAGATGGCGATCAGAGCACTTTGTCCTGTTCCTGTCAATATTCGATGCGTGTTTGTTGATTTTCTAACCATGGTAACGTTTATCCAAGCACTAGTTAAGGGCTATGGAGATATTTTGTTAGAAATTACTCTTTGCGCTGTTGACGCTCAGAGTCTGGATTGTTTGCTTTGAGCTCCCTCTGGTGTTTTACTGGAGGTTTTAACATATAATTAATGTATTTCAATTAATTTGAGACCTAAATCCAACAGGAACTCATTTAATTGTGAAAACTGTTCAATTCGGAATTGAAGTAGTTTAATATAAAATAATTATTTTGATTCTTGACACACCTGATAATCTGACATGAGAAGAATTTTCTTATAAACGCGATGTATGGACTCTATTTTGTAATCTCAACATCACCAATTCTAACAGAAGCGTTGAGTTTTTAACGTTTTTCAGTAAATACTGAAAGATTATTCCCACTAGCCTGTCAATGGATAAAAATAAAAGATGAATTTGCAGGACACTGACCATTATCAGGAGAGTGTTGGTAAGGACTGCTGAGGCTCTCCCAGAGTGGAAGCATGTAACGCATTGTCAACATTACAGAACCCGGGCCAGAACGAGACCAGAGAGATTCTGTTTGGAAACTGCTCTCATTCAAGAATTGTTGACAAACGCAGCTGAGGACAGGAATCGGTGTCACGTTGTCTGTAATATATAACCGAGAGATTCGAAATAGACCAGGTGATCTGGAGGACAAAATATCATCAGGGGGATTGGGAGCAGGTCAACACACTGTCTCCAGTATCTAACATTTAGAACAGAAAGAGACCTGGAGATCTGGAGTGCAAAATATCATCAGGGGGATTGGGAGCAGGTCAACACACTGTCTCTAGTATCTAACATTTAGAATAGAAAGAGACCTGGAGATCTGTGGGACACAATATCATCAGGGGGGTTGGGAGCTGGTCAACATATTGGCTGCATTTTAAAAAGGAGCAAAGCTTAACCAGTAAACGAGAGAACCATTACCCAAATATACAAGATAATTTGCTAAGCAGGAACTTAATGAAGAACAGCCAGCACGGAGATAGGAGGCGTGAACCCGCCTGACAAACGGTTCATTTTGTTTTGTTTGAGGAATTTAGAAATAAAATGAGTAACAGAAACTTCCAATTACAACTTAATGGAAACTTTGAAATTTCCACGTGGAAAACATTGGTTTAAAATAAAAGACACTGAAATTCATCACACAATAAGTTAATCTATAATTTAATTTAAATTATATTTATGTTGCATCATGAACTTTGGAAGGGAATCCTATACTTCGCTACTTAACATCATTGTGAGAGCGCCCTCCAATTCGGTTGCCCTCAAATGTTTGTCACCATCCTCCGCCTGCTTCATGATGACATGTAAGCCGTGATCCTGACCAACGAATCCACCTCAGACCCAATTCACGTATGGACCGGGGTCAAGCAAGGCTGAGTCATAGCAACAAAGCTCTTCTCAAGCTTCCTTGCTGCAATGCTCCATCTCACCCTCAGTAAGCTCCCCGTTGGAGTGGAGCTAATCTACAGAACAAACTGGAAACTGTTCAACCTCCATCCGCTCCAGTCCAGATCCAAAGTCGTCCTATCCTCTGTCATCGAATTACAGTATGCAGACGACGCTTGCGTCTGCGCACAGTAGGAGATCGAACTCCAAACCATCGTCAACACTTTCACTGAAGCATACGAGAGCATGGGCCTTACACTAAAAATCCGTAAGACAAACGTCCTCCACCAACGTGCCCCCACCACACAGTCCTGCTCCCCGATTATCAAAATCCATGACGAGCCTTGGACAACGTGGACCACTTTCTATATTCTGGGGCCTACTGTCAACAAGGGCAGACATCGATAACGAAGTGCAACATCGCCTTCAGTTTGCCAGCGCAGCCTTCAGTCGCCTGAGGACGAGAGTGTTTGAAGACCAGGACCTCAAATCCAGCACCAAGCTCATGGTCTACGGAGCAGTAGTGATACCCGCCCTCCTGTATGCTTCAGATACATGGACTATGTACAGGAGGCACCTCAAAGCAGTGGAGAGGTACCACCAACGCTGCCTCCACAAGATACTGCAAATCCATTGGCAGGATAGGCGCAGCAAAGTAAGTGTTCTCGCTCAGGCCAACATCCCCAGCATCGCAGCATTGACCATGCTCGAACAGCTCCGATGGACGGGCCACATCGTCCGTATGCCCGATACGACACTCCCAAAGCAAGCGCTCTACTCGGAGCTCCGACACGGTAAGAGAGTCCCAGGTGGGCAGAGGAAATGCTTCAAGGAATCTATCAAAACCTCCTTGAAAAAGTGCATCAACCCCACAGACATCTGGGAATCCCTGGCCCAAGACCGCACAAAATGGAGGAGTAGCATTCAGGCAGGCGCAGAATACCTCGAGTCTCTTCGGCGGGAGCAAACAGAAGCCTAGCACAAGTAGCGAAAGGAGCGCACATAAACCCAAGCACCTCACCCACCTGCCAGTTTAACCACCGTCTGCCTCACCTGTGACAGAGACTGTAGGTCCCGCATTGGACTCATCAGTCACCTGAGAACTCATTATTAGTGCGGAAGCAAGTCATCCTCGGTTCCGAGGTACTGCCTAAGAAGAAGAAGAAGAGTACTGCAGCTGTTAAAAGAGCGGGCCCATCACCATCGCCTGCTCAGGGCAACTACACACGGGTAAAAAATTGTCAGAGCACCGTCACCACTAATTTTCAGGGCTACGGGGAAAGGGCAGTGGAATGGGACTAATTGGAACTCTCTTTCAAAGAGCCAGCACCGGTAACATGGGACGAATGTCCTCCATCTGTGCTGTATCATTCCATGATTCTACAAGGAGCAGGCCCATCATCACCGCCTTCTCTGGGCACCTACACACTGGTAATAAACGGGGCCCGAGCATCGTCACCACAAGGTGAGAGCGCACCCAGGTGTCAGTGTGTATTTATGTGAAAACAATTCTCGATAAACTGTAGGCACTTTACAAATGTTAGGTTGCTGCATAGATTGTATTTGCGGTTTTATAAGGAATGAAGAACAGATGAAATCACAGACCCCGGTATCAGTACTTTCGCAAAGTGACGGGAATTTTTACCCCTCAGTTCATTGTATTTGTGACTTTTCTTTCTGACAGTTTTTTAACGTCTTGCCCCAGTGAACTCTAATTCTCAATGTCTCATTTCAGGCAGACCCGGGAACAGTCAGGCTGACCCGTCAGGTAATCGCCTTTCATTTTCACATTATCTGGTCTCTCTCTGCTCCAATCCATCCGAATGACAATCTCAGGGTATTTTTGATTACCACTTAACCAGCTCGTGTGTTCCTCGGACGGGAAGAGTGTTTCCCGCGGACTGTTACAAAAGATCTTTAATTCCGGCTGAGAGGCAGCTGCTGCCTTCATACAGAGCGACAATAAACGGGGTCCCTGAAGGGCAGAGTGTGAAGGACCGGCTCCACTGACACTGCTGCCGGTCCCACAGCAGCTCTCACTTGCCACCTCACCAAACAGTGCTGACATTAGGATCACATGACCATCCATCCCCGCCTCTTCCTCTATTGTCTCCGGGGATTGGGAGGAACTTCTTCCAATCCTGACTGGGGCTGAGCTCTCACTACGGCCGGCCAATCGGTACGGAACATAATGGACTGATGACGCTTGCAGCCACGCCCATCTCCCAACCTCTGGAGGCTGGAATATATTCTGAGCCAATCACCCACCCCGTCCCCGTGGGAGCCGCTCTGTTGCTGGGAACTTCCCGCTGACTCCCAGTTCCCTGCTTGTTTACACCGTTTATTAGTATTTCCCGCTCTCTTTTGCCATGTTTAATATTTACTCCGGGTTTTATTTGGGGTCTGGGCACATTCTGATGTCCCCACTGATTCCTCACATGGTCCCTATTGCCTGGTGAATGGGGGCGGTCCGTGCGCTGGGAGACTGCGGGTTTAATACACTCTAACCACTTGATGTTATTTCTGATATTTTACAGAGACGGTGAAGCTGAGACTGGTGAATGGGGGCAGTCCGTGCGCTGGGAGACTGGAGATTCACTACAGGGGACAGTGGGGGACTGTGGAGGATGCGTGGTGGGGCCTGCGGGACGCCGCTGTTGTGTGCCGGGAGCTGAGCTGCGGGGTCGCGCTATCAGCACCGCTCGAGGCTCACTTTGGGGAAGGGTCCGGACCCGTTGTGACGTCAGTTGTTAAGTGCGGCGGGACCGAGGCTGCTCTGCGGGAGTGTGAGTCATATCAATGGGGTCACTATTCCGAGTCACACAACAGGGATGCCGGCCTCATCTGCGCAGGTAAAAATCTTTCTTCTATCTCTCATCTCTCGCCGCCTCTGATTGTTTCCGGAATAAAGCGGAAGTAAAATAATAAGCGGGTGTCCGTCCCCGGAAAGCGAGAGATTATAATTCCATTATTCCCCGGTTATTATTAATGTTTTATTATTAATATTAGGATTACTGTGTGTGTTATAATAATATTACTATTATGAAATATAATAAACACCCACACCTGGAGCAGTAAATACCTGACACTCGCCACATTTACAATGCAGAAAGAACAAGTTTCCATTCAGATTTGCTCCAAAGCCGCAGTGAATGAGCTGACCCGCTGGAAACGTCACAATCTCAATCCGCTCTCCATTCTGAACCCAACAGCCGCTACCGGGCATGCGCCGTGAGCCCGGCTGCGCGCCTGCGCTAATCGCTTGATGTGGGATCTGATATTTTCCATACACTGTGAATCTGAGACTGGGGAGGGAGGTTTCTCAGCCTCGGGGAGCCTGGGCAATGGGTCCGCGGTTACTGTGGGCAGCACGGGAGGAACTACACAATAAGATCCCACAGGAGCCTGAATTTCGCATTCTTTTGATATTTGGCGAGATACCGAAACGGCAATAAGCACAGAATCTTAGACAAGATCAGTAAACTGTTCTAATAAATAAACACCAACCCATGGAACTGCTGGTAAAAGAGCGGAGAATTTACCTGAAACCCTGGCCCATAGTTCTCGCCCCGGCACTATCAAAACAGATTTATTAGCTATGTATTCCATTTGCTGGTCGTGGGATCATGCTGTGCGCTACATGGATGTCCCTGAAAAATGCCCGTATAGAGTTAATTTCCCGGACGGACTATTTTAGAACAATTCTTCCCACAAGGAAGTACACAGTGGTGTGCAGGACCGGGAATACCTGGATATCTGGTGCATCTGCTGCTCCTGGATATTTCACAGCCCTCGGTCCGAATTTCTTCAGGTCTTTGTCCATGTCTTCCTTGAATTTGACGAATCTGATTATTTCATATCTCGAGATTCAGGTTAAGTCCTCTAACTAATGAGCATTCAGAAAGATCCGTCTGTGTGAGTGATTTAAACGCCTAACCTGCCCACAATAATTAGACAATTCCTCTCGTTTGTGACAGAAACATTTTGATTTAAGTTCATCAACATTTGACAGTCTCAGTGTCGATTATGTTGCGGTCCCTGGATTAAATTTTCAACGTTCAAATTAAAACCACAGAATAGATGGGACTATATAAAAAACGTTCATAATATACACGGCGATAAGACAGAAATTGATAACAACACTTCCCCCTCACACGTTGACACAATGAAGCCAGTGATTAAGGTGTGTCGCACCTGACTAAATAAACAGGACAATCGGATTATTGATGAGATTACAGAAACTCTCAACACATTTTAATATAAAGCGCCTTAAAATGCTCACTGTTTATTTCAATATAATTCCCAGGAAGTGCCAAGCCCAGACTGGTGAATGGAAGCAGTCCCTGTGCGGGGAGACTGGAGATTTACGGGAGTGGAACCTGGAGCACAGTTTGCGGTGATGGGTCCTGGTTCTTACCGAATGCGGAAGCTGTTTGTAACGAGCTGGGCTGTGGCTCTGCAGTAGCAGCGCCGCTTGATGCTCACTTTGGAGAAGGGTTATTGGTCCGCCTGGCTGCGGACATCAGCGGGATGTTGGAGTTATCTGTTCAGGTACAAACTAATAGTTATGGAAACATACGGGTTACCAACAAGTAGTATGCGGCCGCCTCGAGATAGATAGCGACAGATTAGAAACATTCACCTCTTGATAAAGGAGAGGATGCAAAACAGCGTTTAGTATTACATTTCTTCAATTTCAGGTGATGAGTCAGAATGTTCCACAAATGGCCGTTATAATTCACTGCTGACATTGGCTGACTTGTCCAGTCAGAAGTTAGTTGCTATTTTTCAATCCTATTGCTTTGACTGGGCATTACAGAGCTGACAAGGGGTAATCATTTGCTGCACCTTGCGCTGAGCGGACTCTCACTGCACCTGTTAATGTTTGGGCTGGCGCTGCACCTGGTGCTGAGCGGACTCTCACTGCACCTGTTAATGTTTGGGCTGGAGCTGCACCTTTTGCTGAGCGGCCTCTCACTGCACCTGTTAATATTTGGGCTGGCGCTGCACCTTGTGCTGAGCGGCCTCTCACTGCACCTGTTAATGTTTGGGCTGGCGCTGCACCTTGTGCTGAGCGGACTCTCACTGTACCTGTTAATGTTTGTGCTGGCGCTGCACCTTGTGCTGAAAGGTCTCAGTGCCTTTCAGTAAATCTCCTGTTGACTGGGTTTTCTCTGAACCTCCTGCTGAATGGCTTTTCCTTGCATTTCATATTGAGTCGGTTTTCACTGCTCCAGCTTTTGCGTGGGCAGTGACTGCTCGAGTGATGATTGTGGTCTCACCTCACGCTCGAATCAAAATGGTAACGTTAGAAATCAAAGTAAGAATAATACAATGAGTGGCGCTGTTAACAAACCATGCTGAAACAATTCCTACAATTATAACCGAACAATACTTAGCTTGCCCAGATAGGTGGATATTTGTGCACTTGGGGAATTACTTTATTCCAATTCTATTTCACCCTTCAGGATTTTCTACACCACAGTACTGTCCTCCGGTCTGTCCAATTACTCCAGATGGAGCCTTTGGGTTTACCTTTCATCAAATTTGCTCTCCATCCATTCATACATTTCCTGCAACAATTTAATTGTTTCTGTGTTCCTTTCTAATTCTAAAACTTCTGAACCAGTGAACAATACTCGCCCACTAAAGTCCAAAGATTACAAGTTTGCCACGGCCCAGAATTTGCTTTCTGTGACAGGGACAGTGAGTAAAGCCGAGAATCTCCAGATAGTAAATTAGAAATTCAATTTCACTGGAACAGAGAAACCTGTACATGGGATATTGTTTAAACTGAACCCATGGATAGCTTTATTCAAATTATTTTGAGGGAGCGGAGTTGGTCAACAACACCTGGCTGTAGTGAAATTACAACACCTTTAGGTAAATGAAGCTGATCATCAAGAGTAAAGACATGCCTAGGCTCAGATGAAACAGAACCGTGAACAAGCATGATACTAAATACAACAGCCAATTATTCAGAAGTGAAATAGAGAAAAGAACCTGGTGAAAAACGCGTGATCGCGAACCGGGGCCCGTTTCACACTCAGTCCGAATTTATTTTCCTTTGAAGTCGCCTTTCTGTACTTCCGCCCAAGAATAATTGCACCTCCAACAATTCTGCAAAGCGGAATCCACAGTAATTTCAGTTCATGGTAAAAGGGTGGGCATAGAGATAAACAGGAACGTGGAATTGAGCGGAGCAGAACCGCAAAACATAAAAGTGTGAACTGAGTTCAGAAAATGACCATGAAGAGGACAGAGAAGGCGATACTACAATCTAAAGAACTGGTGATTATAAAATAGATGATGCACTAAACGATGACCTCCCCTACCTCTAGTAATTGTTAACTAACAATATAATTACAGTTAACCATTTCAGTGAAAATAATCTCGAGCTTCTAGAAAAGCATATGAGCTCAAAATTAACAAGTACCCAGGTCTGGACGGTATTTATCCAAAGGTGATAAAGAGGACAGGAATGAATATTGGCAATGGTGACCAACATTATGAGGGATTTGGTTCATTGTAGCCTGAGGAATTCCCAGGGGCAGTGAGCTAAAGGGATCTGGCCCAGGTGGAATAGGATCAAATATTGGCAGGTAAAACAGTAAATGAGCAATTCGCAGGTAAAACAGTAAATGAACAATTCGCAGGTAAAACAGTAAATGCGGCTTCAAATAGGCGATAGTTTCGGTACGGACTAGACATATTCCCAATAGAGGGAATGGACGGTCATGCAGAAAAAGGAGGCTTATGATAAATGTCGGCTTCGTAATTCAATAGAGAACCAAGCTGATTGTAAAAAGCACAGGGAGAACTGAAAATGAATGAAGAGGATCAAAACGATTGTATGAGAATAGATTAGCCTGTAACATAAAAGGGAACCCAAATGTCTTCTATAAACATATAAATAGTAAAAGGGTAGTCAAAGGAAGTGTGGAGCCAAGTAGGCACCAAAAATGAAATCTTCTTGTGGAGCCAGCGGACATGGCTGAGATACAAAACGAATACTTTGCCTCTGTCTTCAGTGAAGAATAGGACGCAGCCATTGTCCCATTAAAGTAGGAGGTAGTAGACACATTGGATAGTATTAAAATAGATAAAGAGGAAATATTTAAAAGGCTGGCCCTGCTCAAAGTAGAAAAGTTACCTGGCCTGCAAGGGATGCATCCTAGGTTTTTGAGGGAAGTAAGGTTGAAAATTGTAGAGGCTCTGGCCACAATCTTCCAATCCTCCTCAGATATGGGAGTGTTGCCAAGTGATTTGAGGATTGCAAATGTTACACCCCTGTGCAAAAAAGGGGTGAAGGGTAAACCTGGCAACTACAGACCAGTCAGCCTAATGTCAGTGGTGGGGAAACTTTTAGAGATAAAAATTCGGGTCAAAATGAATTGGCACTTGGAAACATATTGGTTACTAAAAGAAAGCCGGCACGGATTTCTTAAAGCCAAATCGTGTTTGACTAACTTGATTGAGTTCTTTCATGAAGTACCGGATAGAGGTAATGAGAGTAGTACTGTTGATATTGTGTATATGGACTTTCAAAAGGCGTTTGACAAAGAACTACATCATAAATTTTTTAGCAAAATTGAAGCCGATGGGATTAAAAGCGCAGTGGCTACGTGGAAACGAAATTGGCTCAGGGACAGAAAACAGAGATTAGTTGTGAACGGACATTTTTCAGCCTGGAGGGAAGTGTGCAGTGGTGTCACCCAGGTATCGAAAGTGCGACCACTGCTCTTTTTGATCTATATTAATGACCAGGGCTTGGGTATACAGGGCATCATTTCAAAGTTTGCAGATAACACGAACTCGGAAATGTAGCAAACAGTGACGAGGATAGTAACAGACTTCAGAAGGACAAAGACAGACAGGTGAAATGGGCAGACAGATGGTCGCTGATATGTAATGGAGAGAAGCGTGAAGTGATTCATTTTGGCAGGAGGAATGAGTAGAGGCGATATAAACTAAATTATACAACTTTAAAGGTGTTGCAGGAACAGAGAGTCCTGGGGTGTACGTACAGAAATCTTTAAAGATGGCAGGACAAATTGCGAATGTTGTTAAAATGGCTTTGGGGATCCTTGTCTTTATAAATAGAGGTCATGATGTGGAGATGCCGGCGTTGGACTGGGGTGGACAAAAATGAGAAGTCGCACAACACCAGGTTATAGTCCAACAGATTTATTTAATTTTACAAGCTTTCGAAGCAGTTCGCTCCTTCGTCAGGTAAGTTAGCAATGAGAGAATCTACCAGAATTCACAATTTAAACCCAGACAAAATCTATTCACATTATTCCCTACAACAAAGAGCACAGCCAAGACAATGAGATGTGTCCCAGGGGGTCCAACGTGTCAAACCACCTGCTGGCTGCATATCCTGTCAATTTGTGTTCTTGTGTTAGTCTTTTAAAAAAAAAAACACCTGGGAAGACCGGCCATGATGTCAAGTCACGTTCTGTATCGTGACATGAACCCAATATCGCGATTGAGGCCATCCTCATGAGTGCGGAACTTGGCTATCAGTTTCTGCTCTATGATTTTGCGCTGTCGTGTATCTCGAAGGCCGCCTTGGAGAACGCTTACCCGCAGATCCGAGGCTGAATGCCCCTGGCTGCTGAAGTGTTCCCCGACTGGGAGGCAACCCTCCTGCCTGGCGATTGTTCTGCGGTGTCCGTTCATACGTTGTCTCAGTGTCTGCATGGTCTCGCCGATGTACCATGCTCTGGAGCATCCTTTACTGCAACGTATCAGGTAGACAACGTTGGCCGAGTCACATGAGTATGTACCGTGTACCTGGTGGGTAGTGTCCTCACGTGTAATGATGGTATCTGTGTCCAGGATTTGGCATGTCTTCCAGAGGTTGCCGTGGCAGGGTTGTGTGGTGTCTTGGTTGCTGTTCTCCTGAAAGATGGGTAATCTGCTGCGAACGATGGTACTTTTGAGGTTAGGCGGCTGCTTGAAGGCGAGTAGTGGAGGCGTGGGGATGGCCTTAGCAAGGTGTTCGTCGTCATCGATGACATGTTCTTCGCAGCCTTCAACATGTCATCGATGACGACGAACACCTTGCTAAGGCCATCCCCACGCCTCCACTACTCGCCTTCAAGCAGCCGCCTAACCTCAAAAGTACCATCGTTGTGCGACTTCTCATTTATAAATAGAGGCATAGAATACAAAAGCAAGGAAGTTATGCTCAACATTTATAAAACACTAGTTAAGTCTCCGCTGGAATATTGTGGCCAGTTCTGGACACTACACTTTAGGAAAGATGTCAAGTCTTTAGGAAGGGTATAGAGGAGATTTAATGGTCTGATACCAGGGGTGAAAAACTTCAGTTACGTGGAGAGACTGGAGAAACTGGGTTGTTCTCTTTAGAGCACAGAAGGTTAAATTGGGGGTT
Source organism: Squalus acanthias (assembly GCA_030390025.1). NCBI lineage: Eukaryota > Metazoa > Chordata > Chondrichthyes > Squaliformes > Squalidae > Squalus > Squalus acanthias. Next base: position 63,428,364 of record CM059441.1, read on the forward strand.
GGGACTTCTGATGAAAGGTCATCGACTTGAAACGTTAACTCTGTTTCTCTCCCACAGATGCTGCCAGATCTGATGAGTATTTCCAACATTTTCTGTTTTTATTTCAGATTTCCAGCATCCGCAGTATTTTGCTTTAGTATTAAGGTTAAGGGGAAATTTGATAAAGGTGTTGAAAATCAGGTAGGGTTTTGATAGAGTTAATAAAGATGAACTTTTCCAGTGGCACAATGATGGATAGCCAGAGGACACAGATTTATGGTAATTGGCAAAAGACCCTGAGGCGAAATGAGGAAATAATGTTTATGAAGTGAATTGTTATGATCTGGAATGCACTGCTGGAAAGGGTGGTGGAAGCAGATTCAATAATAACTTTAAAAGGGCATTGGAGAAATACTTGAAGTGCAAAAAATATTGCAGAGCTATGGAGAAAGGACAGGGGACTGGGACTAATTAGGTAGCACCTTCAAAGAGCCGGCACAGGCATGATGGGGCGAATGGCCTCCTTCTGTGCTGTATCATTCTCTGATTCTATGATTCTGAGTTATGTGTGGTTGAATTTTTGAGCAGGTCCTTAACAAGGAGGACAGGGGACTGTCTTTCGATGGTGTCTTTATAGACTTCCGGGTGGCATTAGATAAGGTTCTGCAAAAACGATTATCAGCATAATTAAAAGTGCATGTGATTGAAGGTTACCCTGTAACATGGGCTGGTAATTGTTTGGGAGGTAGGGCACTGCGTGTACAGATAAAGTGAAAACTTTGATTGGCGGGATCACGGATCTGTATGTGGGCTCAGCTTTCCACCATATTAAGTAATGACTTGGATGATGGAATAGAAAGTTTTATATCCAATTTTGCAGATTATTCTAAGTTAGGAGGCACAGTAAGTTTTGTGGACGGGATCAGAAAGTTAGAACGGGGCACAAACAGATCAAGTGAGTGGGCGAGTCCGTGGCAGAATGAATTCATTGTAGGCAAGTGTGAAGTCATTCATTTTGGAAGCAAGAAAGACCAATCGGAATATTTACTTAATGCTGGGAGACTAGGAACTGTGGAGGAGCAAATGGGATTGGGTGCCCAGGCACACAAATCACTAACAGCTATGCGCAGGTACAAAAAGTAATGAAAATGGCTATTGAAATATCAGAATTGATAGCAAGCAGGCTGGAATACCAATGAGAGGGAGTGTTGCTTCATTGTACGGAGCCTTGGTCAAACCCCATCTGGAGTACAGCGTTCAGTCATGCGCACTAAACATCAGGAAGGCTATATTTGTCATCGAGAGGGTGCTGCGCAGATTCAGCAAAATGAAACCAGGGCTAAAAGTGTTAAATTATGAGGGCAAGTTTCATAAATTTGTTTTGTCTCCCCTTGAAGTTTAGAAAGTTGAGGGGTTATGTAATTGAGATGTTTAAAGTGATAAAAAGATTGGATGAGTAGATACCAAGAAAGTATTTCCTCTGGTGTGGGGATCCAGAACAAGGGCACAATCTTAAAGTTAGAGCTCGGCCTTTCAGACGTGAGATCAGGAAGCACGTTTACATTCAAAAACGGTAGCGGAAATCAGGAATTTCCTCCCCCAAAAGGCAGCTGTAAATTTCGAGGCTGAGATCGATAGATTGTTGTTGGGTAAGTGTATCAAGGGATCTGGAGCGAAGGCAGGAACAGAGAGTTGAGGACCCATCAGCCATGACCTAATTGAATGGAGGATCAGGCTCAAGGGGCTGAATGGACTACTCCTGTATCTATATTCCTGGTAATAGTGATAGTAGAAGTAGTAATAGTAGGAACAGCAGCAGTAGTAATACTAGTGCTAACAGGTGTAGTAGCAGTGATAGCATTAGCAGTAGTAATGGTAGTTGTAGCTGTGGTATTAGTAGCAATACTAGTATAAAATTAATACTAGCATTAATAGTTGTAGTTGCAGTCGTTGTGATGGTAGTAATAGTCGTAGAAGTAGTAATAGTCATGGTGATGGGAGTAATAGTTGTTTTTGTTAAGCTGTAAACAGATGAGATTTGAATCGTTTTCATATAATTATGATAAATCCGACGTTATTAGTATTTATTAATATAAAAATAATATCTTAATATTTAGTTCACAGAGGTCTGAGACTGGTATCCGGGGGCACCCGATGCTCCGGCCGGGTGGAAGTGCTACACGGAGAGCAGTGGGGGACGGTGTGTGATGTTTACTTTGGCTTAGAAGACGCCAGCGTGGTCTGTGAGCACCTTCAATGCGGGGCAGTAAACGGAATCCCGGGAGCAGCTCACTTTGGGGAGGGAACCGGCCCAGTGTGGAAGGAGAACTACAGGTGCCGGGGGAACGAGTCCCGCTTGTGGGATTGTCCGGTTTCATCCTGGGATCAGTTTAGCTGCTCACATGGAAATGACGCCAGTGTCATCTGCTCGGGTGAGTTCTCTCAGTCTATTGAACTGCAATACACCAACTGTAGATGTTTCCTTTGAAACTGAGCGAGTCTGAGTTGTGTTTGTCGGTCGATTTGTCTCAAGTGAATTAGTAATGAACCATAGGGTTTCAATTCAGCACAAGTGTGATCAATGACTGTCTCGTGTTACGGTGTTTATCTCTGTCCGGGTGAATCCACAGCATTACCCAGAATCCACCACCCAGAGCTGCTGGCAAAAAAGTTCAAACAGCAAAACGGGGACCGCTGCTACACAATGGCAATGCTGCTCCTGTATTTAATTATTTTTTATTTATTCATTCACGGGATGTGGACGTCGCTCAAAGTCCAGCATTTATAACCCATCAACCCTTCGGCCTGTCCCGCCGTTAGAGCAGTGACTATAAATCAAAAGTACTTCATTGGCTGCGAAATAGTTTGAAACGCACAATCAATGTAAACTTTTTTCTGTTTCACTCCATATTGGATAAGATGAACTGTGAGCAGCCAGGACCCATTCTAAGCCAGTGCTCCTGCCTTTGATCACAGCTCATATCAATAGCCGGCCTGGGCCGCCCGCCCCCATTTTGTTTTCAGCCCCTTTCCCCAGATCAGCCTCCGGAAGCTGCTCGGCATCTTTCTTAAATCAATTCACTGAGAAAAGGTAATGGCGGAGAGGATCTGCCTACAAGCCTTGTGGGTAATTATTACAGAAATGTTGTCATTAAAATTAAGAATAATTGTCCGGGTGAGAGTTAGTAAATTATGGGATATTTTGGCTCAGTTTAATCGTTGTTCTCAATGTGTTTCTTTTTGTAGATGAAGGTTGGCCGCCGAGACTGACTAATGGGGGAAGCCGCTGTGACGGGCGAGTGGAGATTTACTACAACGGCAGCTGGGGGAGAGTGCGGGACAACCTCTGGGACCTAAATGATGCCAACGTGGTCTGCAGACAGCTGGGCTGCGGCTCTGCGATAGCCGCTTATAACTCTTCAAAGTACGGAGAGAGTGAAGGGCCGGTGTGGGTGAATGATGTCCAGTGTGAAGGAAACGAGTCTCAGCTCCGGAACTGCAGCTCATTCACATTGAATCCATCTCTCAATGACAGCATCGGCGTAGGGGTTCTGTGTTCAGGTGAACAAATGGTTCAATTTTACAGAACCATAAAGGGGAATATCTAATCTGCTGAGAACAGTGTTAATATTGGTCACTTGTTCCTCGGTGTCTCTCTACACCAGTTATTTAACTCAGGGGGTGAGAGCAAAGCGAGAGGACACGGGCTGTAGTGAGAAACATCAACAACGGTAACTTGCATTGTTTTGCGCCTTTAACAAAGACAAACGTCGCAAGGCGTTTTACAGGAGCGCAATCAGACAGGAAACTGACACAGAGCCAAACAAGGAGATATTAGAAAGGTTCACTGAAAGCTTGGTCAGAGGGGTAGATTTCAAGAGGGCGTCTTAAAGGTGGAGAGACGGAGATGTTTATGGAGGGATTCCGTGGTTGCAAATCAGTTCCATTGGGCAGCATATCAGTGTACACAGATGTGCTGGAGTTGTACTGGAGTAGGTTTCATTATGCTGTGTATAAATGAAATGAACATGGGCTAAAGATAAATGAACTAGGAGATGAGAGTAAATGTCAAACAAGGTAACGAATACGGGAGACATAAACTAACATGGAACAGATACAATTATAGAACATGAGTATAAAATGACTGTTAAGATAGAGGAAGTGGAACGATTAATAAAAACACATTCAATTGCCTGAACAAAATGTACACAAGATTCGAAACAAAATGGGGGAACTGGAGACAATAAATCCCAGCAGCCAGATGTAGCAGGAATATCTGAAACATTTCTGTGCTGTGCATTCTATGTAATATGGAAGTGCAGACAGATGTTCTGTTGTAGTTTCATTTACCTGTCACATGCGCATTAAAAGTGCAGAATTTGTGTGCTGGAGATGATACATTGGGTTAGATTGAGTGATGAGGTTCATGTGTATTGGAAGTATAATCCTCCTGTATTGTTGACCAACAGAACACGTGCAGTTAAGGCTGTCCGACGGTGGAAGCCCATGTGCTGGGCGAGTGGAGGTTTATTACAATGGAACCTGGGGCTCAGTTTGCGATGATTCCTGGGACCTGGCCGACGCTGACGTGGTTTGCAAACAGCTGGGTTGCGGAAATGCGGTGGACGTGGAACTTCCTGCTGCTTGTGGACCAGGCTCAGGCCCAGTTTGGTTGGATGAATTGAGCTGTTCGGGTAACGAATCGTTTCTCTGGGAATGTCCCTCAGCACCGTGGGGTAACCACGACTGTGCTGATAAAGAAGATGTGAGGATGATGTGTTCAGGTAAGGGCGCTTTCAACCTGCTCATTTTCTGCAGTGTTATTCGCGAGGCTTCACACGGGAGATATTACATAGAAATTACACAGAATTACAGCACAGAAACAGGTCATTCGGCCCAACTGGTCTGTGTGGTGTTCATGCTGAAGACCAGCATCCTCCCACCCAACTTCATCCCACTCTATCTGCATATCCTCTATTTCTTTCTCCCTCGTGTACTTATCGAGCTTCACCTTAAAGGCATCTGTGCCATTCGCCTCAACTATTCCCTGCGGTCCTCGTCCCGCATTCTAACCACTGTCTGGGTAAAGAAGATTCTCCTGAATTCCCCAATGGATTTATTGATGAGTATGTTATATTTCTGATCCTTAGCTTTGGTCCCCGCTACTTTTAGTGATTAGTGAATCTGTATCCCTCGATCCGTTTGCTCCTCTACCACATTTAGACTCTTATTTTCCAAGGATTATGTGGCCACCTTATTCCTCCTACCAAAACACAACACCTCACACTTACCTATATTCGAATTAATTTGCCTATAACACGCCCATTCTGCCCGTTTATTAATGTCTTCCTGTATTTTGTCGCAGTTTTCCTCAGTATTAACCAAACCCCCAATTTGCTGTCACCCGTAAATTTTGAAATTCTACTTCCGATTCTCAATTCAAATCGTTAATGTAAATGAATAGTAGCAGTGGCCCCGACACCGGTCCCTGTGGAAGACCACTTCCCACATTCCACCAGTCTGAGTAACGACTTTTAACCCCTACACTCTGTTTCCTGTTTAGTGTCCAGCTCGCTATCCATTCTGCTACTTCTCCACTGACTCCACATGCTCTGGCCTTAGTCATGATTCCACAATGTGGTACCTTATCGAAGGCCTTTTGAAATTCTATGCATCTTACACCGACTGTTTTAGCCTCGTCTACTCTTTCTGTAGCTTCTTCAAAAAATTCATTAGCGTTGGTCAAGCATGACCTTTCCTTTTGAAATCCGTGTTGACTCTTCTTTCTCATATGTTCGGAATGTCGATGTATTTCCATTACATTTCTAAACTAAATACCGACACCAGTGAGCACAACTGGTGCAACATGTGTTGTGCAGTATGAACACACAGCGAGTTATCAATCGAACCACCTGGATATTGTTTGTTTCATTGATAGAGCACAAAGAGATGCGGCTGGTGAAAGGAAAGCATCGCTGTGAGGGAAGAGTGGAAGTATTCTACAATGGGACCTGGGGAACAGTGTGCTCGGAGAAACTGAATCGAAATGATGCAGAAGTGATCTGTAAACAGTTGCAGTGCGGCACCCTTACATCTATTCAGTATAACATTCAGTCATTCGGAGCGGGATCCGGACCCATTTGGCTCGATGAGATGGAGTGTAATTCACACGAGTCGTTCCTTTGGCAGTGTCAGACAGACCCGTGGGGTGAACACAACTGTCATCACGGGGAGGATGCAGGTGTTGTTTGTTCAGGTAACACAAGGAAACTCTCAGTGTGCGGATGTCATTTCAAACATTGATGTCCAATACAGTCAGCATATTTCTCTTCTCAACAGAAGCCAAAGTGCCGGAGAGGTCCCACAGTTCAGGGGTCTGCATTCGAGAATCTGGTTCTAAACATGGACATTCACCAGGTGCTTCCTCCTCTTCATTATACCAACTATCTGACTTGTATTCCAGGCTTGTACTAAATAAATAACAATAAATGATTCTCTTTGATAGACTCGGGACAAACATTGCGCCTGGTTGGAGGCAACACCAACTGTTCCGGGAGAGTGGAGATATTGTCCAATAACAGCTGGGGCACGGTATGTGATGACTCCTGGGATATGGCCGATGGCAATGTTGTCTGCAGACAGCTGGGTTGCGGCCCCGCTCTTTTGGCCACAGGAGGGGCCGCAATTGCCCAGGCTGCCGGGCTTATCTGGCTGGATGAGCTGAAGTGCACGGGAAGTGAATTATTTCTGTCCGACTGTCGTTCCTCACCGCCAGGTCAACATGACTGTGATCACAAGGAAGGTGCCAGTGTGATTTGTTCCGGTAAGGATCGCAGGGGGTTTGCTCGTTGGATTTCAAAATTTTTGAACAACGTTTATATTTTTAATGTAAAATCCTAATGATTGAAGTTCAGGAAATATTTGTACAATATATTCCACAGGACTCGATTTTCCTCCTACTGATTCTCCGTCCACACCTGCAGGTACTTACCATTATTAATACTATTATTAATGTTAATGTTAGCGTTCCTATTAGGGGTATTGGTGTTATTGACATTTTCCGGTTTTTTTCAATTTCTGAGGAGAATGTGAGCGGTTTCAAATTGTCTGAACATTTTTAAATATGCAAGACGGACTGTGTCTGTGTAAAATCTTTCTGCAATCTTTTGATTAGAACAGGGAGGTAAAACCACCTCCATCCCTGTTGCCGTCTGCATAACCCTCGGAGTCCTTCTCATCTGTGAGCTGATCGCACTGATGGCGGTAATACAGACAAAGTCAACAAGAAGAGGTGAGGCTCAAATCTTACCGCTGAACTAACACTTGATCTCAGATCGCTTCATATCCTGGCCAGTCTCCAATTCGTTGCAGTTTTCCATATGACCTACATTGGCATCAGGTTAAGCAACGCTTCGATTTCAAAATTCTTATCCTTGTTTTCAAATCCCTCCATGGCCTCGCCCCTCCCTATCTCTGTAAACTCCTCCAGCCCCAACCAACCCCCCCACCCCCCGAGATATCTGCGCTCCTTTAATTCTGCCCTCTTGAGAATCCCTGATTATAATCGATCAACCATTGGTGGCCGTGCATTCTGTTGCCTAGGCCCTCAGCTCTGGAAATCAGACCCTAAACCTCACCATCTCTCTTACATCCTTTAAGACGGTCCTTAAAACCTACGTCTTTGAGCAAGCTTTTGTTCACCTGACCTAAACTTTCTCTTTATGTGACTCAGTGACAAATGTGTTGTCTTATAATACTCCTGTGAAGCGCCTTGGGACGTTTTACTACCTTAAAGACTATATGAAAACAAGTTGTTGTTGTTGTTGTTTTTGAGTGTCACGTGGTATTGTTAGAAATAAAACTGAATCCGCTTTTGGCGAATTGTTCCATTCAATGTGCTGCCCGAATTAGTAAAATGGACATTTAAAATGGAGAGTTATTTAAAGTGTTTACATTGACTGTCCCACGTCATCAGCCGATACATGAGATTCCAGAAGAATTACAATGGGACAGAAAGTTTATTGAACTGTTTGGGCTGTGCGCTCAGTTATTTATTGGTCTGTTATTCTTCCTTTATCCATTGGGTATCCGTTCCACCCCTTCAGTTTCTGGGTCCGATGCCCAATCTCGAACTCTCTGGCCGGGTTCTGTCCACCATTTTGAGAGGTGACAGTTTTATAGGACTTTCTGCATTCTCCGGTGATTATTCTACATCCCAACACAACTATTCCACTCATATCTCACCACCCAACACACTCCTGCTCTGTGTACACAGCAAGGCTCCTCTCACACTGACGGGACATGCCAAAGAACCATCAGCTCCTCACTCGCGCTTCCAAACTGATGCTGTCTGCAGAGATCAGTCAACTTCACCCAGCTTCTCTTCAGCTGAACTCCCCCTGTGGCCCCGTAACCGAGCCATCAACTGGAGTTCAGTTCCCCTGATACCCCCTCATTCCGTCTTCCCGAGGTCAATACAACTGGCCGCAATCTGCTGAAAGGTGAACATGTGTCTATACAGAGACACAGGCACACACACACGGAATCACACACACAACCAAACTCCTCCACATTCACGCTAACTGATTCTGCCCCCTTGACTATCACTATATCTGTTATTTGGATTTATTCGCAGATGAATTCCTGTGAAACGCGCGTGGAGTGACTCAAAATGTTAATCTCCCCGCCCTCCCTCCAACAGGTGCTGTCACTCGCGGCAGGGAGTCACCTGCTGGTTTGTACCAAGCAATTTATGAAGAGATTGAGAATATTCCACCCGGCGAGGATTCCGCTCAGACCCAGGGTTCAGGTCTGTATTTTCCGTTTGATACCGAATCTTCACTGTACAAATGTCGCCTCACCTTTTAATGGTCAATGTACTGACTGGACTCGATCAGCAGTCCGCTCACTGTCCCCATGTGAAGGAGTCCTATCACAGTGAGAGTGTCTCCGTGTCCGTGTGCACGGTGAGAACAGCAATTGTTTTGGGAAGATTCCCACTGGTCGGCGTTGCTGAAAGAACGGGTTTTCGGTTTGTTTGTTAATAGCGAGCAGAGTCGCTCTTTCTGTTTCTCAGCCGGCCCCACACGGACTCCCTCAGATATCTGAGCCCAGGAATAATAAACCCATCGGCTGATTGTATTCTTTTATTTTATATTCACTCAAACATCAACTGAATTCATAGATCGACACAAAAGTATGGAGGTTATGCTTCATTTATACTTCATTGGTGAGACCACATCTGGAGTACTGTGTACAGTATTGGTCTCCTTATTTAAGGAAGGATGTAAATGCGTTGTAAGGTTTAGAGAAGGTTTACTAGACTAATACCTGGAATGGGCGGGTTGTCTTATGAGGAAAGGTTGGACAGGCTAGGCTTGTATCCGCTGGAGTTTAGAAGAGTAAGAGGTGATTTGGTTGAAACATATAAGTTCCTGAGGGGTCTTTACAAGGTGGATGTGGAGGGGATGCTTCCTCTTGTGGGTGAATCTAGAACTAGGGGTCACTGTTTAAAACAGAGATGAGGAGAATTTATTTTCTCAGAGGGTCGTGAGACTTTGGAACTCTCTTCCTCAGAGGGCGGTGGAAGCAGAGTCTTTGAATATTTTTAAGGTAGAGGTAGATAGATTTTTGATAAACAAAGGGGTGAAAGGTTATGGGGGTAGGCGGGAATGTGGATTAATCAGATCAGCCATGGGCTTATTGATTGGTGGAGCAGGCTCGAGTGCCCGAGTGGCCTACTCCTGCTCCTAATTCATATGTTTGTATATATGTTCGTATGATTGAAACCATCTTGATTCCTTCACTTATCACCTTTCCTTTAATGGCCCAGAAATTGGCCTCTCCGGCTTGCCGCGGGGGTAAGGATCGCGCGCGATCTTACCTACCGCGCCTGCCGTTCTGTTTTGGGCCCACACGAACTTCTGGTTCTGGGCCTCTCCCTGGTGCCGGCGCGCAGTGTGTGCGTGTCCCAGAGGCGCAGTTAGTTCGATGCGACCTCTGGGATCACGTGGGACATGGAGAGCCAATGGCAGCACACCATCTTTCATTCATAGTTTTGACAGGAAAACTTTCAAAACTATGAATACAAATTTCCGCCAAAAGAACAGCTAAACCTCAAATAATTTTTTTTTAAAAACCATCATATTAATAAAATAACTATAGTTAAATAAATTAACCACTTTAAACAAAAATTTTAATTTTTGAAAAAATTAAAATTCTTTTTAAAAGTTATAAAAATAAACTTACCTTTCTTTAAAGTCTCTAAAAATGATAAACCTGTTGAAAATTTTTTAAAATAATACTTAATTAACGACTTACCTTGTTAAAAGGGGGTCTTACGCCTCCTTTCTTGTGTAAAATCTTCCATACTTACCTTCACATTGAAACCTGAAAAAAACTATGTGCGCTGCGTGCGCACAGTCTGTAGTGCGCACGCGGTTCAATTAGGAACCGCCCCCTACGCCATATCGGAAGTGCCGCTTTCCCGCGCATGCGTAGTGCATGCAGGAAACCGGCACTTCGGGACCGAATACGCGAGAGTACACAGTTCGTACTCTCCCGTATTCAGCCGAATTTTTGGGCCAATATTGGCCTCAAAATTGCGGTCGGAGGCTTGCCGCGGAAGAACTCCTCCGAACCGCAAGAAAAGTATGCAGCTACCTGCTGCCTCCAGACCTTTGGTCTGTTCCGCTCCTGTGCCTGCAGACGTCCGCCTGCAAAAGGTCCCATATCCCAGGGGGCGCAAGCGGTTCGCAAGCGTCCCTGGGATCACGTGGGCATTCCTATTTTGTTAATGGGGATTCTATTCCAGTACAGAATCCCCGTAAGCATGATGGCCCAGATTTCCCGGGGCCTATGACCGAGTACGTGTGTACCCAGCCGTTAACTCCCCCACGCGTTTTGGGTTTCCACGTGCGATGCGCCTGCGCGAAAACTCAGAACTTGCCATCTGTCACATTTCAGCTGGACAGATCCACCGCATCCCCGGAAATGGACATTCGCTGGCGGAGAGTTGGGCTATTTGCCAAACTACTGCCCAGCAAATGGTCGTGAAACTCTTACACCTGGTAAAAGCAGGGGTAAGGACTCCTTTTAACAGCGTAAGAGTTTAAATGAATATTAAGCTATATATTTTTTTAATTATTTAAACATAAAAAAACTTTACATTTAATTTAGGTTATTTTTAGCCCCTTAAAACGTTTAAATTTATATTTCAAAGAATTAAACTTTGGCTTTAAATGTTTAATTAAAATGTATTTTAATTGATTTTGAATGTGTAATGATTTGTTTTTATTTAACTGGTGTGTAATTGTCTTTTTTAGCGGATTCCTACTCATGCTTATGCGGATTCCGTATGTAAATGTCATTAGCATAATGACGATTCCCCTTTCTGATTGTTTGGGCCGGCCCACGTGATCCGAGCGGTGCTTGTGAACTGCGTGCGCCCCGGGATACGTGGGCCTTTACACAGGTGTGCGCAGAGAGGTCCAGGACCGCAAGTGTCCGAACCTCCGAGACCATCAGGTCGGTTTGTACTATTCTTGCGGTTCAGAGGCATTCACCCGCGGGAAGCCTCCGACCACAAATTGAAAGAGCAGTTACACACCACTTAAATAAAAATAAATAATCACAGGTTCCAAATTACTTAAAATACAATTTAATTAAACATTTAAAACAATTTTTTTGTAGATAAATATAAACATGTTTAAAGGGGCAAAAAATAACCTAAACTAATTTTAAAGGTTTAAATAACCCTTACGCTGGTAAAAGTTGGCCTTATCGCTGCTTTTACCAGGCATAAGGGTTTCGTGGGCATTCGTTGGGCAGTAGTTGGGCAAATAGTCCAACTCCGCACCAGTGAATGTTAATTTCCTGTGGATTCGAACGATCTGTTAAACAGAATCTGGACAGATTGCAAGTTCTGGGTTGTCGCTCATCACATGCGGAACCCCGGAAGTTACGAGGCACTTACGATGGCGTGTGTACGCCCTCATAGGCCGCGGAAAATCCGGGCCATCATTTTCTGTGTTAGCTGACTTTGGAGTCTCTGTCAATAACATTTCATTTTATTCCCTTTAATCAATCCCATAAATACTCGCTGCTTTTGTGAAGCGACAGCCGCATTGTCCCAGATTCCATTTCTCTCGGTGACTGGATTCCTGTATCTGGAACACGTTCCTCGCAAGAAATCCCTACCTGTGATTGGTTGTTTCTATCCGACCTATTCTAATAGGTTGTCTTCTGATATATAACATTAATTTACAAATTGTGCTTTACGATATTAGAGCAATAACGCTGATCGAATCGATGAAACCTTCGTCTTGGGCTATTTTTAGGGATGGATTTAACAATTAACATAAATCACTCGGTTAAAAAAACATATGGATGAACGAATCGGATATTGTCCTCCTTGCACTATTTTCTGGCCCATGTATGGGGCGGGGGTGGGGGTTCAATTTTTGCAGTCACCGCCGGCGGTTTTAGAGTCTCCGAAAATGAAAGACGGCGGGAGGATGGGGGGCGGGGAATCATGATCAGGAAACCCCGCTCACTCTCTCTGTACTAACCAACTATGTTATACACTATTTTTTCTGCACTGATACCTGAGATATTACCTGTACTAATGGACTGTACTGTATATTATTGTCTCTGACCGCTGGGAGGGCGGTCATTTATGGTCCATCCGTAGTTTCCCTGATAAGGTGGTTATGGGCCTTCCTCTTGAACCACTGCAGTCCTTGTGCTGAATGATCTCCCACAATGGTGTCAGTTACCAAATTCCAGGACATCGTCAAGGGGACGATGAATCTGTTGGGCTGGAAATTGCGGTCGCAGGTTTCCCGAAGGGGAATGCCTCTGAACCACAGGTAAATTCCGCACCTACCTGTTGCCTCTGGACCTTCGGACACTTGTGTTCCTGGGCCTCCAGGCATATGCCTGTGTAAAGGCCCACATATCCCAGGAGCACAAGCGGTGCGCAAGCGTCCCTGGGATCACGTGGGCCACACCAACAAATCAAACAGGGGGATTCTTATTATGCTTATGAAGATTCAATTTAAAGAAAGAAATACTTGCCTTGATATCGCGCCTTTCACGACCACCGGACGTTTCAAAGCGCTTTACAGCCAATGAATACTTTTGGAGGTTAGTCACTGTTGTAATGTGGGAAATGCGGCAGCCAAGTTGCGCACAGCAAGCTCCCACAAACAGCAATGTGCTAATGACTGGATAATCTGTTCTTGTTATGTTGATTGAGGGATCAATATTTACGTACGGAATCCACATAAGCATAAAAGAAATCCCCTAAAAATTACATTTTTAAAAACAATGCAATAAAAATAAATCTTCACATGTTCAAAATTAATTAAAATATAATTTAATTAAACATTTAAAACGAATTAAAAAAAAAAGTTAAACTTTTTTCAAGGGGCAAAAAATAACGTGAACAAATTTTAAAGTTTTTTGTATGTTTAAATCATTTAAATAAATGTATTTTACTGTGTATTTAAACGCGTACAAGAAGGCCTGTCAAACAGAATCTTGACAGATTGTAAGTTCAGGGTTTTTGTGCATGTGCATCACATGTGGAAACACTGAACTTGTGGGGCACTTATGATCATGTACGCTGTGCGTATGCGGTCATAGGCCCCGGAAAATCCGGGCCATTACGTTGTCTGCTCCGATGTCCTGAACAATCTCTCCAATAACCATCCATTATTTGTGTTTGACAGTTTCGGGCTCCATTGTATCCCTCAATCAGATTGAATATTACACCAGTGACCTTTTGGGTGACACAGACCCGGGATCAGAAAATCCTAAAGGGAACTCCTCCAGTATTCAAGGTGGGTACATTTTCAGTTCCCATGTTCTTATTTTTGAACGTCACACTTTCTACTACCTAAAACCAACAACTAAAGATAACAGAGCTTATTCGCCGATGAATGACACTGCCAAGGACCCGTAGTACCGGACAGTGATATTGGTTACAAAATATTGTCGAAATAATTTGGATTTGAAAAAAATCATGTAATTTCCCCCAATGGTATAATGGAATTTGTTTTTCGTTCCTGGATTCGCTGGGAAGGCCGGCATTTATTTGCCCATCACTCGTTGCGCCTGAGAAGGTGGTGCTGAGATGCCTTCTTGAACCGCTGGAGTCCCTGTGGTGAGGGTAATCCCACAGTGCTGTTACGGAGGGATTTCCAGGATTTTGCCCAAACGACAATGAAGGAATGTCGATATACATCCATGTCAGGATGGTTTGCAACTTGGAGGGGAACTTGCAGGTGATGGTGGTCCCAGGCGCCTGCTCGCCTTGTCCTTCTAGGTGGTAGAAGTTGCGGGTTTGGGAGGTGCTGCTGAAGAAGCCTTGGCGAGTTGCTGCAGTGCATCTTGTCGATGGTACACACTGGAGCCATGGTCCGCCGGAGGTGGAGGGAGTGAATATTTAAGGTGGTAGATGGGGTGCAAATCAAGCGGGCTGCATTATCCTCGATAGTGTGGAGCTTCTTGAGTGTTGTAGGAGCTGCACTTATCCAGGCAAGTTGAGAGTATTCCATCACACTCCTGACTTGTGCCTTGTAGATGGCGGAAAGACTTTGGCGGCTCAGGAAATGAGACACTCGCAGCAGAAGTACCAGCCTCTGATCTGCTCTTCTAGCCATAGTATTTATCTGACTGGTCAATGGTGACATCTTCCATTTCTTTGCTGATGATTGAGAGTAGACTGATGGGGCGGTAATTCACCGGATTGGATTTGTCCTTCTTTTTGTGAACAGGTCATACCTGGGCAGTTTTCCACATTGTCGGGTAAATGCCAGTGTTGTCGCTGTACTGGGACAGTTTGGCTAGAGGTGCGGCTAGTTCTGGAGCACAGGTCTTCAGCCGGGATGTTGTTAGAGCCCATAGCCTTTGCTGTATCCAGTGCGCTCAGCCGTTTCTTGATATCACGTGGAGTGAATCGAATTGGCTGAAGACTGGCTTCTGTGATGGTGGGGACCTGAGGAGGAGGCCGATATGGATCATCCACGTGGCACTTCTGGCTGAAGATTATTGCAAGTGCTTCAGCCTTATCTTTTGCACTCGTGTGCTGGGCTCCACCATCATTGGGGATGGGAATATTGATGGAGCCTCCTCCTCTCGTTAGTTCTTTAATTATCCACCACCATTCACTACTGGATGTGACAGGACTGCTGAGCTTTGATCTGAACCATTGATTCTGTAAATTCTGTACCCTTGCTGCACTCAGTGCTTCTTCCCAGTGGTCTTCAACATGGAGGAGTACTGATTCAGCAGTGGAGGGAGGGCGGTAGGTGGTAATCATCAGCAGGTGTCCTTGCCCGTGCCGCACCTGAAGCCATAGACTTCATGGTTCTGGAGTCAATGTTCCACACTCCCATTGCCACTCCTTCACTACTGTATAGCACTGTACCGCCACTCCTGGTGTGACTGTCCTGCCGGTGGGACAGAACATACCCAGAGATGGTAATGGTGGAGTCTGGGACATTGGCTGAAAGCTATGATTCTGTAAGTATCACTATGTCAGGTTTTTGTTTGCTAATCTGTGGGACAGCTCTCCCACTTTTGGCATAATTCCCCAGATTTTAGTGAGGAGGATTTTGAAGGGTCGACTGTGCTGGGTGTGCCACTGTCATGTCGAAGGGGGATCATGATCGGGAAACAGTGATCACTCTCTCTGTACTTACCGACTATGTTAAACATTATTTTCTCTGCTCTCATACCTCAGATATTGGCTGTACTAATGGATTGTACATTATTGTGTCTGACTGCTGGGAGGACCGACATTTATGGTCCATCCCTAGTTGCCCTGATAAGTTAGTGGTGGGCCTTTCTCTGAACCACTGCAGTCCTTGTAGTGAATGATCTCCCACAATGGTGTCAGTTACCAAATTCCAGGATATTATCACTGGGACGATGAAGGTATTATGTTGTCTGCTCCTATGTGCTAATCAATCTCTCCAATAACCATCCATTTGTTGTGTTTGACAGTTTCGGGTTCCATTGACTCCCTCAATCAGATCGAATATTACACCAGTGACGTTTTGGGTGACACTGATCTGGGATCAGAAAATCCTGAAGGGAACTCCTCTAGTATTCAGGGTGGGTACATTTTCACTTCCTACAATCTCTTTTTTGGACTTCACGCACTCTACTACCTGAAACCAACAACTAAAGACATCAGAACTTACTCGTCGAAAAATGACACTGACGGGGATCCGTAGTACTGGACAATGATTTTAGTTACAAAATATTGTGAAAGTACTTTGGATTTGTAGTAAAATCATATCGATTTCCCCCAACGGTAGAATGGAAGGAAACATTCAGTTCATTGTGTTTCCTCACACGGCTCTATGGGCGGTGAAATGTGAAATGTGTGTGCAGGTTGGGGGAGTGATTCAGTGGGATATGTGCGACTTTAAAACGGAGACAAAATTACCTCGACACGACACGGTCCAATCATTCCCCAGCTAGTCCCACTTCACCCGAAGACCACATTGGTCCACTCTCCCGCCCCGCAAGGCCCGGATAGATTGACTTATAATAATATCATTCTGAGTACTCAGTGCTGGCATTTGGTTTCAATGGAAATCTCTATTTCCTCCCAGGTCCGGTTCCGGCCGATTATGACGATGTTGAGACTGGAGTCACTGACACTCAGGGCGGTCACTTTCTGCTGGACGGTGGTCCTGATGATCTCCTCACACTCAGAAGTGCCGGCGGTGATCTCTCCACTCTCGGTAAGTTACATCTCTGACATTCCCACAGTCACCAGCCTTCTGTGCAGGAATGGACTGGCGCTGTTTTAAATTCCCTTCCAATCGGCGGTGACACAGAGCGATGGTTCATGTTGTGATTACAGGAAATGAAGTGTTTTAGAAAAGAGATGTTCTAGGAAAGAGATCCTGATGCTGTTCAGTGTGGATTATCTTCCTTATTAATACTCGCACCAGGAATCATTCCAGTGCTCAAACTGAACCGCCCGATTCTAGGATATTAGTTGCACCTCGTCTGCTGTCACCCAGCGGTAAAACACAGCACCGGGGTGTGGGTAGAAAACAATTCTCTTCCACTCACAAATCAACAAAGTCCAAAGTTCACCAAATTGAGAGATGTATGTGACCCACACTGATCCCGGTTTTACCGCCATCATTAATCCATAATCTGTCTCTCCCACAGTGTACAGCTCTCAGACCCGCACTGATCCCGGTTTACCGGTTCCAACCACTCCTGGTAACAATGACCATGTTCACTGTGACACGTTCACAACCCCGGACATTCCGTCACCGATGGGCAGTGACTGTGTGGTTCAAAATGTTACATCTAGGTTAAGCCGGTAAGAGCAATGTTTTATTATCTGTTGCATTTTTTGTGCCCCAGTGCTGGGGGAGTGTCCAGTCCCGGGTGGATTCTACTGTGTGACAATGGGGAGTGTGTTCAACCGTTAGTGATACTGAAACTATCAGAGAGAACATGCTGTGTATTTACTGTTGAAATAAATACCCTATTAAACTGCCTGTAATTAATTCAATCCTGTGATTGTGTTTAACGGCAAATGATACTGAAACTTTCAGAGAAAACATGTTGTTTATTTATTATTTAAATAAAAGGCTGATAGAAGTGATATATCGGGGACAATATTCTGTGTAGTGAAAAAAGACTACATTTGATTGTATCGTGTGTTGGTGGGAATTGTTTAATCCTCTCTCTCTCTCTCTCTCAAGGTGTTTGTTTCTTCCTTTCAGGTAAAAGTCAGCGGAAAATCCCGGATGCGATGTCCCGGGACATGTCACACAGCAGCGGGAAATATTCTGTGTTAAATCTGAGAGAATGTCCATTAACTTTTCCAACAGTGTGAACATGCTTAATATGCTTTTCTTCACGATATAATCATCACTTTATTTTAATCAATCGCCATGTTAATTTGTTTTGAAATAAATAGATATAGCTTTTATCTATATTTTGGCTGCTTTCTGCATAATTAAAAATGATAAAACAGAAAGAATGTATGTCGGATAATTGCTCTGTCTATATTAATACTGTAAGACACTGCTCTGTGTGAATTAATCAACACTAACAGAGATTAAGAACCTATGTCCTAGAGTCATATGTTTATTGATGAAGGGTTTATATGAACTTCATTTCGCAGCCGCTTCACTTTTTCATACTCCATTTAAGATGGTTCAGAAACAGCAGGGGATCTAATGAATGGTCTGTCTGTTTTATCTCCCTTTATTGTAACTGCTCCCTTAACCGCATATATTCGATGTACAGAGACTGCTGCAGTCTCATAATGGAAGTGGTGATGTGCATAGCGTTTAAAAATTAGAAATGCATTTATTAAATATTTCATTTGAAATGTTTGCCTTTGTCGATGTTAATTTCTTTATTATGTCCCATTTAGTAAACATACACCAATTCCTAGATACAGCACAATGTTGTTTTACTGCACTACACCTATCCCTGGGGGTTCGGAGTATGGCGGGAGACCAGGAGAATCTGATCAGAGTTTCACGGCCACTGTTTTTGGACTTTAATTCTGAAAGCTAAATATTTCAGTTATTCAGACGCAGAGAGCAATATCACTCAATCAGCAAAACGACTGTACCGTGCAGTATCCGCCAGCAGGTGGAGCAGCTTATTCCATCAGTATCACCACTGCAATGGCAAGTATCTACCAGCAGAGGGCGAAATAAAAACAGAACGTGCTGGAACCACTCAGCAGGTCAGGCAGCATCTTTGGAAAGAGAAACAGTTAACGTTTCATGTCAGTGATATCTTCAGAAATCTAAAATGTTAGAGATTAACCGCTTTTATGAAATAAAGAGCCAGGGAAAAGGGGGCATGAAAAGATCAAAAGGCTGAAGGTCTGTGATAGGATGGAGGGCAGGAGTGATTCAGTGAACCCTCGCTTCACTAACTCTGATCTATGTCCCTGTGAACTTGCAGCACTCCATTCTCTCAGGTCCAAACCTGACTATAACATTACATCTGCTGATAAGGGAGTCACTGTTGTTCTTTGACGAAACGACCTCTAACTTGTGGTTTCTAAACATAAACTCTCTGACATCTCCTCCTCCCTCCCCCGCACCATGACCCCACCACCGACAGTCAAGTCATCATTTCCCAGACTGTCACTGACCTCAACTCCTCTGGAGATCTTCACCCCACGGCCTCCAACCTCATAGTCCATTAACCTCGCGCAGCCCCTGCCACCTCCTTCCAAACATCCACGAACAGGACCACGCCGGTAGACCAATCATGTCAACCTGTTACTGCCCCACGGAACATATTTCATCCTATCTCAACTATAAGTGTTCTCCCCTTGTCTAATCTCTTCCGACGCCATCCTCCATTTTAGCCATTCCAGTTTCTTGGCCATAGCCATCTCCTTTTCACAGTAGACGCCCAGTCCTTCTACAACCTAATCCCCACCAGGACATTGAGGCCCCTACAGCTCCATCGCTCACCAGGTTTTCCAGTTCCTTTATATCTCCATCTCTCATCATGACGTCCAGTCCCTCTACACCTCCATCCCTTAGAAGGATGTCCAGTGCCTCTGCATCTCCATTTTTCACCAGGCCGTCCAGTCCCTCTATACCTCCACAACACCAGGATGACCTGCGGGCCCTGCGCTTCTTCCATGCATGGCGGCCCAACCATATCCGATCCACAACCACCCTCCCCCACCTGGCCAAACTCGTTCTCACATTGAACAGCTTTTCCTTTAACGCTGCTCACTTCCTCCAAATAAATTTGTCATTGGTGAACCCATATGGGTCCAAGCAATGCCTGTCTTTTAACGCTATATGTGGAACATTCTTTGCTTCAGACCTAGTCAGGTCACATCCCTGACATCTTTTTCCAGTACGTTGATGGTCTGTGCGACTTCCTGCTGTCGCCCTGAACTGGAAAATATCATCAATTTTGCTTTAACTTCCAGCCCTGCCTTACGTTCACATTATCCATCTCCGACCCTTCCCTTCTTGACTTCCTATCTACATTTCTTGGGTTAAGTTGTTTAGAGTGTCTACTACAGGACCACCGAATCCCACAGCTACCTTGATCATACTTCCTCCAATCCTGCTTCGTGTAAGGTCTCTATTGCATTCTCCCAGTTTCTCCATCTCCGTCATATCTGATCCGACGATGCCATCTGACATCTTCCACACCAGTGCATCCGAAATGCCTTCCTTCTTGCTCCACCGAGGAGTTCCCTACACACAGGTTGACAGGACCCTCGAATGTGTCCGTCCCATTTCCTGCACTTTCGCCCTCACCCCTTCGCCTGCCCACTAACATCATGACAGAGTCCCCTTTTCCTCAGCTTCCAAAACACCACCTTCACATTCAACACGTTTCTGCAATTTCCAGCACGATTTCTTCACCAAACACATTTTCCCCTCCCGTCATCTTTCAGCTTTCCAAAGAGACCATTCTCACCGCGACACCCTTTTCCACTCTCCATCCATTCTTGCCACGACACCCTGGTTCAATTCTCCATCAATCCCAACACCGCTCCCCTTCTCCCAGAAACATCCCTTGTAACTGTCGGAGATGCAACACCTGCTCTTCGCTCTCCTCCCTTCCACCGTCCAGGGCCCCAAACATTCATTGCCGGTGAAAGTCATTTACTTGTACTTCTTCCAACTTAGTATACTGTATTCGCTGCTCACAATGTGGTCTGCTCTACATTAGGGAGACCACCGCAGATTGGGTGATCGCTTTGCTGAACACGTCCATTCAGTCAGCACCTCAACTTTTCTACTCCGCACTTAAACCACCGCTCCTATATTGGAGTTGCAGGCTTGGCTCGCCTTCTTCTGAAGGGCCTAATTATGCAGAGGGATCTGGAAGCATAAAAAGGATGAACGAATAGTACTGGGCAGCTTAGGCAGCATCATACATATGGGAGTGGCGAGACATCCACAATTTGGTCAGGACCCTGTAAGAGATGCGCATCCAGGCCAAATAGAAGAGAAGAGAACCAATCACAGACCAAATCATTTTGGACGGTTACGTATTTAGTTGGCGATGTATCCGTTCTGAAGAATTGTTCAATTAATGAGTGGTGGGTCATTTTATGGACAGGCTCGATTCATGGCTGGGGTCAGTTTATATTCAGTTTGTGTGCAAGGGGTCAATTTATGAAAACTTTGTCAGTTTATGGTTAGTGGGCCACTTGATGGTTGATGTGTCACTCTATGCGTGGCGTGTACATTTACTGTCTTGAAACAGTTTAGATGTACTGGATAAATTATGGGACTATATCCAGCAATGAAGTTTATGAAACATGTTTTGCTGTATTACTATTCTTGTTATTTAATATCCGATACTTGTTGCTCTTGAAGTTACTTGCAAGTGTCTCTAACCTTTCTAACAAATGCATGGCGACCCCGGGTTGAGAGTTCTGTGTGCAGGGGATTCCTGGGGTGCGAGAGTTTATTGACAAGATGAGAATGGAAGTGAGAATGTGTGCCAGTTTCACAGGGTCCTTGGGGCACTGTCATCATTTACATATGGACCTCTGGATTTCTTTATCTATAGACTGTCTCGGGGAATGTGTCACAATATTCACAGGTGGTCCATGGAATTGGCAGTATCTGAAGAGGATCTCTGGGAGATTTTCGGGATCTGCGTGAATGTCTAAGAATTTACAGGAGTACTTGGGATTGGTCAGTATTTACTGGGGACGGTTAGTGTAACATTATTAACAGGGATCACAGGGACTGTCAGTGCTCTATTTTTATACAGGATCCCATTAAGTATCTCAGAAATTAGAAAGGGATCCTGCAAGTCTATCAGAATTCACAGCGGTTCCTTGCTGAATATAAGAACATAAGAATTAAGAGCAGGAGTAGGCCATTCGGTCCCTCGAGCCTGCTCCGCCATTCAATAAGATCATGGCTGATCATCGACCTCAACTCCACTTTCCCCCCGATCTCCATATCCCCTGATGCCCCTAGAGTCCAAAAATCTATCTATCCCAGCCTTGAATATACTCAAAGACTCGGCATTCACAGCCCTCTGGGGCAGAGAATTCCAAAGATTCACAACCCTCTGAGTGAAGAAATGTTTCCTTTTATTATCATCGACATAGTGATTGCTGTGTTGAACAACTCCAACAAGTCTGCAGGTTCAAATAGTGTCTACATTACCTCAGCTGCTTCACCGCCTTCTGTGTCAAGAAGGAGCTGAATCTTGCTAGGGTGATGGTCCACCAGCACCAGTCGCCCTCCAGTGCCTCCCCAATTGCCTGTGTCCTAACCTGCACCAAATCCCACTCAACCCATCACCCCGTGCTCGCTGACCTACATTGGCTCCAAGACTCCAAACAGTTCAATTTTAAAATTCTCGTCCTTGTGTTCAAATCACTCCATGGCCTCGCCCCTCCTATCTCTGTAACCTCCTCCAGCCCTACAACCCTCCAAGATCTCTGCATTCTTCCAATTTTGGTCTCTTGCGTATCCCCAATTTTCATAGCTGCACCATTGGCCTTCAGCTGTCCATACCCTAAGCTCTGGAATTCCCTCGCTAAACCTCTCTGCCTCTCTACCTCTCCTCCTCTAAGAGAATCCTTAATCATCTTTCACCAAGCTTTTAATCACCCACCCTAATATCTCATTCTTTGGCAAGTGTCATTTTTTGTCCGATTACACTCCTGGGTCATTTCACTATGTTAAAGGCGCTATATAAATGCAAGTTGCTGTTGTTCTCACCCGGCACTCACTAATGCATAGTTTCCAGCAGATGTTACTGCATAGCATCGGGAGTGTGCAACCTGGCAGATTTTTTCACCATGTCCTTAGTTCCGAGGTCAATTGTAACATCTGAAGTTAGATAACTCAGCACAGACCAGGAATCGAACCTGGCCCCTCCTAATTCATCGTTCCACTGTGGGTCAAATGCTCATGTGTTGTGCAGATGGCGATTTGAAGGCAGGCTCTTGTTTTTAGTCGCTGACTCTCCGTCTCACTCGTACGGAAATGATGCAGTGACACAATAACATCCACCGATGAGGCCTGTGTACTCACACTGACAAAATTAGATAAGAATTTGTAAAAGATTCATCGTGCAAACACTGCGCTGGTCCCACTGGGTCACATTAGAACATCAAGACGTGTATGCTGTGCTTGAGGCTAAGCCAGAGGTAAATCTGGTAGAGAATAAGAAAATAATTTTTGGATTGCACTTTCATTTCTTTCATTAACAAGGCAGCAGAATGCATTCAATTCAGGAGAATAGAGACAAGTATGACAAGTGGGGCTGCGTCAGTCACTGTATTCCTGTTCTGATAGTTCAACCCAAACTTCTCGCCAAATCCCTCAACTGCACGCACCCAACACCATTGGAAATAGGATGTGATTAAGGCTGCAGATACCCCCAGATACCCTCCACCTTATACCCCCTCGCAGATACCCTCCCCACATACCCTTACCCAGACACCGTCCCCCGGAAACCCCCTCCCCAGGTACACCCTCTCCCCAGATAGCCTCCTCCAATTACCCCCAAACTCAGATACCCAATCTCCCCAGACACCCCCTCCCCAGATACACCCTCTCCCCGAAAACCCCTCCCCCATGATGGGCGAATTGAATCCTTCTCTGCTGCATCATTCTATTACGATTTACAGGATGTTCCTGAGTGAGTGTCAGTATTTACAGGATGTTCCTGAGTGAGTGTCAGTATTTACAGGATGTTCCTGAGTGAGTGTCAGTATTTACAGGATGTTCCGGAGTGAGTGTCAGTATTTGCAGGATGTTCTTGGTTGAGTGTCTTATACTCGCCCAGGAACATCCTGTAAATGCTAACACTCCTCCAGGAACATCCTGGAGCCACCAGCAGCTGCTGCGGATGTTGCTCCCCGACCTTGGTGAAAGTTTTTAAAGAACTAGCGAAGGATGGAGGGTTGTTCGACCCTGACAGTGGATCGATCTTTGACCATGTTAAGCAGATGGAAGATGTGAGGATCAGGCTGCAAATACAGCCGGAGGTCCTGATGCGGCTTCTTCCTCTCAGCATCCCTGTGGGATATGTCGCTCTACTTCCGCTATTCGGCAAGAGGGCAGGAAAAATCCCCAGCAGATTTTAGGAAGGTACTGCTGTCTCGACAGCTGGAGGAATCAGGGTGGCTTTGGTTCCTGGGAAGTCCCGGTTGAGTGTTGTGATGGGTTCTGGTGCTGATGGGCGCGTGTCTTGGGGCAGACGGAGACAGGCACCGGGATGGAACAAGCCTAAAATAGCCGCGTTTGAGGAGCCCAACCAGCAACAGCAGGCGGAACCACTGAAAGCAGAGGGGCCGATAATTGGGGGACGGATCTCGAATCCACCGCCTCACAGCCCCGGGTGGAATAAGAATAGCGTGAGAGGGCCCGGTCCGGGAAGTTCGAAAACAAAAAACTGGGGCGGGGAAACCCGGGCAACGACCCTAATTGCCGACAAATCCTTTCTGACCAATTAGATCACAGCAATACCCCTGTCGCTCGCTGATGACTGAGAGCCCCGCCCACATTGTGATCGATGGTGGGGTCTGGGAGCCCCGCCCACATTGCAACGGATGGCGCTCTGGGAACCCAGCCCACATTGTGCCATTGGGCACTTTGGGAGCCCCGCCCATATTGTGACATGATGTCTGGGAGCTCCGCCTACATTGTGACTGATGGGGGGTCTGGGAGTCCCGCTCACATTGTGACATGTGGGATGAAGGAGCCCCGCCCACATTGTGACATGGGGGAGTGGGAGCACCGCCCACATTGTGACGGCTAGGTGTCTGGGAGCCCCGCCCACAATGTGACGGATGGGGTTTCTGTGATTGACGGTCCCGGGCCTCGCGGGTGGTCCTGGCACCGCTCCAAGTTGACGATGAAAGATTGCTTGTTTAATCTTACTAACCGACTGTTGATATTCCCGGGAAATGTGAGAGAGGAGGTTACATAAGAACATAAGAAATAGGAGCAGGAGCAGGCCATACCGCTCTCGAGCCTGCTCCGCTATTCAATAAGATCATGGCTGATCATCGACCTCAACTCCACTTTTTCTGCCTGATCCCTATATCCATCGATTCCCTAGAGTCCAAAAATCTATCGCTCTCTTTCTTGAATATACTCAATGACTGAGCATCCACAGCCCTCTGGGGTAGAGAATTCCAAAGATTGAATTCTGAGTGAAGAAGTTCTTCCTCATCTCAGTCCTCAATGGCCGACCCCTTATACTGAGATTATAGCCCCTAGTTCTAGACTCTGCAGCCATTGGAAACAATCTCTCAGCATCAACCCTGTCAAGCTCTCTAAGAATTTGATACGTTTCAATTAGATCACCTCTCATTCTTCTAAACGCCAGAGAACATAGGCCCATTCTACTCAATCTCTCCTCATAGGAAAGCCCATTCATCCCAGGGATCAATCTAATGAAACTTCGTTGCACCCCCTCTAAGGCAATTATGTCCTTCCTTCGGTAAGGAGACCAAAACTGTACACAGTACTCCAG
Source organism: Squalus acanthias (assembly GCA_030390025.1). Classification (NCBI taxonomy): domain Eukaryota; kingdom Metazoa; phylum Chordata; class Chondrichthyes; order Squaliformes; family Squalidae; genus Squalus; species Squalus acanthias. The sequence goes on from CM059441.1 coordinate 63,453,849, forward strand.
GTATGGTCTCACCAAAGCGCCATATGATTGCAGCAAGACTTCCTTATTCTTATATTGCAACCTGCTTGCAATAAAGGCTTACATACCATTTAGCTTCCTAATTTCATGATGTGCCTGCATGTTAACTTTCTGTGTTTCGTGTACAAGGACACCCAAATCGCTGTGAATACCAACATTTACTAGTCTCTCACATTTTACGAAATATTCTGCTTTTCTATTTTTCCTGCCAAAGTGGATATTTTTACACTTCCACACATTATACTTCATCTGTCACCTTCTTGCCCAATCACTCCATATCCCTTTGCAGCCTCTTTAAGTCCTCCTCAGAGCTTACTTTCCCACCGGTTATACACGATCACTACACGATGGCTGCGGTTAAAAAAGTTGACCACCTGAGTCTGGCTGTTTTCCTTGAGAGACACGCAGATCAGACACGGTTAGAACCCACAGTGGCGGAATTTCGTACTGCCTTCGTCACTCATAAACCTGACTGTAGCAGCGTTAGTATGGAAGGTAAATCTCTCATCCTGACCCATATTACCAGAGACAGCATCCCTCTCCGAGAGAGAGAGTGCTCCACCCCATAGAACGGCAGTATGCCTACCCAAGAGAGACAATATCCCTGCCCGAGAGAGAGAGTTTGTCTCGAGAGAGACAGCATCCCGACATGAGAGAGGGAGTACCCCAGTTTAGAAAAGCCAAGAGAGCCAGTAACCCTACCAGAGAGACTGCACCCCTAACCGAGAGAGAGCACCGCTAACTGACAGAGACAGTACCGCTTCCCGAGAGAGAAAATACCCCTATCTGAGAGACAGAGTGTAAAATTAGTCGAGAGATAGAGAGAGACAGTATTCCTACGGCGAGATACAGAATGCCTTCTGGAGAGACATGACCCCAGCCAAGAGAGACAGTACCACAGCCGGGAGAGGCAGTACCACAGCCGGGAGAAAGAGACAGAACCCCTACTCGAGAGAGACAGTGCCCCTACCAGAGAGAGACAGTGCCCCTACCCGAGAGAGACAGTGCCCCTATCCGAGAGAGACAGTACCCCTACCCGAGAGAGACAGTACCCCTACCCGAGAGAGACAGTACCCCTACCCGAGAGAGACAGTACCCCTACCCGAGAGAGACAGTACCCCTACCCGAGAAAGACAGTGCCCCTACCCGAGAGAGACAGTACCCCTACCCGAGAAAGTCAGTACCCCTACCCGAGAGAGACAGTACCCCTACCCGAGAGAGACAGTACCATTACCCGAGAGAGACAGTGCCACTACCTGAGAGAAACAGTACCCCCACCCGGGACAGACAGTACACCTACCCGGGAGAGACAGAGTCACTGCCCGAGAGAGGCAGTACCTCAACCCGTCAGTGACAGTGTCCCTACCCGTGAGAGACAGTACACCTATCCGAGAGAGACAGTACACCTACCAGAGAGAGACAGTGCCCCTACCCGAGAGAGACAGTACCCCTACCCGGGACAGACAGTACCACTACTCGAAAGAGACAGTGCCCCTACCCGAGAGAGACAGTACCCCTACCCGGGAGAGACAGTACCCCTACACGAGGGAGACAGTACACCTACCCGAGAGAGACAGTACCCTACCTGAGAGAGACAGTACCCCTACCCGAGAGAGACAGTAACCCTACCCAAGGGAGACAGTACACCTACCCGGAACAGACAGTACCCCTACCCGAGAGAGACAGTGCCCCTCCTGGAACAGACAGTACCCCTACCTGAGCGAGACATTATCCCTACCCGAGAGAGACAGTGCCCCTCCCGGAACAGACAGTACCCCTACCTGAGAGAGACAGTACCCCTACCCGAGAGAGACAGTACCCCTACCCGAGAGAGACAGTGCCCCACCCGGAACAGACAGTACCCCTACCCGAGAGAGACAGTGCCCCTCCCGGAACAGACAGTACCCCTACCTGAGCGAGACATTACCCCTACCCGAGGGAGACAGTGCCCCTCCCGGAACAGACAGTGCCCCTATCCGAGAGAGACAGTACCCCTACCCGAGAGAGACAGTACCCCTACCCGAGAGAGACAGTACCCCTACCCGAGAGAGACAGTACCCCTACCCGAGAGAGACAGTACCCCTACCCGAGAGAGACAGTACCCCTACCCGAGAGAGACAGTACCCCAACCCGAGAGAGACAGTACCCCTACTCGAGAGAGACAGTACCCCTACCCGAGAGAGACAGTGCCCCTACCCGAGAGAGACAGTACCCCTACCCGAGAGAGACAGTACCCCTACCCGAGAGAGACAGTGTCCCTACCCGAGAGAGACAGTACCCCTACCCGAGAAAGACAGTGCCCCTACCCGAGAGAGACAGTACCCCTACCCGAGAGAGACAGTACCCCTACCCGAGAAAGACAGTGCCCCTTCCCGAGAGAGACAGTACCCCTACCCGAGAGAGACAGTACCCCTACCCGAGAGAGACAGTACCCCTACCCGAGAGAGACAGTACCACTACACGAGAAAGACAGTGCCCCTACCCGAGAGAGACAGTACTCCTACCCGAGAAAGGCAGTGCCCCTACCCGAGAGAGACAGTACCATTACCTGAGAGAGACAGTACCCCTACCCGAGAAAGACAGTGCCCCTACCCGAGAGAGACAGTACCCCTACCCGAGAAAGACAGTACCCCTACCCGAGAGAGACAGTACCCCTACCCGAGAGAGACAGTGCCCCTCCCGGAACAGACAGTACCCCTACCTGAGAGAGACAGTACCCCTACCCAGGACAGACAGTACCCCTACCCGAGAGAGACAGTGCCCCTACCCGGAACAGACAGTACCCCTACCCGAGAGAGACAGTGCCCCTCCCGGAACAGACAGTACCCCTACCTGAGCGAGACAGTACCCCTACCCGAGAGAGACAGTGCCCCTCCCGGAACAGACAGTACCCCTACCTGAGAGAGACAGTACCCCTACCCAGGACAGACAGTACCCCTACCCGAGAGAGACAGTGCCCCTCCCGGAACAGACAGTACCCCTACCTGAGCGAGACATTACCCCTACCCGAGAGAGACAGTGCCCCTCCCGGAACAGACAGTGCCCCTATCCGAGAGAGACAGTACCCCTACCCGAGAGAGACAGTACCCCTACCCGAGAGAGACAGTACCCCTACCCGAGAGAGACAGTACCCCTACCCGAGAGAGACAGTACCCCTACCCGAGAGAGACAGTACCCCTACCCGAGAGAGACAGTACCCCAACCCGAGAGAGACAGTACCCCTACTCGAGAGAGACAGTACCCCTACCCGAGAGAGACAGTGCCCCTACCCGAGAGAGACAGTACCCCTACCCGAGAGAGACAGTACCCCTACCCGAGAAAGACAGTGCCCCTACCCGAGAGAGACAGTACCCCTACCCGAGAAAGACAGTGCCCCTACCCGAGAGAGACAGTACCCCTACCCGAGAGAGACAGTACCCCTACCCGAGAAAGACAGTGCCCCTTCCCGAGAGAGACAGTACCCCTACCCGAGAGAGACAGTACCCCTACCCGAGAGAGACAGTACCCCTACCCGAGAGAGACAGTACCACTACACGAGAAAGACAGTGCCCCTACCCGAGAGAGACAGTACTCCTACCCGAGAAAGGCAGTGCCCCTACCCAAGAGAGACAGTACCATTACCTGAGAGAGACAGTACCCCTACCCGAGAAAGACAGTGCCCCTACCCGAGAGAGACAGTACCCCTACCCGAGAAAGACAGTACCCCTACCCGAGAGAGACAGTACCCCTACCCGAGAGTGACAGTACCCCTACCCGGGAGAGACAGTACCACTACTCTAAAGAGACAGTGCCCCTACCCGAGAGAGACAGTACCCCTACCCGAGAGAGACAGTACCCCTACCCGAGAGAGACAGTACCCCAACCCGAGAGAGACAGTACCCCTACTCGAGAGAGACAGTACCCCTACCCGAGAGAGACAGTGCCCCTACCCGAGAGAGACAGTACCCCTACCCGAGAGAGACAGTACCCCTACCCGAGAAAGACAGTGCCCCTACCCGAGAGAGACAGTACCCCTACCCGAGAAAGACAGTGCCCCTACCCAAGAGAGACAGTACCCCTACCCGAGAAAGACAGTGCCCCTTCCCGAGAGAGACAGTACCCCTACCCGAGAGAGACAGTACCCCTACCCGAGAGAGACAGTACCCCTACCCGAGAGAGACAGTACCACTACACGAGAAAGACAGTGCCCCTACCCGAGAGAGACAGTACTCCTACCCGAGAAAGGCAGTGCCCCTACCTGAGAGAGACAGTACCAATACCTGAGAGAGACAGTACCCCTACCCGAGAAAGACAGTGCCCCTACCCGAGAGAGACAGTACCCCTACCCGAGAAAGACAGTACCCCTACCCGAGAGAGACAGTACCCCTACCCGAGAGAGACAGTACCATTACCCGAGAGAGACAGTGCCACTACCTGAGAGAAACAGTACCCCTACCCAGGACAGACAGTACACCTACCCGGAAGAGAGACAGAGTCCCTGCCTGAGAGAGGCAGTACCTCAACCCGTCAGTGACAGTGTCCCGACCCGTGAGAGATAGTACACCTACCCGAGGGAGACAGTACACCTACCAGAGAGAGACAGTGCCCCTACCCGAGAGAGACAGTACCCCTACCCGGGAGAGACAGTACCACTACTCGAAAGAGACAGTGCCCCTACCCGAGAGAGACAGTACCCCTACCCGGGAGAGACAGTACCCCTACACGTGGGAGACAGTACACTTACCCGAGAGAGACAGTACCCTACCTGGAACAGACAGTACCCCTACCTGAGAGAGACAGTACCCCTACCCGAGAGAGACATTACCCCTACCCAAGGGAGACAGTTCACCTACCCGGAACAGACAGTACCCCTTCCCGAGAGAGACAGTGCCCCTCCCGGAACAGACAGTACCCCTACCTGAGCGAGACATTACCCCTACCCGAGAGAGACAGTGCCCCTCCCGGAACAAACAGTACCCCTACCTGAGAGAGACAGTACCCCTACCCGAGAGAGACAGTACCCCTACCCAAGAGAGACAGTGCCCCTACCCGGAACAGACATTACCCCTACCCGAGAGAGACAGTGCCCCTCCCGGAACAGACAGTACCCCAACCTGAGAGAGACAGTACCCCTACCCGAGAGAGACAGTACCCCTACCCGAGAGAGACAGTGCCCCTACCCGGAACAGACAGTACCCCTACCCGAGAGAGACAGTGCCCCTCCCGGAACAGACAGTACCCCTACCTGAGCGAGACATTAACCCTACCCGAGAGAGACAGTGCCCCTACCTGAGCGAGATAGTGCCCCTACCCGAGAGAGACAGTCCCCCTACCTGAGCGAGACAGTGCCCCTACCCGAGAGAGACAGTGCCCCTACGCGTGAATGACAATAGCCCTCCCCTCATTGCTGGTGACTCTCAGAGCTGCATCGGCTGCGTCCACAAAGTGCTCCCCATTTGAAATGATGACTGGAAAAACGAAACAATTTGATCGAACACCTGGTGGTTGATCTTCCAGGGCCATTGACCGAAACAGTTACTGTGCATTGGGACGTGAGACAGTTGAAAGTTGGTGCAAAAGACTTCCACTTGTGGATGGCTTTTCAACTGGGGGCTGGAGGCACAGAAACCAGAACTCCAATAGATAAAGTGATTCGGAAATGTGAGACAAGGTGATAGTACTCCAGTTCACTGACAGGGGACAAGATCTTTCCTCTAAATGACAGGTTCCATATCGCACTGTGGATAAAATCAGTTAATCAGCGTATAATATTCGTGTTACAGGTGGAAAGAGACCCACCGAGAGATACCTCCACACAGACCACCTTAAAGGGGGATACTGGTACCTCCACACAGACCACCTTAAAGGGGGATTCTAGTACCTCCACACAGACCACCTTAAAGGGGGATTCTAGTACCTCCACACAGACCACCTTAAAGGGGGATTCTGGTACCTCCACACAGACCACCTTAAAGGGGGATTCTAGTGGGATTCTAGCTCAAGTCCAGATCAGTAGCCCGAAATGTGGAAGCACACCCTGTTGTCGAGTCTGACTGTGACCGTTTGGAGGAGATGAGGAAATGTCTGCCCGACCCTTGAAGATGGAGCCACGAGCAGGATTGTTGCCTCAGAGACCTCGGGTGTCCCAGTGAGCAATGGCCGATATGTACATATTCCTGTAAGAATTTATATGTCAGCATGGAACATTTAATCCTATGAATATTGTAAGAACGCTACTGGAGTTAGTAATTTGGAGTATGAATTGTATAAGACACTAGAAAAATGTCACTTACATGCCCAATATCACTTACATGGTTGACAGGCTGGTTCATCATGGAGATCACAGCGACACATCAGGAGTGGTATGAAGAGTCCTTGGAGGAATTTGGAACGGGAACGGCCTATTGGAACAGATAAAGGAGAATTTTAGCACTATTAAATATAGAAAAGGCAGCTGAGATAGGTTACCCATGATTGATGGGATTAGAGAACACACAATAAAAGAGACATTGACGGTGGAAAACATGCGCAAATTTGCAGAAAAGTTTAGGCAAGTACAAACTGCTTTCAATAAGTTGAGCAGTAATATCAATGCAATGATGACTAAGAAATCAAGGGAAATGGCCTGTGGATTGATAGGAACCGTTAGAATCTATCATATGGAGAAAGCTGTGTTTGGCTTGTTGGATGGTAAGGTTCCTCTAGGGCTCTTATATAAAGATGAAATGGTCAGACTTTATAGTAATGCAATGGGATCATGTAACCTGACTGGGCGAGAGTACCAAACAGCATTTGTACTATGGGAAAGTGGCCCAATAGATCCGGATTTTTACCGAGCGTTTGTATTTAATGTCCCTCTTGTTGACTTTTTTTTAGAAATAGAGAAGTGGAAAATACCCTTACTATAAATCACCATAGTGATGGGAGACGGAATCTTGTGCTCCTCACCCAACGGGTATGAGAGATGTATGATCCTGACAACTGTAAATGCATTAAACACAGAGCCCCAGTCTGACCACCTCATAGTGAGATAGATTTGGGGGACACTGTTCAATTTGATTTTTCCTACTCTCCATCTACGACAGGAAAGGAAACAATGTCCTGAAATCTTGAATAACAAAAGAAAATGCTGGAAACACTCCGCAGGTCAGGTAGCATTGTGGAGAGAGAAACAGAGTTCTTGAGACGGTCTGGTGAATGCAATAAGACTAAGGAACGACAGCTTCCTTCTGGAAATGAGGATTTCACCCCCAATGTTTAATTGAGGCGATATATTCCGCAAACTAGCCGCTGCCCGTAATATCGGCATCACACAACTACAACAACAACTTGCATTTATATAGCGCTTTCAATGGAGTCAAACGTCCCAAGGCGCTGCACAAGAGCTTAAAAATTGACACCGAGCCGCATGAGGAGAATTTAGCACAGGTGACCAAATGCTTGGTCAAACAGATCGGTTTGAAGGAGCCTTTTAAGGGCGAAGAGGGAGGTGAAGAGGTTTAGCAGGGAATTCCAGAGTTTAGGGCCCATCTTAAGGTACGGCCGCCAATGGTGAATCGATGAAAATCGGTGATGCCTGTTTATGTCTTGACGGCTACAGTTGGCGATCTTCAGTTGGGCCAGACAACTACCTCTCCGTCACTGGGAGGCCTTGTGGTCACCAGACACAGCAATGGTCGCTAAAGGGACATTGAAGCGTGTTCCCGATCTCGTAACTCCCTCCTGTCGGTTTCCAAGGCTCAGCTTTGCAACACAAATGTATATATAAATATGAATAGTAAATTGACAAAAACACAGCGAAAAGTAATGATATATTATGCAAGTCACTAAGTACGACATACACTTATAAAATCAATAAAAATGCAACAAGAAGTACTCATATAACTCACCTATCCGCCTGACTTGGTCTATAGTTTGGGAGAAAGCCAGAGGGAAGGAACTGAAAGGTTTTGCGCTTGGCGTGATTGGCAAGAAATGCTTGACCAGGGATAACATGATGCTGACCCATTGGGACAAGAGATTCAAAGTTTCGCCTCTCTCCGCACAAACACCTCTCGCGCACAATCATCAAATGTGGAGGTGGTGATATGAGCTCACTGCGTACAGTCAGGGAATTCAACAGCACAGGAGGAGGCCATTTGGCCCATCGCAACTAAAAGAGCTATCCAATTGGTCCCGTTCCAACACCCTTTCCACATTCAGTCCCTCTCCCCTGTGCTAGCTCTCTGAAAGAACTCTCCCCTTCGTCCCAATCACCTGACATTTCCCGATACATTTAAACAAAGTTTCCTACTTCAAATATTTCTCCACTTCCTTTTTAAAATCTATTCTGGATTCTGCTTCCCCCTGTGTTTCTGGCCGGGCATTCCACGTCCCAACAATCCTCTGCGTAAAGTGACTCTCTCCGAAAAACTGCTCAGTGTGCATTGCACAAAGGGAAGTACAGATGAGAGAGGTCATTCAACCCATCTAATTAAACATTCCACATAACCCCGGAATCCTCCGTCACCCAATCTCTCCGCCTTGTAAATGACTCCAAAGTTTTTGACCCCACTCCCCGACCTGGATCCAATCCCAGGTTTTGATCGCTCTCCTGGATTAGTTCAATCCTGAACTCCCCGATTTCCTTTGATCTGTCATTTCCAGCTCTGCCTTCAACCGCCGGGGCCCTAAGCTCTGGAATTCCCTCCCTAAACCTCTCCACCTCTCTCTCTTTACCTCCCTTAAGACGTTCCTTAAAACCCAGCTCTTTGACCAAGCTTTTGCTCACCTGTCCGGATATGAAGAGGAGACCACATCATGAGCAGCGAATACAGTATATTAAATTGCAGGAAGTGCAAGTAAATCGCTGTTTCATCTGGAAGGGGTGTTTGGAGCCCTGGACATTTGGAAGTGGGGAGGTATAAGGGCATGTGTTGCATCTCCTGCACTTGCATGGGAAGGTGCTGGGCGAAGGGGAAGGTGTGCTGGGGGTGGTAGAGGAGTGGGCTAGGGTGTCGCGGAGGGAGCGGTCCCTGCGGAACGCTGAAAGGGGAGGTGAGGGGAGGATGCGTTTGGTGGTGAGATCGCGCTGGAGGTGGCAGAAATGGCAGAGGATGATCCGTTGAATGTGGAGGCTGGTGGGGTGAAAGGTGAGGACAAGGGGAACTCTATCGTGGTTCCGGGAGGGAGGGAGGGGAGTGAGGGCAGAAGTGCGGGAGATAGAATGGACATGATCGAGGGCCGTGTCAGCAACAGTAGAGGGGAATCCTCGGTTGAGGAAAAAGAAAGACATGTTGGAAGCACTAGTATGGAAGGTGGCATCGTCAGAGCAGATGCGGCGGAGATGGAGAAACTGAGAGAATGGAATAGAGTCCTTACAGGAGGTGGGGTGGGAGGAAGTGTAGTCCAGGTAGCTGTGGGAGTCAGTGGGCTTGTAGTGAATGTTTGTCAATAACCTATCCCCAGAGATGGAGACGGAGAAGTCGAGGAAGTGAAGGGAAGAGTCGGAGATGGACCATGTGAAGGTGAGGGAAGGGTGGAAATTGGAAGCATAGTGAATGAAATTTTCTAGTTCAGGGCAAGAGCAGGACACGGCACCGATACAGTCATCAATATACCGGAAAAAGAGGTGAGGGAGGGGACCTGAGTAGGACTGGAACAAAGAGTGTTCCACATATCCCACGAAAAGGCAGGCATAGCTAGGACCCATGTGGGTACCCATAGCAATAAGTTTGATTTGGAGGAATTGAGTGGAGTCAAAGGAGAAGTTGTTCAATGTGAGAACAAGTTCAGCCAGGCGGAGGAGGTTGGTGGTGGATGGGGACTGGTTGGGCCTCTGTTCAAGGAAGAAGCGGAGCGCCCTCAGGCCATCCTGGTGGGGAATGGAGGTGTAGAGGGATTGTTCATCCACAGTGAAAAGGAGGTGGTTGGGGCTGGGAAACTGGAAACTGTTAAAGTGGTGGAGGGCGTCGGAAGAGTCGCGGATGTAGGTGGGAAGAGACTGGACAAGGGGAGAAAAAATAGTGTAGAGATAGGAAGAGATAAATTCCATGGGGCAAGAATAGGCTGAAACGATGGGTCTACCAGGGCTGTCCTGTTTGTGGATCTTGGGAAGGAGGTAGAAGCGGGCTGTGCGGGGTTGGGAAACTATGAGGTTGGCGGCCGTGGGGGGAAGATCTCCAGAGGAGATGAGGTCAGTGACAGTCTTGGAAACGGTGGCTTGATGTTCGGTAGTGGGGTCATGGTCCACGTGGAGGTAGGAGGATGTGTCGGAGAGTTGGTGTTCAGCTTCCGCTAGGTAGAGGTCGGTTCACCAAACAACAACAGCACCACGCTTGTCAGCAGGTTTAAAGACAATGTCAGGGTTGGATCTGAGAGAATGGAGTGCTGCAAGTTCATAGGGAGGTAGGTTGGAGTGAGTGAGGGGAGCAGAGAAATGGAGATGGCCGATGTCACGCCGACAGTTTGCAATGAAAAGATCTAGAGAGGGTAAGAGGCCAGAGGGAGGGGTCCAGGTAGAAAGGGAACTCTGAAAGCGGGAGAAAGGGTCAGCCGTGTGGGGGGAAGACTCCTGGCCAAAGAAGTGGGCAAGGTTGTCTCTTCAACCTTGTTCATCTTCATTGCTTTCAGTTTCCCTTCTCGTGTTTGAACAGGTACCTGTCAAGACTCGGTTTCACAGCCACATCTCTTTCCTCAGTAACTGTCTCCGGTTCCAAATTATTCCACATGGATTCCAACTAAACTTCCACCCTTCGTGATTCGGATCCACCCAGGATTACAAATATCTGCCAGATAGTCATCGTTCCTCGAACTACTGCTCTCGCCGCATCTTGAGATCCACGCTCAATGCCATGCGGCGCCACATGAACACTCTCGACCTCTCTCTTCAGCAGCACCGGCGCACTCTAGCTCAAAGCTGTCCGGGTCCACAGTTCCATTTCATCCTTCGACTCATCCGACGCTTCAACAAAAAACTTTTTTTCTTCCTTTCTGATGTCAAGGATCGCAAGCTTCATCAAATCTTGAACACCAACGCCCCTCCGGAACCTTCTTCCCCTTCACTTTCCTCTGACCCCCCTTCTCCCAATCTTACCCCCTGCCGCGTTTTCACTATCCCTTCTGACCTTCCCCTCTCTGACCCCGAACGATCAGTCCTCAGCCTGAGCTTCATCCCCTTACGCCCCCACCTCAATGACTATCGAGCTCGGTACGATGCTGAGCTCTTTTTCCGCCACCTGCACCTCCGTGCCCACTTCTTTGGCCAGGAGTCTTGCCCCCTGCACGGCTGACCCTTTCTCCCGCTTTCAGAATTCTCATTCTACCTGGACCGCTCCCACTGGCCTCTTACCCGCTCTAGATCTTTTCATTGCAAACTGCCGGCGTGACATCGGCCGTCTCATTTCTCTGCTCCCCTCACTCACTCCAACCTACCTTACTCTGAACTTGCAGCACTCCATTCTCTCAGATCTAACCCAACATTGTCATTAAACCTGCTGACAAGGGTGGTGCTGTTGTTTTTTGGCAAACTGACCTCTACCTAGCGGAAGCTGAACGCCAACTCTCCGACACCACCTCCTACCTCCACCTGGACCTTGTAACTAAGATCTACTTTAAGTACAGCGTCCTTCCTGGTACCTCCTCTTTATCAATTTTTATCCCATCCAGTATCTCCTCTACCTCCTCCTTCACTATGTCTATGGCAACATCTTTTTCCTTGGTGAAGACAGATGGAAAGTACTCATTTAGCACCTCAACCATACCCTCTGCTTCCATGCGTAGGTCTCCTTTTCGGCCTCCAATTGGCCCCACCCCTCCTCTTACTACCCATTTACTATTTATATGCCTATAGAAGACTTTGGGATTGTCTTTTATGTTCGCTTCCATTCTATTCTCATACCCTCTCTTTTCCCCTCTTATTTTCTTTTTCACTTCTGCTCTGAACTTTCTATATTTAGCCTCATTTTCAGATGTATTCTCGACCTGACATCTGTCATACGTGCTCTTTTTCTGCTTCATCTTACTCTCTATCTCTTTCCTCATCCAGGGAGCTATAACTTTAGTTGCCTTACCTTTCCCCCGAGTGGGAATGTACCTAGACTGTACCTGAACTTTTTCCTCTTTAAAGGCAGCCCATTGTTCGATTATAGTTTTGCCTGCCAATCTTTGATTCCAATTTAACTGGGCAAGATCAGTTCCCATCCCACTGAAATTGGCCTTCCTCCAATAAATATTTTAACCCTAGTTTGCTCCCTGTCCTTTTCCATAGCTAATCTAAACCTTATGATACTGTGATCACTGTTCTCTAAATGTTCATCTACTGACACTTGCTCCACTTGACATACTTCATTCCCCAGAACAAGATCCAGCAATGCCTCCTTCCTTGTTGGGCCGGAAACATACAGAATAAGAAAGCTCTCTTGAACACAATTCAGAAATTCTTCCCCCTCTCTGCCCTTTACACTATTACTACCCCTGTCTATATTAGGATAGATGAAGTCCCCCATTATAATTACTCTATAGTTCTTGCATTTCTCTGTAATTTCTCTGAAAATTTGCTCCTTCATATTTTTCCCAATAGTTGGTGGCGTATAGAATACACCTAGTAGTGTAATGGCACCTCTGTTATTTCTCAACTCTAACCATATAGATTCTGTCATTGACCCTTCCAGGACATCCTCTCTCTGCAGCACTGTAACATTCTTCTTAACCAATAATGCCACATCACCTCCTATCTATCATAGAAACATAGAAACATAGAAGATAGGAGCAGGAGTAGGCCATTCAGCCCTTCGAGCCTGCTCTGCCATTTTATGAGATCATGGCTGATCATCCAAATTCAGTACCCTGTCCCTGCTTTCTCCCCTTGATCCCTTTAGCCTTAAGAAATATATCTAACTCCTTCTTGAATATATTAAATGAATTGGCCTCAACCTTCTGTAAATCCATGTTGAATTTGTCCCATCCTGTCATTGTTTTCCAAGTGGTCTGCTATTACATCTTTTATAATGGACTCTAGCATTTTCCCCACTACCGATGTCAGGCTTACCGGTCTATAATTCCCCGTTTTCTCTCTCCCACCTTTTTTAAATGTGAGAAGTCGCACAACACCAGGTTATAGTCCAATAGCTTTATTTGAAATCACAAGCTTTCGGAGCGCTGTTCCTTCCTCGCCTTTGTCCACCCCAGTCCAACACCGGCATCTCCACATCATGGCTAACTTTTTTAAATAGTGGAGTTACATTAGCTACCCTCCAATCCATGGGAACTGTTCCAGAGTCTATAGAATTTTGGAAGATGACCAGCAATGCATCTACTATTTCTAGGGCCACTTCCTTAAGTACCGTAGGATGTAGATTATCAGGCCCTGGGGATTTATCCGCTTTCAATCCCATCAATTTCCCTAACTCCATTTCCCTACAAATACTGATTTCATTCAGTTCTTCCCTCTCATTAGACCCTATGATCCCCGACATCTCTGGGAGGTTATTTGTGTCCTCCTTTGTGAAGACAGAACCAAAGTATGTATTTAATTGGTCTGCCATTTCTTTGTTCCCCATTATAAATTCCCCTGATACTGACTGCAAGGGACCTACGCTTGACTTCACCAATCTTTTTCTCTTCACATATCTATAGAAGCTTTTACAGTCAGTTTTTATGTTCCCTGCAAGCTTCTATTTTCTCCCTCTTAATTAATCCCTTTGTCCTCCTTTGCTAAATCCTAAACTGCTCCCAATCCTCAGGTTTGCTGCTTTTTTTGGTCAATTTATATGTCCTCTCCTTGGATCTTATGCTATCCCTAATTTATCTTGTAAGCCACGGTTGAGTTTCCTTCCCTTTTTTTCCTGAACATCTTATATCCAGGAATATTTAATTCCCAATCCTGCCCTTTTTTCAACCAGGTCTCAGTCATTGCCACGACATCAAATTCCCATCTGGCTATTTGTTCCTGCACCTCAGCAATCTTGTTTACTATGCTTCGTCCGTTCACATACATACATTGTAAACCTATCTTAGACCATCCTGTGTTCTCTCTTAGTATGACCCCACTTAATACCTAACTATTTCTTACTTTAGTGCTATCAATCTCTTCCAATCCTTTGCGACCTTTGTTTCCCCTTTCTAATGTTGCATTCTGGTGCCCATCCCCCTGACAACTTAGATTAAACCCTCCGCAACAGCATGAGCAATCCTCCTCATGAGGATATTGGTACCGGCTCTGTTGAGGTGCAACCCGTCCGGCCTGTACAGATCCCACCTCCCCCGGAACCAGTACCAATGCCCCAGGAATCTGAAGCCCTCCCTCCTTCTCCATCTCTCCAGCCAAAGATTCATCTGCTCTATCCTCCTATTGCTATACTCACTCATGTGTGGAACCAGCAGCAATCCAGAGATTATTACATTTGAGGACCTGCTTTTTAATATCTTTCCTAGCTCCCTGAAATCTGCCTGCAGGACCTCATCGCTCTTTCTACCTATGTTGTTGGTGCCGATTTGGAGCACGACCTCTGGCTGTTCACCCTCCCCCCTCAGAATGTTCTGCAGAATGACATACCTTTATTTATTCGACTATTAACTAACTTTACAGAAACTTTAAAAGGTGTGACTTATACCAATGAATCCGTTTCCAGCTATCCTGTGACATCACTCCTTGTATTTTTTTTGAATCACCGCTCAGCTCCATTCATTCTGCTAACGCCACTCCCGCTCAGATCCACGCTCTGTCCTGGGACTTCTCCACCTCTACATTTTTGCTGCTGCCGCCGCTTCCACCCCTGGCAATCCCGCTCAAGTCAGCACTCACAATTACAGCGTGACTGTTTACATAGACAGAGTCATTTATAAATGTTGACATAGGAACTTAAAATGGGGAAAAATGCCTAGAAATGCATGCAGAAAAGAGATGCAGAGAGATGAAGCATGGACTCTTGTTGCGCACTGTGGTTGCTGACTGTATGGCTCCTCCGACCATGAACCTCTCCCTCAGTACTGCCCCTCCAACAGCGAAGCGCTACTTCAGTACTGCCCCTCCAACAATGCAGCTCTCCTTCAGTACTGCCCCTCCGACAGTGAAGCTCTCCCTCAGTACTGTCCCTCCGACAGTGCAGCACTCCTTCAGTACTGCTCCTCCGACAGTGAACCGCTCCCTAAGTACTGACCCTCAGACAGTGCAGCGCTCCTTCAGTACTGCCTCTCAGACAGTTCAGCACTCCTTCAGTACTGCCCCTCCAACAGTGTAGCACTCCCTCAATACTGCATCTCCGACAGTGCAGCACTCCCTCAGTACTGCCCTTTCGACAATGCAGCGCTCCCTCAGTACTGTCCCTCTGACAGTGCAGCGTATTCTCAATACTGCCCCTCCAATAGTGCTGTAATCCCTCAGTACTGCCCCTCCGTCCACTTGAGTGACTTTGTTTTTGTTCCTGGGATGTGTGGGTCACTAGCAAGGCCAACATTTATTGCCCATCCCTAATTGCCCCTGAGGAGGTGGTGGTGAGCAGCCTTCTGGAATTGCTGCAGTCCGTGTGGTGAAGGTACTCCCACAGTGCTCTTAGGGAGGGAGTTCCAGGATTTTGACACTGTGACGATGAAGGAACGGCGATATATTTCCAACTAAGGAAGTTGTGTGACTTGAAGGGGCACTGTGAGGTGATGGTGTTCCCATGCACCTGCTGCCCTGGTCCTTTTAGGTGGTAGAGGTTGCGGCTTTGTGAGGTGCTGTCGATGAAGCCTTGGTGAGTTGCTGCAGTGTACCTTGTAGATAGAGCACACTGCAGCCACGGTATGCCGATGGTGGACGGAGTGAATGTTTAATGTGGTGAATGGGGTGCCAATCAAGCTGGCTGCTTTTTCTTGGACGATGTCAAGCTTCTTGAGTGTTGTTGGAGCTGCACTCGTCCAGGCAAGTGGAGAGTATTCCATCACACTCCTGACTCATGTCTTGTAGATGGTGGAAAGGCTTTGTGGGGTCAGAAGGTGAGTCACTCATTGCAGAATACCCAGCATCTGACCTGCTCTTGTAGCCATTGTATCTATGTGGCTGGTCCAGTTAAGTTTCTAATCAATGGTGACCCCCCAGGATGTTGATGGTGGGGGATTCAGTGATGGTAATGCCGTTGAATGTCAGTGGCGGTGGTTAGGTTCTCCCTTCTTGGAGATAGTCATTGCCATGCACTTGTGTGGCACAAATTTTACTTGCCACATATGAGCCCAAGCCTGAATGCCATCCGGGTCTTGCTGCATGCGAGCACAGACTGCTTCATTATCTGAGGAGTTGCAAATGGAACTAAACTCTACAATCATCAGTGAACATCCTCACTACTGACGTTATGATGGAGGGAAGGTCACTAATGGAACAGCTGAAGATTGTTGGGCCTAGGACACTGCCCTGAGGAACTCCTGCAGCTGTGTCCTGGTGCTGAGATGATTGACCTCCAACAATCACAACCATCTTCCTTTGTGCTTGGTACGACTCCAGCTTGTGGAGAGTTTTCCTCTCATTGCCATTGGATTCAATTTTACTAAAAGCACTTGCATTCCCTACATTACAATAGTGACTACACTTCAAAAGTACTTCATTGGCTGTAAAGTGCTTTGGGACATCCTGAGGTTGTGAAAGGTGCTATAAAAATGCAAGAATTTTACTAGGGTTCCTTGATGCCACACTCGTTCAAATGCTGCTTTGATGTCAAGGGCAATCATTTTCACCTCACCTCTGGAATTCAGATCTTTTGTCCAAGTTTGGACCAAGGCTGTAATGAGGTCTGGCGGAACCCAAAAATGAGCATTATTGAGTAGTTTATTGCTGAGTAAGTACTGCTTGAAAGCACTGTCGATGGCACCTTCCATCACTTTGCTGATGATTGGGTGTAGACTGATGAGGCGATAATTGTCCGGATTGGATTTGACCTGCTTTTTGTGGACAGGACATACCTGGGCACTTTTCCACAGTATCGGATAGATGCCAGTGTTGTAGCTGTACTGGAAGAGCTTAGCTAGAGGTACCGCCAGTTCTGGAGCATAAGTCTTCTGCACAACAGCCAGGATGTTGTTGGGGCCTGCAGCCTCTGCTGTATTCAGTGCATTCAGCTGTTTCTTGATATAACGTGGAGTGAATCGAATTGGCTGAAGACTGGCTTCTGTGATGGTGGGACCTCAGGAGGAGGCAGACATGAATCATCCACTTCGCACTTCTGGCTGAAGATGGTTGCAAATGCTTCAGCCTTGTCTTTTGCCCTCATGTGCTGGACGCCGCCATCATTGAGGATGGGGATGTTCATGAATCTCCTCCTCTCGTTAGTTGTTTAATTTTCCACCTCCATTCCTGACTGGATGTGGCAGTACTGCAGATCTTTGACCTAATCTGTTGGTTTTGGTATTGCTGAGCTCTGTCTATAGAATGCTGTTTCTGTTGCCTACCTGCCTAGCATGCATGTAGTCCTGTGTTGTAGCTTCACCAGCTTGGCACTTCATTTTTAGGTACACCTGTTACTGCTCCTGGCATGCTCTTCTACACTCGTCAGTGAACCAGGGTTGGTCTCCTGGCTTCATGGAAATGGTAAAGTGAGGGGTATGCCGGGCCATGAGGTTACAGATTGTGGTGGAATACAATTCTGCTGTTGCTGATGTGCCACAGCGCCTCATGCATGCCCAGTTTTGAGCTGCTAGATCTGTTCTGAATCTATCCCACTTAGCAAGTTGGTAGTGCCACACAACACGATGGAGGGTGGAGGGTGTCCTCAGAGTGAACATGGGATTTCGTCTCCACAAGGACTGTGTGGTAGTCACTCCTACCAATACTGTCAGGAACACATGCATCTGCGATAGGTAGATTGGTGGGGATGAGGTCAAGTCAGTTTTTCCCTCGCGTTTGTTCTTTCAAAACCTGCCGCAGGCCCTGTGTGGCAGTTATATCCTTCAGGACTCGGCCAGCTCGGTCAGTAGTGAGCCATTCTTGGTGATGGATATTGAAGTCCCTCACCCAGAGTACATTCTGTACCCTTGCTACCCTCAGTGCGTCTTCCAAGTGGTTTTCTACATGGAGGAGTGCTGCTTCATCAGCTGAGGGAGGGCGGTAGGTGATAATCAGCAAAAGGTTTCCTTACCCATGTTTGACCTGATGCCATGAGACTTCATGGGGTCCGGCGTCAATGCTGAGTACTCCCAGGGCCACTCCCTTCCGACTGTGCCACCTGCTCTGGTGGGTCTGTCCTGTTGGTGAGACAGGACGTACCCAGGGATGGTGATGGAGGAGTTGGAGACATTGGCTGAAAGGTATGGTACTGTGAATATGATTATAACAGGCTGTTGTTTGATTAGTCTGTGGGACAGCTCTTCCAATTTTGGCACAAGTCTCCAGATGTTAATGAGGAGGACTTTGCAAGGTCTACTGGGCTGGGTGTGCCTTTGTTGTGTCCCATGCCCAGGTCGATGCCGGTTTGTCCGTCCGGTTTTATTCTTATTATTGATTTTAATAGCATCACAGTTATTCCTTGGTCACATAAAAACAGAGTACAAGGCACTAACTCCCAGTTATACATCACCCTTTCACCACCTCAGGATGTCACAAAGCGTTTTATAGCCAAAGAAAGACGTACGATTGTATGGCGCCTTCCCACCTCTCTAGATATGGCATCAGAAATCACATATTAAACACCAATAATTGAACCTGACACTGCTTGTTACCAACAGAAACCGAAAGAAAGAACACCCATTTATACACTCTACAGCCAATGAAGTGCTTTTGAAGTGTAGCCACAATTGTGATGTAGAAAACGCGGCAGACAATTCACAAACAGCAAGCTCCCACAAACAGCAGTGTGATAAATGGCAAGACAATCTGTTCCTGGTGTAGGGTAATGCATAAATCTTGGCCCAGGACACTGGGGAGAACTCCCCCACCCACTTCTTTGAAATTGTGTCTGTGGGAAAATTTACATCCGCCTGAGAGGGCAAACGTGGCCCGAATGCCCTGCTACTGTCCCTTTGTAACAGTCTTGATGGGCTGAATGGCCTCCTCCTGTTTCGATGTAACAAGCTCGAGGACTTGAATGGCCTCCTCCTTTTCATATGTAACAGGTTCGAGGGGCTGAATGGGCCTTCTCCTGTTCCTATGTAACAGGATCAAGATGCTGAATGGCCTCCTCCTGTTCATCTGTACCAGCTTCAAGGGGGCAGAATGGCCTCCTCTAGTTCATATGTAATATCCTCGAGGGGGTTGAATGGCCCTCCTCCTGTTCCTATTTAGCAGGCTAAAGGGGCTAAATGGCCTCCTCTTGTTGCTATGTAACAGACTCGCGGGGCTGGAAGGCCAAATCATGTTCCTATGCAACAGGCTCAAGGGGCTGAATGGTCTCCTCTTCTTCCTTTGCAACAGTCTCGAGTGGCTGAATGGCCTACTCCTGCATCTATTTAATAGGTTTGATGGGCTAATTACCTAACTCCTATTCCTATGTAACAGGCTCGAGGGGCTGAATGGCCTTTTCATGTTCCTATGTAACGGGCTCGAGGGGTTGAATGGACCTCCTCTTGTTCCTAAGCAACAGCCTCAAAGGGTTGAATGGACCTCCTCTTGTTCCTAAGCAACAGGCTCGAGGGGCTGATTGGCCTCCTCCTTTTCCTATGTAACTGGATCAAAATGTGAATGGCCTCCTCCTGTTCATGTGTACCAGCCTCAAGGGGGTGGAATGGCCTCCTCCTGTTCCTATGTAGCAGGCTCAAGTGGCTAAATGGCCTCCTCTTGTAGCTATGTAACGTTCTCGTGGGGCTGAATGGGCCACCTCCTGTTCTATGTATCAGGCTCGAAGTGCTGAATGGGTCTCTTCCTATTCCTATGCAACAGGCACAAAGGGCTGAACGGCCTTCATCTGTTCCTACGCAACAGGCTCGAGGGGCTGAATAGCCTCTTCCTGTTCCTATGTAACAGGCTCAAGGAGCTGAATGGTCCAATCATGTTCATATGCAATATGGTTGAAGGGCGGATTTGCCTCCTCCTGTTCCTGTGCAGCAGCCTCAATGGGCTGGATGGGCCTCCTGTTCCTATGCAACAGGCCCAAAGGGCTGAATGGCCCTGTGAGACAGTCTCGAAGGGCTGAATTGCCTCCACCTGTGACTATGCAACATCCTACAGGTGCTGAATGGGCCTCCCCCTGTTCCTATGAAACAGGCCCAAAGGGCAAATGGCCTGTGTAACAGGCTCGAAGGGCTAAATGGGCTTCTTCCTGTTCCTATGGAACAGGCCCAAAGGGCTGAATGGCCGACTCCCGTTCCTATGTAACAGGTTCGAGGGGCTGAATGGCCTAATCATGTCCCTATGCAACAGGCTCATTGCTCTGAATGGCCTCCACTTGCTCCTCCGTAACAGGCTTGAGGGGCTGAATGGCCTCCTCCTCTTCCTATGTAACAGGCTTGAGGGGCTAAATGTGGCTCTGCCTGTTCCTATGTAACAGGTTCGAGGTTCTGAATGGCCTCCTCCTGTTCATATGTAACAGCCACCTGGGGCTGAAGGTGCTTCCTCTTGGTCCGATGCAACAGGCTCAAGGGGCTGATGGGCCTCCTCCTGTTCCTATGTAAAAGGCTTGAGGGGCTGAATGGCCTCCTCTTCTTCCTGTGTAACAATCTCAAGATCAATAATGGTCTCCTCCTGTTCCTCTCTAACAGGCTGAATGGGCCTCCTCCTGTTCCTATGCAACAGGCCCGAGGGGCTGATTGGACTATGCCTGTTCCTATGTGACAGTGTCGATGAGATGAATGGTCCTCCTCCTGTTCCTATGCAAAAGACTTGAGGGGCTGAATGGCCTCCACCTGTTCCTGTGTTACAGTCTCGAGGGGCTGAATGGCCCCCTCATGTTCCTATGTAACAGGCTCGTTGTGCTGAATGGCCTCCTCCAGTTGATATGTAACAGCCTCAAAGGGCTGAATGTGAAGCTCCCATTCCTATGCAACAGGCTCGAGGTTCTGAATGACCTTCTCCTGTTCATATGTAACAGTCCCTTGGGGCTGAATAGGCCTCCTTCTGTTCTTAACAACAGGCTTGAGGTGTTGAAAGACCTCCTCCTGTTCCTATGTAACAGGCTCGAGCTCTGAAGTGCCTCTTCTTGTTCCTTTGCAACAGTCTCAAGGGGCTGAATGGCCTCCTCCTGTTCCTTTGTAACAGGTTCGATGTTCTAAATGGCCACCTCATGTTCCTCTGTAACAGGTTGGAGGCGGCTGAATGGCCTCCTACTGTTTCTACATAACAGGTTCAAGGGGCTGAATGGGCCTTCTCCTGTTCCTATGTAACAGTCTCAAGCAGTTGAATGGCCTCCTCTTGTTACTATGTAACAGGTTCGAAGGGCTAAATGGGCTTCTTCCTGTACCTGAGCAACAGGCCCAAAGGGCTGAATGGCCTGCTCCCGTTGCCATGTACCAGGTTCGATGTTCTAAATGGCAACCCCCTGTTTGTATGTAACAGGCTCGAGGGATTAATGGCCTAATCATGTCCCTATGCAACAGGCTCGAGCTCTGAATGGCCTCTTCTTGTTCCTTTGCAACAGTCTCAAGGGGCTGAATGGCCTCATCCTGTTCCTTTGTAACAGATCGATGTTCAAATGGCCACCTCATGTTCCTCTGTAACAGGTTGGAGGGGGCTGAATGGCCTCCTCCTGTTGCTATGTAATGGGATCGATGGATTGATTGGGCCTATTCCTGTTCCTATGTAACAGACTCGACGGCTGATTGGCATCCCCCTTTTCCTTTGTAACAGTCTCGAGCTGCTGAATGGTCTCCTCCTGGTCTTATGTAACAGGCTCGAGGGTTCAATGGGCCTCCTCCTTTTCCTGTCCAACAGGCCCAAGGTGCTGAATTTTCTTCTACTGTTCGTATGTAACGGGATCGAGGGGCTGAATGGCCTTCTCTGTTTCTATGTAACGAGCTCGGGGGGCTGAATGGACCTACTCCTATTCCTATGCAACAGGCTGCAGGGGCTGAATGGCCTCCTCCTGTCCCTTTGTAACAGTCATGAGGGGCTGAAAGGCCTCCTCCTCTTCCTATGTAACAGGCTCGAGGGGCTGAATGTGAAGCCTCCTGTTCCTATGCAATAGGCTCATGGTTCTGAATGGCCTCCTCCTGTTCATATGTAACAGCCATCTGGGCAGAAGGGGCCTCCTCCTGTTTCTATGTAAGAGGCACGAGGGGCTGAATGGCCTCCTCCTGTTCCGATATAACAGGCTTGAGATACTGAATGGCCTCCTACAGTTAGTATTTATCAGCCTCAAATGGCTGAATGTGAAGCCTCCTCTTCCTATGCAACAGGCTAGAGGATCGGAATGGCCTTCGCCTGTTCCTATGTAACAGCCTCATGGGGCTGACTGGGCCTCCTTCTGTTCTGAACAAAAGGCTCGAGGTGCTGAATGAACTCCTCCTGTTCCTATGTAATATACTCAATGCGGCTGAATGGCCTCCACCTTTTTCGACATAACGGGCTTGAGGAGCTGAATGGCCTCCTCCTGTTCCAATATAAAGGCTTGAGATCCTGAATGGCATCTTCCTGTTCTTCTGTAACAGGCTCGAGGGGCTTAATGGCCCTTCTCCTGTTCCTATGCAACTGATCCGAGGGGCTGAATGTACTACTCCTGTTTCTGTGTAACAGGCTTGATGGGCCTGAATGGGCTCCTCCTGTTCCTATGTAATAGGCTCGAAGGGCTAAATGGGCTTCTTCCTGTTCCTATGCAACAGGCCCAAAGGGCTGATTGGCCTACTCCTGTTCCTATGTAACAGGCTCGAGGGGCTGAATGGCCCAATCATGTCCCTATACAATAGGCTTGTGCTCTGAATGACCTCCTCTTGTTTCTCTGTAACAGGATTGAGGGGCTCAATGGCCTCCTCCTGTTTCTATGTAATGGGCTCGAGGGGCTAAATGTGGCACCTCCTGTTCCTATGCAACAGCTCGAGGTTCTGAATGGCCTCCTCCTGTTAATATGTAACAGCCACCTGGGGCTGAATGTGCTTCCTCCTGTTCCTATACAACAGGCTCAAGGGGCTGATTGGCCTCCTCCTGTTCCTATGTAAAAGGCTTGAGGGGCTGAATGGCTTCCTCTTCTTCCTTTGTAACAGTCTCGAGATGCTGAATGGTCTCCTCCTGTTCCTATGTAACAGGCTCAAAGGGCTGCATGGGTCTGCTCCTGTTCCTATGCAACAGTCCCGAGGGGCTGAATGGCCTACTCCTGTTCCTATGTGACAGTGTTGATGAGATGAAAGGTCCTCCTCCTGTTCCTATGCAACAGACTTCAGGGGCTGAATGGCCTCCATCTGTTCCTGTGTTACAGTCTCGAGGGGCTGAATGGCTTCCTCCAGTTGGTATGTAACAGCCTCAAAGGGCTGAATGTGAAGCCTCCTCTTCCTATGCAACAGGCTCGAGGTTCTGAATGACCTTCTCCTTTTCATATGTAACAGCCTCGTGGGGCTGAATGGGCCTCCTCCTGTTCTTAACAACAGGCTTGAGGTGCTGAATGACCTCCTACTGTTCCTATGTAACAGGCTCAATGCGGCTGAATGGCCTCCTCTTGTTTCTACATGACAGGATCGAGGAGCTGAATGGGCCTTCTCCTGTTCCTATGTAACTGTCCCAAGCAGTTGAATGGCCTCCTCCTGTTCCTATGTAACAGGCTCGAAGGGCTAAATTGGCTTCTTCCTCTTCCTGAGCAACAGGCACAGAGGGCTGCATGGCCTGCTCCCGTTCCTATGCACTAGGTTCGATGGGCTAAATGGCAACCTCCTGTTCCTCGGTAACAGGCTCGAGGGGCTGAATGGCCTACTCCTGTTCGTATGTAACAGGATCGAGGGGGCTGAATGGCCTTCTCCTGTTTCTATGTAATGGGCTCGAGGGGCTGAATGGACCTACTCCTGTTCCTAGGCAACAGGCATTAGCGGCTGTATGGCCTCCTCCTGTCCCTGTGTAACAGTCATGAGGGTTGAATGGCCTCCTCCTGTTCCTATGTAAAAGGCTTGAGGGGCTGAATGGCCTCATCTTCTTCCTTTGTAACAGTCTCGAGATGCTGAATGGTCTCCTCCTGTTCCTATGTAATATGCTCGAGGGGACAGAATGGCCTTCTCCTGTTTCTATGTAACGGGCTCAAGGGGCTGAATGGACCTACTCCTGTTCCTATGCAACAGGCTCAAGGTTCTGAATGGCCTTCTCCTGTTCATATGTAGCAACCACCTGGGGCAGAAGGGGCCTCCTCCTGTTCCTATGTAAGAGGCACGAGGGGCTAAATGGTCCCCTCCTGTTCCTATATATTAGACTGGAGATGCAGAATGGTCTCTTCCTGTTCATCTGTAGCAGACTCAAGGGGTCGGATAGGGCCTCTTCCTGTTCGTATGTAACATCCTCGAAGGGGCTGAATGGTTCTACTCCTGTCCTATGTAACAGGCTCGAGGGGCTGAATGGTCTAATCATGTTCCTCTGAAAGGGGTGCGTTGCGGCTGAATAGCCTCCTCCTGTTCCGATATAACAAGCTCGAGGGGCTGAATGGCATCCTCCAGTTCGTGTGTAAAAGCCTCAAATGCTGAATGTGAAGCCTCCTCTTCATATGCAGCAGGCTCGAGGTTCTGAATGGTCTTCGCCTGTTCATATGTAACAGCCTCATGGGGCTGACTAGGCCTCCTCCTGTTCTTAACAACAGGCTCGAGATGCTGAATGACCTCCTCCTCTTCCTATGCAACAGGCTCGAGATGCTGAATGGTGACTTCCTCTTCCTATGCAACAGGCTCGAGGGGCTGAATGGCCCTTCTCTGTTCCTATGCAACAGGCCCAAAGGGCTGAATGGCCTACTCCCGTTTATATGTAACAGGCTCGAGAGGCTGAATGTCCCAATCGTATCCCTATGCAACAGGTTCGTACTCTGAATGACCTCCTCTTGTTCCTCTGTAACAGGCTTGAGCAGCTGGATGGCCTCCTCCTGTTTCTGTGTAACAGGCTCGAGTGGCTAAATGTGGTGCCTCCTGTTCCTATGCAACAGGTTTGTGGTTCTGAATGCCCTCCTCCTGTTCCTATGTAAAAGGTTTGAGGGGCCGAATGGCCTCCTCTTCTTCCTTTGTAACAGTCTCGTTATACTGAATGGTATCCTCCTGTTCCTATGCAACAGGCCCGAGGGGCTGAATGGCCTACTCCTGTTCCTATGTAAGAGGCTCGAGAGGCTGAATGGCCTAATCATGTTTGTATGTAACAGGATTGAGGGGGCATGAATGGCCTCCTCCTGTTTCTATGTAATGGGCTAGAGGTGTTGAATGGGCCTACTCCTGGGGTTGAATGGCCTCCTCTTGTTCCTATGTAACAGGCTGGAGGGGCTGAAGGGCCTCCTCCTCTTCCTGTGTAGCAGGCCTGAGGGGCTGAATAGCCTACTCCTGTTCCTATGTAACAGGCTCGAGGGGCTGAATGGAGCTCCTCCTGTTCCTATGCAACAGGCTCAAGGGGCTAATGGCATTCTCCTGTCCCTTTGTAACAGTCTTGAGGGGCTGAATGGCCTCCTCCTGTTTATTTGTAACAGGCACTAGGGTCTGAATAGCCTCCTCCTGTTCCTTTGTAAGAGGCTCAAGGGGCTGAATGACATCCTGTTCCTATGCAACAGGATCATGGGGCTGAATGGCCTTTTCTTGTTCTTATGTAACAGGCTGGAGGAGCTGAATGGCATCTTCCTGTTCCTTTGTAAAAATCTCAAGATGCTTATTGGGACTACTCCTGTTCCTTTATAATTGGCTCGAAAGGCTTAATCACCGCCTCATGATCCTATGTACCAGGCTGAAAGGGCTGAATGGGCCTCTTCCTTTTCTGATGCAACAGGCCTGAGGGGATGAATGGCCTTCTCCTGTTCCTATGTAATAGGCTCGTTGGGCTAAATGGCCACCTCCTATTCC
Source organism: Squalus acanthias (assembly GCA_030390025.1). Classification (NCBI taxonomy): domain Eukaryota; kingdom Metazoa; phylum Chordata; class Chondrichthyes; order Squaliformes; family Squalidae; genus Squalus; species Squalus acanthias. The sequence goes on from CM059441.1 coordinate 63,479,715, forward strand.
TATGTACGGGCTCGAGGGGCTTAATGGCCTCCTCCTGTTCCTATGTAGCAGGCTCAAGGGGCAAAATGGCCTTCTATCTATGCAGCAGGCTCGAGGGGTTGAATGGCCTAATCATGTTCCTATGCACCAGGCTCTAGGGGCTGAAAGGCCTCCTCCTGTCCCTATGAAACAGTCTGGAGGGGCTGAATGGCCTCCTCCTGTTTATATTTAACAGGCACGAGGGCCTAAAATGGCCTCCTCCTGTTCCTATGTAAGGGGCTCTAGGGGCTGAATGACATCCTGTTCCTATGCAACAGGATCGAGGGGCCGAATGGGCCTCCTCCTGTTTCTATGTAACTGGCTCAAGTGGCTGAATGTGGCGCCTTCTCTACATATGTAACACCCTCGAGGGGGCTGAATGGTCCTACTCCTGTTTCTATGTAACAGGCTTGAGGGGCTGAACAGCCTCCTCCTGTTCCTATGTAGCAGGCTCAAGGGGCAAAATGGCCTTCTCTTCTACCTATACAACAGGCTCGAGGGGCTGAATGGCCTAATCATGTTCCTATGCACCAGGCTCTAGGGGCTGAAAGGCCTCCTCCTGTCCCTATGAAACAGTCTTGAGGGGCTGAATGACCTCCTCCTGTTTCTATGTAAGAGGTTTGAGGGCCTGAATGGCCTCCTCCTGTTCCTATCTAACAGCTTCGAGGGGTTGAATAGGCCTCCTCCTGTTCCTATGTAACAGGCTCGAGGGTCTGAATGGCCTCTTCTTGTTCTATCTAAGAGGCTTGAGGGGATGAATGGCCTTCTCCTGTTCCTATGTAATAGGCTCGTTGGGCTAAATGGCCACCTCCTATTCCTATGTACGGGCTCGAGGGGCTTAATGGCCTCCTCCTGTTCCTATGTAGCCGGCTCAAGGGGCAAAATGGCCTTCTATCTATGCAGCAGGCTCGAGGGGTTGAATGGCCTAATCATGTTCCTATGCACCAGGCTCTAGGGGCTGAAAGGCCTCCTCCTGTCCCTATGAAACAGTCTGGAGGGGCTGAATGGCCTCCTCCTGTTTATATGTAACAGGCACGAGGGCCTAAAATGGCCTCCTCCTGTTCCTATGTAAGAGGCTCTAGGGGCTGAATGACATCCTGTTCCTATGCAACAGGATCGAGGGGCCGAATGGGCCTCCTCCTGTTTCTATGTAACTGGCTCAAGTGGCTGAATGTGGCGCCTTCTCTACATATGTAACACCCTCGAGGGGGCTGAATGGTCCTACTCCTGTTTCTATGTAACAGGCTTGAGGGGCTGAACAGCCTCCTCCTGTTCCTATGTAGCAGGCTCAAGGGGCAAAATGGCCTTCTCTTCTACCTATACAACAGGCTCGAGGGGCTGAATGGCCTAATCATGTTCCTATGCACCAGGCTCTAGAGGCTGAAAGGCCTCCTCCTGTCCCTATGAAACAGTCTTGAGGGGCTGAATGACCTCCTCCTGTTTCTATGTAAGAGGTTTGAGGGCCTGAATGGCCTCCTCCTGTTCCTATCTAACAGCTTCGAGGGGTTGAATAGGCCTCCTCCTGTTCCTATGTAACAGGCTCGAGGGTTTGAATGGCCTCTTCTTGTTCTATCTAAGAGGCTTGAGGGGCTGAATGGCCTCCTCCTGTTCCTTTGTAACAGTCTCAAGATGCTTATTTGGCCTACTCCTATTCGTATACAACTGGCTTGAGAGGCTAAATGGGCTCCTCCTGTTTCTATGTAATGGGCTCGAGGGGCTGAATGGGCCGACGCCTGTTTCTATGCAACAGACTCGATGGGCTGAATGGGACTCGTCCTTTTCCTAATAACTGGCTCCAGGGGATGAATGGCTGCCTCCTGGAACATAAGAACATAACATAAGATTATAATAGTTAGGAGCTGAAGTAGGCCATTTGACCCTTTGAGTCTACTACGCCATTCATAAAGATCATGGCTGATCTTCTACCTCAACTCCACCTTCCCGTACTATCCCCATATCCCTTAATTCTCTTCGTTCCCATAAATTTATCGACCTCTGTCTTGAATATACTCAACGACTGAGCATCCATACCTCTCTGGGGATGAGAATTCCAATGATTCACGACACTTTGAGTGAACAAATTTCTCCTCATCTCATTACTAAATGGCCTACCCCTTATTCTGTGACTGTGACCTTGTGTTCTAGATTCCCCAGCCAAGGGAAACATTTTCCCAGCATTAACGCTGTCAAGCCCCTTAAGGATTTTATGTTTCAATTAGATCACCTCTCATTCTTCTAACTTCTAAGAAATATAGGCCTAGTCTATTCAATCTCTCCTCATAGGGCATTCCCTGCATCCCAGGAACCAGTCTAGTGAACCTTCGCTTCACTCCCTCTAAGGCAAGTATGTCTTTCCTTAGGAAAGGAGACCAGAACTGTATAAAATACTCCAGCTGTGGCCTCACCAAAGCCCTGTATAATTGTAGTAAGACGTCTTTACTCTTATACTCTAATCCCTTTGTAACAAAAGCTAACATACCATTTGCTTTCCTTATTGCTTGCTGTACATACATGTTAACATTCTGTGATTCATGTACAAGGACACCCAGGTCCCTCTGAGTGCAAACATTTCCCAGTCTCTCACCATTCAAAAAATATTCTGCTTTTTTGTTTTTCCTACCAAAGTGGATAACTTCACACTTCCCCACATTGTAATCCATTTGCCATGTTCTTGCCCACTCAGTCAACCTGTCTATATCTCTCTGCAGCCTCTTTGCATTCTCCTCACAGCTAACTTTCCCACCTAACTTTGTATTATCAGCAAACTCAGATACGTTACACTCAGTCCCTTCATCTAAGTCATTAATATAGATTGCAAATAGCTGAGGCCCAAGCATTGATCCTTGCGGTACCCCGCTAGTAACTGCCTGCCAACCTGGAAAAGTCCCTTTTATTTCTACTCTTTGTTTTCTGTCCATTAACCAATCCTCAATCCATGCTAATATATTACCCCCAATACCATGAGTCCTAATTTTGTGTAATAACCTCTTGTGTGGCACCTTATCGAATGCATTTTGAAAATCCAAATACATGACATCCACTGGTTCCCCCTTATCCATCCTACTAGTGATATCTTCGAAAAACTCTGAACAGATTTGTCAAACATAATTTCCCTTTCATAAAATCATGTTGACTCTGCCTAATTATATTATGATTTTCTAAGTGCCCTGTTACCACGGCCCTAATAATAGATTCTAGCATTTTGCCTACTACTGATTTCAGGCTAACTGGCCTGTAGTTTGCCATTTTTTGTCTTCCTCCCTTTCTTAAATAGCGGGGTTATGTTTGCTACCTTACAATCACGCTCTTTTCAAACAGCCGCTCTGCTCACCGCTCCCGCTCTTTTCAAACAGCCGCTCCTGTTTCAATGTAACTGGCTCGAAGGCCTGAATCAGTTGACAGCTTTTCCTATGCAACAGGCTCAAGATGTTTATTGTGCCTACTCCTGTTCCTATACAACTGGCTCGAGAGGCTGAATGGGCCTCCTCCAGTTCCGAAGTAAAGAAAGAAATACTTGCATTTATATAGCAACTTTCACCGCCACCGGACATCCCAAAGCGCTTTACAGCCAATGAAGTACTTTTTGAAGTGTAGTCACTGTTGTAATGTAGGAAAGTCACAGGCTGGGTATTCTGCGATGAGTGACTCACCTCTTGACTCCCCAAAGCCTTTCCACCATCACAAGGCACAAGTCAGGAGTGTGAAGGAATACTCTCCACGTGCCTGGATGTGTGCAGCTCCAACAACAATCAAGAAGCTCCACATCATCCAGGACAAAGGAAAGGATTGGCACTCCATCCAGCACCTTAAACATTCACTCCCTCCACCATCGGCGCACTGTGGCTGCAAGATACACTGCAGCAGCTCGCCAAGGCTTCTTCGTCAGCACCTCCAAAACCCGCGATCTCTACCACCTAGAAGGACAAGTGCATCAGGCGCATGGGGACACCATTTCCTCCAAGTTCCCCTCCAAGTCACACACCATCCTGACTTGGAACTGCATCACCATTCCTTCTTCGTTGCTGTGTCAAAATCCTGGAGGTCCCTCGCTATCAGTGCTGTGGGAGAACCTTCACGCGGACTGCAGCGGTTCAGGATGGCGGCTCACCACCATGTTCTTAAAGGCAATTCGGGATAGGCAATAAACGTGGGCCTTGCTAGTGACGCTCACATTCCATGAACGGAAAAATAACGTCACTCAAGTAGACAGTTGTTACCTGGGCCATTTTGGGCAGTGCAGTGAGCATTTTAGCGTATTTCTCCCTCTTCTGTTTTGGACTCATCGACCGCATTTCAGACTGGTCCTCTGACACCGGTGCTTCTGCCTTATGCGTCTTATTTTCAGCTGGTCTAACAACATATTTTAAGACAAACATACAAGCACCGGACATAATGTGAGATTCTGGTTGAAATGACTGGAATTGATGGCTGATTATAATATTTGGACCGCATTTTAACCAATATACCTGACACACTGTCTGAAATCTAGCCAATTTTATCACTTCAAAAGCAAGCTGAGGATAAGGAATATGGTTAACTGTGAAGAGGGCTATTGGGACTTCAGGAGAACAGAGACAGACTGGGAGATTGGGCAGAGGGATGACATTTAATGCAGAGAAGTGTGAGGTTATACATTTTAGGAGGAGTAATAAGGAGAGGAAGCAAGGGCTAAATCATATTATCTTACAGCACAGAAGGAGCCCATTTGGCCCATCGTGCCTGTGCTGGCTCTTTGAAAAAGCTATCCAATTAGTCCCACTCCCCTGCTCTTGCTCCATGGCCCTGCAGATTTCATCCCTTCAAGTATTTGTCCAATTCCCTTTTGAAAGTTACTATTGAATCTGCTTCCACCGCCCTTTCAAGCAGCGCATTCCAGATCACAACTTGCTGTGTTTTAAAAATAAAAAAAAATTATTTAAAATTCTCCTCATTTACCCCTCTGGTTCTTTAGCCAATTATCATAAATCAGTGTCCTCTGGTTTCTGGCCCTCCTGCCAGAGGGAACAGTTTCTCCTTATTGAATCTATCAAAACCATTCAGGACTTTGAACGCCTTGTTGAAATCTCCACTTAACCTTCTCTGTTACAAGGAGAACAATCCCAACTTCTCTAGTCTCTCCACATAACTGAAGACCCTCATTCCTGGAACCATTCTGGTAAATCTCCTCTGCACCCTCTCCAAGGCCTTGATAGGCTTCCTAAAGTGTAATGGTTTAAAAGGAGTAGACGGACAGAGAAACTTAGTGATTCAGATATACGCAAATGTTCAAAAGCAGGAGGACCAGCTGTCAGAGAAAAACTTATGGTGGCAGATATATAACTTGCCGCATTGAGAATCGCTCGCTGTTGTTTTAAACGGAAATATAAATCAGGCGGTTTCCATAATGGGCAACCGACCCCAAAGATTGGCGAGGGAGTTCTCCCCAGTGACCTGGGGCCGATATATATCCCTCAACCAACATCGCTCAAAAAAAATGAGATTATCTGGTCATTCTGTTTGTGGGATCTTGCTATGTGCAAATGAGGCGGTCCCAGTGACCATTCTTCAAAAAAAAGTACTTAGTTGGCTGTGAAGTGTCAGCCGTAACTCAGTGGGTTTAGCACTCTCTCCTCTGAGTCAGAAGGTTCAAGTCCCACTCCACAGACTTGAGCACGAAAATCTCAGCTGACGCTCCCAGTGCAGTACTGAGGGAGCGCTGCACTGTCGGAGGGGCAGTACTGAGGGAGCGCTGCACTGTCGGAAGGGCTGTACTGAGGGAGCGCTGCACTGTCGGAGGGGCAGTACTGAGGGAGCGCTGCACTGTCGGAGGGGCAGTACTGAGGGAGTGCTGCACTGTCGGAAGGGCTGTACTGAGGGAGCGCTGCACTGTCGGAGGGGCAGTACTGAGGGAGCGCTGCACTGTCGGAGGGGCCGTACTAAGGGAGCGCTGCACTGTCGGAGGGGCAGTACTGAAGGAGCGCAACTGTCGGAGGGGCAGTACTGAGGGAGCGCTGCACTGTCGGAGAGCCCGTACTGAGGGAGCGCTGCACTGTCGGAGGGGCAGTACTGAGGGAGCGCAACTGTCGGAGGGTCAGTACTGAAGGAGCGCTGCACTGTCGGAGGGGCAGTACTGAGGGAGCGCTGCACTGTCGGAGAGCCCGTACTGAGGGAGCGCTGCACTGTCGGAGGGGCAGTACTGAGGGAGCGCAACTGTCGGAGGGTCAGTACTGAAGGAGCGCTGCACTGTCGGAGGGACAGTACTGAGGGAGCGCTGCACTGTCGGAGGGGCAGTACTGAGGGAGCGCTGCACTGTCGGAGGGGCAGTACTGAGGGAGCGCAACTGTCGGAGGGTCAGTACTGAAGGAGCGCTGCACTGTCGGAGGGGCAGTACTGAGGGAGCGCTGCACTGTCGGAGAGCCCGTACTGAGGGAGCGCTGCACTGTCGGAGGGGCAGTACTGAGGGAGCGCAACTGTCGGAGGGTCAGTACTGAAGGAGCGCTGCACTGTCGGAGGGACAGTACTGAGGGAGCGCTGCACTGTCGGAGGGGCAGTACTGAGGGAGCGCTGCACTGTCGGAGGGGCAGTACTGAGGGACGCCGCACTGTGTCTCGTAGACCCTGCCTGATCCAGTTACCCCAATGCTCCTTCCTGGCAAATGCCACTTGACCTCATCTGATGAGTTGGAATGGACGACACAAACGCAGTTCACGTTGGTCAGATACCGCGTGCATTTCAACTCTGACAGTATGACTGCATCATCTGTAAGATGTGATTTGAGAAAAAGGCCCATTAAATTATCCAGTTTCAGTGGACAGGTACACGAAAGCAATCGAAGATTGGCCTTTATCTCGAGGGTTGGAATACAAAGGGGAGGAAGTTCTGCTGAGCCTTGTACAGAGCCTTGGTCAGACCGTATCTGGAGTATTGCCTTCAGTTCTGGGCACCGTACCTCAGGAAGGATATATTGGCCTTGGAGGAGTTGCAGCACAGTTTCACCAGAATGATACCAGGGCTTAAATTATGAGAACAGGTTGCATAGGCTAGGCTTGTATTTTCCCGAGAATAGAAGATTAATGGGTTATCTAATCGAGGTGTTTAAGATGATTGAAGGATTTGATAGGGTAGATAGAGAAAAACTATTTCCTCTGGTGGGGGGAATCCAGAACAAGGGGACACAATCTTAAAATTCGAGCTAGGCTGTTCAGGGGTGATGTCAGGAGGCACTTCTTCACACACAGGGTAGTGGGAATCTGGAAATTTCCCCAAAATGCTGTGGATCAATTGGAGCTTTCAAGGGATATGGAGCAAAGGCAGGTAAATGGAGTTGAGGTACACATCAGCCATGATCTAATTGAATGGCTTGACTGACTGGCCAATTGAATGACTGGGAGTGCGGCCTGGATTATAGGGTTCCATTCTCTGGATTGGGAGATTTCCTGAGATCATAAAAGGCGCTATATTCATGCAAGTTGTTTATTACTTCAAGTTGAACTTAAAGTTTTGTCATTTGAGAGTGTCTTAAGAACTCTGAATTACGGAACAAGACATTCGGTTTATTTTGGATCAACGTCAAAATGCAGGAATTTCTTTTCATCAAAATGAAAAGTACCCACATTCAGTGGGAATTCTAACTGGCGGAGACCGTGAGCTGCCCAGGGCACTTGCTGCTTTGCAGTATTAGGAGATTTCCTCTCCGATGCCAGGAACAGTAATAGGTTGACCAACTTTTCTCAGATCAGTATCTCTTCCGTGGGAGACCTTGGACCAGGAGAAACTGTGGACTGCTGGGTTACCCTCACTGGAACAACTCAGGGAAATCATATTTCCTTTTATGACTGTCATTCTGACGAGAGTGTCTTGAGGAGAGTCTTTGAAATGCAATAGTTATCAACACATTAAAGTACTGAGCTAAAGTCAGGAGTGTGATGGAGTGCTCACCACTTGCCTGGAGGGGTGCATTCTGAAAAAACGCTCAAGAAGCTCGACACCATGCAGGACAAAGCAGTCCGCTTTATCGGCAGCCCATCCACCACCTTAAATATTCACTCCCTACACCACCAGCTTACCGTGGCTGCAGTGTGTACCACCTACAGGATGCACTGCAGCAACTAGCTAAGGCTTCTTCAACAGCACCTCCCAAACCTGCGATCTCCACCGCCTAGAAGGACAAGGGCAGCAGGCACATGGGAACACCATTACCTCCAAATTCCTCCCCGAGTCACACACCATCCCAACTTGGAGATATATTGACTGTTCCTTCATCGTCGCTGGGTGAAAATCCTGGAACACCCTACATAACAGCACTGAGGGAGCACCTTTATCATCGGGACTGCAGTGGTTCAAGAAGGCAGCTCACCGCCATCTTCTGAAGAGGCAACTAGGGATGGGCAATAAATGCCGGCCTTGCCAGCGATGCCCAGATCCCGAGAATGAATTTTTAAAAAATGAACCCAAGGGAGTTTAACATCTACAGTAATATGAGAGTCTTTGACTTTGGCTGGGGCCGCATACAAGCTGGAACTGGATACAGCTCCAACACTAGCACATGTACAAACTGCTCTGTGTTCCTGATTAGAGACTGATTTTACATAGAATTACATAGAATGTACAGCACAAACAGGCCATTCGGCCCAACTGGTCCATGCCTGTGTTTATGCTCCACACTTGCCTCCTCCCACCCTACTTCATCTCACCCTATCAGCATATCCTTCTATTCCTTTCTCTATCATGTGCTTATCTAGCTTCCCCTTAAATGTAGTGTGCCATTCGCCTCAACCACTCTATGTGGTAGTGAGTTCCACATTCTCACCACTCTCTGGGTAAAGAAGTTTCTCCTGAATTCCTTATTGGATTTACTATAGTGATTAACTTCTATTTATGGCCCCTAGTTTTGGACTCCACGCCCCCCCACCCCACCACCCAACCCCCACAAATGCAAACATCTTCTCTACGTTTACCCACTTGAACCCCTTCATAATTTTGAAGACCTCTATGAGGTCACCCCTCAGCCTTCTCTTTTCCAGAGAAAAGAGCCCCAGCTTATTCAGTCTTTCCTGATAATAACCTCTCAGTTCTGGTACCATCCTTGTGAATCTTTTTTGCACCTTCACGAGTGCCTCATTTAATATGTGATCAACAGCACCTGTAACACAAACAAGACTTGATAGCCAATACTTACATTTTACACTTAAGGTGACGGAGTTCACCAGTTGATGGCTGGTTTCAGGGTAGTCGGACGTACAGTGAACAGTTAGCCCATGATGCTTGAATGATGGGTTAAAGGTCAGCACAGTGGAAACCTCGCCACTGTTCTTGGTGATGGTGTGGACAGTGGAATCTGGCAATTCACTCCAGGTTAGAATGGGACGATTATCAGGGCAGGCGTAGAGGGATTTGCAGATTATATTCGCGGGACGCCCTTCGGTTGTATCCTCCAGGAGTAATATGTCGGGTCTATCCGGAACATCTGGACAGTAAGAAAGATACAGAGGTTGGCAGTCAAACAGATCAGAGCCGTCGATCCAATGATTCGCTTGGGCTTGTCCTGTGATTTTCACAGAATAATAGAAACTTACAGCACAGAAGGAGGACATTTGGCCCGTCGTGCCTGTGCTGGCTCTTTGAAAGAGCCGTCGTGCTTAATCCGACATCCCCGCTTTTTGTCCGTAACCCTTTGAGTTCCTCATCCTTAAGTAACTGTCCAACTCCCTTTTTAAAATTATTGATGGAATCAGTTTCCACCACATTTTCAGGTTGAGTATTCCAGATCCCGACAACTCTCTGAGTGAAAACATTTCTCCTTTTCTCCCCACTAGATCTTTTTCCAGAGATTTTGAATCTATGACTTCTAGTTATTGACCCACTCACCAGAGGGAATAATTTGTCTCTACTTACTCTATCAAAACCTCTCATCATCTTGAAAACCTCTATTAGGTCACCTCTTAACCTTCTCTGTTTCAAGGAGAACAGTCCTAACTTTTCCAAGCTCTCCTCATAATTGAAGTCTCTCATCCCTGGTAACATCCTGGTAAACCTCCTCTCTACCGTTTCTAAGGCCTTTACAGTTTCCTGAAGTGTGGGGCCCAGAATTGTCCACTATACTCCAGCTGAGGACCAACCAGTGATTTATAAAGTTCTAGCACGATCTCTTTGCTTTAATATTCGATTCCTCTATTTATAAAACCAAGTAACCCATATGCTTTTTTAACCACCTTATCAACTTGCATCCTCATCTGCAAACTTCTTAGGCGCTTGATGCGTGGTTCCATGTGCGGTAGCGTAGTGGTCCTGATACTGGACAAGAAACCCAATGGTCATGAGTTCAAACCCCACTAGGGCAAGTTGAATTCAATAAATCTGGTCATTTGTGGACAGAAAAAATGGCCATGGAACCTGCAGGATTGTCCTAAACGCCGTCCCCCCCGTAACTGGATCATCAATGTCCTCAGTGAAGAGAGCCTACCATCGCTATCTGGTCTGGACATCCATATGACTCCAGTCCCATGTGGTGTGGTTCACACATGGTGAGGTGGCTCACTTGTGACAATAATTAAAAATTCTTATAGGGCTTGACAGGGTAGATGCTGGGAGGATGTTTCTACTGGCTGGAGAGTCTAGAACTAGGGGTCATAGTCTCAGAATAAGGGGTCGGCCATTAAGGATTGAGATGAGGAGAAATTTCTTCACTCAAAGGGTTGTGAATATTTGGAATTCTCTACCCCAGAGAGCTGTGGATGCTCAGTCGCTGATTATATTCCAGGCAGAGTTCGATAGATTTTTGGATACTAAGGGAATCGAGGGATTTCGGGATAGTGTGGAAAGGTTGAAGATCAGCCACAATCTTGTTAAATGGCAGAGCAGGCTCGAAGGGCCGTATGGCCGACCACTGGTGTCTTTTCTTATGTTCTTAAAAGTCATACTAACACCTTCTCAGGACAAGTTGGGTGTGTCCACACCTCAAGACAGATAAAATAAAAAATAATTCATATTCTGGTATCTCACTTTAGATAGAATTACAGCACAGAAACAGGCCATTTGGCCCAACTGGTCCATGCCAGTGTTTATGCTCCACACGAGCCTCCTCCTACCCCTCTTCATCTCACCCTATCAGCATAGCCTTCTATTCCTTCCTCCCTCATGTGTTTATTTAGCTTCCCCTTAAATGTATCTGTGCTGTTCGCCTCAACCACTCCATGTGGTCGCGAGTTCCACATTCTCACCACTCTCTGGGTAAAGAAGTTCCTCTTGAATTCCCTATTGGATTTATTAGTGACTGTCTTATATCGCGTGTGAACCCAGATAGTGAGTGTGGACAGAGTATTTGGGTGTGTAGGGAATTCCGACCCAGTCAATCCTTTTCTCACAGGACATCCCCACACAAATTGGGTATTTTTAACGTTGATCGGAAGTGAAATCGAGCGCCTGCTTTACTCCTTGCACGATATTCACTTCCATCCGCTTCAATCAGGGATCTTGCTGTGCGTAAATCGGTTGCTATATTTCTCTACATTGCAACTGTGACTAGAGGTTTCAGGTAATTCATGGGCTGTGAAGCGAATTGGAACATCCTGAAGATGTGAAAGGCGCTATATAAATGCAATTCTTTCTTTCTTTATCGATCTCTGACTTCAAAATTAGCAGCGCTTTTGACTTAAATTCGTACAGCACAGAAGGAGCCATTCGGCCCATCCTTCCTGTGCCAGCTCTTTAAAGAGCAATCCAGTTAGTCCCACTCCCCTTCCTGCTCTTTCCTGATAGCCCTGCAAATGTGTCCTTTTCATGTATTTATCCAATTCCTTTTTCAAATTTAGTATTGAATCTGCTTCCATCGCCCTTTCAGGCAGCGCATTCCAGATCATAACTCGCTGCGTCAAAACATTTCACGTCATCTCGCCCCACTGGTTCTTTTGTCAATTATCTTAAATCTGTGTCCTCTGGTTAACAACCCTCTTGCCAGTGGAAACAGTTTCTCCTTATTTCCTTCATCAGAACTGTTCGTCATTTTGAAAACCTCTATTAACTCTCCTTTAACCTTCTCTGCTCCAAGGAGAACAATAGAATCATAGAAATTTACAGCACCGATGGAGGCCATTTCAGTCCATCGTGTCCGCGCCGGCCGAAAAAGAGCTATCTAGTCTAATCCCACTTTCCAGCTCTTGGTCCATAGCCCTGCAGGTTACGGCACTTCAAGTGCACATCCAAGCACTTTTTAAATGTGGTGAGGGTTTCTGCCTCTACCACCCTTTCAGGCAGTGAGTTCCAGATCCCCACAACCCTCTGGGTGAAGAAATTTCCCCTCAAATCCCCTCGAAACCTCCTACCAGTTACTTTAAATCTATGTCCCCTGGTTGTTGACCCCTCTGCTAAGGGAAATATGTCCTTCCTATCCACTCTATCTAGGCCCCTCATAATTTTATAGACCTCAATAAGGTCTCCCCTCAGCCTCCTCTGTTCCAAAGAAAACAAACCCAGTCTATCTAATCTTTCCTCGTAGCTAAAATTCTCCAGTCCAGGCAACATCCTCGTAAATCTCCTCTGTACCCTCTCTATTGCAATCACATCTTTCCTGTAATGTGGTGACCGGAACTGCACGCAGTACTCTAGCTGTGGCCTAACCAGTGTTTTATACAGTTCAAGCATAACCTCCCTGCTCTTGCCTTTATTAGCCGAGGCGTGGAATATAAGTATTCCATATGCCTTCTTCAGCACCTTATCTACTTGGCCTGCTACTTTCAGGGATCTGTGGACCTGCACTCCAAGGTCCCTTTGTTCCGCTACACTTCTCAGTGTCCTACCATTTAATGTGTATTCCCTTGACTTGTTAGCCCTCCCCAAATGCATTACCTCACACTTCTCCGGATTGAATTCCATTTGCCACTGTTCTGCCTACCTGACCAGTTCATTGATATCTTCCTGCAGTCTACAGCTTTCTTCTTTATTATTAGCCACAAGGCCGATTTTAGTATCATCTGCAAACTTCTTAATCATACTTCCTACATTCAAGTCTAAATCATTGATATATACCACAAAAAGCAAGGGACCAAGTACTGAACCCTGTGGCACCACACTGGAAACAGCCTTCCAGTCAAAAAACACCCATCAACCATTACCCTTTGCTTTCTGCCTCTGAGCCAATTTTGGATCCAAATTGACACTTTGCCCTGGATCCCATGGGCTTTCAATTTTGTGACCAGTCTGCCATGTGGGACCTTATCGAAAGCCTTGCTAAAATCCATATAGACTATATCAAACGCACTACCCTCATCGACCCGCCTTGTTACCTCCTCAAAAAATTCAATCAATTTAGTCAGACACAACCTTCCCTTAACAAATCCACGCTGACTGTCCTTGATTAATCCGTGTCTTTCTAAATGAAGATTTATCCTGTCCCTCAGAACTTTTTGCAATAATTTTCCCACCACCGAGGTTAGGCTGACAATCCCAGCTTCTCCCATCTCTCTACGTAACTGAAGTCCCTAATTCCTGCTACCATTCTGGTACATCTCCTCTGCACCCTATTCAAGGCCTTGACATCCTTCCTAAAGTGTTTGATGCCCAGAATTGGACACAATACTCCAGCTGGAGCAAAACCAGTGATAAAGAAAGGGGTTCAGCATAATCTCCTTGCTTTTGTACTCTGTGCCTCCTCGATCTCTGAAGCCCAAGGAGCTTCATATGCTTATCTCATCTTCTGGTCGATCTCGAACCTCGGACTTCTCAAAAAGGGAAGGACTGCTCCTGACGCAGTTGCTGAGGGCAATGTTTTGGAAGCGGTTTTGCATTCACTGCGTTGACATGCCACAAACTGTTCCAGCAAAGTGACCAAACGACCAAGATAAAACAAAGTCTTGTATTTCTACAGCGCCTTTCATAACCTCAGGACGTCCCAAAGCACTTTACATCCAATGAAGTAGTTTTGAAATGTATTTACTGTAAACACCAATGTGGCAACGACCAGCTCATCTGTGTTTTTTTTTAGTGATATTGGTTGAGGGACTAACATTGGCCCAGGAAGAACATGCCTGCTCTTCTTCCTCTCTAACCTGAGAGAGCAAGACGAGGCCTCGGTTTGACATCTGTATCTGAAAGAATGTCAGCCTGGATTTTGCGCTCAAGTCTCTTGGAGTGGGACTTGAACCCACGACCTGCTGATTCACAGGCGATAGAGCGAGAATGCTAAACCCACTGAGCCACGGCTGACACTGACAAACTGAGTGTCAAAGGAACTGAGACTTACAGACAATCTGTAGCTGGACGGGTTCTTTGAAAGTCTGATCCTTGAAGCCCTCCAAACCCACGTCACTGTCGTCGGGACTGAGATTATTGATCCGCAAGGAGTAATTCTTCTGCTTCAGGTCTCCAACTATTTCAGTTCGTCCCACGAATGTGGACATCCCACATTTGGGATCTTTGGTGTAGTAGACTGTATACTTCCAGTAATAAAAGTACTTCAACCAGGCTCCATGTAGGGCTGTTTAAGGGTGTGAAGGGAAGTCGACAGTACAGGGTATAACCACACAAGATCTGCTCACGGCCCTCCTCGGCAGAGCTCGGATGGACCATTCCTCCGGCAACACGCCTGAAAAGGAACGAGGCGGGGGGGTAAGAAGTGAACGAAACAGTACAGAACAAGCAACATCAGATCTGCTTCTCCGACATGGCAACTGCTTGAGACTGAACCAGACAGTTCGTAACCTTGGTGTCGTATTTGACCCTGAGATGAGCTTCCGACCACATATCCTCTCCATCACCAAGTCCGCCTACTTCCACCTCCGTAACCTCAACCGTCTCCCCCCCGACTCAGCTCATCTGCTGCTGAAACCATCATTCATGCCTTAGTTACCTCCAGACTTAACTCTTCCAAAACTCTCCAGGCCGACCTCCCATCTTCCACCCTCCGTATACTTAAGGTCATCCAATATTCTGCTGCCAGTTTAATAACTCGCCCCAAATCCCATTCATCTATCACCTCTGTTCTCGCTGACCTACATTATCTCCCGGCTGAACAATGCCTCCATTTTAAAATTCTCATCCTTGTTTTCAAATCCCTCCATGGCCTTGCCCTTCCTTATCTCTGTAACCTCCTCCAACCCTTCAACCCACCGAGATCTCGGCGCTCCTTCAATTCTGGCCTCTTGCGCATCGCTGAATTCCATCGCTTCACCATTGGTGGCCGTGCCTTCAGCTGCCTAGGTCCTCAGCTCAGGAATTTCCTCCCTAAAACTCTCCGCCTCGATCTCCTCCTGTAAGACACTCCTTTAAATTTACTACTTTGACCAAGCTTTTTGTCACCTTTCCTAATATGTGGCTCGGCATCAAACTTTGTTTGTCAACGCTCCTGTGAAGCACCTTGGGACGTTTTACTACATTAAAGGTGCTATATAAATGCAAGTTTTTGTTGTAATTACATTCATAGAATTTACAGCACAGAAACAGACCATTCGGCCCACACAGGTCCACACGAGCCTCCTCCCACCCCTCTTCATCTCACACTATCTAAACTAATCTAATCCTATCAGCATATCCTTCTATTCCTTTCTCCCTCATGTGTTTATCCAACTTCCCCTTGAATGCATCTATGCTGTTCACCTCAACTACTCCCTGTGGGAGCGAGTTCCACATTCTCACCACACTCTGGACAAAGAAGTTTCTACTGAACTCCCAACTGGATTTATTCGTGGCTATATTATATTTTTGACCCCGAGTTCTGAACTCCCCACAAGTGGAAACATCTTCTCTACATCTACCCTGTCAAACCCCTTCATGATTTTAAAGACCTCTATCAGGTCACCCCTCAGCCTTCTCTTTTCTAGAGAAAAGAGCCCCAGCCTGTTCAGTCTTTCCTGATCATTGTAACCTCTCAGCTCTGGTGTTATCTTTGTGATTCGGATTCACTTATTTCAATGAGTATGATTTGTTTTCATGTAGTAATAGAAAGTAACGAACACACTAAGCAGCCCCACATGTCAGTGGCTCATCCTGTTTAAACAAAGTAACTTCCAACTAATCCTTAGAGCAGACAAGGCTAAGAGGAGATTTGATAGAGTTGTTTAAAATCATGAAGGGTTTAGATAGAGTAAATAAAGAGAAACTGGCTGAAGGGTCGATAACCAGAGGGCACAGATTTAAGGTGATTGGCAAAAGAACCAGAGGTGACAGGAGGAAAAACTTCTTTACGCAACGAGTGGTTAGTATTTGGAATGAACTTCCTGATGAGGCGGTGGAAACAGATTCAATAGTAGCGTTCGAAAGGGAATTGGATAAATACTTGAAGGAGAAAAATTTGCAGGGATATGGGGAAAGAGCGGGGAAGTGGGGCTGACTGGATTGAACTTCAAAAGAGCCGGCGCAGGCTCACTGGGCTGAATTGCCTCCTTCTGTGCTTTACTATTCTGTGATTCTATGATTCTATTGACCTGCAATCTAAGCTTCCTGCGGCCTTAGATGGGCCTGAATGCCTGTGTTTTTCCCTCTTCTATTGTCACCAGAAGGTATCCAAAACCCAGGCCCCGTCTGCCCTTTCAGGTGGACGTAAAAGACTCCACGGCCAATATTTGGAAGAAGAGCAGGGGGAGTACTCCCCGGTGTCCTGGGGCCAAAATTTATCCTTCAACCAACGTTATTAAAAAATCAGATAATCTGGTCATTATCTCATTGCTGTGTGTGGGATCCTGCTGTGCTCAAATTGGCTGCCACACTTCCTACAACAGTGACCACCTTTCAAAAGTATTTCATTGGCTGTAAAGCGCTTTGGGACGTCCTGAGGTTGTGAAAGGCGCTCTATAAATGCAAGTTCTGTCTTTAAGCAGATCCTGTTCGTGTGGTGGGACCTTTTCGACAGCAGTGCGTTTTTACACAAATATCGCCACCTACTGCTGATGAGCATTATTGCAGGCAGCGCACACACACACACACACACACACACACACTGTTGTAAAGTGTGTAATGGATTTGAAACATCCTTTTATCAGTTTTTCTTGTTTAAAGTGTTAACAGATAAGCTTGCCCCTTTTCAAGTAGCGCTCCAATTATCCTGCACACTCCCAGTTTGTAGAGATGTAATTTTTTCATTGCTTCACATAGTTCACCTGTTTATTTTATTCCCCAGCTAACTGCAACTTGCATTTACACAGCGCCTTTAATGTAGTAAAACGTCCCAGGGCGCTTCACAGGAGTGTAGGTCAGACAAAAATTTAACACTGAGCCACATAAGGAGATATTGGGACAGGTGACCAAAAGCTTGGTCAGAGGTAGGTTTTCAGGAGCGTGTTCAAGGAGGAGAGAGAGGAGCAGAGGTTTAAGGAGGGAATTCCAGAGCTTGGGGCCGAGGCCGCTGAAGGTACGGCTGCCAATTGTGGGGCGATGAAAATCGGGGATGCACAAGAGGCCAGAATTGCAGGACGGCAGAGATCTCGGAGGGTTGTCGGGCTGGAGGAGGTTACAGAGATAGGGAGGGGAGCGAGGCAATTGAGAGATTTGAAAACAAGGATGATCATTTCAAAATCGAGCCATTGCCAGACTGGGACCCAATGTAAGTCAGGGGTGCTGGATGAACCCGACTTGGTGCGAGTTCCGATATGGGGCAGCAGAGTTTTGGATGAGCTGAACTTTACGGAGGGTGGAAGATGGGAGGCCGGCCAAGAGAGCGTTAGAGTAGTCATGTCTGGAGGTGACAAAGGCATGGATGAGGGTTTCAGTAGCAGATGAGCTGAGGCAGTGGCGGAGACGGACGATGTTACGGAGGTGGAAGTAGGCGGTCTTGATAATTGAGAGGATATGGGGGTCGAATGCTCAGCTTCGGGTCAAATAGGAGACAGAAGGGAAAAAACAAGCACAAAATAACCATTTGGGTCTGTACAAGCAACAGATCTGGAAAGTTCCCAGGATTAATTCACAGTCCCGATGTATGTGTAATACATTGACAGCAACATCGCCCAAGGTCAGGTCAAAAGGGGTGTAAGAGTTAGCTGTAAGATTAAATTGCAGAAGTTGCTTGGCCCATAAGAACACTCACAGATCAGATCATGGTGTGAATTGCAGAGCCCCGTACAGCTTGTAGATCATCAGCACTTTCATTATCGACAGTCTCACAACCTTTTCAAACTTGCATGAAAACATTACAGTTCATATGAGTGTGTATAAGTGTGAGTGTGTGAGTGTATTTGGGTGAATGAGAGTGTGTGTGAGTGAGTATGTTTGTGTGAGTGAGTGTGTGAGAGTATTTGGGTGTTTGTGAGTGTGTGTGTGTGACTGTGTTTGTGAGCGTGTGTGTGACTGTATTTGTGTGAGTGTGTGTGTGTGTGTGACTGTGTGGATGTGAGTGTGTGTGTTTGTGAGTATGTTGGTGTGAGTGAGTGTGTGACTGTTTTTGTGAGTGTGTGTATGAGTGCAAGTGTGTGTGTGAGTCAGTGTGTCTGTGTGTGTGAGACTGAGAGTGAATGTGTGTGTGAATGTTTGTGTGTGAACTGCCTAAGAAGGAGAAGAAGAAGTGTGAGTGTTTGTGTGTGAGAGTGAGTATGTGTGTGATGGGGGTCTCAGGATAATTCGCTGAGCTATTGACCCAATGTTAGTAAAACTGTAATCTGTTTCGTTCTCAGCTCTGAGCTGCAAACACAGGATCACAGGATAGTTACGGATCAGACATTCAGCCAGCGAGAGAAACCCAACACTCCAGCCATTGCAGCCACCAGTCTTTTTGTAAATGATGCCAGGATTGTTTCCCCTACTCTATCCTTGAGTTCATTCCAAGTGTCGATCTTCCATTGTGTAAAGATTTTGCTGGCTTCAGTCCTAAATTTATCTTCTACCAGTTTGAACCTGTGTCCCCTTGTCTTTCTCTTACAATTCCAGATTTCCTTTTCCATTCCCTGGCCAATCATGGGAATAGGAGGAGGCCATTCAGCCCCTCGAGCCTGTTCTGACTTTCAATTCGATCATGGGGGATCTGCAATCCAAGGAAGATTGAGAGAAGCACTCCATGAAACATTTCAATCTTTCTCCGCTTGCTACCAGGTACAATTTACTTTCTGAGCTGAGTTCAGGAAATTGGATTCATTCTAGCTCTTGGATTGAGAGAGCAGCCACTTAATGAAAGGGAACAGATTTGGCCTTCAATCATAGAGTGAGCAGATATAGAATCATACAGCACAGAAGGAGGGCATGCGGCCCATCGTACCTTTTGAAAGTTACTATTGAATCTGCTTTCAACTTTTTTCTTTCAGTCTTGGGTGGAGATCTGGAGCAGATGAATTGCTCCTTGAGGTTCAACAATCTCAGACCGGACGACAGTGACGTGTATTACTGCTATGTGGATTTCCAGGGCTTCAAGGATCATACTTTCACAGACCCGTCTAGCTGCAGGTTGCCCGTAAGTCGCAGTTTCTTTTATCTCGGTTGTTCGGTCACTTTGCTGAAACACTTTGTAGGATGTCAACGAGGGGAATGCAAAAAATGTTTCCAAAACATTGCCCTCGGCAACTGCATCAGGAGCAGTCCTTCCCTTTTTGAGACACTCTCGGGTCAAGATTGACCAGATGATGAGATAATCATACGGAGGTTAATGGGCTTTATAAATAGAGGCACAGAGTACAAAAGCAAGGAGGACATCCGAAACCCTTTGTATATCACTGGTTAGGCCCCAGCTGGAATACTGTGTCCAATTCTGCTCACCACAGACTTTAGGAAAGATGCCAAGGCCTAAGAGAGGGTGCAGAGATTATTTACCAGAATGGTTCCAGCGAAGAGGGACTTCAGTTATGAGGAGAGACTTAGAGAAACTGGGATTGTTCTTCTTAGAGCAGAGAAGTTCAAAGGGAGATTTAATGGAGGTGTTCATAATGATGAAGGATGTTGATAGAGTAAATAAGGACAAACTGTTTCCACTGGCATAGGGTGGGTCGGTCGGTAACCAGAGGACACAGATTTAAGGTAATTGGCAAAGGAACCAGGAGGAGAATTATTTTCCTGTGGGGAGTTGTTGTGATCTGGAATGCACTGCCTGAAAGGGTGTTGGAAGCAAATTCAATAGTAATCTACTTTGGGTTCACTCTTTTTTGAACTTATTCTTGGGATGTGGGCATCACTGACAAGGTTGACATTTATTCCCATTCCTAATTGCCCTTGAGATGGTGGTGGTGGGCCGTCTTCTTGAACCGCTGCAATCCATGTGGTGAAGATGCTGTTAGGTCGAGAGTTCTGGGACTTTGACCCAGCGACGATGAAGGAATGGCCGATATATCTCCAAGTCGGGATAGTTTTTGTGACTCGGAGGGCAACTTGGAGGTGATCGTGACCTGCTGCCCTTGTCTTTCAAGATTGGGTGAGGTTGAGGAATATTTCTGAAGCAGAATAGTAAGAGCTTTAGTCTCTACCAGGCACTTTTCTCCCGATCTGGCCACTTGCCTTTAAGTGATTTCAAGGCGCACTGGGAGGCAGATGTTCGGAGGTTCCACCAGAGACAATGAGACTCATTGTTTGGAGGCAATACATAAACATAAGAACACAAGACGTAGGAGCAGGAGTAGTTCATTTGGCCCCTCGAGCCAGCTCCGCCATTCAATAAGATCATGGCTGATCTGATCTTGGCCTCAACTCCACTTCTCTGCCCACTCCCTATAACCCTTGACTCCCTTATCGTTCAAAAACCTATCTGTCTCCACCTTAAATATATTCAATGACCCAGCCTCCACAGCTCTCTGGGGAAGAGAATTCCAAAGATTCACGACCCTCTGAGAGAAGAAATTCCTCCTCATTTCCGATTTATAAAGGATTTCCCCTTATTCTGAAATTATGCCCCCTAGTTCTAGATTCCCCCATGAAGGGAAATATCCTCTCTGCATCTACCCTGTCAAGTCCCTTCAGAATCTTATATGTTTCAATAAGATCCCCTTTCATTCTTCTAAAAACCAATGAGTAGAGGCCCAACCTGCTCAACCTTTCTTCATAAGACAACCCCTTCATCTCCGGAATCAACTTCGTGAACCTTCTTTGAATTGCCTCCAATTCAAGTATATCCTTCCTGAAATAAGGAGACCAAAACTGTATGCTGTATTCCAAGTGTGGTCTCATCAACGCCCTGTACAGTTGTAAAAGGACTTCCCTACTTTTATATTCCAGTCCCTTTGCAATAAATGGTGTAAAACTGCAAACTTTGAGTTCCTTCCATATTTCTGGCTTTTGGTTGAACTTCAGTTGCCTCACAGGAACAGGAGAGGCCCATTTAGCTGCTCCAGCCTGTTACCATAGGAACAAGAGGAGGCCATTAAGTCCCTCGAGACTGCTGCATAGGAACAGGAGGAGGCCATCCATCCCCTTGAGCCTGTTACATAGGAACAGGAGGAGGCCAATTCTACCCTTCTAGGCTACTGCATAGGAATAGGAGGAGGCGCATTCAGCCCCTCAAGGCAGTTACATAGGAACAGGAGGAGGCCATTCAGCCCTTCAAGCGTTTTTTTATTCGTTCATGGGATGTGGGCATTGCTGGCAAGGCCTGCTTTTGTTGCCAGTCCCTAGTTGCCCTTGAGAAGGGTGTGGTGAGCAGCCTTCTTGAACCGCTGCAGCCCATGTGGTGAAGGTACGCCCACACTGCTGTTAGGGAGGGAGTTTCAGGATTTTGACCCAGAGACGATGAATGAACGGTGATATACTTCCAAGTCAAGATGGTGTATGACTTGGAGGGGAACTTGGAACTGGTGGTATTCCCATGCGCCTGCTGCTCTTGTCTTTCTAGGTGATAGAGGTCGCGGGTTTGGGTTGTGCTGCCGAAGAAGCCTTGGCGAGTGCATCTTGTAGATGGTACACACTGCAGCCACGGAACGCCATGGTGGAGGGAGTGTATGTTTAAGGTGGTGGATGGGGTGTCAATCAAGCGGGCTGCTTTGTCTTGGATGGTGTCGAGCTTCTTGAGAGTTGTTGGAGCTGCACATATCCAGGCAAGTGTAGAGTATTCCATCAGACTCCTGACTTGTGTCTTGTAGATGGTGGAAATGCTTTGGGGAGTCAGGAGGTGAGACACTCGCCGCAGAATACCCAGCCTCTGACCTGCCCTTTTTACCACGATATTTATGTGGCTGGTCCAGTTAAGTTTCTGGTCAATGGTGACCCCCCACGATATTGATGGTCAGGGATTCGGTGATGGTAATGCAGTTGAATGTCAAGGGGCGGTGGTGAGATGCTCGCTTGTTGGAGATAGTCATTTCCTGGCACTTGTGTGGCATGAATTTTACCTGCCACTTATCAGCCCAAGCTTGAATGTCGTCCAGGTCTTGTTGCATGCGGGCATGGACTGCTTCATTATCTGAGGAGTTGCGAATGGCACTGAACACTGTGTAGTTATCAG